>JARQOD010000001.1:235794791-235887833 GCA_033576555.1 Oophaga sylvatica | reverse complement strand
ATTATATAGGAAAAAAATGTTTCATAATTTTTTTTCATGTAAAATGCAAATTCTCGTCAGTTTGGAATGTTTTATTTTCACTCCTTTAAATTAAGTAAAAGTGTGACACCATTGTTCTCAACATTGACCTGGGAGTCAGAGATGCTTGCAGGGTTCTTCCCCATGCTATTCCCCACCCATTCAGCATTTTTCCCATCCATTTGAATATTTTCACTACCCCCCAGACCTCTTTGTAGGATCTGCCGGAAAAAAGCTTGGCTTTACCATTAAGTTCCATTATACTCATTATTCGAGACTAGCATGTGAGTATTAAGAATTACTTGATTCAAGCAATGAGCACCAGAGCATTTTAGTGCTCGCTCATCTCTACTCCTCCATTAATCTTACTCCATATAATTTCAAAAGAATTTACTAGAGTAAAGAAAAAACATGATCTTCTACGTAAATTTTAGGCTTTGTGCACACGTTGCAGATTTATTGCGGAAAAAACCCTAGGAAAAACTCCAACACTTCTGAATCCAAAAATACTGAGACCACACGGTCTCGACGACTTTTTCAGATCTCTGGTGTGGACACGTAGAAACCAAGCAGTAAAATATCACAAGAACTGAGCAAATAACAAATATAAAAAATGAACGGAGACCAGCCAAAGCCCCCAAAAGGGGACCCGGCTGAAGACAAAAAGCAATGCAGCAAAAAGCAAGGAATTCAAACCACAGTAAAAAAAAACTGAAAGAGACTTATCTAAAAGCAAGCAGGAGACAGCAGAAAAGCAAGCTGAATTCCAACCTAGACCAGGAAGAACAATTGATCACCGGCGAGAATCATGGGAGGTCAGCTCACTTATATCAGACAAGTCAGTATCACCTGACAACCACTCATTAACTGCAGGTGTAGGACTCTTGGTGTTCAACATAGGTTCAATACCCTCAGCAACCACCAGAGGGAGCTTCAGCTCCGAAGTCGTCCACAATACGTTCACAACAATTAACCTATGGAAAAAAAATTTGCTGTGCACATGCTGCGGAAAAAAACGCGAGGATTCGCAATGTTTTATTTACTGCAGCATGTAAATTCTTTGTGCGGATCTACAGCGTTTCTACACCCATTAACTTGCATTGAGTCGGGCACTTCCGCAGCATAACTGCAGGTCCAAAAAAGATCTGCGGTTTTGCTGTGGATGAAACACTGCGGATTGGGAGTAGGAAAGTGTGTGGGCGAAGTGTGGGTGGTGACTGTGTGCATGTATGGTGTGTGCGGGCACTGCGTGTGTGTGTATCTGTGTGTGTGTTCGCGTGTGTCCCTGTGTGTGTGCTGCTGTGTGCGTATCTGTGTAAGCAGCCACTGTCTGATGCGACTACTGCTCCCTTCTGGCAATGAATGCTTACATTGACAGCATTGCCGATGATGGGAAAGTAGTCCCATCAGACGATGGCTGTGATCAGTAGTAAAAAAACAAACAAACAATACATGCATATAACATACAGAACATACATATAACATAAAACACATAACAAAGAGTACATACTTACCAAACATCTAGTCCCCGACGCTCTTGTCTCCTTAAATAAAAATAAAATAAAATAACAACTTATACTTACCTTTCTGCAATAGTCCAGTTATTAATGAGTGTCCCACGACGATCTCCGGTGTAGAACACTGACATGATGTCAGTGCTCTACAGGGGACCCACGATGAACTGACAGCGGAGGTTATTCTCTGCGATGTATATCCCTACGCCGTGAGAGTGAGAGCCTGTATTCAGGTAACCTCTTCAGTGATGCACTGCAGGGGAATTGCCTCCTGTGAGTTCATCACTAGGAGGCCCTATAGAGCAGTGACTTCACAAGATGTCACTGTTCTATAGTGGAGATCGTTGTGGGACACTTGTTATTAATTGGACTGCGTCGGACAGGGAGTATACGGTTGGTTTATTATTTTACCTTTTATTACAGGACACCGAGGGCGTCGCATGGATTAGGAAGGCATGCAATAAAAATATGAAAAACTGTGTCGTGTTTTATTTCATTGAAGTACTTTATTTTTATGTGTGTGTTTTTTTTAACCTTTTCAAACTATAAGATTAATAATGGATAGGTGTCTTATTGACGCTTCCCCATTATTAACTGGGCTTAATGTCACCTTAGAATAGCAAGGTGACATTAACCGCTTATTACCCCATATGCTACCGCTACAACGGCAGTGGGAAGAGAGGGGCTAAGTGCCGAAATAGGCGCATCATACAGATGCGCCAATTCTGTGGCGGCTGAGTGCTGGTATTTTTAGCCAGGGGGCGCCAATATCCATGGCCCCTTCCTAGGCTATGAATATCAGCCCGAAGCTGTCTGTGTAGCCTTTCTGACTATAAATTATAGGGGGACACCAAGTCATTTTTTTGGGGGGTCCCCCTATTTTAATAGCCAGTAAAGGCTAGCTGCGGGCTGATGTTCATAGCCTGGGAAGTTCCATGGGTATTACCCCCTTCCCAGGCTAGAAATATTGGCCCTCGCCATCGGCTTTCCCCTTCTGGTCCAGAAAATTGCGCGGGAGCCCACGCCAATTTTTTCCCATTTTTTTTAAATTAAAGATCTTGCGTGAAGATTTTTGTGTGTGTCTTTAGCTATTTATGTACCATTTATCTATCTATTTATCTATCTATCCCATATCTATCATCATATCTATCTATCTATCTATCTATCTATCTATCTATCTATCTATCTATCTATCTATCTATCTATCTGTCCCATATATCTATCTATCTATCTATCTATCTATCTATCTATCTATCTATCCATATCTGTCTTTCTATTATCTATCCCATATCTATCTAATCTATTTCTATCTATCTATCTATCTATCTATCTATCTATCTATCTATCTATCTATCTATCTATCTATCTATCTATCCATATCTATCTATCTATCTATCTATCTATCTATCTATCTATCCCATATCTATCTATCTATCTATCTATCTATCTATCTATCTATCCAATCTCTATCTATCTATCTATCTATCTATCTATCTATCTATCTATCTATCTATCTATCTATCTATCTGTGTTTATCATGGAGTGTGGGTTGGACAAATGTAAAAGAGGAGGCTGGACAAGAAATTACATCACAAATCTTTTTTTTTGTTAAATAACATATCTTTATTTAGCTTAAAAAAATGCATACAAATCCGCATCAAAAACGCACTGCTTTTTCTGACAAGAGGTGCAGATTCTGTGCAAAAAATTCCACAGGCCAATCTGCAATGTGTGCACATACCCTAAATGTTCTTCATACCATACTAATGACTATATATATATATATATATATATATATATATATATATATATATATATATATTTAGGAAAAACATGATTTTGTGAAGAGAAAAGATATAAAATTTTCATTTAATGCTATCAACATAAAACATATTGTCAATTTTTCAGCTCAATAACAATACAAAAGGAAAAGTCAGTATTTGTGCTCCAAATATGAATTGCAATATTTCCTGGAGGTAGAAATTAAATTAGTTATGAGGTTTTAGATTTTTGGACAAATTAACTCATATTATTGATTCTTGAAGGAGCAATGTGCTGGAGAGTTCCAAACAAAGCCAGCTTGTTCCCTTTCAGAAAATCCAAGTCACTGGACGCAGTTTGCTATACAAAACAAACAAACCATGCTTTATTTTTCATACCCGGGTCCACCACTGTGTATCTGTTGCTGCTCCTGGTGTCTGATATTGGCAGCAGTGCTGGTCAAGTCCACTGATTGGAAGCCAGTCCCTGAGTCAGCAGCTCTGCTGAGGTGACTTCAGTGCTTCAGCCAATATCAGGTGCCAGGAGCAGCAGCATAGACTTAGTGGTGGACCCCGAGAAGGTGCATAAAGCATGGCTTGTGTTTTTTTTATAGCACACTGCACCCAAGGAGCGGGGTTTTTCACAAGAAAACAACCCCTTTAAAGCACTTTTTTCATGCTTGTGGAAAAAATAGCAGTACGGTTGTGGAAAAATAATTCACTTCACTGTCTTGTTAAAAAGAAGTTGTCTTGTTTAAATATAAAACATCTATTAGGATATTTTGGTTTGATAGAGTGAATTTCATCCTTTGGGAAATTCTTTATATAGAGTAGGCACAGCATGATTAATTGGAGAAGCGAGAGGTTAGTGAAGGGAAGACCGAATAGTAATCAGTTGCACTTTTCACGACAAGAATGAATCGGAAACAATGAGAGGTGTAGCCATTTCATGGTGAAAAAATGGCAGATTCTGGAGATTACATTCAGATGCAGGTGCTTCAATATAAGGAGCAAAGGACAGAGTTGAGCCAAACATAATCCCAACACAGAAATTATGCTGCATATTAGTTATGGTAGTAGTGTAGATTTGGGAAATGATAGGTTGAGAAAAATTGCTAGATGGGGAAACACAAGAAATTCAGTTTTTTTAAAGATTCGCTTCAATTCACAGGATATGACATTGGAGATAGCCCTGGAAATAACTCTAAATCAGTGAGGTTCATCCTTAAGGTAATTTGTGGGTATTAATCTATATGAGCAATCAGGTCATAGAAAGTTGAGTAAGATTATACCTTAGTATCTGCAATCTGATGTCTTATTTCAAAGAAATCCACATTTTTCTTAATATGTAAATAAGCTGTTACGATCTATGGGCCGGACACAGATCTCCCTGAAAATCTACTTCCAGAGCTTAGTTTAAATGAAAGGGGGAGTTACCAGTGTGAGACATATAATAACTGACAATCTGCTCTTCTTTTCTACATGTGTCATAATGATAATGTCCTTTTTCATTTAAAATAAGCAATGAAGACAGATTCTCACGGAGATCAGTGTTCGACCCACAGATCTTAAGAGCTTACCGTATATACTCGTGTATAAGCCAACCCGAGTATAAGCCGACCCCCCTAATTTTGCCACAAAAAACTGAGAAAACTTATTGACTCGCTTATAAGCCTAGGGTGGAATATGCAGTAGCTACTGATAAATTTTCAAAAATAAAAATAGATACCAAGTAAAAATAATTGAAACATCAGTAGGTTATATGTTTTTGAATATACATATTGAATCAGGAGCCCCATATAGTACTCCATACAGTTCATGATGGCCCCATAAGATGCTCCATACAAAATACGCCCCATATAATGCTGCAACAAAGGTTAATAATGGCCCCATAAGTGCTTCATAGAATACTATGCCCCATATGCTGCTCCATAAAGGTTATGCCCCATAAAATGCTCTATAGATTATGCCTCATACGCCTCATACGATGCTCCATAGATTATGCCCCATAAGATGTTCCATAGATTATGCCCCATATGATGCTCCATAGATTATGCCCATAACATGCTCCATAGATTATGCCCCATAAAATGCTCCATAGATTATGCCCCATAAGATGCTCCTTAGATTATGCCCCATAAAATTCTCCATAGATTATTCCCCATAAACTGCCCCATACAATGCTCCATAGATTATGCCCCATATGATGCTCCATAGATTATGCCCCATATGATGCTCCAAATATTATGCCCCCATAAGATGCTCCATAGAATAGGCCCCATATGCTGATGCTGCTGCAAATAAAAAAAAAATTACATACTCACCTCTCATCGCTGGGGGCCAGGTGCCGGTGTCCCAGGTCCACTGCTGCGCACCTCTCCGTCTTCCGGGTCCTGTGTCAGTGAGTGCTCAGGCAGAGGGCGCGGCGCGCATTAACTATGTCATTGTGCCCTCTGACCTGAACATCACAGTCAGAGGACGCAGAGGATAGAGCAGCATGCAGCGGTGGACCGGGACAGGTGAATATCGCATATATTTACCCCCTCCTGGAGCATCTCTGGAGCCCCCCGTGCTTCTCCCGCAGTCTCCGGCAGCAATTCCTTCCTTCAGCGGTCACGTGGTACCGCTCATTAAAGTCATGAATATACGCATACTCATGACTTTAATGAGTGGTTCCACGTGACTGCTGAAGGAAGGAGCCTGAGATCGCGGTAAAAGCAGGGGGGGCTGCAAACGCGTGCCGTGGGGGTATGCATGATCTGACACCCCCACTCCCACTCCCCCGCTGACCCCCTGGCGTATATGACTCGTGTATAAGCCGAGAGGGGGACTTTCAGCCTTAAAAAATGGTCTGAAAATCTCGGCTTACACGCGAGTATATATGGTATTTACATATTAAGAAAAACGTAGATTTCTCTAGAATAAAACTTTGATTTGCAGATATCAAAGTATCATTTTATTCAACTTTATGATTATTATTATCTTTATGCCCATATAAACTGCTTAAGTGGGTTGATCCTACTGATAGATTCCATTAAACTTCCAGAAATATTAGTCCCACTAATCTACAGGCTTAGGCTAGTTTCATACTAGCGATGCACTGACCTGCGTCAGTCAGCACAAGTCTGCCGATAAGCTCTGCCCCCGGCAGCGCCTCCTTCCGATCGCTCCGCCTATGGGCGCATGACGCTGCATGAGACCTGCATGCCCTATCTTTAGCATTGGGTATGCAGGCCGTGCGCAGGTATGCGTTTGCCGGCGCATGCGTCATTTTGACGGTGCACCGAGTGCATCAAAATGCAACACGGTGCGTTGGGCGCAGGTTGGCGCACCGTCAAAAGGATGCATGCGCAGGCAAATGCATACCTGCGCACGACTTGCGTACGGCCTGCGAACCCAATGCTAAAGATAGGGTACGGAGGTCGCATGCAGCGTCATGATCCCATAGGAAGAAGTGATCGGGAGGAGGTGCGGCTGGGGCGGAGCTTAGCGGCGGCCGTGCGCTGACCGACTCAGGTCAGTGCAATGCTAGTGTGAAACTAGCCTTAAACTGCTAGAGAATATCCATCGAAGTAAATGGATGTCCATTGTTTTAGGGGATGCCCTGTAATCCACCATAGTTCTCAGCTTGGTTATCTAAATCAATAAATCCATATTCTCTGAGCCTCCATTAAAACATTATAAATAGGAACTATGATGAGAAATCTAATTTTATATTAATACCGGTAATTTAATTCCATTTTTTCATTGGTTGACAAACTAACAAGTATTTTTACACGACTATAATAAGCAAAACATTTTACTTACTTCTCAACATGACAAAAAAAATCATCATATTTTTACTTTCAGGGGACACACAAACCTTTAAAAGCCTTTTCCATCAATGACACAATGATGTAGTGTATAAATTGGGAAATTGTTTGTATTTAGATACAAAGTATGGTGCACAGTTTTACTTTAAATGCGGTTATCGCTGTCATTATTATTAAGGAGTGGAGTGCACTGATGTTATCTCCAATAAAAGCATAGAAAGAAATCAACCCTGCCAGAGTGTAACCTAGTTTAAATTACACAGATGGTGCAGACAGATGCTTTATAGCCGTTGATCTGTTTCCCTGGACTGAATCAAATATTTGTGATCAATTTTCCCTCTTCTACTTTCCCCCCCTGGGTCTGGCACATTTGGCAATGCATTAATGTTTAAAGCCCTAGTGTACACATGCATTTGGTGAAATGTATCTTGCTGGACAATAAAACACAATACATTATTTGCCCATTGCTCTTGCCATTGTAGACATATGCTTACCAAATGTGTTTGTCTAAATCATCAAATAAATAAAAATGACAAAAATATAACCACCAGTTATATATAACCATGGATATCAGTTAAAGAATGAGTAAATAAATAAATAGTCTTTTTGCAAATCAATGCATTATATTATCATTTAGCTATATAATGTATGTACTGTATTATAAATACATTCATCTCTTACATCTAGATATTACAGAATAATTATATGCATTAGACAGGAAAAGAAAAAAAGACTGCTATTTTACAAAAAACTGAAACGCCTATTATTTTTAATATATTTTACTCATTTATTTAGCGCCATTAATTCCACTGCGCTTTAGGCCACATTCACACGTTCAGTATTTGGTCAATATTTTACATCAGTATTTGTAAGCCAACACCAGGAATGGGTGATAAATAAAGAAGTGGGGACGTGTTTCGTGTTTCCTCTGATTGTTCCACTGCTGGTTTTAGCTTACAAATACTGATGTAAAATACTGAACGTGTGCACGTGGCCTTACAGACATTATTGGCACTGTCCCCGATGGGGCTCACAGTCTAAACTCCCTATCAGTATGTCTTGAAATGTGGGAGGAAATCCATGCAAACAAAGTGAGAAAATACAAACTCCTTGCAGATGTTGTCCTTGGTGGGATTTGAACCGAGGACCCCAGCGCTGCAATGCTAACCACTGAGCCACCGTGCCACCCTTTCTATGAGCTATGGGCAAAAAATGAAACTCATGTCTAACATAGAACCCAAGGCTTTTTTTGTTTCCTTCAAAAGTAGAGATGAGTGAATTGGATTAAAGCAAAATGAATTTGCCTCAAATTAAAAAAATAAATAAAAATAAATAAAAAAAAACCATCTTTACATGATTTACTTCCTGATAAAATCCAAATAAGTACATGCTGCCTACTTTCATCTTGCTGGATTTGCATAAAAGCAAGTCGCAAAAAATACCAAGGAGAGGTTAAAAAATTTAAAAAAAATACTCACCTGGCCTTCACCTGTCCTATTGTGCAGCTCTGCTTTGCTCCAGTTGTCTTTTTTGCTCATGTGCAATTTATACAAATCACCAGACGGGAACGGGTCTGTACACTGGGACAGGAGAAGTCTAGGTGAGTCTAATTTTTATTGTTTTTTTTTACCTATTTTTATTTTGCTCTAGGTTCTGGAGAGAATTCAGATCATAGCAATGCATATTCAATTTGCATAATTAAAGTTGAAATGAGTTGAATTTCCTGGCGTGTTTCAATCAAATCTGTCAAAATCGAATTTTGGTAGATTCAGCCATGCTTATTCACAAATTTATATTGTATTGTTTTTGGGGGAAATAAACAATAGAGGGAAAAATACAGCAAAAGTGAAGTAAAAAGCCTCAAACAAAAAGTAATTGTTTGTAGTATATTTTTTAGATTTTAAAATTGACTTTTAGCAAGCACAAAAGTTTAAGAAGAATCTGTCACCCCTGGACGCTTTTAAGCTATTTCTATGGGTATACAGGTAATAGAATACCTAAAATGCACCTGCGCAGAAGAAAGATGAAGATGCTGACCAGAGAAGTGGTGATAAGTTACTGATGAAAGCACGAATGCAGGGTGCAGGCACGGGATTATGTCATCAAAGCTGCAGGTCACAGGGCAGTGGGACGTGTATGGGAGGAGGGGTGTAAAATAACCAGTGATGAACGAGCGTGCTCGACACTGCTTGATACTCGATCGAACATCGGAGTGCTCGGGCACTCTTAGGCTGCTTTCACACTTCAGGCTTTTTGAATCAGGCGCGATCCGGCGTGTTTCTAAAAAAACGGATCCGGTACCGGATGCGTTTTTTTAGCATTGACTTACATTAGCGCCGGATCACGCCTGATGTCACTGCGTTGCATCCGTTTTTGGCCGGATCCGTCGGAATTGTACATTCCGGCGGCCGGACAAGACGGTTGCTGTAACCATTTTTTTTTTCCGGAGGCGCCTGACAGTGCCTGAATCGGCACTTCAGGCGGCCGGAAACAATGCAAACCTATGGAGCCGAACCAGATTTTTGACAAACTCGTCAGAAAACTGATCCAGATTCCAAGGTCTCTCTCTCTCTCTCTCTCTCTCTCTCTCCTCGGTCCAGACATTCGTACCTGCATTTTCAACATGGAAAATTTTCTTTTTCCGGGTTCAAATGGTCAGGACGGATCAGGCAAAAAACCTGATCAGTTGCATCAGTTTTTTTAAAATCAGCGCCGGATCCGTCCTATCAGGCATAGGACGGATATGCCTGATTCAAAAAAACTGATGTGTGAAAGTAGCCTTCGGCCTCTTTCACACATCCGGCGGGCGCCTAAACGGCGCCCCCGGCATTTAGCCGCAGCGCCGCATCCGGTATTTTGTATGAAAACCGGATGCGCCGCATCCGGTTTTTCGCCGCATCCGGTTCACGAATGCGGTAAAAAACCGCATCCGTCTCATCCGGTGTATCCGGTTTAGCATCCGTTGACGCCGTAATGCGCCGGATCCGGTTTTTAAGAACGCCCTTTTTGGGGTTCCAAACATGATTTGCTACTGTAATCCTATATATACACTGCTCCTACAGCCCATCTTTGACAGGTTGTAGAGGAGCAAGTGCAGGTTGGAGAGAAGAGCAAGTAGCAAGTGATTGGCGAACATGGATGTCATTATCGGCAATATCTTCAGGAATCTTGTTGATTTTACTGCGGAGATGAATCGATTGAGGTTTATCGTTCTGGAGAAGGAGCGAAAGTTTGAGGAGCAGCGCATTAGGCGTCAACGAAGACGACGCCGTATGTGGATCCACCCCATCACGGCACAGAGATTAACTCGTGTTGTCTATTCCACACTGAACATGGAGCTGCGACAAAATCCAGATAAGTTTTTTGCCTATCTGCGGATGAACAAAGAAAACTTTGATGATTTGCTGGAGCGTGTTGGAGACCAAATTAAAAAATCGGACACCTACTGTCGGTTCTCGATATCTCCGGCTTTGCGTCTCATGGTGACTATAAGGTAAGCTATATGTATTGTATCTGTTTGCTTGAGCCCACTTGTAATTTTATCATTAATTTAACATCACAGGCCAACTAGGAAACCATATCAGTAGGCCCAAATTGAGTTATAAAACAGTGTTTCTCATAGATGTGATTATTTTTGGTATCTCCAATAGTTGTAGCTGAGTTCTGGTATGTAATGCTGCGTTTCTGAAATAATTTGTATTTTCTAATTTGTTTTCAGATTTCTGGCAACTGGCGAAACTCTATCATCGCTACATTTTCAATACCGCCTGGGAATCTCCACAATATCCGGGATAATACAGTACACTTGTCGTGCTCTGTGGGATAGTTTGGTTGGATAATTTATTCCAGAGCCAACAACAGAGCGGTGGCTTGAAATAGCGGACCAGTTTTTATGCATCTGCCAGTTCCCCAATTGCTGGGCGCCGTTGATGGAAAGCACATCCGCATTCAAAAGCCTAAAGGAACAGGATCAGAATTCTTTAACTATAAAAAATATTTCTCTATCGTCCTGATGGCTATTGCAGATGCGCACTACAAGTTTATTGCGGTGGACATTGGGTCTTATGGACGGTCTAATGACTCCCAAGTCTTTAAACTATCTGCTATGGGACGTAAATTGTATGGAAACAGTTTTCAGTTTCCCCCCCCTAGGCCACTGCCTCAAACCTCAGGCCCACCGATGCCATTCGTGTGTGTAGGTGATGAGGCATTCCAGCTGTCCCAACACCTATTGAAGCCGTATGCCAGCAGAGAATTGACACATAGAAAGCGGATATTTAACTACCGCCTCACAAGAGCCAGACGGATGGTGGAGTGTGCCTTTGGCATTATGACAGCAAAATGACATGTCCTTTTGACTGCAATTAACTTGAAGACCGAGACTGTTGATGATGTAGTGAAAGCATGCGTGGTCCTCCATAATTTTGTCCTAACCAAGGAACCAATTTCTCTGGAGGACCACAATCAAGAAACAACTTTGCACGACTACAACAACATTACCACTCGCAGTACAGTCGCGGTTTCAAGAATGAGGGACCAGTTTGCTCAATACTTTGTGTCACCGGAAGGTAGTGTTGACTGGCAGGATGACAGAGTGTGATAAATGTATTGTTTCTTTTAATAATTTTCTTTACCCACAATAAACCTTTAATAGTTTACTTGTCTACCTTCTTGTGTGTTTTCTACTGTAACCTTTTGGCCATTGTTGTGTCCATGGCTGTTTAACAAAAGTATTTCACCTTTTGTCCAAAAAAGCGTACATTGTAGGCCATGGTTCCCCAAATCCAGTCATCAAGGCCCACCAACAGGTATTGTTTTCAGGATTTACTTTGTATTGCTCAGGTGATAATTGCCTCACCTGTGCAATACAAAGGAAATCCTGAAAACAATACCTGTTGGTGGGCCTTGATGACTGGATTTGGGTAACTATGGCCTACAATGTACACTTTTTTGGACAAAAGGTGAAATTGTTTTAACAAAAGTATTTCACCTTTTGTCCAAAAAAGCGTACATTGTAGGCCATGTTTCCCCAACTGCAGTCCTCAAGGCCCACCAACATGTCAAGTTTTCAGTCTTTCCTTTGTATTGCTCAGGTGATAATTGCCTCACCTGTGCAATACAAATGAAAATTTAAAAAAATGATATTTTTTTGTTGGGCCTTGAGGACTGGAGTAGGGTAAACCTGGGGTAGGGGATAATCTAAAAGGACACAATTTTAGTAAAAATAGAATATACTTTGCTGACTACACAACCCGGGACATAAATTTGGCAAAAAGGTTGCATTTATGAACCTTTTAGCCAAAGTTAGGTGTACCTGTATAACAAATTTTAAACTTAACATCCTAGAAATTAAAGACAGACAACAATGTTCAACCAATTTACAATTTATTTTCAAAAAATTATTTTTAATTTAACTTTTGTAAAATTAGGCCTTTTGGCCAAATGTTTGAAATAGAAAAAAAATTTTATTGTATGAAACTTTATTTTTTATAGTCCACTTTATTTTTTTTTCCTTTTTTTTATTTACTTAAAAAAAAATATTTACAAATTTATTACAGGTCTGTATAGTGTGGGGTGGAAATACTGCTAGAGGGGCTGCGGGGCACTTCGACCGTGGGAGTGTGGAGGGACGAACGGGATGGTGGTGGGGAAGGAACAGGAAGAGGTGAAGGGGTGGAAAGACTGAAAGAATGGGAAGACAAGGCAGAACAGGTGGGTGGTGGTGGAGTGGAGGGTTGGGCATGAGGAGCAGGTGACATAGTAGGCAATTGGAAGGGTGAAGGAGATTGGTAAGAGGTAGAAGTCTGGTAGGGGGTAGGTGGCTGGTAGTGGGTAGGTTGTTGGTACTGGGGAGGTGACTGCAGTTGGGGAGGTGGTTGGTACTGGGGAGGTGGTTGGAATTGGGGAGGTGGTTGTACCTGGGGAGGTGGTTGATATTGTGGAGGTTGATGGACCTGGGGAGGTGGTTGGTATTGGGGAGGTTGATGGACCTGGGGAGGTGGTTGGTATTGGGGAGGTTGATGGACCTGGGGAGGTGGTTGGTATTGAATAGGAGGGGGAGGAGGTATGGCAGGTGGAGGGGGGGAAGATGGACGGCAGCTGTAGGGGGGGAGGTGGTGGAATGACTGGGGTGGATTGAGGATGGGAGACAACATGCGCTAGAGCAGAGTGGCACGTGTGCATCACATACATCTGCTGGTCATAAGATAGCGGATCTATGCGCTCCGCAACCGACCTAAAAAAGCTGTAGTTCGGGGTGCTCTTAACTCTGAACGCACAGTTTCCAGAAGTGTCTTCACCTCACCAACTAGTGAGGTTATCTGATTAACGCCTGCGGAAACTTGTTCAGATAGCAACTTAAGGCAGTTCTGGAAAGATGCGTTCATGTGTAAAAACTCGGGCGCATAGTTCTTTTCCTGACCCTTCTGACGCTGCCGCCCAGTACCCGCAGCTGTACTAGAGGTGGCAGGGTCAGAAGGGTGGGGTAAAGGGAAGGCTATATCCTGACCAGCAGATTCATGTAATGCAGCCGGCCATGATGCTCCAGCACTGGTGGAGGGGACAGCGGGATCAAGTGTGTGTGAAGTCTGGGAAGGGGCAGATGTGGAGGGTTGGTCGAAGTGTCCCTCAGTGTGGGTCTCCTGAGGGATCGCTCTAGAAGGCTCCAACTCTGCGGGCGCCCGAGTGCTGGTCACCGTGCTGTGGAAGAAACAAAAACATAAAATTAATATACAGATGTGGAATGGCCCTGGCTGCAAAAAAAAAAAAGGTTAACATTTTATGGTAATATTTACTTTCTGGTGACCATGGTTTCACGCAGGAACGCCAGAGCTCGTGCATATTTGTACTTGCTCTGGCATCCTGAAGATCCACTCGGGGCCCGCATCTCTTTGTTAAATTCCTTCTTAAAGCGATCCCTCACAGACCGCCACCGCTTCATAATTCTCTCCCCTGAAACGAGAAAGCACACATTGGTTACTATACAACAACCACACTTTAGTCCTCGTGTCCCCCAGAGTTCACGTTTTCATTGTTTCCATAGTGTTTCACAAAAGGAAATCATGAAAACTTGAAGCGTTGGTTACACGAGGACAGAAGTTTTGTAAACACACCTTTATTACAGTCAGCAACATGAACTATACTTACGTAATTTAGTCTGGGACCTAGGATTGAGGTCCTCCCAGCGTTGCACCATTGCTGCTGCCACTTCCGTCCAGAGCCGTCGTGTCACAATTTGATCCGAATGCCGGCGGTCCCCCATGTTCCACAGCGGCTCCCTTTCTCGGACCAGGTCGATCATCAACTCCACGTCCAATCCCTCCTCCGTGTCCGAGTCGGGAGCACGCTGTGAAGCCTGTGAAATTAACAAAGAAAAAAAAGAAAATGATCAGACACATTGTTTGAAATTTTCAAAAATATACATGTTAAAATGGGAAAATTAATGCACAAAACATTTGTAGATAACACGTTTTGTAAAAAGGAAACATTATAGAAAATGCTACAAAAAAAAAAACTTACACGTTGAGAACCGCCGACAGTCTCACGACGACTCTGGGAGGCGCTGGGAGAAACCCTCTGGCTCCCAGATCCGAGAGACTAAAAATGAAAAGAAAAATTAGGATATTGGCAGGTGTTGGCCGCTGTGTGAAGTATTTACTAAATGTTTTTCTATGTGTTGTGTGTACTGTGATGGTGTGTTTCTGCAATTGATGCAGGATACTTACAAATTGTGAGCCCACTCCGGGTATCTCTCCACCCCGTCCTTCTTCCTCTGGGAGCTCCTCGTCATCTTCAGATTCCTGTTATTAAAAAAACCCAATCAAGACATATAGCCCACAGATGGATTGTGGATAGAAAAATAAAAAATAGATATTTTTACCGCCAATTCCTGATGATGGCTAGGAGGGCTCCCAGAAGAAGATGTGTCCTGCTGTGGCGGCTCTGGCTCTGGCTGTGAGGGAGGAGATGGCGATGCCGGTGGTGCTGCCGCCGCTACAGACGCTGCCTCCTCCGCCAACACCGCCATTGCGGCAGCTGCAGCAGCTGTTTGACGTTCTCTGCTGTGGAAGAAACAAAAAGGGACAGTCAATATATTTCTATATTCCTTGGCCCTGGCTGAAAGAGAAAACCAAACATTTTTTTTTATTGAAAGGGGGGATGTAATCTTTACTTTCTTCTGGCTTCCCTCCTTGCCCGCCTCTCCTCCTCTCGTCTATCTCCAGCCGACGTCTCCCCCTCTTGTTGACGTCTTCTGCTGTTAAGTAAAAAGGGACTGTAAATTTTATATTCCTTGTCCATGGCTGAAAGAAAAACAAACATGTAATTTAGAGCAAAATTGGTGCTGTAATAGTTACTTTGCTTGCTATGCTATCCTCCTAGCTATTGGAGGTCCTCTTCTCCTCCCCTTCGCTCAACTTGTGCTTCAGCCGCTGCGCGCCCGCCGCTCCTTGAATTCTTCTGCTGTTGAATACACAAAAAGGACAGTGAATATATGTGGATTCCTTGTCCCTGGCTGAAAGAGAAAAACAAACATTTAATTTTTAGGGACATGGGGGATGTCATTTACTTTCTACTGGCTTGCCTCCTTGCATCCAGGATCTCCTGCGGCCTTGCATCGCCAGCATCAATTATTCTGCTGTGGAATTAACAGACAAAAAGGAATTGTGTTTATATGTATTGATTGTCCCTGTTTTAAAATATAACATTCAAACAAGGACATTATCCGCTTTATGTTTCCGAACACCACATGCAATCATTATTTGTAGCCATCAACAGTACCAGGGGTAAACCGTATCCTGGAAAAAAAAAATGGAATACAAAAATAAAAAACCAGTGGGAACCACCCGATCCCCAATACAAAAAAAAAACATTACAAACATTATAATAAAAACATGGACATTTCAGATAGGAGCATGAGTAGCTTAAGGTCAGAGGCACCCAAAAAAAAAACATTGAAACAAAAAGAAAAGTAGATCAACATTAGGATACTAAACACATGCAAATGTAATAGCAGCATGAGTAGATAACCGTGACAGGCCACAAAGAAAAAAGATTGGAAAAAAAAAACATTAGCATAGTAAACAAATGCAAGAGAGCATGAGTAGAAAAACCATCACAGGCCACAAAAAATAAACATTGGCAATTACAATGGAGATAAACATTACCATAGTAAACACATGCACATTTCACATAGCATGATGACTAGCAAAAGCATCACAGGGCCAAGAAAATGTTTAAAAAGTTAAAAAAAAAAAAGATTCAGCTAACAAAAAAAAATGCACATTTCACATAGCAGTAGTACATAATAAACCGTCACAGGCAAAAAAAAAATGCACATTTCACATAGCAGTAGTACATAATAAACCGTCACAGGCCATAAAAAAAAAAAAAAAAAAATACACAACATCAACATTAGGATAGTAAACACATGCACATTTCAGATAGTAGCAGGACAAGCAACCACATCACAGGCCCCAAAAAAAAATAAAAAAAAAAAAATCAACATTATGATACACAAATACATCCACATTTCATATTGTCGCAGGGAGACCAAGCACATCACTGCAAAAAAACAGTACCAGTAGATCTACATTATCAACATTCACAACAGTAGCAGGGAATACACAATAAAGTTCCAAAACATATGTATTTTAAACTCGGGGACCCACCCCATCATCGGCAATTTAATTTCATACAGTACCAGGGGAACCAATCCCCATCACATAAAACACATTAAATATAAAATGTACCAGGGTGCCAAAAATAAACATCAGCTCACACAGCATTGGTGACATATGTACTGTAAATTTTGGATTTGGGGGGGGCATATTTACCGTCTGTTTTCCTGGCGCTCCATGGTGCGGATCCTGGCTGCGAGTCTCCGGTGGCTGCGTCGGTGGCTGCGTCGGTGGCTGCGTCTGTGGCTTTCTGTGGCTTTCTGTGGCTTCTGTGGATGTGTCTGATGTCCCACAACTTTTTTTTTTTATATGTTTGCTGAGGGGTGGTATCTGTCTGGTATCTGTTTGCTGTGGGCTGGTATATCAATTAAAAAACTGGATGCGGCTACCGGATGCGGCTCAAGCCGGATGCGGCGCATTGCGGCGTCCATAGGCTTTCATTGTAAAAAAAGCTGGATGCGCCGCATGCGGCGCGTGCGGCTTTTTCGCCGCAGACAAAAAACGTTACATGCAACGTTTTTTTCCAGACACCGGACAGTGACCAGACACCGCATCCGGCACCAACCGGACGCGGCGCAGAGACATGCGGCGCCATCCGGCGCATATGAAAGTCAATGGGAAAAAAAACACATGCGGCGCATCCGGTTTTGTGATGCGGCGCTGCGGCAAAATACCGGGGGCGCCGCTAGGTGCAAAACGGATGTGTGAAAGAGGCCTTAATCAGCTAACTATCGCAGAGTGCTCTAGACCATGCTCAAGGCCCCGCATGTTTCACTTTTTTTATTAGCCAGTAAACATGCTGGGATTGCCTTACAGTCCTTGTTGCTGTAATGTTAAACCAAAATTCCTTTTCATTGCTAAATCTATTCTATTCTAGTCCCTTTCAATATGGCTCTTAGCTGCTTACCTAATTTAACCTTCGTCCGGCTGAGTAGGTACAATTGTAACTATTCTGTTTTAAAATTGCAATAACTTTTTTTCGAAAAGCCGTAGAGGGCTGAAATTTCGTGACATCTCTGCAGTTTTGGTCCAGAATACATTGGCCAAATTTCAATAAAATTTCTCCACCCCCTTCTGAGATAAGGGGTCGAGATATTTTTGCATCCATAACAAGCTGCATAGGTACAAATGTACCCTCATATATTTTAAATGAAGATAATGCAAGGAAAAAAGAATTATAATTTTTTTAATGATAATGCTATTTTATTATTATAAACAAGTAAAAAACTGTTCATTTACATTATAAAAGAAAATGTAAGAAACTTTTTTTATTGATTTTCTTCGCAAGTAATGCATGTTGTCTTTGCTACGGAGTGTTCATCGCAAATGGGTTTCACACAAACCACACAAGACTTTCTAGTCTTAGGCCGGCGTCACACACAACGACAAAAAATCGGTCCGTTTTAGACGGTCGATTGTCGGATCAAAATGCAAACATCACACATCCTTCTGGCATCCGATTTTCCTTCAAAGATGCGATTTAGTCGCGTGTGTGTGTACCTTGTAACATCCGATTTTCATCCGACTTGCGAGATTTTCTCGCAGGCTTGCAAAACTGACATATAATGGATCCAAAAGAATAGTATTTTAATCACAAAAAAAGAATAGATATATACACATAGAACACATATATATATATATATATATACATATCATTGTGACATGTATATATACATATATTTATAGTTCCTAGACTTCTACATACTGTAATAGCCGCAAATTCAATTGCCGGCTTCTGTGAAATCACAGAAGCCGACATGAAATGATACATTGTTTCCACACAGTTAATCATGTAATTTCCTGTATTTTGATATTTGTTTAGAACTTACAATTACATGAGTGTATTTGTGCTAAATTTCAGACATGTAGGGGTTAATTAAAGGTGTAAATTCGTTGACAAAAAAATGCGTGGGCTCCCGCTGTATTTTCTCCACCAGACAGACAAAGCAAGCGAGTGGGGGCAGATAATAATAGCCTAGGGAGGGTACTGTTTTTTTGTGCCCCCCCTGGCTTCTAACATCTGCCCCCAGACACCCCAGAAAGGGCAAATCTCTAATTAGATTCGCCCTTTCTGGCACTTTGCCCGTCTATTCCCATTGCCCTGTAGCGGTGGCGAATGGGTTAATAATCTCACCTTAATGTCACCTTAGTATTGAAAGGTGACCTTAAGGCAGGTTAATAATTGAGAGATGTCAATTAGACAACTATCAATTATTAATCCTATTGAAGTAAATTAAAAAAACACAGACACATTAATAAAAATTAATTTTAATGAAATAAAAACACATTTTTTTGACCATATTTTATTTTACACTTAATCCGTGCGAAGCCATTGATCTCCTAAAATAAAGATAAAAAATAAAAAAACATTATTCTTACCTATTCCGCTGATCTGTCACGTCCCACGCTGTAATCCTTCACAAAGGGTTAACTAGCTTTGAGCCAAGCAGTGCAAGTAATCCTGCATGCTCAGCTCAAAGCTCCTGAATGAATAAGTTCCTCTCCTGGCGACAGGAGAGGATGTGTTTCATGAATGAAGCTTAAGGGTATGCCACACTGAACAATATCGCTAACGGGATCGCTAAAAAAACGTCACTATTTAGCGATCCCGTTAGCGATGCTGTTCAGTGCGGCAGCTGCCAGCGACGAGCTTCCTGCTGTGATCTCGCTCGTCGCTGGAATTGTTCCGGACCCTATTTTCTCGTCGGCGCTCCCGCTGGGTAAGTATATATCGCTAGTGTGGCACCTTTTCTTAGCGATTTAGCGGTACTTTTGTACCGCTAAAGTCGTTAAGAAGATCGCTAACGGCGATAGCGTCGTTAACTATATCGCTAAATGTGGCCGCACTTAGCGATATAGAAACAATCCCGCTAGCGATCGCATTAGTATGCGTCGTTATCGTGATCGCTAGCGGGATTGTTTAGTGTGGCAGTACCTTTAATTGATTGTGTCCACTTTCCCTTTAGGTCAGGTCACTAAAGTTAAATTGCCAATAAATCAATTAAGCTCCATTCATGAATCTATTCCTCTACTTTCGCTGGGAGAGGAACTTATTCATTCATGGGGTTAGAGCTAGGAGACAGAATTATCTCTCTGCTAACTGTAACCTCTTAACCCTTTCTGATGGATTACACCGTGGGACCTGACTGTACATCGGATTGGTAAGTATAATTTTGCTTTTTTATTTTATTTTTATTACAGGAAATGGTTTTAGCAGGAAAATAAAATATGGTCAAAAACTGTGTGATTATTTAATTAAACTTATTTTTTATTAAACTGTGTGTGTTTGATTTTTCTTTCATACAATAGGATTAATAATTGATAGTTGTCTAATTGACAGCTCTCAATTATTAACCTGCCTTAAGGTCACCTTTCAATACTAAGGTGACATTAAGGTGAGATTATTAACCTATTCGCCACCGCTACAGGGCAATGGGAATAGACGGGCAAAGTGCCAGAAAGGGCGAATCTAATTATAGATTTGCCCTTTCTGGGGTGTCTGGGGCAGATGTTAGTAGCCAGGGGGGGCACAAAAAATGTACCCTCCCTAGGCTGTTATTATCTGCCCCCACTCGCTTTGCTTTGTCTGTCTGGTGGAGAAAATACAGCGGGAGCCCACGCATTTTTTTTTAACGAAATTACACCTTTAATTAACCCCTACATGTCTGAAATTTTGCACAAATACACTCATGTAATTGTAAGTTCTAAACAAATATCAAAATACAGGAAATGACATGGTTAACTGTGTGGAAACAATGTATCATTTCATGTCGGCTTCTGTGATTTCACAGATGCCGGCAATTGAATTTGCGGCTATTACAGTATGTAGAAGTCTAGGAAATATAAATATATATATATATACATGTCACAATTACATATATATATATATATATATATATATATATATATATATAATATGTATTCTATGTGTGTATATCTATTCTTTCTATTCTTTATTAAAGCTGTCAGTGTGATTTTACAGTATAGCCGGGGATGAATTGCCGGCTTTTCTAAAGGACACCGATGCGATTTCATCGCAAGTCACACAGTGTGGTCCGTTTGTAATCAGATTTTTCATCGCTCCCATAGACTTGCATTGGCGATTGTCGACCCACAATCGGTGACAATCGCAGCATGCTGCGATTGTACACGGACGTTTAAAACGGACCACAAAAAATCTGATACTGGGAGCTGCTCCATAGATTAACATAGGGCAGACTGCAATACGATTTTTCATCGCATTGCAGTCGTCCGATTATGTCACCAGTGTGACGCCGGCCTTACGTTGTTTTCGCCTCAGGTCTCGGCAGACATAGGAACTACCAACAACAGGGGAGGGTCCACGACTACCATGAGGTATTTGAGGGCCAGCTGCTGCTTCATCATTTACTGGGCATTCTCTTATGTATATCTTCCGCTAGCATTTTGCGGAACAGTTTGGTGCACATTCTTATCAGCTCGGTTGTCTTAGTACAATATTATTTATTTCTGATTGTGCTACATTATTGCATATTATATGTGATTTCATGCTTCATAATTCGGGGATATTCATGTTGGTCTCACACAATTATGGGCCTCGGGGTGTCATGTTTTTTGTATTACATGTAATTTTTAATCATGTTTTATTATATGTTTTTCTGTGTTTCGGTCTGTTGTTATAATAATAAATAATTTTCACTTTCATATTTAAAATTATTATCATAGTTTCATTTATTTACTATTATTCTTTGTTTCATTGGGGTGTGCGCTATTTTTTGCACTTGTCCTTTTTCTTTTTCTTCTCTATTCATGCTTATATGTGCATTGCAGCACCCCCTTTATACATAAATACTGTATATATCTCTACTTGTGGTGCACCCATCATATATTTGCAGTTCTTCATCTCGGGAGTCATGATTGACTTGAATAGCTCTTTTGCTGTATACAGGTTGCTGATTGCTCCAGGGCCACCTCTTTGTCGTAGGACATTACGAGATTTTGTTTGTGCATTTGGCAGTGGATCACTACACCATTGAGTTTTATCCTTAGCAGTCCAAATGTCGCCTGCACTTTGAGGCACAGACTCATCCTCAACACTTTTGTCTGAGTCGTATTCTTTTTCCTGCTCTATGACCATTTCTTGTTCAATGTCTGAATCTTCTTCAGTAACATCCACTTGTGGTACATAGCTTTCATCATCAGATGCAACATATGGTTCTTCCTCATGCTCAGAATCAGATTCTTCTAGCATTCGCATTATTTCGTCAGACGTAAATCTGTAAATATGAAAAAATGAAAAATAAATAATTTTCCGAAATACTACACAATACTACATTATTGGCTTTTCACAAAATGATACTAACCTGCAAACACGTTTTCTTGGATTATGGCGGAAACTAGATCCAGCATCACTATCACTCATGATGACTTGGTAGATGAATTTTGGCTTCGTAATTTAGTTCAGTAACACGTGGCAAGTTAGAATGAAACTCGATTCTAAAGTGCAGATAAAAAAGTAAATTATTTCTAGTGATAATTATTTATAAATGTCATTTATATATTATGTAAACCGTATACGGTTTCAGAATTTTCATTCCATCTTCGACTGTAGGAAAATTGTAACAGAGCCACCATCTTTATTTTGTGCTGAATATAAGTAAAACATCGTAAAACAATATGTAGATACTAATTATTATCCATTTTTCGTATAAAAATCATACCTATAGTGATAAGTTTCATACAAAATATATGTAAGCCAAGTCCAGGCTCAAAAGACAATTTCTGACTGTTCTGTCCCCACATAAGGCGAATGAAGGTATAACTGGCTGTTAGATGCTGTGAGACTTTCCTACCTTAGTATCCAAGAAATTGAAGACTTCACAAGCCTAGAAATGTGTGTGCTCACAGCAATGAGCTGAACAGCAAAATGGCTACTGAGAGGAGGGAGGCAGGAAGAGAAGTAGAAGCCACTCCCAGTTTGAATCAACTTAATTGACAGCAACATAAGTGAGCAGTAACAACACTGGCCAATAGATATCAGCATAACATTTGTAGCTGAATGAACTTTAGTTTCTGAAACCAAGTAAAGGAGAAAGTCTTCCCACAGTGGAGGTATATATGAAGGTACAAGTGTACCTCTGCAGCCTGTTAACGTTGTAAAATTATGCAGCCAGACGAAGGTTAAACTGCGCAAGGCATGCGCTAACGGACAGGGAAGTGGATATCCCGTTGATGGTGGTGCATGCAGAGGTTGTGACTCTGGGCCATAACAAACACTCATCATCTAGACCAAGCTTCCTGTCCCACTTTGCGGGGGGCAAGGGACACCACTGATGAAGTCAGAACACTGCAAATAGGTGGTGGCTTGGATGGCAGATTATACTTCCAGTCTGTTTCCCAGCTCCCACCCTGTTTTCCACACAGTACAGTCTCACTAGCCAAGAGTCTGAACCATGTAATCCTCACCCTGATCCTCCTTTATCCCCCCCATGGTGATTCCCAAGAGACAAGTGATCCCACACTCTTGTAATCCGAGAAGCTCTTTAACTGTCCATTTATTATTTCTTCTGGACTCTTGCTGTGCATGTTTCAGGAGGAACATAAGGAGATGAAGACAATGATGGAGAAGGGCATTTATTGTCTAAAGAGGTGGATGATGATGAGACACAGTTGCCAACAAGTCATGTTGTTTAGTCAACAAGTCAGGAGGAGGACTGGAGTGCAGAAGTGAAAGATAAGGTAAACAATGAAGTTACTGACCCAATCTGGCTAGGTGGCATGCAAAAGAAGCACAGCAGCGCAGAGAGTGAAGGAATTGCAGCACGACAACACCTAGGAAGACGCAGTGGGGTGACCAGAGGGAGAAGGCAATCATCTGTTCCCAGAGCATCCACATCTGGCAAGAACCCAGACCAAGGGTTAGGTGTTCACCAATCTGGCGCTTTTTTACAGAAAGTGTGGACATCAAGAAATTGGTCATTTGAAACCTGTGCCATACCAAGCTCAGCAATTGCCTGACAACTACCAGCCTGACCACCGTCAGCATGCTCAGGCCCCATGTTATTGAAGCACTCGATTAGGTGGGCCAAATGCCTTGGTCCACAATTAGTGTCTTGGGGTGACACCAATGCCTCTTCCCCTGTGCTACTTGCTTTCCAATTCCCTGTCCATGATGCAAGCATGGTCCCACTTTGCACCTGTAATTGCACATTTGCAACTACCATCAGCAACCATGCCCACTTCTTTGTCCCTACCACAAGCCATAGAATGCTTAGAATGCAAATGGAAATATGCAGCCATCGACAGGCGTAAACACTAAACATCCACATTTCCAGACTACTATCCCTGGAAATGGCTTCTGGACGCTGAGGCCTTCCACAACATCATAGCGGTGGCTGTCACTTGGTGCTCGGTCTCCAGCTGACCACAATTTCTGCCAGTGTGCCGCCCCCACCTTACACAAGCAAGTGTGCCCATAACATCACCCTAGCCCTGACTAACGCACTTAGTCTGAAAGTCCACTTAACCACTGACATGTGGATGCTTGTGGCCAGAGATGCTACATTCCACTGAAAGCACACTGGGTGAACCTGGTGGAGGCCGGGACCGAGTCGGACCCTGGGATGGCACAAGTGCTACCGACACCTAGAATTGCGTGCCCTAGTTCCATCAGGATTTACCCCACCTCTTCACCACTTCCTGTACCCCTTCATTCTCCATCTTTGAATTGTTATTCATATCAGCAACAAGCTGAAAGCACTGCCTTGATGAAGCGGCAACAGGCTCTGCTTAAGCTCATTTCTTTAGGTGGCAAAAAGCACAACAGCGAAAAGTTGTTGAAAGGTCTAACAGATCAGACATATCTGTGGCTTTTGCTGCTGAACTTACAACCAGGCATGATCATGTGTGATAATGGTCGTAATCTGGTGCCAGGTCTGAAGCTTGGAAAACTCGCACATGTGCCATGCCTGGCCCTTAGGCTCAACTTAGTGGTTCAGCGGTTTTTGAAATCCTCCCCACATTTGCCTGAGCTACTTGTCAAAGTTCGTCATATGTGTTCCTCCAGCTGCCGCTGGTCTGGCAGTGCTGTAACAGTGCTTTAAGTGCCACCTCACCAACTGATTTGCGAACTGACCACATGCTTGAACTCAACATTACATATGTTGACAAGTCTTTGTGAACAGCAAAGGGCAGTATATGAATTTCAGGCACAACATACCAGCCAGTATTCTGGTCAATCGCTGCATGTAAGAACCATGGCCATGGATGTTTGACATCTGTGTGGTTCCCCCAAACGATAATCAACATAATCATCCCACTTCTGAGTCTACTCAATTGCTTACTATTTACCATTATAAAGGAATCTTTGAATGCCGACCAAGTGGAGATGGAGAATGAAAGTACACCCAGTCATACTACCCAGCACAGCCTCTTTTCAGCTACTCAGTGTTGAATGAGTGATATTGAGGAGGAGGACAGGAGATGGATGCCTGAGCTACAGAGGGTACTACCAACACCAGCTTCTCATCTTTTTGATGTGGATGGCCTGGAGAGGAGGAGCAGGAAGAAGAGAGGGAAGAGGAAGAAATGGAGATTTCCTCTTGGTTGGGATAGGGAAGTCTTGCCTGTTGGGAGTCTGTCACACATGTCTGACTATGTACCCTGCCTTTACCATTACAGTTGCGCTATACGCCTTGTAGTCAATACTGATTACTGGTTGTTCACCCTTCCCAACCCATGCTACAAGGAGAGCTTTCCATCTCTCCATCCTGTGGTGGAGAGGGTTATTAAAATGGTGTATTACCAAAAGGACCTAGTTGAACAATTAGTACAAAAAATCCCATCTGAAAGTGCTGGCGGAAGAGGTCAGAGTTCTGTGGACAACCAAGGAGTAGAGATAAGGGAGATACACTTCAGGTCCAAAAGAGGCAGGGGAACACTATCAGATGTATGGGACAGTTTCATTGGACACTTGCAGCGCAAAGTTTAAAGTTTTAGAAGATAGAGTACCTAGCTGACCGTACCAGTGTCCCCCATGATTCCTCTGTTCTGTACAACTACTGGGTATCCAAACTGAACACGTGGCATAAACTGTCCCTCTATGCATTAGAGGTGCTGACCTGCCCTGCCACTACCGTTTTTCTGAGCAGAATTCTAGTGCTGCCATAATATTAATAACTGATAGGTGCATCCACCTGTCAACTGAAAATGCTGACAGCCTGACTCATATCAAAATGAACAAGGCATGGATTGGCCCAGACTTCTTAACCCCACTGGATAACAGCAGCGGAACATAAAGTCAACTCAAATGTTCCTTTCTTCTGGTGAATTCCCATGCACCCCATGCCACCCAAATAAAGTATATGCTTCTTGTTTTCTATATTGCTGTGATTGAGCCAGAAGTGCCCACACATTAAAGCTTGTTGATTGTGTACACTGCAGCCTTTCAACAAGCTTTGTTTGGACTGTCGAACCTAAACAGTGACACAGATTTCCTGGAGAAGACTGTGTTCAAGGTCCATGCACAGACACTAGGTGTTTGGTACGGACCCCAAACTTTATCATTTGGGTTCTCCCATACCAAGTAACTATGTAATACATATCACTGAACTAAGCATTGTTGCGAATCTGGCCCAAGACCACATGGACTAGGGCTCATCTCACTGAATACCCACTCTTCTTTTCCCGTGGGCATAATACTACTCAGACAACACAGTGTGAGGGTAAAACAGAGTGGCAATACTTTATTGAACCACACAACAGACAATAACATAGGACAGTCCCAGCAAACTACCCAAGATGGTGCAAATTACAAAGACTCGCCATTCCGCTGACTTCACGGGATTAGAACAGCTGTGACTTCAGAGCTTCCAGGGTGCACTACCCTCACCTGTAGCAAGCACATAGAGGAAGTATTGACATGCTTAAGAAACTGACAGTCCATTGATGTACGAGGCCAGTGGACCGGAGGGTCATAACCTGGCTTATCCCATCTCCATATAGTCAGATGGCCAATGGTTCCCAATCCTGGCTGCCCCAAATGTATCTCTGGGGCTCAGGTGAACAGTTCTTCCAAATCCTAGCTTCCCCAAACATACATCTATGGATTCAGTGTTGCCCAATGGAACAGATCTGTATTCTTTCAGCCAGGACCATGGTCCCCTAAGCTGGCATCCTGTAGAATGTCAAATCTGTGTCCCATGAGATGAAGCCATTATGTCCTGGCTGCTGTACTATAGAGTGTTCCTGGCTATGGTTTTGTAAAGCGTCTCTGAATCTCTTGTTACAGAGGTATATCCCCTTTATATAATCCACAACTGTTGTCCTTTAAGCTATCATCCAGACATCAAGAGAAAGGTATGATGAGATTAACTTGCATCGTTTGAGTATTTAATCAATCTCCATAGTTTGTCTTGCAGGTAAACAAACTAGCTTGACTTATACAATGGGTAATCAATATATTGTCAAACATCTATATTTCAATTATTCTGTGTCTCTATCCCTCAAAAATAGCAGACAATGAGTTTGCAGCAAACAGCAACTCCAGAGTCATATTCAGGCTAGTGCGAACAAAAGTCTGTGTTTCTTGACCAACCAAAGAAAGACACATAATTCAAAAGTCAACATAAAGATAATAACGTATGTCTTCTGGCCTTCTGCATTTAGTCTGTATAATTAAGATTAAATGCTATGTCATCACTGTAGTCAAGGAGATCAAGGACAAGAGCCAGAAGAGTACATCATAAACAGATTAATAAGACAAGGGCTTAGTCAATAATGATTCGAAATCAGAATGCCAGGAGAATAACGGATCAGAAGAAAGGGACAGGGCACAATGAATGGTCAGAATGAGGTCCAAGGTCAAGCAAAAAAAAATCCACATGCAAAACACAAGGCACAGGAAAACAAGCCACACCACACAGAGCTGACTCTATGTCTGTCAGAGATCTGGGACAGCCCAGATAAGGGTTTGGGTAATTGTAATGCCAGCTACAGCTCAGTAGCACACAACCTCCACCAGGGGGTGTGGGGTGGAGGAAAACAGGTACACTAACAGTGAACCACAGTGCAGCAGGCAGGAGCCACTAGTTGGCAGAAGAGTAGTCAGACAAGCCAAGTCAGCAACGGAGAGGGAACGAAGTACCAGAGGCCACAGCAATACATGTGGTTAGAAACAAGCCAGAGATTTCAGAGCCGGTCGGGAGCACGAAAGCCAGAGACGAAAGACAGTAAAACTGGTCAGAGGACAAGCTGGGTCTAATACCAAGGGGTCACAACACAGGCAGCAAGTAGTAAGACGAGCAAAGCCACAGTGGAGCGCAGGAACGGGACCTAGGTCAACGGACAGAGGACTAATCAGGGTGTAATGAGGTAAGCTGCTTAAGCCGAAGACTAGAACTATAATTGACATGGGCTGTCAGCAGCAGTGCAGAGAAATAGCTGACCATGCACCAAAGCGAGGCACAGAAAGGTTAACCCACACATGACAGGCAGGGAAGAGATGGAAGAAATCAAACCCTGACCTGGATCATGGCAGTAATCTCCTTAGACATGGAACACCTGAAGACAGCCCAGCACCTCTCAGTCTCAGATGTGATGGCCAAGCTGTGAATCAAAATACTAACAGCTCTGCACCCCCTGCACCAGACTGGAAGACTGAGCTGTAACTCAAAGTAATGCCAGCTTCAAAACACCCCTGCACCAGATTTGATGCCTGAGCTGTCAGTAACGGCATCTCAGACACAATGAGGGGTGGAATTATGACAGTCTGAACTTCTAAGCCCTCCTAATTTACAGGGCTTTGTGAATCTGCTGCCAAAATCTTAGTGCCAGATTAAGAGTTCTATTGGAGTCTTAACCTGCTAATAATACTAACATAATACTAATAAAACTATATACTGTTATGTCTCATTCAGACATCTGTGATTTTTTTGACACCCAAAAAATGGTCTGATTGTGTTTTTGGTCAGATTTGCTTGAGTGTTTAAGTTTTCTCCATCAGTGTTAAATCAGTGATTTTGTTGTATCCAAATGATAAACAAGTTGCATAGCTTATATCCACTGCTGTTTTTAAAATGGACAGCATATAGATGACAAAGTGTAATGTCCGCGATTTTAATTCATGACTTGAATTAAAAATGGACATTACTCCATGATTTTTTTGTATAAACACTATCCGGAAAAAAACAAGGACATTTGAGAAGTTCTATAGACTATCTAAATCTAAAGTCCCTAAATCTCAATTTCCCTTAATATACAGTATGTTGCATCGGTTCTCATGTGACTTGAGAGCTTTAGATGGTTGGCATCTAGGAAATATATATATTGTAAACACACTTTTTACGAGGCAATGCCTATTTCCAGCTTCTTTGTACCTTGTTCCTGGCAGGGTTGCCAATTGTCCTGAAATTACATAACTATAGGAAAATTTTTAAAAATTGATATTTTTGTGATTTTTTTATTGAAACTGGAGGGACATATAGATTTTTATTACTGTAATTATTAGTGATGATCGAGTATGCTTGTTGCTTGGGTGTTCTCCGAGTATTTGGGTGTGCTCAGAGATTTAGTATGTGTTTGCCGCAGCTGCATGATTTGCGGCTGCTAGACAGCCTGAATACATGTGAGGAATGCCTGTTTGTTAGGAAATCCCCACCTGTATTCAGGCTGTCTGGCAGCCGCAAATCATGCAGCTGCGGCGACATACACTAAATCTCCGAGCACGCCCAAATACTTGGGGAAAACCAGAGCAACGAGCACACTCGATCATCACTAGTAATTATCATTATTTTACAGTTCACAGTGATTGCTGCTACTTTGTTCATATCACTACTTTACATCAAGTTAAAAAGAAAAAGCCTTTTGAATCAACAGGATGTTTTCAGAGATTTCTCCGACTCTTTAAGGGATCTGGGGAATCTCTCAAATGTTCCAGAAGAGTTGGCAAGTATGTTACAAATCCGTATGTTGCAACATTCTAGTTGCATGGCCTGAGATGTTATTTAAAAATAATTTCTGTATGTTTTTATTCCTTATTTCTGGATGCTCGTTTGCCATTACTAGCGGGCATTGTTTATTTAAACATCTATATTCTGCAAGGTATAATTGTCTGCAGTGCATGGTGATCAGTCATGTGCAATCGAATCTTCACTGATGATTAATAAGAGGACAGCATAAAGATATTCCAGGTATATCTGCTTTTGTCATTCAATAAATTACACAAGTTTTGCATGAAATGAAAAATGTCTAGAGGGAAAGAAAATGAATAAACTCAGTCATTCTTCCGTGCCAGAGATAAATACTCCCTGACTAGCAGAACAGAAATCCAACAGCAATTTGCACAAAACAGAGCATGTGTTGTCATTTAATAACCAGGTGCATGACAAAGAGGAAAGTCTTTTTTGCTAGCAAACATATTGTAATTGTCTAATTATATGGCCCTGCACAGTTGTCATTTCTGGTATCCTAATGATGATTACTATAAGTTATAGTCCGTCATATTAGTTGTGAAAATAATTGCCAACAATATGTTTTTATGTAATAAGACAATAAAATTAGCTCCATTTTAGTAGCAGAGTACATGACTGAGCATTTGCTCACATGAGCGTATAACATGGCCGAGTGCTATGTGATGTTTTACAAGATAGCACTCTGTCCAATGTTATACTACAAGGCAGTACTGAGCTGCAATTTTTTCTTATCCTAATTCGGCATGAGAAAAAAAATCACAGCATGCTGCAAGTGTATCTGATATCGGGCCATGTACACCAATAAAAGTCATGTAAAACATCATTGTGCACTTGGATCTCATCCACCTGCAGTCCTATTACAGACAATGGAGAAGATGGAGAAATTAAGTTCTCCTTCTCCACACCTGCGCTGTCATTCTCTCATGAGAGATCACAGTAAACTGACACTCTGCTCAAAGTCTAACAGGGTTTGAGCCGAGTACCATTAGAAGAGGAATAATCTCAAGTCTGACTGCAGCCTGATACTGAAATATCAGTACATGTGAATTTCAAGTCACATCTAATATTGAAGGCTATACAAGAAAAGTCATGTGTGACTTGCATCCAAATCCAAAAACATGATTGTTTTCTACCAAAAACATTATTATTTCAGTCCACGGGCTGTGTGTGGTATTGCATTTTGGCCCCACTCATTTCAATGGAGTTGAACTGCAATAGTTGATATAATCCAATCCACAATCTGATGCTCCATAGGCATTCACTGTAAAATCCACTTCTGTGTCACACAAAGCGCAGTGTTTCTGGGCCTGTCTGAAGAGTGGTGACGTCCCAGTGAAACAGAGAAGGACGGTGCTGGACACCGGAAAAAGCAGCAGTAGGTGCGTATAATTATACACTCACACTACACCACATGCATGTGCACACACAATTAATAAAAAAAAGTTAGTGAAAGGGCTTGCTTCTTTAAAAGTGTCCAAAGGGAAATTTCAGTAAAGTGTTGAAAAAGAGAGTCTTAAAAATTGGAAATAATTGGGAAACATTAACAATCAGTTTCCACCTGGACTTTAGGGAAATTTACCAAAAATGTCTAATTTCAGCCGAATGTCAATGTATCACTCCATCTGTGAAAGTCTAATCTATCAACATATAAAATTATATAACCTGTACAATTAACTCTGTAAAGCAAAAAAATAAAAAAAAATTGTAAAAACAAAAATGCCAGAATTTCCTTTTTTCAGTCATTGTTCCCTTGCCCCAAAATATGGGTCCAGATGGAAGAATAAAAAACATGCAGTTCTTAAAAATGTTAACTTAAACCAATTTTTTTTTACAAATGTTATATTCTTTTTCATCACTGATATAAAAAAAGTAAAAATGTGGTATCACCGTAATCATATTTACCTCAAGAATCGTGTTACCGGGTAATTTTTAAAGCACTTTGAATGCCGTATAAACCATGGTAGAATTGCGGAGGGAAGTGGGGGAATAAATAATAATAATCTTTATTTATATAGCGCCATTATATTCCACAGCGCTTTACAGTTTAACAGTTTCAAAACGCAAGTCATAAGTAGCAACACTAACAATACAATAATTAAAGCAAAATAAGCCGCCCCTGCTCGTGAGAGCTTACAATCTACAATGAGGAGGGGGAGATACAAAATACAGGTGTGTATATACAATGGTGCATTTACAATGATGGTCCAGCCATCTTGAGGGAGTGAGGGATGGATGGAGATAGTGAATGGGCTACACACACACACACTTACACATAGAATGACTTTGATTAGTGAATGTGATAGGCCGCTCTGAACAAATGTGTTTTGAGGGAGCGCCTGAATCCATGCAAATTGTGGATAGTCCTAATTTCTTGGAGTAGAGCATTCCAGAGGATTAGCGCAGCGCGGGAGAAGTCTTGGAGTCGGGAGTGGGAGGTACGGATTAGTGCAGAGGTTAGTCGAAAGTCGTTTGCAGAGCGCAGCAGTCGGTTAGGCCGATAGATAGAAATGATTGAGGAGATGTAGGCGGTGCTGCACTGTGGGAGCTTTGTGGGTGAGAACCAGTACTTTGAATTGGATCCTATAATGAATGGGCAGCCAGTGTAAGGACTGGCGAAGAGCGGACGCGTCTGAGTACCGATTAGCCAGATGGATGACCCTGGCTGCTGCATTAAGGATGGACTGGTGAGGGGATAGTCGAGTAATGGGGAGGCCAAGTAATAGAGCGTTGCAGTAGTCCAGGCGGGAGTGGATCAATGCTACAGTGAGGGTTTTTGTTTTTTCCATGGTGAGAAAAGGGCGGATTCTAGAGATGTTCTTTAGGTGTAGGCGGCAAGAGCGGGCAAGAGATTGTATATGGGAGGTGAAGGAGAGATTGGTGTCAAACATAACACCCAGACAGCGAGCCTGCTGCCGGGGTGTTATTATGGTGCCGCCCACGGAGAGGGATATGTCAAATTTAGGGAGGTTAGTAGACGGCGGAAGCAGAAGGAGTTCAGTTTTGGAGAGGTTGAGTTTCAGATAGAAAGCGGACATGATGTTGGAGACTGCGGACAGACAGTCCTCATATTATTATATTAACAGAAAATTCAAGAAGTTTATGATACTTAGAAGGGGAGAAAAGAAAACAGAAAAGCAAAATTAAAAATTAGCTCTAGTTGGAGGAGATTTTTTGGACAACCAACATAGCATCATATTTTTTCACACATTTTTCGGGTTCATTTTAAGTCTTTGAATAAATCACCCTGAACCAACTTCTTAAAGGGAATCTGTCACCCTAAATTGGCGGGATATTTAAATGATGGCAGTCAGGTCAGATGGGCGGTGTTTTGGGTACTTGCCTTAACATGTTGTTCGCCGCTGTCTCCATTATTTATGGGAATTGTAGTCGTTGCCCTCCATATAACGCGCCTGCGCATTGCAATCTGCGGGCAAAGCATACTGCGCGTGCGCAATTCAAAATTGCAATGCGCAGGCGCGTTATATGGAGGGCAACGACTACAATTCCCAGAAATAATGGAGACAGCGGCGAACAACATGTTAAGGCAAGTACCCAAAACACCGCCCATCTGACCTGACTGCCATCATTTAAATATCCCTCCAATTTAGGGTGACAGATTCCCTTTAATAATAGTAACCATCCTTATAACACTACTATTATCATTAGTAGTAGTAATAATTGACCAACATTTTGCATATTTTTGAATAGTCCATGAAAAATCACTAAAAAACTTAGTGTAGAGTAAAATATTAATAAAATATCCAATTTAAAAAAAAAAGGTTTGTTCTTTCCATGACACGTTGAACATCATCTGTGAAGAAAAGCAAAGTTTGTTGGTGGCAGTTTGATAAATCCCTGTGCCCTTAAACTATTGGTAAAAGAGCTTTGTTTACCTTTCTGATGAATTTGGACTAGCATTTAGATGAAAATAGATTCACAGCTGTCTCTGGAGTTAACAGGTCGAAAATTGAATCACAGACGCATGTGGTGTCCCAAACTGGAAAAACAATTCTAAAATACAATGATATGTCAGCATGAATTTGTCACACGGACCGTTTAACTGAACTGATTGCTGCACGAGGTGCATTTTAACCTTACAGTTGATGGCACAATGGAATAAATGAATTAAGGGTTCATCATGGGGATATGTGTTTAGTCATTCTTCTGACTTTATGTAACGGTGCTTAAATGTAGCATAGGGTGGGTTTGATTTTTCTGGCTTGTTTGCACAATGTGCTTGAATTTCCTTGTCTGAGCTGCTTAAACCTTGTTGAAGGCATAACAAAGGACCTTTTATAAAAGACTCTGGGCAAGTGCAGATATATCATTGGTGAAACTAGGGGCCCAAGAGGTAAGGGTGCCCATTGTGCATTATTATGAGCTATTGGATTACTTTTCTTGCGCAGGTGCTCCCTTTTGCGTGTGTCTGACAGTGACCCTAAGCACTTCAACAACCTCTGATAAAGTTGGTGCAAATGATATCAAAAGAATCTTATAGCAACTATATCTTACTTCTTAGGAGACCAAGGTGTTGCTACCCTACTGTTCCTAAGTGGATGATTCAACTTTTTCAGCATTATTCCAGTACTGTAGGTGCTGCAAATTCCTTTCCATTACTTCCCAGTATAAATTTACCTTTCCAATGTTTCCAGTACTGTAGGTGCTGGAACTTCCTTTCCATTACTTTCCAGTATAAATGTACTCTTCCAATGTTTAAAAGTTGCCTGCCTTTAATTGAAATGCAGCCTCTCATTTCTGACTGGTTCTGCTCTCCAATCTGTCAAACTGTATATTATTATTATTTTATTATTATTATTCATTTTTATAGCGCCATTTATTCCATGGCACTTTACATGTGAGAGGGGGCGAGTATAGGCAAGTACATTAAATATGAGCCATACAGGACACACAAGTACAGAAGGAGAGAGGACCCTGCCTCTGTAGGCTCACAATCTACAGGGGATGGGTGAGGATACACTAGGAGAGGGTAGAACTGGTTGTGCGGCGGTTCAGTAGACTGAGGATCACTGCAGGTTGTAGGCTTGTCGGAAGAGGTAGGTCTTCAGGTTCTTTTTGAAGATTTCTATGGTAGGCGAGAGTCTGATGTGTTGGGGTAGAGAATTCCATATTAAATGAACAAACACCCAAACTCACTTCCTGTAACCTGTCTTGGTGTCTCTCCTGCTAGAAATGGATTAAGCTTGACTATAAACAGTGGACAGAAACAATTTTTGGGTGTAAAATGGCATATTTTTTAAATAAAGGGATTTGCAGATTGCCAATATATGACATTATCAGATGAGATCAAAGTTGTCTAAAAGAACAGTGACCATTTAATATTTTTTACACAACAGGTTTAATAAGCATTCCTGCTGTAAAGTGCAAAAAATGCTATTTACCCGCATATCCTCCTTTGACGGGGTGCCCTTGATGAGCTGCATATTTTCGCAGTATTAAAACTGCAGTGTCTTACATTTCCAGCAAAGTGGATGGGATTTACAGTTTATAAAATCTCACGCCCACGTGTGTTTTACATCTGCAACATGTCAATTTCTCTTGCGGTTACGCTGTGTTTTATGTGCAGAATTTTTCATAGACTCACATTAAATGTGGAAAATCCACAGGAAAAAAACACACATGAGTTTTTAGTGCATTTTCAGGGCGGAAACACATCAATAATGCATGTGCAAGGTTCGTCGGATGCAGTAGACAGTAGGAGACAGAGAAGGGGTTAACAAGAATTTACTTAAGAAATTACGGAACACGGATTCAAAGAAACTTCCATGCAGGGAGGTGATTTGGCAAATGGGAAACTTCACAATAAACTTAACAATAAGGGAAAAAGTGAAGGTAAAGACTTATTGATTGAAGTTCTTGTTGGGTAGTGGTGGGAACAGCTCCCAACGGCGTCGCAATCCGTGAACAAAGTCTCTGGCTCTGCTGTGTAGAAACGAGATGCACTGTCTCCTGACCATGCCGAAGTATCCGGATCTGTTGGTCTTGAGTCCGCTGTACTTGGGTCCGTCAGAGCACGGGTACAGTTCCTTTATCTGGTTCTTCAAGGAGTACGCTGTACACTGGGAGCACAATGCCGTGCAAGCTGCAGGGGTGACGAGGCCTCGCACGGAATCACAAAGTTCAGGAAACACAGGTACGTCTGCTGCACTACACGTTGTGGGTCTGGTTCGTGGAGGGACACTTGGTAAAGGATTGAGAGCCGGACAGTCTGTAAAGAGCTGGCGTCTGTGATGGTAGTTGAAGAGAGGGAGTCAACGTTCTTCCTGCTCTGCAGTCGCCTTCCCTCCAAGTCTCCCCCTTTCCCACGCTCAGCCCCTTTTATGTCACCCACGCCCTCTGCTGTCAGGTGCTCAGGCTTTTCCCACACAGACAAGTCGTCCCCCTGCAACAGTGATGACAGCCCCGATAGTTCCGGCCCAGAGTGTTTCTCGAACTAGCAACACTGGTCCTGTTCATCTCCTTACACATGTAATCCACATATGACTGTATCAGTAAAGCTTTGTTGAAAATTTGTGGTATAAAAAAAGCAAAGCAGCTACCAAAATATGATAGAAATGCATATAAAAAACGTTCTAAAAAACAAAATGAAAAAACCCAAGTAACCTGAATTACCTAATGAATACTAATGAGCGAACGTCTTATCCGAGCATGCTTGGGTGTTATCAGAGTATCTTGTACTACTCATATACTACAGGGGCATCTCACAAAATTAGAATATCATAAAAAAGTTAATTTATTTCAGCTCTTCACTACAAAAAGTGAAACTCATATATTATATAGAGTCATTACAAACAGAGTGATCTATTTCAAGTGTTTATTTCTGTTAATGTTGATGATTATGGCTTACAGCCAATGAAAACCCAAAAAGTCACTATGTCAGTAAATTAGAATACAGTACTTTACACAAGCTTGAAAAAATGATTTTAAAATCTGAATGGCCTATGGAAATGTATGTTCAGTAAATGCACTCAATACTTGGTTGAGGCTCCTTTTGCATCAATTACTGCATCAGTCCGACGTGGCATTGAGGTGATCAGCCTGTGGCACTCCTGAGGTGCTATGTTGTTTTTAAACCAGGTATTGGTACTTTTGGTAGTGTGGACAGGTGCCAAGTCCTGCTGGAGAATGAAATTTCCATCTCCAAAAAAGCTTGTCGGCAGACGGCAGCGTGAAGTGCTCTAAACTTTCCTGGTAGATGGCTGCGCTGACTTTGGGCTTGATAAAACACAGTGGACCTACACCAGGAGATGACATGGCTCCCCATGCCATCACTGACTGTGGAAAATTCACACTAGACCTCAAGCAGCTTGGATTGTGTGCCTCTCCACTCTTCCTCCAGACTCTGGGACCTTGATTTCCAAATGAAATGCAAAATTTACTTTAATCTTAAAACAACACCTTGTACCACTGAGCAACAATCCAGTTCTTTTTCTCCTTGGCTCAGGTAAGACGATTGTGGCATTGTCTATTGGTCATGAGTTTCTTGACACAACAAATGCGACACTTGTAGCCCATGTCCTGGATACATCTGTGTGTGGTGGCTCTTAAAGCAATGACTCAAGCAGCAGTCAACTCCTTGTGAATCTCCCCCAAATTTTTAAATGACCATTTCTTAAAAATTGTTTCGAGGCTGCGGTTATCCCGGTTGTTGTGCACTTTGTGGGCACTGTAAAAGATTTTATTTTTTTGGACTGCAAAATGTTTTATTCTATGGACCATAAGTTTTATGGACTGTGTTGCTTTAGGCCCTGATGGTCGAGGACAATCATGTTTTAGGAGGCAGGGGTGTAAGTAGGTGGTGGAGACCCTTGTTTCCCTCCCCCACATGGGACCTATTTGATTCTTTTTGTACGTAAAATATGTTGTACATGTTTGTTAATGGTCTGAATGTTGCATTCCAATGATGGGCTGTGTTTGTCTTATTTTACTGTACTCTTCTTATGCTGTGCCTGTATTTGACATGTAACTAGTTCAGGGCAAGCACAGGTTAATTTCGGATGCATGACTAGCAGACAGAAAAGGCGACAGAAAGTTCCTTCTTCCAGGCAGTCGCCCAGGCATATTTGCCCTGGGCAGGAGCTCAGCAATGACCGGGATATTGAAAGACCCCAGGAGGGGACAGAATCTGCTGCCCCGGACCCACGGGCATTGACGTGAGCACAGAACTATGCAAGTGCCCCGCTGAAGTGACTACAAGCATCCAGATTCTGGTGAGTGAAGTTTCACTACCTTTGCTTGTGAATGGTGACCGCTGCTGTGGCTGATGCTGAGATGGCAGTGAATAAGAGTAGGGAAAGAGTAGGAAGTCTCTATCAAATTTTCTCCAATGACCTCTTACTACCTCGTTTATCCTACAAAAATAAAAGTTATCCCTGTTAGATTACTCCTGTGACCCTGGATTGTGATTACCTGGACTACAGTGACTGGGAAAAAAGAGGTAACTCATGAGGGGACCTGTGTCCATCCTATTTCTGTACAAGGTCCTGTGGTGTAAACTGACTGTGGCTTAGTTGTTGTGGCTTTGACTACCACTCCGGGCCACCTTGTTAAAAAAAAGAGAACAATGCTTCTCTAACCTCTCCATACCCCTCCCCTCATCAAACATGTCCCCCTACTCCCTCCCCGCTCATCACGCTCATCATACAGCACCACTATCCTAGCCAAAGTACTCATTAGTTGAAACGCGATGATTTACTGAACTATGACCAAATTTTGCCGACTTTGAGAAAAAATGCTTGTGAAACCGAACAAAAATCCGTATGTGCTGCGCTCCTGACAAATTTGAGATTGGGCAACATTTTCCGAACAAGTTCGCTCATCTCAACTTACAAATACTGAAGTAAAAAACTGACCAAATACTCATCGTGTGTACATGACCTTTAAGGTTTTATTCACAATATCCTTTGCCTACAGGACTCTCAGGACTGAAGTATAAGGTAAGCAACAAGCTGTATTTACATCTGAGGAGCCAGAATCAAAGAGCTTGTATGGTCACAGGATGTAGGAATATTGGATCAAAACCTTCTGGAGTGTTTTTGCCTTTTGTACATTGTAAAGGCACCTTCTCAGGCTGTTGAGGCCTTTTGTTCTTTAAATGTCAGCTTAGGTTCATACTGTGCAGAAGCCATGTGCATTCATATTCTTAAACATAAGTCATTTGACACAGCACTGAACATAAACAGAATGAAGGTATTGAGAATAGATTGAAGGTATAGGGATATGGATAATGTGGACTAGCAGATCAGTGTAAATGTAACATGATCTAAAATGTTAAATTATAATTATGGCACATCTATGTTATATGTGTGACCTTCTAACTGGATAGTCAAAATTTTCTGCATCATGTATTTAATATATATAGCAATTATTATCTGGGCGAGTGTACATTTTATTGCAGAATGTATAACATTTCTTTATCAGCAGAAAGTGACACATTGCATAAATCAAGTTTTAGGCCGGCGTCACACTCACCGTAGAAAAATGCGGACCGTATTGTACGAGCGTAATACGCCAAAATATTGCCGGCACAACAATCCGTATTTCCTCCGTTATCAGGGTGCAACTGCGTATTTTGCGCATGTAAGCATCCGTATGCAATCCGTATGGCATCCGTACAGCGTATTTTTCTCGGCGCCTTGCAAAATGGACATTTAACAGTTTTTAGGCCTGAAACTCATTCAAATCATCATCAGCAAGGCTATTTATTGGCTCTGCATCAGGTTGCAACCCCAAATCTTGCCATTTTTGTGGTGTGCTTGTGTTGGAGTCCTGCTGCTTGCTTGCCAACATGTCTGACACTCTTCAGTTCACCCCAACTGATCGAGTGTTGTACAACTGGGTTTTGTCCCACCACTTTGGGCAGCCTTACCTAGTGATCGTTGATCCGCGGAGGAGGAGCCGAATGTGGGTGCATCTGCATTTGAGGCAACGCCTCACTAAAGGCCATTTTCACCGCCTTAATGCATATCTGCGGACTCATCCAGATAAGTTTTTTCTGTTTTGTTGGATGACCATTCCCACATTTGATGTTTTGTTGGAGATTGTACACCCTGGGATCACCTACCAGAATACCAGGATGCGGAAAGCTATCTCTGCAGAGGAGCGCCTTCTCCTTACGCTACGGTATGTATTCCTCACCTACATACTGTCTGTTGATGATGTGTTTTCCCAAAAGTTTGCATTTACCCTTAAAGCTGTTGCTGAAATATCCTCATAATCTATCACATATATCACCTAGAACTACCAGAACTATAATGTGGATGTAAAAATGACAGAAAACTTTGACTTGTGGTAAATAGAACGTAGGATTGTTTGTAAATGAAATGATTTAACGATTATGTATAGTGCGTTTGTTCTACCTTTGTGCATGTGTAATGATTGTTCTCTCTACATTTGGTTACTTGCAGGTTCCTAACTACTGGCATATCCTATGCCGCACTCCATCTGGAGTTTTTGATTGGGAGGTCCAATCTCTGACATTGTGCGTGATACCTGCTCACAACTCTGGGACAGACTTTATCAACTGGTGATGCTTGAGCCAAAGATGGAAGACTGGAAGAGGATTGCCAGGGGATTTGAGGAGCAATGCCAGTTCCCAAATTGTATAGGAGCCTGGTGGAGTGTGCCTTTGGCATTCTAGGTGCAAAATGGCGGGTCCTCCAGTCTGCAATTCAGCTGAGTGAAGCCAACATCAATGAGGTCATCAAAGCATGGGTTGTCCTACACAATTTCACTCGAATGCATGATTGTGGCCCATCTGATGTTGGTGAAAGGGTGTTGACCAATGGGGATATGCCTAGCCCACATGTAATCCCTGTACGTCGTCCACTCTCAGGACTGAAAACCCGTGATCTCTTTACCCAGTATTTTGTGTCACCTGAAGGTACTACTGTTAGAACCCTCTTGTTAGATTTTGTTTCAGTTTGCTGGTCACATGACCTTTTTTCCCTATTTAGTCTGGCTCCGCCCTTCTGGCTTTGCTGGACTTCATTGTATTATCTACTCTTAAGCTAGCCGGGTGCTTAGGTGCCTTACTCAGTCAGTTTTGCTTGATCTTAGGATCTCGTAGTAATTTGTTTTCTGTTTTATTTTCCCTGCTACAATTTCTGTTAGGAGGTGTCCACCTTTTCTCCCAGTCCCTAGATCTTGTAGGGATTCCTCCCTCGCAACTATAGGTCTTCGTTCAGACTAGCTGAGGACTGTAGCGGGTCTGGTCGCAGGATCAGGTTCCCCGTTACATCGTAGGGATCCAGCTCAGTTCTATTGTAGGGACAGAATTCCCTTCTTTCCTTAGTGCTTGTAGCAGATCATAACAACTACAACATGACAAGATGATGCATTATCTATGTTGTAATGTTTGTGTGTGTGTGTATTTAACTAAACCATTTTTTGTACACACAGTCTCTGTCTGGTATTAATGGTCATAACAGATGTGTTGGTGGTTGAGTACAAACAACTTATGAAGAAAGACTCCAAACTTTTTATAAAAAAAGATATTTATATGTGCAAACTGCCACTTGAGGTAGTGACTACCATATTTGCTTCATATGGTATATGTATTTACAGCACAATAGTGTAAGTGTGCATTCTTACAAAAGTACCAAAATAAGGCATGACAAAAGTACAAATGTTTCTATACATAATAGTATGTAAAGACAAAAACCAATAGTCAATATGGCTAGTGCTGATCATATGTGACCCATTTGTGTGATTGGTCACATTAGACAAGTGCAAAGATGCCTTTGACAACTGTGAGTGAAATAAAATATAAAAAAAGAACAAACGTTCACTATGTATAGTGAAGACCATATGTTACCCATATGTTTTGTTCACAAAATTACACTACTGAAAATATGCAATAGACAATGTGATGATATTGCAAGCTTCATGTCTTGTGCTGTTGCTAGAACTACCACCCCCACTGTTTGCAAGCACAGGGCAAAGTGTCCCTCCCTCCTTCTCTCTGCAGCGAACTCGATCTCTCATCCGTCCCACCTCAGGAATTTTCCTTTGTCTTAGCAAACCCTGCAAAAGTCCTATAGCAGCCATTTTGGAGAATTCATTCTTTTTTGGAATAACACGGTGGGAGCATTCGCTAGAAACACGAAAGTTACTGTGTTGAACCATGCGCCGACGGGCATCGTTCCCGTGGTACTGGTAAACCCGTAACTCCAACAGAACCCGAGAAATGGAATTCTCGGGTGCCCCATGTACTAGCCCACCCAAGTGTGGGCTCATTGGAACCGTCATTCTAGAGTGAGATCATTGATAGGTCTGCCGTTATTCTGATAGGTTCACAGGACGAGTTATGAACCTTATGATATCGCAGAGCTCAAACCATAGCTTGCAGCCAGGGGAGGTGGCCAGAGGACCAGCCCTTTTTGTGAGGTCAGAAGCTGACATGCATAAGTCTTACAGTGAAGTTCCTTAGTTTTGTCTTTCTGCTGGGATGTGCTGAGTAAGAGATCTCCCAATGAACTATGACGTGTGGCTCCTTCCCCCAGCCTGGCTTGCCTGTAATGATCTAACAACCATGTGAGTTATCTTTCATTCTTAATCCCATTTTATTTTATAACTGCATCTGTATATAACGATATTGTCTCAGTTTGTTACATCTTTTTATATTATATAAGCACTGCCTGGTTTTTAAGGAATAAACCTATAAATTTATTAGTTTGTTTCTCCTGCTCTATAAACGAATTTGCACGTGCCTGAAGCACTACGCTACTGTTTTGGGGTTGCTACGGACCCTCTTGATAAATTGTTCATCAAAAGCCGTAGCTGGTGGCAGCTAAAAGGAAGGGGTGTAAAGTGTTAATCTATTGGGTGACGCTGGCAGTGACGGAGCGGGGTTTATAAGGGTACTGCCTGGCTGCAGCCAGGAGTAATTATAATTCCCTCACTGCAGCGTGCCCAATAGCCAGCACACATCCAAGTGACCCGTCTGGCGACTAATTATCCTAGGTGCAGTTCCCTGACTGACCTGAGGGTAAGGGGGCGCCAGAGAGCTGCAAGTTCCTAAGTGGAAGTGGGATAATTATAAATCCCTGCAGTTTACTGGGTCGGACGGCAGCAGCCGTCGTGTGTGTGCGCGTTTTCGTCACATTTGCAGCACGGAGGGATCACAAGCCGTGACCCCGGGCTACCGGGTGGCGGACCGGGTGCACGTTCCATCACATATTGGTGGCAGCGGTGGGATTATAGAGCATTAGTGATCTGGTTTGAGCAATCATTCCATTCACTAAAAAACTTGCACGGTTCTTCAGCGACCCTGCAACTAAAGTTTTGGAGAACAGACTCAGTGTTGATTAGTCCTGAGACAATTGTGTGTACTTGCGGTTACCCTCCCTTCTCTTTGTTTTTCTATCCTATCTTTTATTTGGCAAACATGGCTACAATAGGAGCAAGTTGGTACAAACTGCAGAAAAGGGACACTCTTGCTGGAATATGCATTTCCCGAGGCCTTGACCCCAGGGGCCAAACCAAAGCTCAACTGATCAAGGTCCTGATGCCACAGGACCACGCTGAGAGCGAGGAGGGCACAGAAGCCGGCCCAAGCCAAGGTGGGGCGGCAGCAGCGGCCCAAACCCTGCAGGCTTACACCCAGGGCGGGCTGGACCCTTACCTGCAGGCGGCCTGGAGGAACTCCCCACGACGACCGGGGGGAGCGCCTGAAGCTGATTCAGCAATACCAGCAGGAGGCCCGAGCCGAGCGCCAAGCCCAGCGAGAGGCTGAGAGGCCGAGCGCCAAGCCCAGCGAGAGGCTGAGAGAGCCGAGCGGGAGGCTGAGAGAGCCCGAGCCGAGCGGGCAGCCCAAGCGCAGAGAGCCCATGAGCTGGAGATGGTCCAGCGAGGGGCAATGCCCTCCACAGCTCAGAGCAGTGTGCCCAGCAGCACTCAGAGTCCCAAGCCCCGGCCGGAGCACTTTCCCGTGCTGGAAAGGGACGGAGACTTGGACACTTTTCTGCGGGCCTTTGAGAAAGTCTGCAGACAGTACCGGCTGCCTGCTGACCAATGGGCCAGGTACTTGACCCCCGGGCTAAAGGGCAAAGCTTTGGAGGCGTTTGCTTCCCTCGTGCCAGATCAAGACAGTGACTATGAGGCCATCAAGCAGGCCCTGATTGCTAAGTACCAGCTAACCCCTGAGGTATACCGAAAGAAGTTCCGGAACCTCCAACGTGGCCCACACGACAGTTATAGCGATGTGGTGCAAGGACTCAGGACCCACTTTGACCAGTGGATCCATGGACTGTCAGTTGACACCTATGAGGAGCTGAAAGACCTGATGATCAAAGACCAGTTCCTGCATCTGTGCCCAGCTGAGGTCCGACAGTTCATCCTGGACCGAGAACCGGAGGACGCGGTCACAACAGCACGGATCGCCGACAGCTATGAGGCCAACCGGAAACCCGAGGTGTGGAAGGCCATCACCACCCATTGGGGAGGGGGTAAGCCTGCAACCAACCCCAGTGCCCCTGCCAGTCGTCCCTCTGGAGGCACTATCCCCTTTGCCAGCGCCAGGCCTACATCAGACCCCCGCCAGTGTTTCTCCTGTAAAAGGACTGGACACATCAGCGCCACCTGTCCGGAGAGGCAGAAGAACCCCCCAGCCAAGGCCTCCGGGCCCAACGCCTCTGTTCTTTTGGTGGGTGGTGTGGTGGGGAGGGTTGATGACAACATGCAGCCCGTCCGCGTGGGGGCCCGTCTTGCTACAGGCCTCAAGGACACGGGGCTGAACGAACCCTCATCCGACCCGAACTGGCGGCCCCTGGAGAGTTGATTCCGGGGAAAACCTTAACTGTCACAGGGATTGGGGGCATCCACTACCCCTTGCCGATAGCCCGAGTTTTCATTGACTGGGGTACCGGGAGCGGGGTGAAGGGAGTGGGGGTGTCCGAAAACCTGCCCACTGATGTTTTATTGGGGACTGATCTGGGGAGGATGGTGGCGTACTATGTCCCTGACACCCCTTCCCAATCTGATGATAAGGTTAACGTTAACCATGATGTTGATGTTGATGATGATGGGAAACTGATTGTGTTACCTGCTAATGCTTTGCGAAGTGATGATGCAACTGATAACCTTTCTTTCCCTAGGACTGATGTTGATAGTGATGTATCTGTGCCATCTGAATCTGTTAACCCTTTCTCTGAAGTGGTAGATGTGTCCACAGGTACAGGAGCGTTCAGTCCCGTCGCTCTGCGGAGTGAGACGGCTGAGGAACCCCTAGCAGGAGCAAGCGACAGTGCTCAAGGAAATGGGGAGGTGCATGGGAACCGGGAGGAAGGTGACGCCATGACACTGACCAGTGCCACCGAGGAAGGTAACTGGCCCATAAGTAGCACTGCTCCTGAAGTGTTGGGGGTGGATGGGGAGGTAGAGCCCATAGCAGCGCAGGCTGATGGGTCTATAGAAATCCCCAGGAGAGACTGCATATGTAGCTGCTGTCACCCGCAGTCAGAGTGCCCGGATCGCAGGTAGCGCCCTGCCATCTGGACCCTCCTCCGCTACCGGAGAGACTGAACCAGAGGTGGACCCAGAGCCGGTCCCAGAGGGTCCCAGTGAGGGAGGAACCCTGACGTCACTTCTGGCTGCCTCCAGCCAGGAGTTCCAGGCCGCTCTGCACTCAGATGCGAGCCTGGAGAACTTGAGGCACCTCGCCGAGACGCCCACCTCCGTGACTGATAAGGAGAGGGTGTTCTGGGAACGAGGAAGGTTTGTACCGGGAGACAGTACCCGGAGATTCCCAAAAGGAGTGGTTGAGGGGGAAACAGCTGGTCGTCCCGCACCAGTTCCGAGGTGAGTTGTTGAGGATTGCCCATGAGATTCCACTCGCTGGACACTTGGGGATCAGCAAAACTAAGGCACGGCTGTCTCAACACTTCTATTGGCCCAAGATGGGGACAGATGTGACTAACTACTGCCGCTCCTGTATCACCTGTCAAAGAGTGGGGAAGGCGGGGCCTGCTCTTAAGGCTCCCCTGATCCCGTTGCCAGTGATAGAGGAGCCTTTCCAGAGGATCGCGGTGGACATTGTGGGCCCGCTGGCCGTCCCCAGCAGCTCTGGAAAGCAATACATCCTTACTGTGGTAGACTACGCTACCCGGTACCCGGAGGCAGTAGCTCTGTCCTCAACTAGGGCAGATAAGGTGGCGGATGCACTGGTGACCATCTTTTCACGGGTAGGATTTCCCAGGGAGATGCTTACCGATCAAGGGACTCAATTTATGTCTCGCCTAATGAAGGCTCTCTGCAGCAAAATGCAGGTGACGCGTATGGTATCGAGTGCGTATCACCCACAGACCAATGGTTTGTGTGTGAGCGCTTTAATGGTACCCTCAAACAGATGCTCCGCATGCTGGTTGAGACCCAGGGACGCGATTGGGAGCGGTACCTCCCACACCTGCTATTTGCCTACAGAGAAGTCCCGCAGGCCTCGACGGGGTTCTCCCCCTTCGAGCTCCTGTATGGTAGGCGAGTCGGGGACCCCTTGGGTTGATAAGAGAATCCTGGGAAGATGAGCCAAACCCCACGGAAGTGTCCATCGTGGATTATGTCATGCGCTTTCCGCGACAAGATGCAGACCTTGACGCAGTTGGTGCATGACAACATGACGCAGGCTCAGGCTGACCAGAAGCACTGGTACGACCAGAACGCCCGGGAGCGGACCTACCAGGTGGGTCAAAAGGTGTGGGTGCTGGTCCCCGTACCAAAGGATAAGTTCAGGCAGCCTGGGAAGGCCGTACGTCGTGCACCAACAGTTCAACCCAGCCACCTACGTGGTCACGCTTGACCACACTCGGGGTAGGCGCAAGGCCTTTCACGTCAACATGATGAAGGCCCATCACGAACGTGAAGCCTGCATCCTACCGGTCTGCAATCTGCCCGAGGACGGGGAAAGAGGATCCCCTCCTAGACATGCTGGCCCAAGCTAATGCCAATGGGTCCATTGAGGACATGGAGGTAAATGCCTCGCTAACCGTCTCCCAGCGGTTTGCAGTTACTGACCACTCTGGAACCCTTCCGGGCCGAGTTCACGAACCGACCCGGAAGGACCGAGTTGGCAGTCCACGAGGTGGACACCGGGAATCACGCCCCGTTACGGCGGACACCTTATCGGATCTCTGAGGAAGTGCAGCAGATTATGCGCCAGGAGATCCATGAGATGTTGCAGCTGGGGGTGATCGGCCGTCCAAAAGCGCGTGGGCCTCACCTGTAGTTCTCGTGCCAAAAAAGGATCGGACCACCCGGTTCTGCGTGGACTACAGGGGGCTCAACGCCATCACTACCTCTGATGCGCACCCAATGCCACGCATCGAGGATCTGCTGGAGCGGTTGGCGAATGCCAAGTACATATCCATCATGGATTTGAGCCGGGGATACTGGCAGATTCCCCTGAGCCCTGCGGCGCAGGAGAAATCTGCCTTTATCACCCCTTTTGGACTGTACGAGTCCACGGTCATGCCTTTCGGCATGAAGAATGCCCCTGCCACTTTCCAGCGGATGGTCAACCACCTGCTTCAGGGACTGGAGGAGTACGCTGTGGCGTACCTGGACGACATTGCCGTCTTCAGTTCCACCTGGGAGGAACACCTTCAGCATCTCCAGGAGGTGCTCAAGCGTATTCACCAGGCAGGTCTGACCATCAAGCCGGGAAAATGCCAGATGGGCATGAGAGAGGTCCACTACCTGGGGCACCGGGTAGGCGGGGGTTCCATGAGTCCAGAGCCCGAGAAAGTGGACGCGATCGTGTCCTGGCCCACCCCCAGGACCAAAAAGCAGGTGAAGTCCTTCCTGGGCACTGCAGGGTACTATAGGCGTTTCGTACCGAACTATAGCGCCATTGCAAAACCCTTGACGGAACTCACCAAGGGCGGTCTACCCCAAACAGTCAACTGGACAGATGGCTGTGAGGCGGCATTCCGAGCTTTGAAAACAGCCCTGTGCAGCTCTCCAGTGTTGAAAGCCGTCGACAGCAGTCGGCCATTCCTGGTACAGACTGACGCCAGCGAATTTGGCCTCGGTGCTGTACTCAGCCAGGTTGATTCGGGGAACCAGGAGCACCCCGTGTTGTACCTGAGCCGGAAACTTCTGCCAAGGGAAGTGCATACTCCACCATCGAGAAGGAGTGCCTGGCCATGGTCTGGGCACTGCAACGTTTGCAGCCATACCTGTACGGGCGCACCTTCAAGGTGGTCACCGACCACAACCCTCTGAGCTGGCTGCACACAGTGTCCGGAACCAATGGTAGGTTGCTACGCTGGAGCCTGGCCCTGCAGCAGTATGATTTTGCCGTACAACACAAGAAAGGCAGTGATCATGGGAATGCTGATGGGTTATCACGACGTGGCGAACCCGCTGAGGTGCGCATGTTGGATTACCGACAGGTCATGCCTCCGTAGCGCCCTCTAAAGGGGGGAGGTGTGATGATATTGCAAGCTTCATGTCTTGTGCTGTTGCTAGAACTACCACCCCCACTGTTTGCAAGCACAGGGCAAAGTGCCCCTCCCTCCTTCTCTCTGCAGCGAACTCGATCTCTCATCCCTCCCACCTCAGGAATTTTCCTTTGTCTTAGCAAACCCTGCAAAAGTCCTATAGCAGCCATTTTGGAGAATTCATTCTTTTTTGGAATAACACGGTGGGAGCATTCGCTAGAAACACGAAAGTTACTGTGTTGAACCATGCGCCGACGGGCATCGTTCCCGTGGTACTGGTAAACCCGTAACTCCAACAGAACCCAAGAAATGGAATTCTCGGGTGCCCCATGTACTAGCCCACCCAAGTGTGGGCTCATTGGAACCGTCATTCTAGAGTGAGATCATTGATAGGTCTGCAGTTATTCTGATAGGTTCACAGGACGAGTTATGAACCTTATGATATCGCAGAGCTCAAACCATAGCTTGCAGCCAGGGGAGGTGGCCAGAGGACCAGCCCTTTTTGTGAGGTCAGAAGCTGACATGCATAAGTCTTACAGTGAAGTTCCTTAGTTTTGTCTTTCTGCTGGGATGTGCTGAGTAAGAGATCTCCCAATGAACTATGACGTGTGGCTCCTTCCCCCAGCCTGGCTTGCCTGTAATGATCTAACAACCATGTGAGTTATCTTTCATTCTTAATCCCATTTTATTTTATAACTGCATCTGTATATAACGATATTGTCTCAGTTTGTTACATCTTTTTATATTATATAAGCACTGCCTGGTTTTTAAGGAATAAACCTATAAATTTATTAGTTTGTTTCTCCTGCTCTATAAACGAATTTGCACGTGCCTGAAGCACTACGCTACTGTTTTGCGGTTGCTACGGACCCTCTTGATAAATTGTTCATCAAAAGCCGTAGCTGGTGGCAGCTAAAAGGAAGGGGTGTAAAGTGTTAATCTATTGGGTGACGCTGGCAGTGACGGAGCGGGGTTTATAAGGGTACTGCCTGGCTGCAGCCAGGAGTAATTATAATTCCCTCACTGCAGCGTGCCCAATAGCCAGCACACATCCAAGTGACCCGTCTGGCGACTAATTATCCTAGGTGCAGTTCCCTGACTGACCTGAGGGTAAGGGGGCGCCAGAGAGCTGCAAGTTCCTAAGTGGAAGTGGGATAATTATAAATCCCTGCAGTTTACTGGGTCGGACGGCAGCAGCCGTCGTGTGTGTGTGCGCGTTTTCGTCACATTTGCAGCACGGAGGGATCACAAGCCGTGACCCCCGGGCTACCGGGTGGCGGACCGGGTGCACGTTCCATCACAGACAACATGGATTAAAAAATATATAAAAAAATAACAAACTTTCCCATAAATAATAATAAATAAGCAAAATAACAAACTTTCACTATCACTAGTGAGCATCATATCTGCCCCATATGGTTGTGTTCTAAGACTAGACTAATGCAATGATGCATTAGCCAACAATGTTTAAAATGTATGGGGAAAAAATAACAAACATTGGTATAAATTATAACATATAAAGAAACTAAAAATTTTCACCTAGCCCATATCCCACCAGTTAAGTACTATATGCTGTTTGTAGGCATTCAGATGAGTGCAAATATGCGTTACACAACATGTTGTAAAAATAAATGCAAAAAAATAGCAAACTTTTTTATCAATAATAGGAGATAATGAAAATAACAAACGGTGAGTATGCCTACTCAAGAGCATATTGGAACCATGTTTCTTACATGCATCTAGATTAGTGCACATTTGTTTTGCACAACATGAGACTAAAGTAAATATAAAAAAAACAGAAAAAGTGCTTTTGAAATCATAATATATAAGTAAAATAAAAATTCACAGCTGGTGGTATGTGGGTGGTGGGGTTGGCGGGTTCCCAGCATCTCTGTGTTGTTGGTTTGGGTGACCACCTTGACCATCACCCTGTTGGGGTGGATTTTCTGGGCCCTGAGCTAACATCTACCCATGGTCAGGTTGGTGTGTGGGCACATTGCCATACAGATAAGGAAGATTATATTCCTGTGTAAGATGATACCCACGAGAATCATACCCCCTAATATGACCATGTTGAGCATATCCAGCTTGGGACCAGTCTCAAACACTGGATCTGTACAAGTGGCCATATTGGGAAGTCGGATTATAGCCAGCCATTTGACCCTGTTGTTGCCAAGGTTGGTTGGGTGGGGAATGGGTTGAGGTGTAGGCGCCCGTGCAGGAGCATCATCAGATCCTAATTGAGCATGCACATTTTGCTGGGGGCAAGGCGCAGAAAGTTACGGGGTGAGAGCTGCCACCTCTCAAGGAATTCAAACACCTCATATGGTGTATTGGGGGTGTGCATGCATCAATTAGGATGTGCATTGATCCTCACACATGGAGCCTGAGCTCACGGGGTAGGGGATGAAGGTAGCGGGCAAGGCTACGGACATAGGCCTCCTCATCCTCATCCACAGCTGCCCTTAAAAGGTAATTGAGTACTCCAGTGTCCACATGCCTACGTGTGTCTGACCCAGTTATGTCTCGCCATCTTCTCCCACGGCAGGATTATGCAGCAGGCTGGGGGTAGGCCCCCAGAGGTACAGTGGGGCTGCTGCTTTTTCCAGCTTCATCCCCAATGGTGGATGCTGCTGCAGCTGGTGCCTTTGGTGCAGGCAGAGGAGGAGGGGGTTGCTGTGGTCCTTGGGAACCTTGGGGGATGCTGATGAGAGGTTCAGACGATGGGCCAGCCACCTCTTCACCTCTCCCAACCGGGTCAATAATGGCCTCTGAGTCGGAGCCTGTCTCCCTCTCAGTGAGGTTGGATTGAGTTCAGGTGGGAAAAGAAAGGGAATTAGAACATGTAGGAGAGGTGAGCCTAAACTGCATATGTGTTATGTGGTGTGATGTATGTACTTACGGTCTCAGATCCAGAATAGGAGCCAGAAAGCCAAGGCGGTCAAAGTAGACATATTTTGTTTTTGTAAGTGCCGCAGACACGCTCCTGGAACTCTGCTGCCGTTCCCGCCAGTACTGGTCATGGAGGCTTCTCCATCTTCTCATAACATCATCCACTGCAATGACGCATATAATGTAATCAATTAACTAGCTGCACAAAGCCTAATTCTTCGACATACGTGTAATATAGTCATGGGGGCCTAGAAGGATGTAAGTATACTAACATTTTTGCGCAACAAAAAAAAAAATAAAAAATTTTTTGGGGCAAAATCTGCGCTAGAACTACGCTCTGACCATTAAGAAATTTGCAAAAAAATCAAGTAACTTACAGATTCGCTGCTGCTCCTCACGTGGGCTGTCGCCAAAGTGTGGAAACATCTGCCCACAGATGTGCCTCCATGCCGCCTCTTTCCATGCGCGGTCTGCGTAATGTGCATCTCTTTGGTCCCAAATTTCGGGCCTCTCCTGCACCAACACAATCAACATCTCCACATTGATGAGCGTAGACATCATGGCCGACTCCATGGAGGCATTCTTCCGGGATGTCTGGCGCTCTTTTTGAGCTAATTTGCATGTGACAGCTTCCTCCTGCATGTGTTGCACCATTTCCTGTGAGCTGCAGAAGTCTTGCGTATTTCTCGCAAGTCACACGTCTGGTCCGTGTGTAATCCGTTGTTTTCTCTCACCCATAGACTTTCATTGGCGTACAACAGGCGTAAAACGAGTACAATTGCAGCATGCTGCGAGTGTCTTGCACCGTAAGATACGTCTGAGAAAAATATGCATGATCAGAGCTGCCCCATAGAGAAATATTGGTCTGTGTGTAATGCGTGGCTTTCACGCCTCTCACTCGTCCGTATTCCTCCTTAGTGTGACGCCGGCCTTAGAGTGTTTGTCCAGGCAATGCATAAATAGAGAGAGTGCATTATTATTATTTTTTAGGGAGGTTTGATGATTGAAAAAACCCTGACACTGCTGGTGTTTTTTTTTTTTCCCTTGACTATGTTTACCGTACCCCTTCAACCCACACCTATTTTCACCTTCCTGACTAGGCCAAGTTTTTCAAATTTTACCAGTGTCACTTTGTGTTTAAAACTCTGGAAGGCTTTAACATATCACAGTGATTTGAGATTTTCTTTTGTGACACCTTGTACTTCATGTTACTGGTAAATAAATTTTAGTCAACGTGATTTGCATTTATTTAAGAAAACATCGAAAAAATTTTAAAAATTAAGAAAATTTAGCACATTTCTATATATTTATGCCCATAAACCAGAAAGCTATACCATACAAAATAGTTAATAAATAACATTTACCACATGTCTACTTTACATTAACATAATTTTTTAAACATATTTTTGTGTGTTAGTTAGTTTAAAGTGTTAAATGTTCATCAGCAATTTCTAGTTTTTCCATCAAAATTTACAAAATCAAATATTTTTTTAGGTACCGCATCCCATTAGAAGTGACTTTGAAAGGCCTATGTGACAGAAAATACCAAACATGATACTATTTTAGCTCCTTTACCCCCGAGGGTGGTTTGCACGTTAATGACCAGGCCAATTTTTACAATTCTGACCACTGTCCCTTTATGAGGTTATAACTCTGGAACACTTCAACGGATCTTGGTAATTCTGAGAAAGTGTTTTCGTGACATATTGCACTTCACGTGAGTGGTAAAATCAATTCGATATAACTAAAAATTTTGAAATTTCACAATTTTCCAACCTTGAATTTTTATGCCCTTAAATCAGAGAATTATATGACACACAATGGTTAATAAATAACATTTGCCACATGTCTACTTTACATCAGCACAATTTTGGAATCAAAAATTTTTTTTTGTGACAAAGTTATAAAGGATAAATTTGACCAGCGATTTCTCATTTTTACAACACCATTTTTTTTAGGGACCGCATCACATTTGAAGTCACTTTTAGAGGTCTTTATGATAGAAAATAACCAAAAGTGACACCATTTTAAAAACTGCACCCCTGAAGGTGCTCAAAACAACATTCAAGAAGTTTATTAACCCTTCAGGTGCTTCACAAGGAATTTTTGGAATGTTTAAAAAAAATGAACATTTAATTTTTTTTCACAAAAAATTTAATTTAGATCCAAATTTTTTTATTTTTATCAAGGGTAACAGGAGAATTTGGACCCCAAAAGTTGTTTTACAATTTGTCCTGAGTACACTGATACCGCATATGTGAGGTGCAACCACTGTTTGGGCACATGGCAGAGCTCAGAAGGGAAGGAGCGCCGTTTGAATTTTCAATGCAAAATTGGCTGGAATTGAGATCGGACGCCATGGAGAGCCCCTGATGTGCCTAAGTAGTGGAAAACCCTCAATTCTAACTCCAACCCTAACCCCAACACACCCCTAACCCTAATCCCAACACTAAACATAACCCTAACCATAAACCTAACCCTAACACATCCCTATTCCTAATCCCAACCCTAACCCTAATCCCAACCCTAAACCTAATCCCAACCTTTAACCTAATACCAACCCTTACCCTAATCCAAGTGTAAACGTAATCCAAACTCTAACCCCAACTCTATCCCCAACCCTAACCCTAACTTTAGCCCCAACCCTAACCCAAACTTTTAGCCAAACCCTAATCCTAAATTTAGCCCCAACCAAAACTTTAGCCCAAACCCTAACCCTAACTTTAGCCCCAACCCTAACCATAACTTTAGCCCAAACCCTAACCCTAACTTTAGCCCAAAAACAAACCCTAACTTTAGCCCCAACCCTAACCCTAAATTTAACCCTAATCCTAACTTTAGCCCAAACCCTACACTAACTTTAGCCCCAACCCTAACCCCAACCCTAACCCTAATGGGAAAATGGAAATACATTTTTTTATTTTATTATTTTTCCCTAATTAAGGGGTGATAAAGGGGGGTTTGATTTACTATTTATAGCTACTTTTTATAGCAGGTTTTTATGTTTGGCAGCTGTCACACACTAAAAGATGCTTTTTATTGTAAAAAATAGTTTTTGCATCACCACATTTTGAGAGCTATAATTTTTCCATAATTTGGCCCACAGAGTCATGTGAGGTCTTGGTTTTGCGGGACGAGTTGAAGTTTTTACTGGTACCATTTTTGGGCACATGACATTTTTTGATCACATTCTATTCTGATTTTTGGGAGACAGAATGAGCAAAAACTAGCAGTTCATGAATTTCTTTTGGGGGGGCGTTTACACCATTTCATGTGTGGTAAAATTGATAAGGTGGTTTTATTCTTTGGGTCAGTACGATTACAGCGATACCTTATTTATATCATTTTTTATGTTTTGCCACTTTTATATAATAAAAAATATTTTAAAGAAAAAATTATTATTTTTGCATTGCTTTATTCTGAGAGCTGATGCTGCTGTATGGTGGCTCATTTTTTGCGGGACAAGATGGCGTTTTCAGTGGCACCACGTTTATTAATATCTGTCTTTTTGATCGCGTGTTATTCCACTTTTTGTTCAGCGGTATGATGATATAGTATTGTTTTTTGCCTTGTTTTTTTATTGTGTTCACTAAAGGGGTTAACTAGTGTGATATTTTTATAGGTCGGGTCTTTACAGACGTGGCGATGCCAAATATGTGTACTTTTATTGTTTAGATTTTTTTTATCGAAATATTTATTTAGTGATAGCATAAATATTGATATTTTTTATTATTTTTTAAAATATTTTTACAATTATTTAAATTTTTTTATTTAATTCTTACTTTTACACTTTGTCCCACTATGGGACAATCATTTTGCGCATGCTGATCGCTACTATAGCATGCAGATGAAGCAGCATCTGCATGCTACAGAAGCTGTCAGCGCTGCAGCTTCTGTGCACTGACCTGCGAGGCTTCCTGACATGCACTGCGCATGACAGGAAATTTCACTGCTCTGGAGACCACGTTGTCTTGCCGCGGGGTCTCTGATCCAAAGGCAGAGGGGCTGTCAGTCCCTGTGCCGGCTCCAGAACGCTGCGATCATGTTTGATCGCAGTGTTACGGGGTGTTAAAGTGCCGGGAGCGGTCTGCGACCACTCCTGGCACTTAGTGCCGGGTGTCAGCTGTGAGAATCAGCTGATACCAGGCCGCGATCGGCCGTGCTCCCCCCGTGAGCGCAGCTGATCGCATATGAAGTATTATTCCATCCATGGTCAAATTGGCACGGGTCACATGGACGGATAGTACGTCAAAGGTCAGAAAGGGGTTAAAAACTGCACCCATAAAGTGCTTTAAACCATAGTCAAGAAGTTTATTAACCCTTTAGAAGCTTCACCAGAATTAAAGCAATGTGGAAGATAAAAATATAAATTTAACTTCTTAACACAAAAATGTTGCTTTAGCTCAAAATTTTAGCATTTTCAAAAGGGTAACAGCAGATATTTGACCATACAATTTGTTGGGTAATTTCTCTTAAGTACGAGGATATTCCGTATGTGGTGGAAAATTACTGTTTAAGTGTATGGGGGGGCTGAGAAGGAAAGGAGCGCAATTTAAGTTTTTGGGCTCAAAATTGGCTGTAATGGACATTCAACACCAAGTCGCATTTCAGAGACCCTAATGTGCTTAAACAATGGTGACCCCATTTTGGAAACTATAATCCTCAATGAACTTACCTTTAGGTTTGGTAAGCACCTGGAACCTGCAGGTGCTTCACAAAATTTTATAACATTAAGCCGTAAAAATGATAAAAATCATTTTTATCATAAAAATATTGCTTTAGCCACAAGTTTTTCCCATCATAAGGGTAATAGTAGAAAATGGACCCCAAAATTGTTTGTGCATAAGTGGTGGAAAACTACTGTTTAGGAACACAAGCGTAAAATTGAAAATATTTTATTAAGTACAAAAAAATCAAAATTAGAACAATACACAAGGTAATAATATGGACTCAAGCAGAAAAAACCAGAGGCACCACAGGACAGACAATCCCCCCAAAAGTATCCCAAATACATGTAGTGAATATAGAGAAAACTTCACATCTTAAAAGTGGCAGTTTTTTCTGCTTGAGTCCATATTATTACCTTGTGTATTGTTCTAATTTAGATTTTTTTGTACTTAACTCAATAAAATATTTTCAATTTTACTCTTTTGCCACCTGACTGCTTCTTTTTCTCTTGGTTTACATGTTGTTCTGGAGCGGGTGCTGTTTTCTGCTTCTCCTATGTGGGTTCACGTTTCCCACCTTTTGCACTATTTTTATGCCAGCATGTTTTTTTTTGTATGTACTAACTTTTCCTGTGTTTTTCACAGTTTGCCCTATTATCCTATTATGGATTTCAGTCTCGTGATCAAACTTGGCGCGAGTTGATCAATGACTCTTTGCAGGATTCCTCAGGCGGTTCTTCTAAGGGTATGAACAAGGATTTGCAGGAAATTTCCAATCAATTTAAAGATTTATTAAGGAAACGTACTCGTATCTGGTGGAACCACGAATTCCTAGATAAATATTTATAGAAAGGTCTAATACCAAGGGGACTTAGAGTCCAGGTGTTTCCTTCTTTCCCCATTACTGATGAGACATTTAAGAATAATTGGGAGGCTACTGCTGACACCTGTTCAAGGGGGTTTATGCAACTACTTAAAGACATGAATTTCAAATCCCTCTCTTCTCTTGAGTTGGAGATAGAACAATTACAGGCCAAACTCCGTTAAGAAATGAATAATGATGACCTAAAAAAATTTAATGAGGAAATGGATGTGCTGTCCCAGAAATGGGTTAAAGAGATACAAACCACTAAGGCTAAAAAATTCCAAAGAGATATTGAAGATAAAAAAGGCTTACGGGTCTATAAATGGTATAATAACCATGACAGGTCCAGATCATGCTTTAGGGGATCATCATATTCCAGATCAAGATCTACATCCATGAGATCCAATCTTGGGGATGATAATAGTTCATCAAAAGCCTCGTCATCTAATGCACATAATGGATCAGGGAACATGAACAAACGCATGACGAGACAAACTACTAGAAACAAACCAGCGGCCTCAACCCCCTCCCAGTCACAAGGAGGCTTACAGGTGCTTAATCTCTCCATGCATGATCTTACTAATGTACAACTACGGGTCCTTTCTAAGGGCCTTTCTTTTTCTCCTGCTAATTCATTAATTATTTTGTAGCCCTGAAGGACCTGCAGCTGTTTGCACGGAAGATGCTTTTACGGACACTTCACAACAAACAGACATCTCAAGAACCTATGAGTGAACTTGAAAGGGAGGCTCTTCAGAACCTGGCGAACAGAATGATCCTGTTTTGAGTAGGTTTCCTTCTTCTATTCTACCCAGATCGACGATGTTTTCCCCCCTTGTCCCTTAGCCCGGCTATTGAGATCTTTACTAAATTGGTAAGTGAGGATTTTAGGATGCTGTCTACACGACGACGATATGATAACCTCACTTATGAGGAACGCCGAGCCATTACTGAACTGCAATCCCTTTCGGATGTAGTTATTAAGCCAGCGGACAAGGGGGGAAACATCGTCATCTGACCTCATACTAAGTATGAAAGGGAAGCTCTTCGCCAGCTGAGAGATATCAACACATATACTAGACTTACCTCCAGTCCTCTGATTCCTTTCTCTCTTGATTTACAATGTATATTGAACTTGGCTTTTGATAACACCATCATCACCAAGCAGGTTCTCGATGGCCTTGTTGTGAAGTGCCCTAGGACCCCCACCTTCTATCTTCTGCAGAAGGTCCACAAGGATGCCCTTGATCCTCCGGGACGCCCTATAGTGTCTGGTATTGACGGTCCCTGTGATCGGGTCTGTCAATTTATTGTCTTTTACCTTAAACCTTTAGTAGAGATATTACGATCTTATATACCTGACACTTCGGATGCCCTGGATAGGATGGATGGCATCCTTGTGGACCCAGGGACACTTCTAGTGACAGCCGATGTTGAGAGTCTGTATATGTGCATTGAACATTCCCTGGGTCTGGATGCGGTCCGCCTCTTCTTGGGGGCCTCCGACCTGGATGGCTCTCTTTGTGAGCTAATCCTCAAGCTGCTGCACTTTGTCCTCACACATAATTTTTTCATTTTTAAAGATCATTTCTATTTGCAGAAATGTGGCACAGCCATGGGTGCGGCCTGTGCGCCTTCGTACGCCAACCTTTTCCTGGGTTCCTGGGAGAGGTTGGTTTTGGTGACAGGGGCGTACCGGGCGTATCCCATGTGCTGTGCTGGCATAGATACATAGATGATATTTTGTTTTTGTGGCACAGCACGGTGCAGCAGCTCGGGGATTTTATGAGGACGCTGAATCAGAACTCATTTAACATCTGTCTTACATATTCCTATGATTTTCATAGCATTAATTTTCTTGACATCACTTTCGAGGTCGACGAGTGCGGAAGCATTCACACGGATGTCTATCGTAAACCCAACTCAGTGAATGCTCTGATTCATGCGTCCTCTGCTCACAATCCCTCTACCATCAGAGCCGTCCCGGTCGGACAGTTCTTGCGGGCGAGGCAGATTTGCTCTTCAGACACCAGGTTCGAGGCACAAGCCTCGGATCTAACAGCACGTTTTCAGACTCGGGGGTACTCCAACAGGTGCATTAAACAGGGCTATAGGAGAGCCAGGTCCACCCCCCGTGATACTTTGTTGTGTCCCAAAAAAACTAAGACACCACCAAGGGATAAGGGACCGTTAAGGTTTATTTCAACTTACAATCATGCTTGGGAGGAGATGAGGTAGATTTTAAATAAGCAATGGTCTGTTCTACATACCGAATCTCGTCTTGGTTTGTCCTATGGCGAATTACCATCAATGACTGCGAGAAGGTCCAAAAACCTACGTGACCTTCTTGTTCAAAGCCATTATGTGCCTAGTGTCACTTATCCTTTTGGATCACGTGGTCCTATTCCTGGCTCAATCCCGTGCGGTCGCTGTCTTGCCTGCGCAATTGTGCTGCGCTGCTCAACATTCCAGTCCTCGGATGGCATGAAAACATTTGATATTCGACATCGTATTTCATGCAATACATCGAATGTTATTTATTATGCCACTTTTGACTGTTCAAAAATATATATAGGCCTAACATCAAGGGAACTGAGGATAAGGACTAGGGAGCATGTGCGGGACATTTGCGCAGCCAGGATGGCGACTGACCCCTCAATTTTAAAAACCATCCCCCGTCATTTTTTCTACCACCACAACTGTGAGCCCTCAACTTTTAAAGTGAGAGGCATCGACGTGATACATTTAGGTATCAGGGGGGCGATTACAAAAAGAGGCTTGCTCAAGCCTAAGCCAGATGGATTGTGACACTGGACACGATGACCCCTCAGGGTCTTAATGAGACTCTGACCTTTTCACCCTTCCTATAAATCTTCCAATTTTTGTACTTATTGCATATGAATATCTGTGATGGATATAAAATATATTCCTGCTTTTCCGATACTGTCTGCCCTTGATACCCTTCTTGGTATGTGTGTTCTTTTTTATTTTTTTATTGTTTTTATTATTCTTTCTTTATTGTTCTTTTTTCAGTATTTGTTGTTCATTATTTATCTTTTATTTCCATCTAGTTGGATCTTTTATATTGGCTCTCATCTATTCTCTTCATGTTCAATCATCATATGGAAGAATAAAAAAAAAAATTCAAATAATATGTATGACGAGTCTCCTCCACTGATCTACTCTATTCCATTTGGATTCGTATATTATTGTCATTATTATTAATTCATTATTTTGGAATTTCATGTATGTTCATACATTTTCGCTTATCTCATGTTATATTTACATTGCATGTTGTTGGGAGCCTGTTTTGTATTGTTATTACCTCTTCGTTATTAATGCCATATTGTGATTTCATACACATATTCTGGCCATCATTTGTCTATATACTGGCTGGTGTGGTGCGCATGCGCTGCGGCGTTTCGTTGCTCCTGACATGCAGGGGGCGTCTTGTGGGCACCCTGGGTGCGTGCTGTATTAATTTCCGGTGTGTGCGCAGTGGCACCCTGACGTTCTCCTTGCATGTTCACAGGACCTGCGACTCACCGCGCGCCTGCGCCATTACATTCACCGCCATTGGCCACAATTGATCATGTGATATGATCACATGTATTCTTAAAGGTCCTTCTAAGTAAAAACTAGCACATTCCCCTTGAGGAAGCGGTGCTTAAGGGCACGCGAAATGCGCGTCGGGGGTCCACACTACCTGGCCCAGGACACCCTTTTCTCCCCCAGGACCATCTGTATTGGTAAGCCTTCCTTTATTTATGGGTTCATTTTGAACCTTGCTTACTGGCACTTATTACCGCACTGGCGGTGTTTTTCTAAGTATACTTACCTATCCCGCCCATATCTTTATATGCACTGGCACTTTTAAGATGTGAGGTTTTCTCTATATTCACTACATGTATTTGGGATACTTTTGGGGGGATTGTCTGTCCTGTGGTGCCTCTGTTTTTTTCTGCTTGAGTCCATATTATTACCTTGTGTATTGTTCTAATTTTGATTTTTTTGTACTTACTCAATAAAATATTTTCAATTTTACTCTTTTGCCACCTGGCTGCTTCTTTTTCTCCTGGTTTACATGTTGTTCTGGAGCGGGTGCTGTTTTCTGCTTTTCCTATGTGGGTTCATGTTTCCCACCTTTGGCACTATTTGTATGCCAGCATGTTTTTTTTTTGTATGTTTAGGAACACAGCAGGGCTCGGATGGGAAAAAGGGTCAATTGAATTCTGGAGCGCAATTTTGTCTGGAATAGATTGCAGATGCCATGTCACATTTGAAGTGCCACTGACATGCCAAAACTGGAGAAATCCCTACAATTAACCTAATTTTGGACACTAAACTTCTGGAGGAATTCATCTATTGGTGTAGTGACTAGTTTTAACGCTCAGGTGATTCAGAGAATTGTATAACAAAGGGCTGAGTCATTAGAAAATTTCTATTTTTTCCATTAAAATGTTGCTTTGGCTCAAGTTGTCAATTGTAAAAAGGGATAATAGGAGAAATTGACCATACAATTTGTTAAGCATTAGTACACCAATACCACTTATGTGGTCAAGAACTACTTTTGAGACACAATACAAAACTCAGAAAGGAAGAAGAGCCATAATGAAGTTCAGATTTTTCTGGAATGATTTGGGGGTGCCATGTCTCAAGAACACAGCCCCTCAGGTGCCAGAACAGCAGAGAGTCTCCATAAGTTACCCCATTTTACATCTACATCTGTCAATAGATTCATCTAAGAGTGCAGTGATCATATTTTCTGCACAGGTGTGTTACAGAATTTTATAACATTTGGCAGTGAAGAAAAGTATTTACATTTTTACCACAAAAATTTAGTTTTAGCCCCAGATTTTACATTTTCACATGGGGAAATAGGGAAAAGTGGATCCAAAATTTGTCACACCATTTCAGCTGAACGTGTAGATACTCCAAATGTGGATGTACAGTACTGCTTAGCATCACAGTGAGATGTGGGAGGGAGAAGAAATTATCATAGAATAGTTTTGCAGACTCCATATACAGAGCCCCTGTGTGCCAAAAAAGCAGAATCCCCTCTTATGTGACCCTATTTTAGAAATTACACCACTCTGAGAATTCATCTACTGGTGTTATGACAATTTTGACTCCATATGTCTTTTCCAAAACAAGCAGCAGTGGATGTTACAGAGTGAAAATTGCAAATCTGCTATTGTTATGCACGTACGTTGTACTGTACACTACATTATAGTGCCTACATCTTGTGCAAACATTATGCCCAGCTCTTGTTTCTAGAGGTATGCACCCCATGAATTAAGCTCTCATTGCTACTGGACGCTAAATGTTGTTCACGCAAACTGGGGCTCAGAATGGAGAAGTTCATTTTTATTTAGGAGTGCAGAATTTGCTGGATTTCTTTTTTGGAGACAAGGCTCCATAATGCTTCTCCAGAGCCTTTGTGATACAGGCAACGTGGAAACCCCCTATTTTTCACAGATGATGGACTCTGAGGGAGTTATTATTATGGCTGTTAGTTATTTTCAGTTACAAGTGACATGGACTTTAATGGATTAGGCGTAAGATGAGTATAACTGTGCTTTTTTATTTTTTATTTCAAATAAAAAAGTCTGTGTCTTTCTTTCAATTAAAGGATTTTATTCTGGCTGTGTCTTTTTTATAATATAACTATGGAGTTAGTAATGGGGGTGTCGTACAGACATCTCTCCATTACTAACCCCTGGGCTTGATGTCAGCATCCATAAACAGCTGGCATCAACCCCACAACTGTTACCCGACTTGCCACCGCACCAGGGCAAGTGGGAAGAGCAATGCTATGCACCAGATTTGGCGCATCTTATTGTTGAGCTGTTTCTTGGGGGCTGAGAGCTGATGTTTTTAGTCTGGGAGGGGGCCAATATTCATGTCCCTTTCCTAAGCTATTAATATAAGCCCTCGGCTGTCTGCATAGCCTTTGCTGGTTATTGACCTCTTGTCATTTTTTGAGGGGTCTTGATTATAATAACAAGTAAAGGCCAAGCAAACAGCTGTGAGTTGATATTATTAGCCTGAAAACAAAGGAATGGCGCACAGCGAAAATGAAACAAATTACATATGACAAAAGGGGTGCACAACCAGTGGTCAAAAAACTGAATAGGAATATGAGGAAAAAGAAACCACTATAATGTATGCACACCACAAATGAGTAATCAAAAAATGAAAAAAGCTTTATTGCACAACATTAAAAAAAACAATTAAAAATAATAGAAATCCCTGCATGGATCCCAACAAGCAATTGCTGACCTATAATCAAACTCCAAACAATGATCAAATGAACAAGTGCATGTCATAAAAATATAACAAATGACGATATATGGGCATATATGCTAAGTCCACAGAGAGAAAAATGTATAATGCATACACCTGAACGCAGTCACCATGAGGTGATAATGAAAGGTAAAGTGCCCCCTGTCACAGCATAATGATAAAGGTATATCACCTCCCAAAATGTGAGTCAGAAAGACTCCCTATAATAGAAAAGGCTCACGTGTAGAAAGGCAAAGTCAGGGCTGCAAGTGGACAGTAAGCCCGATGGAGGCAATTGCAGGGGGACCCAGAGGCAGGGCGACCCAACGCGTTACGCCGCTACAAGGGCGGCTTCGTCAGGGGAAGTGCAAATGTGCTTGCAAAGCTGCAATTTGTACCTGTAGGCGGGGGAATAATTTGAAGCAGGTGTGTCGTGTCATGAGGACTGGTACCAGAAGCCAGGAGAACCGGAAGTGAGGTGGCTATAGCAGGCAGACGTCTCTGCTAATGGGGAGCGCTGCACGGCGTCATATGGACGCCAAGCAGCGATCGCCATGGGAACCAATGGGCGCATGCGCAGCTCCCGGGAGCGGAAAAAACAATGAATTGCAGCCATATCCAAAATAACAGGGGCTAATGTGATATTATTAGCCTGGGAACCTTTATGGCTATTTTCTTCTTACAAGAATCTTAACGTTAGCCCTCAGCCATCAGCTTTCTATCTGCTGCTTATGAATATTACGGGGGACCCCAGGGCATTTTTTTCATTTACTTTTTTATTTATTAACAAATACAGTAGAATGGTAACTTTAGTTTGCAGCCTCCAGGTGTTCCAGCAAATGGAAACTCAAGTAACCTTAAAATGTTTCTCAAATTTTCCCAGAAACCTCGCAGATGTCGGGAGACTCGACGACTTGAACTCTGGAAACCTTAAGTGTAGTACTTTTTCATGCCTGTGAACACTGCCTATTAATAATATTCCATTGTTGTAATAGGCTGAAATTAAAAATAAATGCCCAGAGAGCTGAATTAAATTTAATGCCCTGTTTAATGATAAATAAATTAACATATTGTTAGGGCTGGCGGAACGCACCTAAAAGATATTAAGGAGAGGTGCGTTCACAGCCCGGGGTCCACCGTGCAAGCAGAGCCTGCTACTAGTAAATGGCTCAAATAGGCAGTATGATCGAGCTCTGTTATCCCGCAGAGTCACAGATGTAAATGCCATAGCACTATATGGCGGTATAAGCGAACTCTGTTAGACCACAGAGTCGCTAACTAAAACGCTGTGGCGCTATATGGTGGTATAAGCGAGCTCTGTTACTTCACAGAGCCGCTGTGAAAAAGACTGTGTCCTGTCAGACTCACAGGCGACACAGCTAACTGCTAAGCGATTGCAGTCTGTGGTCATGGCATACACACAGAAAACTCCTCACCGGAGGTGCCGGTATACTAAGGGCTTATTTCAGCCAGAGCCCTGAATTCAAACACACAAACTCCTCCCCGGAGGTGCCGGTATTCTAGGGGCTTATTTCAGCCGAGTCCCTAACCACATGCATAAGTCATGCATAAGACCACACTGGCGCAAGTACGTAACAGATATGATACTAGTGCACGGCTCTGCGGTCATGCAAGCTTTTTATAGCAGCAAGAACTGCAGGACCTTCCAGAAATGGCCAATGGAAGCCTGCCCCAGAACTCGAGCAGCTTCAGGACCTTCCTGGAGGACCAATGGGAGTCGCTGCAGTAGCCGAGCATGTGACCCCTGATCTCCTATGAGAGATCTTACCCTGGGCATGCTCAGAAGGAAACACACAAGGACTTAGTCCCAAATACATCTGCTCGCTGCTGACCTGCACTGGTTACAATAGCAGGAGCTGTAGAGGCAGCAGTCATCCTCTGCACAGTATTAGACTGGGCGAGACGCTGGGACTGGCATCTCTGCTGAGCAGGCTCCACTGCGGCCAGAGATGGATGGGGGACCGCAGCGGGGATGGCTCGAGATTCCCTTGTGCAGAAGCGGGAACTCGACCCCTAACACATATTAGGTGCCAGTAATTTTGGCATCCTTGCATCTCCACAATGGAGTTGAGAAATATTTTATGAACATTCCATCTGCTGTGTGCAAGAATCTACAATCAATAGGGCAAAAATTGGTAAAATATCCTCTTTAAATCATGCATTTGTGCAGAAGTAAAGAGTAAAGGAAAAAAAGAAAAAGAAATGGTTTCATAGCTGACCACTAATGGGTTATAGATGAATATCAAATCCCGATTCTCTTCTTCAAAAATGTGTATATCCAAAGAACATAAAAGCAAACAATATATTATATAAAGTTTTCATTTTCCTTTGATCATTAGTTCTCTAACAACACAGTCTGCCACACAAAGTACAGAGACATGGGTATGTGTGTATGTGTGCCAAAGCTTCTCTTTGCATAATCATCAGCCAAGCGGGTAAAGATTTGTCTGCAAAAATCAGAAAATGATGAATAATCATACATTTTATTAGGATTCACAAAGACCTTTGCTGACCTCAAACTGCATTTCAGTTATTGTTCCAATGCCAGCTTCTCGGGGTCGTGTGACGTTGGTCCTCTATGGTTTTGCATCCATAGCAACAGATGCCCTTGTAGCCCTTGGTATACTAATGATGTTCACATTCACAAGGTCTTCTACAGTACCTCAGTTTTTCGAAAGAAGATAACATTTCCACCTTTGTCTCAGCAAGGTAAAAGTTGATATAATTTGGAGCACAGTAGCAGAGTCCCTTCGCTTGGTTTAGCTAAATTAATGAGTTTCCAACCAGTTGGATATTGATTAGCACAACCTCCTTGCTCCTTTATGCCCATGGTGACTTTCACAAAGAGTTCTCATGACCTTACATAGCCCTCTTCCCTCAGGCAAATAGAAGGTAAAATGACATTTTGCTGAGGATGCTTTTAACACATGCCTTCCTGATACATTCAGTATAAAAAACTTGTAACACACATCATGCAAATATCAAGTTTCAGAACTACAGTATATAGCGCCAAAATGTTTAGCAATTTTATACACTGATCAACCATAATACTGAGACCATGGACAGATAAAATAATTATAATTAATTATCTTGTGACAAGGGCATCTGTCAACGGTTGTCATATATGAGTCAGCATATGGATAGTCAGGTCTTGCAATAAAAATGAAGAAGTATCCGAACATCTTTAAGAAGCATTACATTTTGATGACCAAACAACTGATTAATGGAACCTCCAGAAGGAAGATCTTTTTGGGTGTTCATGCTAAGCAGTGATAAAGTACCTATAGAAAGTTATCGAAAGAACAACAAACTGATGAACCAGTGACAGCATCTTGTGTGCCAAAGGATCATTGCTAGAGGAGAAGAGCGAAGACTAGTCTTTTGAAAACTGTGAGCTATACTAGAGGTCTATCGATATATTACTGAATTTACAGCCTGACACATGGTAAGTAATGTGGGGGTGCAAGGCAGACCGGCACAATTGTAAGACGTGCGCCAGATGTTGAAACATCCTCTAGTCCGGACCGAGTACAACACTGGGTGCTCCTGACTAAAAATCACATGGCAGGAGAAAAGTTTACAAAGTTGATCAATTGAATTCTTCTAACAGAAGGCATTTAAAAACATTGCAGTATAACTATTTCTAATCTCTGCTTTAATAGATTAGCTGTCACCTTCAGTACACATAGTATGCCCTTACTTCCTTCACTCACATTTTTGGCACAGTTCCGACAAGCTTCCATCCAGTCCTACCACTCAGCTAACCTTTAAACCAAACTCATTAGTCTTGCTCTTTCTTTCACAATAGAATAAACAAAATAAACCTATAGATTCTTGGTGGTGACAGTTAAAAATTTGTCAGGCGGGTGACAAAAGACCTCTTCCACCCCACTGCATAATATTACTCAAGGTGTGGATCTGACTAATTGGCTAACTAATATGAACAGACTGCAGATTCTGTTCACAATTCCATTTGTTCTTTTCTGCCATGTATCTGACGCCCGTGCTAGCTGATACCTATCCCTTTCTATCCAGGTAAAAAATAAATGAAATCTGACATGCTCATTTTACTGAACATTTCTTTAAAATCAACTATATTCATCTAGATCTATCAGTGATAGTGCCATGTCCACAGTTTTCAAATAAGAAAATAATTATAAAGCTCTCACTACTGTATTTTATCATTTGGGCTTACAACAGTAAAGGGTGTACTTATTTTAAAGGGATATTAGGAAAGGAGAACAATAGGAGAGGTTTTTTTTAATTTCTTTGAAAAAACTTTATTATATGTAGAAATGATTAAAAAACAGACATGTAAAGTGCAAGACGATGACACCAAAAGGTGGAATGCAGTACTACTTAACTTCAATTAGTATCATATTGACGTACAAAAATAAAAACTTGGAAGAGATGCCTTCAGATCAAGTTATCCTCTAGCTGTCAAACACTCCACATTGTGGCTCATAATGAGATATAAAAAATCAGAATATAAATCTGCATACATATCATGAATTTGAAAGTTATCACACTAGTTGCCAAATGGATTTGTGAGTTCAATCATGGTGTTAAAACTAGCATAACAGAGGAAACAGAGATATTTTAGCAATATCTGATATAAGTAATATGCACAGATATCGCTGCAGATACCCTCACCAAGTACTGAAGACCACCTCAGATATATAGTACACCCCATTATTTTAAAGGGAACCTGTCACCAGATTTTTGCTACCTCATCTGAGAGCAGAATAATATAGGAAAAGAGACTCTGATTGCAACGATGTATCATTGTAGATTACTGGGTGTAGCAGTTGTGACACAAGCCAAGATCTTATATGTAGCATGGAGCACAGCTCAGAAAGCTAACCCCACCTACACCACAACTTTCATGTGTATATTGAATATTGACAGTAAGCTGATTATCGGAGAAGGGGGTGTGGTCTAACCAGGGCTCACATACTGCTGTAGTGCAGCAGTGATCATCTACTAGAATTAAAACCTTCATTGTATGTAAACAACAACACACAACCTATTAGGCCGGCGTCACACTGGCGACAGAATCGGACGACTGCAATGCGATGAAAAATCGTATTGCAGTCTGCCCTATGTTAATCTATGGAGCAGCTCCCAGTATCAGATTTTTTGTGGTCCGTTTTAAACGTCCGTGTGCAATCGCAGCATGCTGCGATTGTCACCGATTGTGGGTCGACTATCGCCAATGCAAGTCTATGGGTGTAATGTATTTAGTACAGTTCATATAGCGTCTTGTGCTTGGGTGCGATGAAAATACATGAGACACAGGTTTGATATAGAAAGTCTTGTATTCCTTCATACAAGTTGGCAAAAATAGTCACACAGTTTGCAGACACAGAAGCAGGAGACACAGCAGGCCAGAGTAATCTAAGCTCAGCAATCACTCTCCACAACAGGTTCAGGATCTTCTTCTCTGTTACCGTAAGTCCATGCAAACGTGGGTCTTTCAAAGAGCAGGGTTCAGAGTCCACAAGTGCTTCAGAGTTCCTCAGTAGGAATAGCTGGAGTACAGGGTCCAAGGCTTTAGGAGTCAGGTCACAGGTTCACTGCAGGCTAGATTCTGAAGCACTGATTGCTCAGCTGTGGCTGCTTAAGAAGCAAAGGAGAGAATCAGGGCGGGAACATGCAAGCTGGAAACTCCATTCTGACTGAGGGCAAGATAGCTGCAGCAAGACAGAAAGTAAAATGGCTGACGAACAAACTGAGTTTCAGGAACATGTACACAGAACCTTACATTACTCCCCCCTTAGGGACAACCTCCGGATGACCTCAGACCAGGCTTGTGTGGGTACCTCTGATGAAACTGACGGAGCAAGCGAGGAGCATTAACGTTATTGACTGGTTCCCATGAGTTGTCCTCCACTGGGTAGCCCTGCCATTTAATCAGATATTGTAACTGATTTCTATACAACCTGGAATCCAAAATCCTTTCCACCACAAATTCCTCCTGACCATCGACTAGCACTGGGTCAGGGCAAGGAGAAGAACGTCCAGGAAACGTATTGGGTGTCGCAGCCTTTAGTAGGGATACATGAAAGACAGGGTGGATTCTCATAGTTCTGGGCAGTTGAAGACGACAAGCAACGGCACTTATAATTTTACTGATTTTATAGGGTCCAATGTACTTATGTCCCAACTTAGATGATGGAATCCTTAACTTAAGATTTCTGGTTGACAGCCAGACCAAGTCTCCTACCTTGAAAGCTGGTGCAGGTTTACAAAATTTATCTGCTGCTTTCTTGTACCTTTCCTGAGCCGATTCCAGATTCTCCTTTAGAAGATCCATATTCTTCTGTAAAGACGTGATTCTTTCAGCCACTGCTGGTAAAGGCGTTTCTATGGGAAATCGTGGTAGAATGTTAGGATGATAACCTAGATTAGAGTAAAAAGGAGACTGCTTAGTGGAGGCACTCTGAGAGTTGTTATACGAAAACTCAGCTAATGGAAGTAGATCCACCCAATCATCCTGTAGGTGGCAGATAAAGCAGCAGAGATACTGCTCCAGGGTTTGATTGGTTCGTTCGGTCTGTCCATTAGTCTGGGGATGAAAAGCAGAAGAAAGGTTTACTTTAATGTCCAATGCTGCACAGAAATTTTGCCAAAACCTAGAAGTGAATTGCACCCCTCGATCCGAAATAACCTCATCCGGTACTCCATGTAAGCGAAACACATCTTTAATCATCAAATCTGATGTCTGTTTTGCAGTGGGTAAGCCGACACAAGGGATAAAATGAGCTGCCTTTGTTAGACGGTCAACCACCACTAGAATGGTGTTCTTCCCTTGAGAGGTTGGTAACTCCACAATGAAGTCCATAGAAATGGATCCCCACGGGCGGGACGGGGTGGGAAGAGGCTGTAACAGACCAGTTGGTGAGGAGCGAGGTGTTTTGCATCTTGCACAGACTTCACATGAAGTGACATAGTTTAAAACATCCTTCCTGCAAGTGGGCCACCAAAAGAAACGAGAAAGAAATTCCTGTGTCTTTAGAATTCCTCTATGCCCAGCTATCTTGGAATCGTGAATGAGTTGCAATACTCTCAATCTGACTGTTTCAGGAATATACAGGCGTTGTCCCTGAATCCACACACCATTCTTAAAGACAAGACTTACGTCCCTTGGGGGTTGTGCCAAAAAGGAATCCGCATGGTATGCTTCCTTGATGTCCTTAAGTAGGTCTTGATTATGAATTACTCCTAGGAATCTAGAGTCAGGAAGAATAGTCTTAGGAGGAGTAATTGGACGTGTCTCTGCTGAGTAAATCCTAGAGAGTGCATCAGCCTTTCCATTGCGCGATCCTGGTCTATAAGAAATGATAAAATTAAATTGGTTTAAGAAAAGATTCCAGCGAGCCTGGCGAGGAGTCAGGCACTTAGCCGACCTGATAAACTCAAGGTTACGATGGTCTGTCAGGACGACTATTTGCTGTGCAGCTCCCTGAAGAAGGTGTCTCCATTCTTTGAAGGCGGCAATAATGGCCAACAACTCTCTATTGCCCACATCATAGTTCCTCTCAGCCGAAGACAACTGCTGGGAAAAGAAGGCACAGGGATGCAAGACATTCTTCTCACCTGTTCTCTGAGAGAGTATAGCTCCAACGGCACAGTCTGAAGCATCCACTTCTATTATGAAGGCAAGCTCGGGGTTGGGATGTACTAGTATAGGTGCAGTGGTAAATTTATCTTTTAGACGGGAAAATGCTTCCTGGGCTTGGGGAGTCCAGGAGAACCTAGACTCTTTCCGGGTAAGTTGGGTGATAGGTGACACTACCTCAGAGAAATTTCTAATGAAACGTCTATAGAAGTTGGCAAACCCGATGAAACGCTGTACCTCCTTCACATTTCTAGGACTTGGCCAATCCTTGATGGCTTGGGTTTTGCTTCCATCCATACTAATTCCTTGTGTAGACAGTACATACCCCAGAAATTGAATTTCGGTCCTATGGAATTCACACTTTTCAAGTTTGATGTAAAGATGATTTTGTCTTAGACGTTCCAAGACCATTCTCACATGTCCATGATGTTCCTCTGTGGAGTTAGAAAAAATTAGAATATCATCCAAATAAATTACCACGAATGTATCTAGGAGATCCCTGAAGCTGTCATTCACCAAGTGTTGGAAAGTGGCTGGGGCGGTACTCAGACCAAAAGGCATAACTAGATATTCAAAGTGTCCATAGCGTGACCTGAATGCAGTCTTTCATTCATCCCCAGGTCTAATACAGACTAAGTTATAGGCCCCACGAAGATCTAGTTTAGAGAAAATTTTGGCATGTCGCACTCTCTCCAATAACTCAGGGATTAAAGGCAATGGATAACGGTTTCTAATAGTAACCTTATTGAGTTCCCTATAGTCTACGCATGGTCTCAGAGATCCATCTTTCTTCTTTACAAAGAAGATGGGTGCACCTGCAGGAGATGAAGAGGGGCGTATGAAGCCCTTGGCTAGATTTTCGTCTATGTAATCCTTTAAAGCCTTTAGCTCGGGCCCCGCCAGGGGGTAGATCTTACCAAAAGGTATCTCTGCTCCAGGCAATAATTCAATTGGACAATCATATGGACAGTGAGGAGGAAGCTGGTCAGCGTTCTTCTTGTCACATAAATCCACATAGTCCAGGTATACAGCTGGTAGTTCAGGGACTGACATGGTTCCTTTAGGAACAGAGCAAGCTGAAACTTTTGGACTCATCTGTTTCTCTGGAAAGTGTAATTCCTTGGTCTCCCAGTTAATGGTAGGATTCTGAGCCTGCAGCCATGGTAGCCCTAGAATAATGGGAAAGTGGGGAGAAGAGATAAGCATAAAGGACAGTTTCTCTTGATGATCTTTACCCATAAGAACCCTCAAAGGCTCTGTTTCCTGATCCACTGGTCCAGAGGTCAGCAGGGAGCCATCCACAGTTTCCATCTGTACTGGAGTAGCCTTCTTCACTGAACGTATCCCCTGTTTCAGAGCAAAGGAGACATCCATAAAATTTCCACTTGCCCCTGAGTCGATCATAGCAGAGCTAGACACCCAAGCTGAGTCAACCCAGAGTTTGATGGAAAGAAAGCAATGAGAATTGTTTTTCTTACAACTCAGCTGGGACACCGCTGAGGAAACTTGAAAAATGGCAGCGTTTACACAGTCAACGTCCTCAGAGGTAACGGAGTTTAAGTCCGAGAAATCAAGATCTGTTGCTGCAGATCTCTCTGGAGCCTGAGGCTCGGACCTGACAGATCCCCTCTCGCAACACTCACAATGAATGAGTGCTGCAGTAGTCTTACGAGAACGGCTGGGGCAGTTTATAATGAAGTGCCCTGACTTACCACAATAGAAACATAGATTCTCCTTAAAACGATGTTCCTTGCGTGCATCACTAACCCGTCGTTGTAAAGAGTCTACCTGCATGGGTTCAGGTTCAGGTTCCCGTGTAATCCTACTCAAAGGTTCCTTAGCTGGAGAGGAAGGTAGGAAAAGGTTAGTGCGATTGCTTTCGAACCATCTCTCTTGCCTGCGTTCAGTCAGACGAGTATCAATACGGATGCAGTAGTTAATAAAGTCACCTAACGCAGTGGGAGGGTCGGCACGAGCAAGTTCATCCTTAATCAGTGGAGATAACCCTTTCGAAAAATAGATTTTTTGGCGGAACTGTCCCAGGTGGTATCAAGGGCCCATCTCCTGAAATCCAAGGCATATTCAGCTACCGAGTGCTTACCTTGGCGCAAAGCTAACATGGCTGCTTCAGCTGTTGCACCTCGATTGGGGTCATCAAACACCTGCCCCATGGCTGAAATAAAAGCATCAAGGTGATTCAAACAATCATCCTCAGTCTCAATCAGAGGGTTTGCCCACATCAAAGCCTTGTTGGTAAGCAACATAATTATAGTAAGCAGCTTAGATCGTTCAGTGGGAAATTGTGAAGCATGTGCAGAAAAAAAAAGATTGCATTGATTAATAAATCCCCTGAATTTCTCACGTTCACCGCCAAAACGAAAAGGGGGCAACTTGGGAATCCCAGAACTCGGGGCTACTGCAGGAGTCTGGACTCGCTCCTCTAGAACCTCAATCCTGGCTCGCAAATCCTGGGCAGTCTGTCCAAACACTTGCAAATTGTGATTAGTGAGGTCCTGTAGGCTTGAAAAACGGGTCTTTATATTCTGCAAATCTGTAAGGATATTATCAGTCACTCCGCAAAGTTCCTTTATGCGGGCCTCCATTTTCCAGATCTTTTAAGACAGGAGTACTGGAAGAAGAGGAGAGGAGAAAAAAAAAAAAAACAATAGTGTTTACCTGTGGTAACACTGCAGAGAGAAAAAAAAAATTAAGGGAACTGCTCACCTGGAATGGTTGTGAGAAGTCACAACCACTATCATCACAGAAAGTTCACCCGGACATCTGATATCCACAGTTACAGCAGACAAAAAAGAGAAAAGAAAAAAAAAAAAAAAAAACAATAGTGTTTACCTGTGGTAACACTGCAGAAAAAAAAACACTTAAGGGAATTGCTCACCTGGAATGGTTGTGAGAAGTCACAACCACTGTCATCACAGAAAGTACAACCGGACATCCGATATCCACAGTTACAGCAGACACAGCCTTTCCAGACCCAGCAGACACTAACATTTGGCTTCAGAATCTTGTAATGTATGTAGTACAGTTCATATAGCGTCTTGTGCTTGGGTGCGATGAAAATACATGAGACACAGGTTTGATATAGAAAGTCTTGTATTCCTTCATACAAGTTGGCAAAAATAGTCACACAGTTTGCAGACACAGAAGCAGGAGACACAGCAGGCCAGAGTAATCTAAGCTCAGCAATCACTCTCCACAACAGGTTCAGGATCTTCTTCTCTGTTACCGTAAGTCCATGCAAACGTGGGTCTTTCAAAGAGCAGGGTTCAGAGTCCACAAGTGCTTCAGAGTTCCCCAGTAGGAATAGCTGGAGTACAGGGTCCAAGGCTTTAGGAGTCAGGTCACAGGTTCACTGCAGGCTAGATTCTGAAGCACTGATTGCTCAGCTGTGGCTGCTTAAGAAGCAAAGGAGAGAATCAGGGCGGGAACATGCAAGCTGGAAACTCCATTCTGACTGAGGGCAAGATAGCTGCAGCAAGACAGAAAGTAAAATGGCTGACGAACAAACTGAGTTTCAGGAACATGTACACAGAACCTTACATTGGGAGCGATGAAAAATCTGATTACAAACGGACCGCATGTGTGACTTGCGATGAAATCGCATCGGTGTCCTTTAGAAAAGCCGGCATTTCATCCCCGGCTATACTGTAAAATCACACTGACAGCTTTAATAAAGAATAGAAAGAATAGATATACACACATAGAATACATATATATATATATATATATATGTAATTGTGACATGTATATATATATATATTTATATTTCCTAGACTTCTACATACTGTAATAGCCGCAAATTCAATTGCCGGCTTTTGTGAAATCACAGAAGCCGACATGAAATGATACATTGTTTCCACACAGTTAACCATGTCATTTCCTGTATTTTGATATTTGTTTAGAACTTACAATTACATGAGTGTATTTGTGCTAAATTTCAGACATGTAGGGGTTAATTAAAGGTGTAAATTCGTTGACAAAAAAATGCGTGGGCTCCCGCTGTATTTTCTCCACCAGACAGACAAAGCAAGCGAGTGGGGGAAGATAATAATAGCCTAGGGAGGGTACTTTTTTTGGTACCCCCCCTGGCTACTAACATCTGCCCCAGACACCCCAGAAAGGGCAAATCTATAATTAGATTCGCCCTTTCTGGCACTTTGCACGTCTATTCCCATTGCCCTGTAGCGGTGGCGAATGGGTTAATAAGGCGTTAATGTCACCTTAGTATTGAAAGGTGACCTTAAGGCAGGTTAATAATTGAGAGCTGTCAATTAGACAAATATCAATTATTAATCCTATTGAAGTAAATAAAAAAACACACACACACTTTAAGAATAAATAATTTTAATGAAATAAAAACACATATTTTTGACCATCTTTTATTTAAGTCTTAATCCGTTCGAAGCCCTTGTTCTTCTAAAATAAATATAAAATAATAAAACAACATTATTCTTACCTATCTGGCAATCTGTCACGTCCCACGATGTAATCCTTCACAAAGGGTTAACTACTAGCAATCAGATAAGCAGCGCAAGTAATCCTGCGTGCTCATCTGATAGCTCCTGAATGAATGAGCTTATCTCCTGCCGACAGGAGAGGATGTGATTCATGAATGAAGCTTAATTGATTGTATCCACTTTCACGTTAGGTCAGGTCACTCAAGTGAAAGTTGTAATAAATCAATTAAGCTCCATTCATGAATCTATTCCTCTCCTTTCGCTGGGAGAGTAACTGATTCATTCAGGGGAATACAGGTCTGAGACAGCATTATTAGCTCTCTGCGACCTGTAACCTGTTAACCCTTTCTGATGGATTACACCGTGGGACCTGACTGTACATCGGATTGGTAAGAATAATTTTGCTTTTTATTTTATTTTTATTACAGGAAATGGTTTTAGCAGGAAAATAAAATATTGTCAAAAACTGTGTGATTATTTCATTAAACTTCTTTTTTATTAAAATGTGTGTGTTTGATTTTTCTATCATACAATAGGATTAATAATTGATAGTTGTCTAATTGACAGCTCTCAATTATTAACCTGCCTTAAGGTCACCTTTCAATACTAAGGTGACAGTAAGGTGAGATTATTAACCCATTCGCCACCGCTACAGGGCAATAGGAATAGACGGGCAAAGTGCCAGAAAGGGCGAATCTAATTATAGATTTGCCCTTTCTGGGGTGTCTGGGGCAGATGTTAGTAGCCAGGGGGGGCACAAAAAAATGTACCCTCCCTAGGCTGTTATTATCTGCCCCCACTCGCTTGCTTTGTCTGTCTGGTGGAGAAAATACAGCGGGAGCCCACGCATTTTTTTTTCAACGAAATTACACCTTTAATTAACCCCTACATGTCTGAAATTTTGCACAAATACACTCATGTAATTGTAAGTTCTAAACAAATATCAAAATACAGGAAATGACATGGTTAACTTGTGGAAACAATGTATCATTTCATGTCGGCTTCTGTGATTTCACAGAAGCCGGCAATTGAATTAGCGGCTATAACAGTATGTAGAAGTCTAGGAACTATAAATATAATGTTGTGAGACAGTGAAGGAATATGTGTTGAATGGGGTGTACATTTCACCTAGGTATAAGGGAAATGTGTGGCTTTGTAAACCTAGTGGTAGAGAAAGGTCACTACACCTTGCATTCATTACACACTTGCAGCTCAGGCCTGAAACTACTCAGGTCTTAATTAGGAGACCAGAAGTAGGTGTCTGCAAACACAATCTGGGAGCTGTCTTTAGTCTGGACACAGGGAGGTGTCCCGGCACAAGGAAGCAGTCTCCAGGATTGGGAGCTGTCTTTAGTCTGGACACAGGGAGGTGTCCCGGCACAAGAAGCAGTCTCCAGGATTGGAAGTACGCTCAGTCTGGACACAGGAAGGTGTCCCGGCACAAGAAGCGTCTCCAGGAGTTGAGCTATCTCAGTCTGGGTGCAGTAGGTACCCCGGACACAGGAGTAGTCTCAGTGAGAATCCGTGCGAATAGAGGCTGAATAGGAGTGGATCTCTCTCAAGTCTGGACGTTGGATGTGCCTTCAGACACAAGGAGGAGTATCGTGAAACTCCATACTGGTAACATATATGATATGTGTTGTGTTGGGCCAGGACTGGTAGAGCCGGACCCGGTTAGACAGGGCAATCGATCTATGTGTAATTAGTGGCTAGACAAGCCAGGTTTTCTGTTTATGGTTTATTTTTATCTGTTTGCTGTGGACTTTAATAAAGCTGGTTGCGGCCAGTTTTCACCAGAACTGCTGTCTGAATGAACTGTTTTCGTGCCATTCTGTCTACCCAGACAGCGATCCTAGAGCTATATCCCTTGAAAATGTTACAATTGGCGGAGAATGCTGGGGCAGCGCAGGGGGCTGATACAGTTAGTGCTGGAGTGTGCATGCAGCACAGAGGCTTAGAGACAGCAATAAAGGTGAAGTCTGTTGAAATAGCAGCAGAGAAAAAAAAAAAAAGTGTGTCAGCAGAAACGTCTGTTTGGAGCAGTCTTGGAGAGACAGTGGCCCTGTAGGGTCTGCAGAGAGAAATGTATGCACAGCAAAGCTAAACTTGTGTGAAATGACTGTGAATGTGCAGCAGCAAAGAAAAGTTGTGAGCAGTCTTAAGAGACAGAGCCTATAGACTTGCAAAGTAAAAAAAAAAAAAAAAGTGTCTGCACAGCAGAGCTGAATTTTTCTATGGAAAAGACTGTAGAGTGTGTATGTCTTGAGTGAAGACTGCCGTTGTTAAGACAGAGAAGTCTGACAGCATGGATGACAGCATGGAGGCGCTGTTTGAAAAATGGCGCAAGTTATTGTGCAACATAAGACTGCCGTGGTTGAGACAGATAAGTCCGGCAGTATGGAGGGGCTCGTTGAGTACCTGGTCCAGGCCCAGCGGACATGGAGCAGCAGCGCTGCAGCACCAGCAGTGCATGCAGCAGCCAGCGGAGCATGGAGCAGCACGCTGCAGCCCAGCAGTCATGCAGCAGCACCAGCAGCAAATCTGCAGCAGCAGCAGGAGAATAACGGGTGTTGAGCAGATGAGCTCTCAGCACCTCGTCTCAGAGTAATGTTGTGAAGGCACCTGCCTTGTCCGCTGTAAAGAAGGCGGTAAGACGGTCCTGAAAAAGATGACACCTCGTGATGATGTGGAGGTATATCTCACTAGGTTTGAGAGACTGGCAGAGAAGGAGAATCTGCCCCTATCTGAGTGGGCCATGATGGTCGCACCCTATCTGATTGGAGTGCCCCAGGTGGCCTATGCTGACCTGAGCGAGCAGGACAGCCAAGACTATGCCAAGCTGAAAGCGGAGATTCGTACCCGGCTGGGTGTTACAGGGGACAGCCCGTGCCAGGGGAGTTCGTGACTGGAGATACAGTTGGGAGTCTGCAGTCAGCAAACCTGATTATGGAGTTGAAAAGGTGATAGTGAACCGCTACACCCGAGCACGTCCTCCTGAGGTACAGCCGTCTGAGAGGTCGTCACTTCAGAGTTCCCGGACGCTGAACTCTCGCGGTAAGAGCGTTGCAGCTGTAGGGGACATATGGGAGGGTGATTGTGGTGGACAGTGTTGGAGATGTCGTGAAATTGCAGCCGGCTGTTCATAGAGGGGGAGCCTATGTGCCGTGATGTTGGCTGTCCCTCTCTGCGCAGAACCTGTGTGTGTGTACCACCGCAGCCGAGGAGACTGGACCACAGGTGTCCCGGTGGTTGTAAATGACTGCCCAGCACAGGCCCTCTTGGACTCAGAGAGTCCAGTGACTTCCGTATGTGACAGCCTGATTGATAGGGACTTCATCCCTGATGAGCACCTGAGTGTGGTGTGCATCCATGGAGACACCAAAGTCTACCAGAGACTGCCGTGGACTTGGTCCCTAAACTCGGGAAGGTTTCATATGAAGTGGGGGTAGTGAAGAGCCTGGTGCACCCCGTCATATTGGATGGAGACTTTCCCCGATCTAAGGATCTCTGGGGGAGAAATGTTTCTGATGGACAGTGTGATGAAGCTCCTGTTGAGGGTGCGCAGTCCCGAGGGGCGGAACACAATGTTAGTGGGCCGTTAAACTATATGATAATGATAATGATGATGATGATCATGATATGATGATGACATGATAATGATGATGTAATGATGACCATGATAATGATGCTGATGCTGATAATGATAATGATGATGATCATGATAGTGATGATATACTGATCATAGTCATGATAATGATGTTGATAATAATGATGACTGTGATAGTGATGAAATTCCTTTGCAGGTGATGTTGGGAGACGAGGATGGTGGTTCTCGGGAACCGAGTTCCCTGACTTGCCTGTGTCCTGTGACAATTTTGAGAGTGAGCAGTGGCGAGACCCCACTCTTAAAACGGCACAGGAAAATATGATTGTTCTAAATGAGGTTTCCCAGGAGCCTGGCTCTGAGGAGAGGTTTCCTCATGCTGCCATGGACAATAGCCTATTGTATAGGGACACTGAGGTCCAGGGAGAGGTCGTGAGTCAGCTCCTAGTACCTGAACTATATAGAAGTATAGTGCTGGGGTTGTCACATAGTCACATACTTGAGGGACCAGATGGTGCAGTTAATGTTGTGGATGACATGTTAACTAAGGTTCCAGATCAGGATGTGAATGAGAATGAATTGTATACCCTGAAAGTGAGAATGAGAATGAGAAAGTAGATGTGCTAAAGAAAGTTCAAGGGGAATTAGAGAAAGGTGAAAAACCCCTTTACCTTCTGTGATAGTTGGTGACACATGGTCAGTGCACCAGGGACAGGAGGTACGTGAGTTTATGAAGAAGAGTCAGCAGAAGTGTTCTGATGTGCCGGGTCGTACTTCTCTGGCCAGGCACTATATATAAGCTGAGCCCGGCCCTAAGGTCAAGATGAAACCGTGCAGGATACCCAAGGCCCGCAGAGAGTATAGGCCTGGGAGGGTACAGGGTAGTGCGGATGCTTCAGATGAAGAGAAAGCTGATGTTGGCTATGACTCAGGTGACGATACAAATGACAGTGGTGAAGATGAAGCTGATGAGGGCCATGACTGGTCCAGAGTTCACTGTCTCTGTTGGATTGTTGACCAGCCCTCCGGTCTGGATGACCAGCCCTCCGGTCTGGAGAAGAGGGAGGGGATATGTGAGACAGTGAAGGAATATGTGTTGAATGGGGTGTACATTTCACCTAGGTATAAGGGAAATGTGTGGCTTTGTAAACCTAGTGGTAGAGAAAGGTCACTACACCTTACATTCATTACACAGTTGCAGCTCAGGCCTGAAACTACTCAGGTCTTAATTAGGAGACCAGAAGTAGGTGTCTGCAAACACAATCATGGAGCTGGCTTAGCCTGGACACAGGAAGGTGTCCCGGCACAAGAAGCAGTCTCCAGGAGTGGGAGCTGTCTTAGTCTGGACACAGGAAGGTGTCCCGGCACAAGAAGCAGTCTCCAGGAGTGGGAGCACGCTCAGTCTGGACACAGGGAGGTGTCCCGGCACAAGAAGCGTCTCCAGGAGTGTGAGCTATCTCAGTCTGGGTGCAGGAGGTACCCCGGACACAGGAGTAGTCTCAGTGAGAATCCGTGCGAATAGCGGCTGAATAGGAGTGGATCTCTCTCAAGTCTGGACGTTGGATGTGCCTTCAGACACAAGGAGGAGTATCTGGGAAACTCCATACTGGTAACATATATCATATGTGTTGTTTTGGGCACAGACTGGTAGAGTCTGTACCCGGATAAATAGGGAAATCGATCTATGTGTAATTAGTGGCTAGACAAGCCTAGGTTTTCTGTTTATGCTTTATTTTTATCTGTTTGCTGTGGACTTTAATAAAGCTGGTTGCGGCCAGTTTTACACCAGAACTGCTGTCTGAAAGAACTGTTTTCGTGCCATTCTGTCTACCCAGACAGCGATCCTAGAGCTATATCCCCTGGAAATGTTACAATATATATATATATATATATATATATATATATATGTGTTCTATGTGTATATATCTATTCTTTTTTTTGTGATTGAAATACTATTCTTTTGGATCCATTATATGTCAGTTTTGCAAGCCTGCGAGAAAATCTCGCAAGTCGGATGAAAATCGGATGTTACAAGGTACACACACATGCGACTAAATCGCATCTTTGAAGGAAAATCGGATGACAGAAGGATGTGTGATGTTTGCATTTTGATCCGACAATCGACGATCTAAAACGGACCGATTTTTTGTCGTTGTGTGTGACGCCGGCCTTAAGTGACACATCACTGAAATCAATGTTTTAAATACTACATCATGCTGTCCTCAGATTGCATAGCAAAAACCTGCTGCCAGATTCCCTTTAACCACAGAAGTAAATGGTATATCTGCTTAATAATTTATTCTACATTATTTTGTTAGTGCTTGTTCATATATTATAACTTGTAAATACGTTGTTTTTTTCCCCTGTCTTTTTGTGCGCATTTTTGACAAAGTAAAAAAACACAACTTTTTACAGTATCAGCAAACTGAATGCAGTTTATGAAAGCTGATGCACTTGCCACTTATTTATTTCCTTGCAGAGGTTAACATCAAACAGTTTTTGTTTGTTTTTTAATTCGGGGGCATGTCAATCCTTTCAGTGTTTTATGCAGCATTTTCACCTACTCAAATAAAAAAAAAAAAAAAAAGTAAAAATGTATAAAAAACAAAAACGCAGAAAAAAATGCATGTATTTTACTCAGCATTTTCCCTGTTAACACTCCGGTTTTTCAATCTGTTACAAATACTCAAGGTGTGCATAAAACCTAAATCTTGTTATATTGTTTAACTGAAGATATATATATATATATATATATATATATAGACATTATGAAAAACTTTGAGCTGAGTATATAAAAATATTATTATTTTTGCAGATGTCTTAGCACAGTCTGAATTTTGAGTATTTCTTTAACATGGCTATCTGGAAAGAAAAAAATTAGCAGCTTGTATTTTATTGTTTACTCTAAACAGAATCTGGGAAGTATCAAGGGATATTGTGGCATTGTGTGATAAATTGCTTTAATAAAACACAGTCTTCATTTTGTCTTTGTGCTCTCTTCTTATAGCTATCACACAATTTACAATGAGCACAAAAAAATATATTGATAGAGGGACCAGTCGAGAATGAGAGCATCTTAAGTAGGTTTCAGGCTTTAATTATCCTTTCTCCTGCACTGAGAATAAACAATACTTTCCGAGCTATAGAATACTCCAGCAGCGGTCATAAAGAATATTCCTGCATAAAGCTGCTGCCAAGTGGCTAATTACCTATGTTTAACTTGCATTAAATTATGCCTCTTGTCATTCAGCACAATGGTTGTCAGGCTGCAGAATTACATTTTAAATGAACTTAATCAGAAACTTTACCATCTAAGCTTATATATTCAGAAGTAAGCTGTATTTAACCATTTAATATGCCTAATGCTTCCATGAGATATAGAGTGCATTAACATTCTGTACAGAGTTAGCGGGAACTGGATGCTATCATCACACTCTATATGCTCATGCTGTGTTATTACTTGGCTCTAAATTATATTTACATATCACATCCAGAACTTCGTATGTAAAAGGCAACATGTTTTATCTCTCGTCGTCACGTCTCCACACTGATGTGTTCTCAGATTTAAAGTACGGTTCTTGCTATAGCAGCTCTTTAAATTATTGTTAAAGTAATTTATCTTCCAGTTATATTGATAAATACATTTTCCATGACCCGTAGCGTCTCCACTTTCTGTGATCTGGGGTTGGGTGAGGGCTTATTTTTTGCACGCCAAGCTTTCATTTTTAAAGATACCATGTTGTTGTGGATAGGATCTTTTGATCGCCCGTTATTGCATTTTATTGCAATGTTGAGGCGACTCAAAAAACATAATTATGGTGTTTCTATTTTTTTATTTGCTACGCCGTTTAGTGATTGGATTAATTATTTTCATAGCTTCATAGATATGACGATTCTGAATGCAATGATACCAAATATTTGCTTTTTTTGTATTTTTTATTGTTTTATTTTGAATGGGGCAAACAGGTTTGATTTGAATTTTTATATATATGTTTATTTTTTTTTATATTTTGAACCCCTTTCTGACATTAGACGTACTATCCCATCTTTGTGCCCTGGGCCTTAATGCCTATGGACGGGATAGTACGTCATGGGCGATCAGCTGCATTCATGGGTGTCAGCTGATTCTCACAGCTGACACCCGGCACTAAGTGCCAGGAGCGGTCACGAACCACTCCCGGCACTTTAACCCATGGAACACTATGATCAAACATGATCACAGCGTTACGGAGCCGGCAAAGGGGCTTACAGCCCCTCTGCCTTTGGATCGGAGACCCTGCGGCATGTCGCGGGATCCCGATCGCTGCCATGGAGACCCGATGTTGTCATGACTCCAGACCTGTGAGACTTCCTGTCATGCGCAGTGCATGTCAGCTTCTATAGCATGAAGATCTGCATGCTATAGTAGCGATCAGCCTCCACAAAATGAGTGTCCCATAGTGGGATAAAGTGTAAAAGTAAGAATTAAATAAAAAAATGTTTTAAATAATTGTAAAAATATTTAAAAAATGCTAAAAATAATAATTAAAAAATCAATATTTATTCCGTCAATAAATAAATATTTGAATAAAAAAATCTAAACAATAAAAGTACACATATTTAGCATCGCTGAGTCCGTAACGACCCGACCTATAAAACTGTCCCACTAGTTAACCTCTTTAGTGAACACCATTAAAAAAATTTGGCAAAAATCAATGCTTTATCATCATACTGCTGAACAAAAAGTGTAATAACACGCGATCAAAAATGGATATTAATAAACATGGTACTGCTGAAAACTTTATCTTGTCCCTCAAAAAACAAGCCATGATACAGTGTCATCAGCAAAAAAATAAAAAAGTTATAGCTCTCAGAATAAAGCGATGCAAAATAAAATATATAAAATAGTTTTTGTTGTATAAAAGCGTCAAAACATAAAAAAAGATATAAATGAAGTATTGCTGTCATCATACTGACCTGAAGAATAAAACTGCTTATAAATTTTACCACACGCGGAACGGTGTAAACGCCCCCTCAAAAGAAATTCATGAATTGCTGGTTTTTGTTCATTCTGTCTCCCAAAAATTGGAATAAAAAGCGATCAAAAAATGTCATGTGCCCGAAAATGGTAACAATAATAATGTCATCTCGTCTAGCAAAAAAGAAGACCTCACATGACTCTGTGGACCAAAATATAGAAAAAATTATAGCTCTCAAAATGTGGTGATGCAAAAACCATTTTTTGCAATAAAAATAGTCTTTTAGTGTGTGACAGCTTCCAAACGTAAAAGCCAGCTATAAAAACCTGCTATAAAGAGTAAATCAAACCTCGTTTATCACCCCCTTAGTTAGGGAAAAATAAGAAAATAAGAAAATGTATTTATTTCCATTTTCCCATTAGTGTTAGGGTAAGCGTTGGTGCTTAAGTAAAGGGTATGCCACACTAAACAATATCGCTAACGGGATCGCTAAAAAACGTCACTATTTAGCGATCCCGTTAGCGATATTGTTCAGTGCGGCAGCTTCCAGCGACGAGCTTCCTGCTGTGATCTCGCTCGTCGCTGGAATCGTTCCGGACCCTATTTTCTCGTCGGCGCTCCCGCTGGGTAAGTATCTAATCGCTGTGTGGCACCTTTTCTTAGCGATTTAGCGGTACTTTTGTACCGCTAAAGTCGTTAAGAAGATCGCTAACGGCGATAGCGTCGTTAACTATATCGCTAAATGTGGCCGCACTTAGCGATATAGAAACAATCCCGCTAGCGATCTCATTAGTATGCAACGCTAACGAGATCGCTAGCGGGATAGCTTAGTGTGGCAGTACCTTTAGGGTTTGACTTGGGGCTAAAGTTAGGGTTAGGGTTGGGATTAAAGTTATGGCTAGGGTTTGGGCTAAAATTAGGGTTGGGATTAGGGTTCAGATTAGGGTTAGGGGTGTGTTGGGGTTAGGTTTGTGGTTAGGGTTATGATTAGGGCTGGGATTAGGGTTAGGGATTTGTTGGGGTTAGGGTTGGAGTTATAATTGGGGGATTTCCCCTGTTTAGGCACATCAGGGGCTCTCCAAACGCGACATTGCGTCTGATCTCAATTCCAGCCAATTTTGCATTGAAAAATCAAACGATGCTCCATCCCTTCTGAGCTCTGCCATGCGCCCAAACAGTGGTTTACCTGCATATATGGGGTATCAGCGTACTCAGGACAAATTGCACAACAACTTTTGGCATCCAATTTCTCCTGTTACCATTGGTAAAATAAAAAAAATTGGATCTGAATTAAATTTTTTGTGAAAAAAAGTTAAATATTCAATTTTCTAAAGAATCCAAAAATTCCTGTGAAGCACCTGAAGGTTTAATAAACTTCTTGAATGTGGTTTTGAGCACCTTCAGTGTGCAGTTTTTAGAATGGTGTCACTTTTGGATATTTTCTGTCATGTAGACCCCTCAAAGTGACTTCAAATGTGACAATTTTTTTTTCACAAGGGTAACAGGAAAAACAGACACTAAAATTTGTTGCGAATTTTCTCCTGACCATACCGATACCACATATGTGGGGGCAAACCACTGTTTGGGTGCATGGCAGAGCTCGGAAGGGAAAGAGCGTCGACTTTTTAAATGCAAAATTTGCTTGAAAGAATTGGTAGACACCATATCGCATTTGGAGAGCCCCTGATGAGCCTAAACAGTGAAAATTTCCCACAAGTGACATCATTTAGGAAACTATACCCTCAGTAAACTGATTTAGATGTGTGGTGAGCACATTGAACCTTCAGGTGCTTCACAGAAGTTTATAACGTTGTGCTGTGGAAATAAAAATAATCACATTTTCCAGTCAAAAAATGATATTTTAGTCTCAAATGTTGCATTTTCATAAGGGTAACAGGAGAAATTGCACCATACAATTTGTAGTGCAATTTCTTCTGAGTACACCAATACCCCATGTGAAGGAGGAAACTACTGGGCGCACAGCAGAACTCGGAAGGGAAGGAGCATCATTTGACTTTTTAAATTTAATATTTCCTGGAGAGCCCCTGATGTGCCTATACAGTGAAAACAACGCACAAGTGACCTCATTTGGAAACTAGACCCCTCAAGGATTGTATTTAAATGTGTAGTGAGCACCTTGAACCCCCCAGGAGCTTCACAGAGGTTTGCAACGTTGAGCCGAAAATGAAAAAAATCAAATTTTTCCCCACAAAAATGTTATTTTGCCCAAATGTTGCATTTTCATAAGGGTAACAGGAGAAATTGTACCATACCATTTGTTGTGCAATTTCTTCTGCGCACGCCAATACCCCATATGTGGGGGTATACTGCTTTTGAGACACAGTACAAGGCTCAGAAGGGACGAGGTGCCATATTGGAGTTCAGATTTTGCTGGAATGGTTTGAGTGTGCCATGTCACATTGACAGGGCGCCTGAGGTGCCAGAACAAAAAAAAACCTTCATATCTGAATTCATTTTACAAACTACATTCCCCAATGTATTCATCTAGGGGTGCAGTAATCATATCGACACCAAATGTGCCTCACAGAATTTTATACCATTGAGCGGTGAAGAAAGAATAAATTACATTTTTACCACTAAAATGTTGCTTTAGCTCCAAGTTTTTAATTTTTCTAATGGGTAATAGGAATTTTTTTTATAACAAACTGAAGTCCATATTTTTCTGAGTGCACCAATACCTTACATATAATCGGGAAATATTTTTCAGGCACAGTACTAAGCACAGGAGGTAAGCGCCATACTTTAGTGCAGATTTTACTATAATGGTTTGTGGGTGTCATGGCCCACTGGGAGAGCTCTTGAGATGCTAGAACAGCGGAAATCCCCCATAAGTGACCCGGTTTTACAAATAACACCTCTCAATGAATTCATCTAGGGGTGCAGTGATCATATTGACACCACGGGTGTGTCACAGAATTTTATACTATTGGGCAATAAACAAAAAAATAACTACATTTTTACCACCCGAATTTTGTTTTAGCCCCAGATTTTACATTTTCACACAAGAACTGGGTAAAAATGGCAACATAATTTGTCCCACAATTTCTAATGAACATGGCAATACCCCATATGTTGCTGTACAGTACTACTTTGCCATATGGAGAGACTTGGGTGGAACGGAGTGCTATTTGCCTCCTGGAGCTCAGATTTTCCTAGAACAGTTTGCGGACTCTATATACAGAGCCCCTAATTGAAATCACATAAGAAAACCTTGCCTAGTCTCAATGGCACTTCCCAAATAATTGAATATCAAAAAGGAGAAACTAGGAAGTTTACAACCATAAAAACAATTTTTATTGAGAAAATATTTTAAAAAAATAATGATAAAATATACATATACATATACATGGGGACAACAAAAGGCAACAGAAAATTAGCCTAATAATTGGGTATCAGGGTTCACAAAAGTACAGAGCAATCCCATATACATTAATGCAGGACCCTCATTAATGAGGCTGTCAGGTATAGGTTACACCCAAATGTATTCAAAGTATATACTTTGAAATGAATCCCAATGTGAATCCCTATGCATAACTCAGATCCAGCTCATAAATCCCTATCAGCTATGTACTATACCTCAAAGAGATGGCTGCGGCACCACTTGACGTGCGTTTCGCGTGAGCTTCTTAAGAAAGGAGCGAGGTATAGTACATAGCTCCCAGCCACTTTATGTCTCTTCCTACTTATATCTAACACTGATTACTCTGATCTCTTGGCATGAATCTTATGTTTGTGTGGATATTTATGCACTATGCACTTTATTAAGCTATTATATGATATTCATGTCATCTGATAGGGATTTATGAGGTTCCTGCATTAATGTATATGGGATTGCTCTGTACTTTTGTGAACCCTGATACCCAATTATTAGGCTAATTTTCTGTTGCATTTTGTTGTCCCCATGTATATGTATATGTATATTTTATCATTATTTTTTTTTAATATTTTCTCAATAAAAATTATGTTTTTATGGTTGTAAACTTCCTAGTTTCTCCTTTTTGAGAGCCCCTAATTGGTAGAATAGCAGAATCCCCCTCAAGTGACCCTTTTTGGATTTTATTAACCCTTTGGGAATTTACAGGTGTATTGACAATGATTTTACTCCATTGGTGTTTTCTAGAAACAAAAAGCAATGAATGCTGTCAAGTGAAAATTGCAAACTGCAGTTGTTGTGCCCTGTAAGTTGCAGTAATCAGTACATTATGCCCATCTCATGTTTCTGAAGACATGCACCAGTAAGATAGGTGGGCTTTCTTCACTTCAGAAATGCCAAATATGTGGATGCTATATGTGATTTAGGTACACTGTTGGGCTCAGAAGCGAGGGAGCATTTGAATTTGGGAGAGCAGAATTTGCTGAATTTCTTTAGGAGGGTGAGAAGCCACTTCGCATTTTCCATAGCCTTTGTACTACGAATAACGTGCTTCATTCCTTCAGAGTCTCGACATATGGCTAAGCAGTAGTGTGCAGCCACATATGGGGTATTTCCATATTATTATTATACATTTATATAGCGCCATTTATTCCATGGTGCTTTACATATGAAAAGGGAATATATAGACAGGTACAATAAACATGTGCTAGACAAGGAACACACTAGTACAGAAGGAGAGAGGACCCTGCCCGCGAGGGCTCACAGTCTACAGGGATGGGTGAGGATACACTAGGAAAGGGTAGAGCTGTCATGCAATTGTTCAGTAGACTGAGGATCATTGCAGGCTGTAGGCTTGTTGGAACAGGTGGGTCTTCAGGTTCTTCTTGAAGGTTTCCGTTGTTGGTGAAAGTTTGATGTTTTGCGGCAGGGAGTTCCAGAGTATGGGGGAAGCCCGGGAGAAGTCTTGTCTGCGGATGTGGGAAGAAGAGATGAGGGGGAAGTCGAGAAGGAGATCTTGAAAGGATCGAAGGTTGCGTGTGGGTAGGTAGCGGGAGACCATGTCACAGATGTATGGAGGAGAAAGGTTGTGGATGGCTTTGTATGTCATGGTTAGGGTTTTGAACTGGAGCTTCTGGGCAATAGGAAGCCAGTGATGGGCCGCCTGGCATAGGGGGGAGGCTGGGAAATAGCTAGGAAAGATGATGAATTCTGTTTTGTCCATGTTCAGTTTGAGAAAGCGAGCAGAAAAGAAGGCTGAGATAGCAGACAGACACTGTTGGATTTTGTTCAGTAGGGAGGTGAGGTCAGGTCCAGATAGGTAGATCTGCGTGTCATTGGCGTAGAGGTGATACTGCAAGCCGTGGGATTCTATGAGCTGTCCCAGGCCGAAGGTGTAGATGGAGAAGAGTAGGGGTCCTAGAACTGAACCTTGAGGAACACTGACAGACAGGGGCGAGGTGAGGAGGTGTTGTGTGAGAGGGAGACACTAAATGTTCGGTCTGTTAGGTATGATGAGATCCAGGATAGAGCCAAGTCTGTGATGCCAAGAGATGAGAGAATCTGTAGCAGGAGGGAATGGTCCACGGTGTCGAAGGCAGAAGACAGGTCCAGGAGAAAGAGGACAGAGGAGTGTCGCTTGCTCTTGGCGGTTAGCAGGTCGTTAGTGACTTTAGTTAGGGCAGTTTCAGTTGAGTGATGTGGTCGGAAGCCAGATTGTAACCTGTCAAAGAGGGAACAGGAGGAGAGGAGGGAGGACAGTTTGCGATATACATGCTGTTCCAGTAGTTTTGAGGCGTAGGGGAGAAGAGATATCGGGCGATAGTTAGACACAGAGGATGGGTCGAGGGAGTGCTTTTTGAGGATGGGTGTGATTGAGGCATGTTTGAAGGATGAAAGAAAGACACCATTTGTAAGTGAAAGGTTGAAGAGGTGTGTGAGAGTAGGGATGAAGACTGTGGCAAAGTTAGGGATGAGGTGGGACGGGAGTGGGTCAAGCGCGCATGTGGTGAGGTGTGATCTTGACAGGAGAGTGGAGAGCTGATCTTCTGTCATGGTGGTGAAGCTGTTTTTGGAAGAACAGGGCTGAGTGGCTAAGAGGGGCATTGGGGGCTGCAGGCCAAAGCTTTCTCTGATTGCCTCTTTCTTTAAGCAAAAGATTGAGACAAAGTCTTCAGCAGAAATGAGAGGAGAGAGAGGAGTTGCTGTGGGATGGAGTAGAGAATTGAAAGTGTTGAAGAGCTGTTTAGGGTTGTGAGACAGTGAGGATATGAGAGATGCGAAGTAAGTTTGTTTTGCGGCAGAGAGCGTGGACTTGAAGCTGGCAAGGGACTGCTTGTATGCGTTGAAGTGCTTGGTAGAATGGCCTCTCTTCCATCTCCGCTCGGCAGCCCTGGAAGCCCGTCTCAGTTCTTTGGTCAGGCCGGTCAGCCATGGCTCCCTGCTGATTGTACGAGTTTTGCTCTGCGTGAGGGGGCGGCTGAATCAAGTGTGGCTTTTATTGTGGTGTTATAAAATGTGGCAGCAGCATCTGTGTCATTAAGTGAGGCTATGTCTGTAAGAGGGGGGAGGGACTGTAAATTGAGGTGTTTGAGATTTCTGCAAGGGTGGGTGAGTTTGTGGAGTGGGGGATGCGTACTAACAGAGGAGAGGGAAGAGAATGTCAGTAGGTTGTGGTCAGACAGGGGGAGTGGTGAGTTAGTGAGATTAGTGAGGGAACAGAGACGGGTGAAGATAAGGTCCAGCGTGTGACCATCTTTGTGAGTGGCCGCAGAGGACCATTGAGTGAGGCCGAGGGAAGCCGTGAGCGATAGAAGTTTAGAGGCAGCCGGGGTGGAAGTGTCAATTGGGATGTTGAAATCGCCCATGATGATGGTGGGGATGTCAGCAGAGAGGAAATGGAGTAGCCAGGTGGTGAAGTGGTCGAGAAAGGTGGAGATGGCTAGTTCCGGGGGGGCGGTAGATGACAGCCAGCTGGAGGTTGGAGGAGGAATAGATGCGGACGGAGTGCACCTCGAACGAGGGAATAGCAGTGGAGGGTGGAAGTGGAATAGGGGTAAAGGAGCAGGTATCAGACAGGAGCAAGCCAACTCCTCCACCATGTTTGTTGCTGGGGCGAGGGGTGTGAGAGAGATGGAATCCGCCATAGGAAAGTGCAGCTGGAGAGGCTGTGTCAGAGGGAGTGAGCCAGGTTTCATTGAAGGCAAGGAAGGAGAGTTTGTTGGTGATAAAGAGGTCGTGGATAAATGACAGTTTATTGCAGACGGAGCGTGCGTTCCATAGTGCTCCAGGTAGGGGGACTGGGGGAGGGGTGTGTGGATCGTCGCAGGGTGTTAGAAATGAGCGTGGGGATGAGTGGAGGAGGGCCAGGATTTGGGGATATGTCGCCAGCGATGAGGAGTAGCAGACAGAGCGTTAGAAGGTGGGAGCAGGATAGGACATGATGAGGCCGTGTGTGTCTTGGTAAAAAGGCTAGTATGTGGAGGAACAGTTCTGAGGAGGAGGTGAGATGGCTGGGGAGGATGGAGGGAGAAATGACTACTCCCTTACTAGGTGAAGGGATTACAGGAGATAGGAGGAAAGAAAGGAGGATGGGGGTGAAAGTGAAAAGAAACTGAAACATAGTGGTTTTAAATTATGCTACCTTACAGCCAAATTCCAGTCCAATTCTAGTCTAATTCACAGTAGTGTAATTAGAAATCTGTAATTTGAAATATGTGATTTTAAATATGTGGAGCAGACATGGATCTGGAGCAGACCCATGCCACTGAATATATGTGCAGCTAAAGGCAATCAGGTGTGAATGGAAAGTGGGCTGAGACTGCCCAGGCCAGAAGTACAGAGTTAAGGAAAGGTCATAAAAGGGGGGTGGGGTTACACAGACCACTCAGATGTGTGGTGAAGATAACGAGAATGAAGTACAATTATGTATACAAGACGATGGGTGAGCAAATCATACAATAAAACAAAGCAATACACCGGGGGCATTCAGGAACACTGTAAAGCTGGGGAAAGTTTGCAGTTCATACCATAAAACAAAGCAATACACAGGGGGGCATTCAGGAACACTGGAAAGCTGGGGAAAGTTTGCTGTTCATACCATAAAACAAAGCAATACACAGGGGGCATTCAGGAACACTGGAAAGCTGGGGAAAGTTTGCAGTTCATACCATAAAACAAAGCAATACACAGGGGGTATTCAGGAACACTGGAGAGCTGGGGAAAGTTTGCAGTAAATACCTGTGGGAACAGAAGAACATCTCGGTCACAAGGTGATGATGACAATGCTGTAGGATTGATGTGTGGCCAAATGCATTCTAGAATTCTAGTCTAATTCACAGTAGTGTAATTAGAAATCTGTAATTTGAAATATGGGATTTGAAATATGTGGAGCAGACATGGGTCTGGACCAGACCCATGCCACTGAATATATGTGCAACTAAAGACATTCAGGTGTGATTGGAAAGTGGGCTGAGACTGCCCAGGCCAGATGTACAGAGTTAAGGAAAGGTCATAAAAGGGGGGTGGGGTTACACAGACCACTCAGATGTGTGGTGAAGATAACAAGAATGGAGTACAATTATGTATACAAGAAGATGGGTGAGCAAATCATACCATAAAACAAAAGCAATACACCGGGGGCATTCAGGAACACTGGAAAGCTGGGGAAAGTTTGCAGTAAATACCTGTGGGAACAGAAGAACATCTCGGTCACAAGGTGATGATGACAATGCTGTAGGATTGCTGTGTGGCCAAATGCATTCTATAATTCTAGTCTAATTCACAGTAGTGTAATTAGAAATCTGTAATTTAAAATATGGGATTTGAAATATGTGGAGCAGACATGGGTCTGGAGCAGACCCATGCCACTGAATATATGTGCAGCTAAAGGCAATCAGGTGTGATTGGAAAGTGGGCTGAGACTGCCCAGGCCAGATGTACAGAGTTAAGGAAAGGTCATAAAAGGGGGGTGGGGTTACACAGACCACTCAGATGTGTGGTGAAGATAACAAGAATGGAGTACAATTATGTATACAAGAAGATGGGTGAGCAAATCATACCATAAAACAAAATCAATACTCTGGGGGCATTCAGGAACACTGGAAAGCTGGGGAAAGTTTGCAGTTCATACCATAAAACAAAGCAATACACAGGGGGGCATTCAGGAACACTGGAAAGCTGGGGAAAGTTTGCAGTTCATATCATAAAACAAAGCAATACACAGGGGGCATTCAGGAACACTGGAAAGCTGGGGAAAGTTTGCAGTTCATACCATAAAACAAAGCAATACACAGGGGGCATTCAGGAACACTGGAAAGCTGGGGAAAGTTTGCAGTTCATACCTGTGGGAACAGAAGAACATCTCGGTCACAAGGTGATGATGACAATGCTGTAGGATTGATGTGTGGCCAAATGCATTCTAGAATTCTAGTCTAATTCACAGTAGTGTAATTAGAAATCTGTAATTTGAAATATGTGGAGCAGACATGGGTCTGGACCAGACCCATGCCACTGAATATATGTGCAGCTAAAGGCAATCAGGTGTGATTCTATATTCAGAAGAAACTGTGGGACAAATTTTT
>JARQOD010000001.1:235729246-235794691 GCA_033576555.1 Oophaga sylvatica | reverse complement strand
TCCATCTCCCCAACTAACACTTCTATAGGAGAGGTGTTTTCCTCCTCCACCGAAGGCAAAGGTAATACTGACCACTGCACACATGTGTTATGCATAGTGAGACTGATAGTAGCCAAAGTTGTTGTCCATGGGCTCAGTCAGGTGGGGGCAATCAGCTCTCACATGTCATGGTTCTTGGCACCGCCAACAGATTATGGGGCCCCTTTCGTTAGCCGACCCTTCCTGGGCGGCCCTCAGAGTCTCTGCTCGCCGAGCTGTGGGTGAAGGTTTGGTGAATTTAATTGGTAGCTTCTGGGTAGTCTCTCCCTGTATCTCCTTGGTAGGCCCATGTCTTTCAATGAGGTCTACCATTTGGAGACCATCAGTAGGGGCTGCCTGTCCAACCCATGTTTGAAGGGTGTGGGGCAAAGTTCGCCCGAATTTATCAGTCACTATACGATCCAGCATATCGCGGGGTGACAACACCTCAGGCTGAAAGCACTTTTCTATCAGGTGTATCAAGTCATAATACTGGGACCGAGCTGGCTCGGAAGGGGAAAACTTCCATTGTTGTACACGCTGGGCCAGGAAAAAAACATTTACCCCAAGACGTGCAAGTATCTCACCCTTCACGCTCTCATAGTCCTCCTGTTGCTGGTGGGGTAGGTCCCTATAGGCTTTAGCGGGTCCTGAAGTAAAAAACGGAGCCACGATCTCGGCCCACTGGTCCCGGGGCAGTCTCTCCCTTTTAGCCACGCCTTCAAACATCTCCAGCTACACCTCAACGTCATCTGATTGCTCCATCTTTCGGATCGCTGTATGCACCGCTTTCCGGACATCATGGCATCCCCGGGTAGCTCTTACTGTCTGCGGCGCTGTGATGTGCTGCATCAGTAAACTATTGGTTTCCTGTTGCTGTCGATTAAATATCTGCTGCTACATAGCCTGCTGCTGTATAGCCTGCTGCCGCTACATAGCCTGCTGTTGTATAGCCTGCTGCTGCTGCATAGCATGCTGTTGCTGCTGTGTAGCCTGCTGTTGCTGTCGCATGGCCTCCACTAGCATTTTTACTTTGTTCTTCATCTTCGGACAGTTATCCAGCCGGTTTTGGTGCACTTTCTAAAACCAGGACATTTACTGTCATGCATGAAAAACAGCCTGACCTCACTGCGTTGCCCGCATTCTCCACCAATTGTAGGGAACCGCTGTGGTAGGCAGGGCTGGGCCGCAGTAATGAGGCAAACACACAGCCTTTTATTTCAAAGTTCAGTGATTTTAATCATGAGTTCAACAAAAAGTCCATATAACAAAATGAAAACAGAACATAAATCACTCCAGTTTGGAGAACCACTGGTCACAGACTCACCCTTGCTTGTGACGGCCTTAACTAAGCGGCTGCAGGTCAGCTGAGACCGCCAGGTCACATTCCGGGTGGTCTGTTACTCGCTTCCTGGTGCACACTGCCACACAGTAACAAAACAATGTTCCAGGCTGACTACAGCCAAACTCCTTCCTTCCACACAACAACTACAACAGCTCCTTGTTTTATAGGCCTACAAAACACCATCAGGTGACGTACACATCAACTGACCAGATCACGTGACTATGACCTCATCACAGGTCGTAGTAATCATGGAAAATCATGAGCAAACTTCAGTCTGGTTGAAGAAATATATCTCCCATCTTGTCAAATCAATTGTCTACCACCTCTTTTATAATATTACGCAGGCGATTTCTGTAGAAATAATGCACTTGTAGAGTTTCAATAAAGTGAGAAGGGGGCTAATTGAATTTTTCCATAATCTCCTTGGATGTCAGCCACCTACACTCTTTTAGGTGCATGAGATGGAATACTGTATGTATACCTTTAGTATGCCACGTCTCAAAAACGCGGTCTGTCACTCCCACTGGGAATTCTGGGTGAGCCCATAAAGGCATGTGTTTAGATAACTGAGAATACAACCCATGCGCTCGTCTGGTTGCCTTACAGGCAATTACTGTATCGCGTAGTAGCGCTGATCACTATGACCGGAATTTACAAATCACAGTGTCAACACACGAGGCCAAAATACAACCCTCTGTCAGTCCAGATTCCAGCAATACATCTGAGTAGGACTAAGTCCCCTTAAACCAATCTCTCCCCACTCTGATCAAGCACGAAAAGTTATAACTCCTAATGTTTTGCACGGCCAGGTCCCCATCTTTTACTGCACGCATAATTTTTCGTATTGCTATTCTGGGCCGTTTTCCCCTCAAGATGAATCTGATCAATGCTTTTTTTATCCGTGAAACATCAGCTTTACGTAACAGGATTGGAATAGTCTGAAGCGGGTATAATAGCCTTCCAAAAATAATCATCTTAAGAAGGTGACAACGGCCCAGAAGAGACAGGGGCAAATCATGCCACCGCTCCAATTGACGTACAACCTTGTCCAATTAGGGTTCATAGTTAAGTTTGTATTGAGAACTAGAATCTCATCCTATTTTGATTCACAGATATGTTATAAATAAAGGTTTTAATTACTTCTGTCCCCCATCAGTAAGCACACCAAAGCTCACGAGGATTAGGCTTTAACAATTGAAAAATTTCACTCTTGTAGTCTTTGAAGCGAAACCACAGAATTAGTTAAAAAATTTTTATCCAGTCTAATAGCCCTTTGAGATGGTCTTGGGGATGTTCCATATAAATGAGTATATCGTCTGCAAACAATGTGAGTTTGATCTGCCGACCCCCTACCTTTATACCGTCATATACTGTGTTATCCTCCACGTGTGTAACTAATGGCTCAAGGGCTATATCAAAGAGCAAAGGTGATAATGGACATCCCTGAGGAGTTCCCCTCTGTATTGTGAAAGTAGCCGAAAGGTGACCTGTGTTGTGTATTTGTGCCTGTGGGTTGGCGTAGACACCTGATAGGAAAGTCATAAACGTGCCTCTCATGGCAATTTTGTCCAGGACCATTGGCAACCAACTTCAGCTCACCCTATCAAATGCCTTATCGCCATCTAAGGATAGCATGACAGGACTCGATGTTGTCAGACAACGATATTTATCTACAACTGCTATTACTTTCCTAATGTTATTCATGGGCGATCTTGGTGTAACAAAGGCCACTTGTGATGGCCCTATCAGCGTAGGAAGAATGCTACTCAAACGATCTGCCATGATCCTGGACAAAAGCTTGATATCCTGGTCAATGAGTGAGAATGGACGATAGGATCCAGCCAGATGTGAAGGTTTGTTGGGTTTTAGTAGCACCTTCATGTGTGCCATGTTTGAATGGATGGGCAACCCTCCTGTCTCCAATATATGATTGAAGGTGCCTACCAATGTGGACGGGATATCCTCACTCAATAATTTAATAATTTGGCTGTAAACCCGTCAGGTCCTGGAGCTTTCCCGGATTTAAAGTCACTTATCGCCGCTGTCACTTCCGTCACCTCAATTGTTTTTTTTAAAAGGAGAAGCTGATAGTTTGTGAAGGATGGTAACTGTATTCCATCTAGAAAGGTCTGACCCTCCGCACTATCAGTATGTTCCACCTTATATAAGTCTGAGTAGTATTCTTGTAGAATCGTGATTATGCTTCGAGGGTCTGTGTTCATGATTAGTGTTGAGCATTCCGATACCGCAAGTATCGGGTATCGGCCGATATTCGCGTTATCGGAATTCCGATACTTAATTCCGATACTTTTTCAATATCGTATACCGGAATCGGAAGTTCCCATAATTCTTTGAGAGGCAATGTGATTTTAGTCAGCCAATGAGGAATCCTACGAAGTGTGGGCACATCCTGTAATGCTGCGGTCATCTTAACTAATGGCATGGCTGTGATTGGCTGCTGAAATGATGTCAGAATGCACTATAAAAGGCGCCGCAGCCATTTTAGCGTCACTGTGCTGTGAACTCAGTAAGGGACAGAACGCTGCTGTGCTGACTCTGAGGGACAGTTAGATATTGCGATTTTGTGTACTACTGTGCTTGAGGCAGGCTAGTTTACCAACCGCTGTGTAAAGCTTCATTTTGCCAGTGTTGTTTTAACAGCTCTGTGCAAGGTGTGTGTGTGACAGTGCAGGTGACGCTGCAGTTTGCTCTGCATCCACCGCTGTTTGTAGGCATCTGCACGTGTCACTGACTCTTTTTTTTTTTTATTTTATTTAGTGGAATTGGTGCAGCTCCATTATATTAGAAAAAAATCAAATCTATTAGTGTGACGTGCTTCCATCCGTATACAATACATTGGTTGCAAACACTATAGAAGTACACAAAGGAGCTTTTCACAGATAGTGAATAGTTGTGTTTCAGTGTTCACTGCAGTCTGTGAGGTTTTGATTTTTTGAGTGCAGATCACGCTCCAGTTAGTTCTTCAACCACTGCTGGTTGTAGTCTGCTGAGCGTGTGTCACTGCCTCATCCTTCACATTTTTCTCTAATTGGTGCTGCTCCATTTTAGTGGAAAAAAATCTAATCTATTAGTGTGACGCGCTTCCATCCGTATACAATACATTGGTTGCAAACACTATAGAAGTACACAAAGGGGCCTTTAACAGCTACAGAACAGTTGTGTTTCAGTGTTCACTGTAGTCTGTGAGCTTTTCATTTTGTGAGTGCAGATTACGCTCCAGTTTGTACTTCAACCACTGCCGGTTGTAGTCTGCTGAGCGTGTGTCACTGCCTCATCCTTCACATTTTTCTCTAATTGGTGCTGCTCCATTTTAGTGGAAAAAAATCTAATCTATTAGTGTGACGCGCTTCCATCCGTATACAATACATTGGTTGCAAACACTATAGAAGTACACAAAGGGGCCTTTAACAGCTACAGAACAGTTGTGTTTCAGTGTTCACTGTAGTCTGTGAGCTTTTCATTTTGTGAGTGCAGATTACGCTCCAGTTTGTACTTCAACCACTGCCGGTTGTAGTCTGCTGAGCATGTGTCACTGCCTCATCCTTCACATTTTTCTCTAATTGGTGCTGCTCCATTTTAGTGGAAAAAAATCTAATCTATTAGTGTGACGCGCTTCCATCCGTATACAATACATTGGTTGCAAACACTATAGAAGTACACAAAGGGGCCTTTAACAGCTACAGAACAGTTGTGTTTCAGTGTTCACTGTAGTCTGTGAGCTTTTCATTTTGTGAGTGCAGATTACGCTCCAGTTTGTACTTCAACCACTGCCGGTTGTAGTCTGCTGAGCGTGTGTCACTGCCTCATCCTTCACATTTTTCTCTAATTGGTGCTGCTCCATTTTAGTGGAAAAAAATCTAATCTATTAGTGTGACGCGCTTCCATCCGTATACAATACATTGGTTGCAAACACTATAGAAGTACACAAAGGGGCCTTTCACAGATACTGAACAGTTGTCTGCAGGGTTCACTGTAGTCTGTGAGGAATAACCACACTTAGGCCTTAACTTTTCTGACTTTCTTTATCAATCTACCAAGATGAAGAAGTCAGTGAGTAAGGCACGTGGTCGTGGTCGAGGCCGTGGATTTGCAGCAGGGAGAGGACGTGGGGATTCTGTGGCTGCTGCCGCACCCAGTGACACAGCATCCACCAGTTTTCCCCGTGAGCGTTCCTTTATGCGCACTTTTGTAGGAGCTCAGCGTACCCCCCTGCTGCGTGAAGAACAAATTGAAGCCGTTGTTGGTTGGATGGCAGCCAATGCATCGACTTCAATAGCTTCCACCTCCTCTCAGGACCACAGCACTGTTGAACAACCATCAGTCTCTTCACCGCCTGCCAAATTGCCCAGGCAGTCAGAGAGCTCTGTACAGGAGCCAGCTGAGTCTCTGCTTCTGTTCTCAGAATCTGTTGGCTTGGAAACAGGGGCCCAGCCAAGCAGCATTCTGGAATGTGAAGAAGAGGCAGTATGCAGTGATGCGCAACAGCTGTGTCTCTCTGAATCTGAAGAGGCGGGTGAGCCAGTGCCGATGGTCAGCACACCGCAGAACGCATCTGATGATGATGAGACTCAGTTGCCAGTTTCTGTTGAGCATGGTGCTGGCCAGACCACCCAACAACAGCAGGTGTTGGAAGAGGGTAGTGGTGGAGATGATGAGGTCCAAGACCCAACATGGCGTGAGGAACAGGAAGGTGGTGGGAGCAGCTCTGAGGAAGAGATTGCACCAACGGTCCAAACAGTAGGGAGAGGTAGGCTGCAGACTCGCTTGCCTGTAGCCTCCAGTTTGGCACCCGTTCGGAGCAGTTCTCTTACAACAGCCAAACCGGGCGCTCCCAGGACTTGCTCTGCGTGGTCCTTTTTTGATACAGTTGCAGATGATATTTGCTATGTAAAATGCAAGCTGTGTAATCAAAAATTAAAAGAGGTAAAAGTGTCAGTAACCTTAATACAACAAATATGTGGAAACATGTGCGGTCAAAGCACTTTGTTGAGTTACAAAGACACACTGGAGATGTAGGCCAACCTACAGCAGCACCTACATCTTCAGCTCCTGTTGGAGCCTCTTCCTCCAGTTCACACACAGCTGGTTCGGCTTCCTCAAAGGATCGCCATGGAAGAACCTCTGTCACTGTTGTCCAGAGACACAGTGTTATTCCACCCACAGCTGCAAGTTCCCTGTCATCCTCACACACCCAGGCCACAAAACAGCCATCGGTAGCACAGGCATGGGATAAAAGACGGCCATACTCGGCAAACCATCCACGAGCACAGGCTCTGAATGCTGGCATTGCAAAACTCCTGTCCCTTGAAATGCTGTCATTCAGGCTGGTGGAGACTGACAGTTTCCGTGAATTAATGGCATTGGCAGTCCCACAATACAATGTGCCCAGCCGATTTTATTTCAGCAGGCAAGCCGTCCCTGGTCTGCAAAAGCATGTTGAGGCAAAAATTAAACATGCGCTACTAAACGCCGTCAGTAGCAAGGTCCACCTGACCACCGATGCGTGGACCAGTACCCATGGCCAGGGACGATACCTTTCACTCACTGCCCATTGGGTGAATGTTGTGGAGCCGGGTACAGATCTTGCGAGTGGCGCTGTACGTGTTCTGCCAACTCCAAGGATTGCCGGAATCAAGTCTGTCCACATTGACTCCTCCTCCTACTCCAGTTCCTCAGAATCATCGCTGCAGGAGCCGTCACGGTCTACCTCCACATGGACCCGTGGACGCTTACTTGATGCGACCGATATGAGCACAGCCGTGGCCAAACGGCAACAGGCCGTTCTGAAATTAATTCCCATGGGGAATCGAAGCCACACAGCGCAGGAGGTCTGGAATGCCATCAAGCAGGAGAGCGACGTGTGGTTTTTGCCAGCGAATCTCCAGCCAGGCTTGGTAGTGTGTGACAATGGCCGAAATCTGGTGGCAGCTCTGGGCCTTGGCAACCTCACTCACATACCATGTCTGGCACATGTGCTCAACTTGGTCGTGCAGAGTTTTTTGAGGGACTATCCGGATCTTGATGCACTGCTGCACAAGGTCCGCCTAGAGTGCGCTCACTTGCGACGTTCCAGCATGGCCAGATCGCGCATTGCAGCTCTGCAACGCAGATTGCGCCTTCCTGAACATCGCATCATATGTGACGTATCCACCAGGTGGAATTCAACGTTACATATGTTGGAGCGGTTGTGTGAGCAGCAGCCAGCAGTTATGGAGTATCAGCTGCATCAGGCGCAATCAACACGCAATTTGCGCCGTCCACACTTCACCATTAATGAGTGGGCCACTATGAAGGACATGTGCCACGTTTTGCGTGCGTTTGATGAGTCAACGCGGATGGCGAGTGCAGATGATGCACTAGTCAGCCTGACTGTCCCCCTTATCTGCCTGCTTCAAAAAACACTGCAAGCAATAAGGGATGAGGTTTTGGAAGAGGTGGAGGATGAGGAGTCACAAATTCCATCACCTTCTGGAAAGTCAGCGCAACGTGGTTCCTCACAAAGGGCTGGGCAGGGCTCACTTTGTGAGGAGGATGAGGAGGAGGAGTCAATGGAGGAGGAAGACATCGCTCCAGAGGGAGGTACACAACGCTCTAGTCAGTATGTAGAGCGAGGGTGGGGTGATGCAGAGCAGGCAGAGATAACGCCTCTTGCAGAGGACAGCGTTTCTTTGCCAGTTGGGAGTCTGCAGCACATGGTTGATTTCATGCTGCAGTGCCTAAGAAACGACCGCCGCATCGCCCACATTCTCACGACGTCTGATTATTGGGTGTACACCCTCCTAGACCCTCGCTACCGGGACAACGTCAAAAGCCTCATCACACCGTTGAACCGGGAGCGTAAAATGCGGGAGTACCAAGACACACTGGTGCAATCCCTAATGTTCTACCTTACTGCCGAGAGCACTGCTGCTGCTACTGCTTTACAAAGCAGCTCTGTGCGTCGAGGCAGTGTAGAGAGCTCTGCAACAAGAGGGAGCACACGCAGTGCCTCTGCACAGGGAAAGACCAGTATGTTAAAAATGTGGCAAAGTTTTGTGGCAGCGCCACAAATGTCTACACCATCCGAGAGGGCTCCAGTCAGCGGGAGGCAACGTATCCGTCAGATGGTGACAGACTACTTGGCTTTGCCTCTCAGTGTACTCCCAGATGGCTCTTCCCCATTCAAGTTTTGGGTCTCTAAGCTGGATACATGGCCAGAGCTTAGCCAGTATGCATTGGAGGTGCTGGCTTGCCCTGCTGCCAGTGTATTATCGGAGCGCGTCTTTAGTGCTGCAGGTGGTGTACTAACAGACCGTCGCATGCGACTATCCTCCGATAATGTAGACCGGCTTACTTTTCTGAAAATGAACAAGGCATGGATCTCGCCAGAATTTGTCTGTCCGTTTTCAGATTAAATAACTGGTTCGCAACGTTATCCATGTCTCCTGTTATGTTCATCTTTCTACCACCTGAACTCTACTCCCTGGGCTCCAACACTGCCAGTTGCTGCTCAGAAGTGTCGTGTCCACAGAACAAAACACAAGCTCTACTGTTAGTGGGGTTCAGTAACGCTAGCTGTTCCCCTGCTGTGTCAACGGCAAGAAGTCTCCTGTTCCCGACACATGGACAGAAAAACACATGACCAACATGCTCCAAATAGGGAAGAGCCGTCACCCTGCTTGTTATGCTGAAAACATGAAATTGTGAAGTTTTGCAGGCCTAGAATGATAAATTTTTATGACAAATATGGACAAATAATAATTTGTCATCACAGCGCATATCTGCACATGTCTATTAGAAATGGTAACAAAAAATAAAACATAGTCTACTCTTCACATTTTGAAATTAATGCATAAAAGTACATTTCAGACTTATGAATTAATGCTTTTTAAGGAACTTTATCTGTACCTGTAAGATAATGCACTCAATGGATGTACGAATCATTAAATCCTCATCATCATCATCACGAGTTTTATTTATGACAGACATTATAAAATACACATACTGATGCCAACTGTAACTTCAAACACCATATATGAAATGGCCAGCATGTAAACATGGTAATAATGTCCAATAATAAATTATTACATCTAGAAAGTGCATCATGCATACTGACAATAGGTAGTTATACCTGCAAGTGCTGTTGAAACAACCACAAGAGATATAAATTAATACTGGTATATAGGTATCACAGTGCATAGTTACTCATGGACAATGTTGATGTAATACTGTATCTCAATTAAGTCAGCGTCAACCATTAGGCTTGTTAGTCTTGTACATTGTTAAAGAGGGAACGTAATTTTTTGGTTTGTCATAGGTGGAGTATTACACATTAAATTATTACTGCTGTATTTTTTTTTGCGTCCCTAGTGCGCAATAACGCAGCCTAACCTCACATTTGATAGTCAGCTAATTGCCACACGCTACCCTACCCTACGCGTGACAGTAGGAAGGTAGTGTTGACGGATAAAGCTTTGCGCAACCAGACATTCTTTTACCCTCTTCAACACTCTACAAGCAAAAAATGCATGATTTCAGCCGCAGACTTTATTGACGTACAGTATAACATCGGCATTACCCATCAGAGGCTGTCCACTGTCTGATACAGACATAGAATATACCTTTGCTATCCGTAGCCTTTGTTTCACCTACACTTGCAGGCACACACTTAAATTGTGACAAACAATGCCTAATGTTTTTTTAAATGGTTATTTTTTATTGTACATTATTGTGTCATCAATCACATTGATGAGTCCATGCTGGACATGTCATACATGCTATAGAAAGTTACGATTTTATGAACTTAAATAATTGAAATGTCTGTGACTGTCACATAAAATTTGCGATGATGATGATGAGTGACTATTACAAAATCCATTGTCTTCACTATGTTATGGTTTAACATAGCGTTCCTTAAGCATTATTCATAAAAAAAAAAATTGACTTTTATTCTTAAATTTACAACACTATATTTTGTTACCAATTTTTTGGGTGTTGTGTTGTTCCATTTATTTTTGGCATGTGCATATATGCGTTTATATTTGTATTTTCTTATATTTTCCTTCTTGAAATTAGAAAACATGTGTATCTTTGTACCGTGTTAGCCAGTAGATAGAAAAATATTTAGACTTCAGAGTCAGCAGTGGTTGATACCTTTTAATGGATAACTGAAAAGATGGAAACAAATTGCAAGCTTTCAAGGCTACTCACGTCTCTTCATCAGGGAAAGACTAACTAAAAAAATTAAGCATCACATATTTCTATACACAACAGGACACAGGAATAGTGCAATAGGTAAGACAAGTAAGTGACGTGTATCAGAACTGTCATTATCTCACAGGGATGAACATAAATATTGGAACAGTTCCTAGATAAGGATAGAAAGTTTGATTGCCCTCTCATTGGCGTATTTTTTTGGGTTTTCATGACCCTGGAAGGGCATAGACGCAGATTCCTTAATTGATATAGAATGACATAAATCCATGTGATCTATTCATTCCATCACTAACAGTGTCAAAGGTCATGATGAGCTTATATTCTGAAACCTTTGTACGTTTCTCATATTTGAAGTTATATTTTAATACCAGTAATTCCATATCCATGATGCTATGACCGGGCATACAAAAGTCTTTTGCCACAGGTAAATTCATTAATTTATCTGTGATTGTGTGGCGCTGATAATTCATCCTTGTTCTCCTTTTTGTTGCCGGTCTCCCCTCACTTGTCCCTCCCTCACTTGTCTTAGCTATTCCTGTGTCCTGTTGTGTGTAGAAATATGTGATTCTTCATTTTTGGCTTTACTCTTAGCCTGATGAAGACACCTGAGTAGTCTCGAAAGCTTTGAATTTGTTACCATATTTTCAGTTAGCCATTAAACGTTATCAACCACAGAGGACTGTCAAGTATAAATATTTTTCTATTCTTGTAATTGAAATTTATCATTTTATTGTTGTAGTAAAACTTCATTTATTCTTGTTTGAAGTACATACATTTGCAATGGCCACGTAACAAGGCAATAACTCAATATTTTATGCCTACACCCTCCTTGACCCTGGGCTTCAACAGCGCCAGTTGCTGCTCAGAAGTGTTAGATGCACAGATGAAAACAATCGCTGATGTGTTTGTGGGGTTCAGTAACGCCTGCTGTTCCCCTGCTGTGTGTCTGGCAAAAATTACTGCTGCTAACTACAACTTCAACTTCAAACGTCTCATACTAGGCCTCTGCCTACACCCTCCTTGACCCTGGGCTTCAACAGCGCCAGTTGCTGCTCAGAAGTGTTAGATGCACAGATGAAAACAATCGCTGATGTGTTTGTGGGGTTCAGTAACGCCTGCTGTTCCCCTGCTGTGTGTCTGGCAAAAATTACTGCTGCTAACTACAACTTCAACTTCAAACGTCTCATACTAGGCCTCTGCCTACACCCTCCTTGACCCTGGGCTTCAACAGCGCCAGTTGCTGCTCAGAAGTGTTAGATGCACAGATGAAAACAATCGCTGATGTGTTTGTGGGGTTCAGTAACGCCTGCTGTTCCCCTGCTGTGTGTCCGGCAAAAATTACTGCTAGCTACCTAATCATGGTGAAAAAAAAAAAAGACATCTCAAAGTGTCTAGTGCTACACATAGATATGAGGCTACACCATGATTTCTAAGCTGTAAACATTTGAAACGTCAACTTTCAAACCATAAAATGATTTGTCTTTGTCACAAATCTGTAACAAAATAATTGTGACATATTATTACAGATATGCACATGTCGAAAACAAATGCAAACACAAAAGCCTACTTATGCTATAGGATACTGATGGTCAACCTTGTCACTCCATAGCTTAGACAAATCCAACTCACATCATGATGACTCAAATACTGCAATGTTGGAAGTGCATAATGTGGGTTGAACTTTGACAACTGCTGCAGTGCGAAGGTTATACTTCAGTGTTCTTGCCTTTGAAATAAAAGCATACAAGTAAATATAATATCCAATGTTGATTAAGGGACGTGATGTACACCTGTAATATTGTGCAAACAATGCATGTAGGAATAGTCCTCTTCAACATTACTTATATTTGTGTCATTTTAAAAAATACATATTTGATTAGAAAGTTAACAGCCCATATCATAAAGGTCCTTCATGTAAACATGATAATCGCTAACAAAAATCATGCATTACCTTGGTAAAGTCAATAGTGCATAGTCACAATAGCAAAATATATACCTGTAAGTGGTGCTGAAAGAACGACAACTGATAGAATAGGTGAATGATATCTATTTATCAGACTGAATAGCGACACCTGTACAATGTCGATATAATACTGTACCTTAACAAAACAGCTGTGTCACACCTCACACGCATTTTTCTTGTAGCTTGTTATGTAATAGGGCACATGCGTGTATGTTTCATCATAGGTGCATGTTTACTGAGTAAAGCAGTCATGACAACGCCTTTGTGTTGTCGGTACGCTTGCGATGATGAACGATGCGCACCGTGAATGTTAGTCTGCGTCATAAGACGCACAGACGCTCCAATACCCAACGCGTCACAGCAGGAAGCCAGTCTGTGCGTCCAAACAAAGGCGCAAGCATACATGCACGTACCCTTTTATAAAGCTATATAAAAATAAGGATGTAGTACTTAGTAACACACACTTTATTGAGGTACAGTATTACATCGCCATTCACCATCTGTGGCTATGCAGTGTCATCTATATATACCTTATCTATCCGTTGTCATGCTTGCAAGTCCACAGTCAGGCATAAATAGCTGTTTTCACTATGCACTTTTTAAAGGTTTTTTTTGTTAATATAAATGATTGGCACATATTATCAGTATTACATGATGGAAATTTTAGATATTTTTAAAAACTTTTTAGTGATATTATTCAGCAAATGAAAATGGTGTACATACTGTTACTTATCCATCATTAATGGATTCTGATATGTACTTGTATGCTTTTATTTAAAACCGTATAGCAGATTATTTAACCTATTTTATTGTGGTTTGCATTGCTTTTCAACATGTTAATGTATGCGTTTATGTTTGTCAATTATTAATTTACATATATTTTTTAAAGTAAAATCATCATCCTATGGTACTAAAGGTTATATTTCTCTTGTTTGGAGTATAGACATTTTTAATTGACACGTAACAAGGAAAATACTTCATCTAGTATTTAAACATCCTCCTTGACCCTGGGCTCCAACACCGCCAGTTGTTGCTTGGAAGTGCTGTTAGCACAGTCTACACTTGCTCCCGTGTTACTAGGGTTCAGTAATGTCAGCTGTTCCCCTGCTGTGTGAACGGCAAAAAGTCCTGCTGCCTCCACCCTGTTCTCTTCTCATCCCTGGGTTACAACACCGCCAGTTGTTTCTCGGAAGTGCTGTTAGCACAGTCTACACTTGCTCTGTGTTACTGGGGTTCAGTAATGTCAGCTGTTCCCCTGCTGTGTGAACGGCAAACAGTCCTGCTGCCTCCACCCTGTTCTCTTCTCATCCCTGGGCTACAACACCGCCAGTTGTTGCTCAGAAGTGCTGTTAGCACAGTGAACACTTGCTCCTGTGTTACTGGGGTTCAGTAATGTCAGCTGTTCCCCTGCTGTGTGAACGGCAAACAGTCCTGCTGCCTCCACCCTGTTCTCTTCTCATCCCTGGGTTACAACACCGCCAGTTGTTTCTCGGAAGTGCTGTTAGCACAGTCTACACTTGCTCCTGTGTTACTGGGGTTCAGTAATGTCAGCTGTTCCCCTGCTGTGTGAACGGCAAACAGTCCTGCTGCCTCCACCCTGTTCTCTTCTCATCCCTGGCTACAACACCGCCAGTTGTTGCTCAGAAGTGCTGTTAGCACAGTGAACACTTGCTCCTGTGTTACTGGGGTTCAGTAATGTCAGCTGTTCCCCTGCTGTGTGAACGGCAAAAAGTCCTGCTGCCTCCACCATGTTCTCTTCTCATCCCTGGGTTACAACACCGCCAGTTGTTTCTCGGAAGTGCTGTTAGCACAGTCTACACTTGCTCCTGTGTTACTGGGGTTCAGTAATGTCAGCTGTTCCCCTGCTGTGTGAACGGCAAACAGTCCTGCTGCCTCCACCCTGTTCTCTTCTCATCCCTGGGTTACAACACCGCCAGTTGTTTCTCGGAAGTGCTGTTAGCACAGTCTACACTTGCTCCTGTGTTACTGGGGTTCAGTAATGTCAGCTGTTCCCCTGCTGTGTGAACGGCAAAAAGTCCTGCTGCCTCCACCATGTTCTCTTCTCATCCCTGGGTTACAACACCGCCAGTTGTTTCTCGGAAGTGCTGTTAGCACAGTCTACACTTGCTCCTGTGTTACTGGGGTTCAGTAATGTCAGCTGTTCCCCTGCTGTGTGAACGGCAAACAGTCCTGCTGCCTCCACCATGTTCTCTTCTCATCCCTGGGTTACAACACCGCCAGTTGTTTCTCGGAAGTGCTGTTAGCACAGTCTACACTTGCTCCTGTGTTACTGGGGTTCAGTAATGTCAGCTGTTCCCCTGCTGTGTGAACGGCAAACAGTCCTGCTGCCTCCACCCTGTTCTCTTCTCATCCCTGGGTTACAACACCGCCAGTTGTTTCTCGGAAGTGCTGTTAGCACAGTGAACACTTGCTCCTGTGTTACTGGGGTTCAGTAATGTCAGCTGTTCCCCTGCTGTGTGAACGGCAAACAGTCCTGCTGCCTCCACCCTGTTCTCTTCTCATCCCTGGGCTACAACACCGCCAGTTGTTGCTCAGAAGTGCTGTTAGCACAGTGAACACTTGCTCCTGTGTTACTGGGGTTCAGTAATGTCAGCTGTTCCCCTGCTGTGTGAACGGCAAAAAGTCCTGCTGCCTCCACCCTGTTCTCTTCTCATCCCTGGGTTACAACACCGCCAGTTGTTTCTCGGAAGTGCTCTTAGCACAGTCTACACTTGCTCCTGTGTTACTGGGGTTCAGTAATGTCAGCTGTTCCCCTGCTGTGTGAACGGCAAACAGTCCTGCTGCCTCCACCCTGTTCTCTTCTCATCCTGGGTTACAACACCGCCAGTTGTTTCTCGGAAGTGCTGTTAGCACAGTCTACACTTGCTCCTGTGTTACTGGGGTTCAGTAATGTCAGCTGTTCCCCTGCTGTGTGAACGGCAAACAGTCCTGCTGCCTCCACCCTGTTCTCTTCTCATGCCTGGGCTACAACACCGCCAGTTGTTGCTCAGAAGTGCTGTTAGCACAGTGAACACTTGCTCCTGTGTTACTGGGGTTCAGTAATGTCAGCTGTTCCCCTGCTGTGTGAACGGCAAACAGTCCTGCTGCCTCCACCCTGTTCTCTTCTCATCCCTGGGCTACAACACCGCCAGTTGTTGCTCAGAAGTGCTGTTAGCACAGTGAACACTTGCTCCTGTGTTACTGGGGTTCAGTAATGTCAGCTGTTCCCCTGCTGTGTGAACGGCAAACAGTCCTGCTGCCTCCACCCTGTTCTCTTCTCATCCTGGGTTACAACACCGCCAGTTGTTTCTCGGAAGTGCTGTTAGCACAGTCTACACTTGCTCCGTGTTACTGGGTTCAGTAATGTCAGCTGTTCCCCTGCTGTGTGAACGGCAAACAGTCCTGCTGCCTCCACTTTAATTTCCATGGGTACCTTCTGCTACCCATCCGGGTTCCAGTACCGTCAGCTGGTTCTCCGCAGTACCTTTGGCCTAGGTGCCTCCATGTCGGTATCCGAGTTCCAGCAATGTCTGCTGGTCCTTGGTAGTGCTTTGGAGCACAGGTACCTCCTGCTTAGTAACCCTGTCCCAGTAACGTCAGCTGGTCCTCAGTTGTGCCATTGGCTCTTTTCCTTCTGCTGACCCTCCGGGTTCCAGCACAGTCAGCTGGTCCTCGTTACTTTCATTGGCTCTTGTACCTTCTGCTACCCATCCGGGTTCCAGTACCGTCAGCTGGTTCTCCGCAGTGCCTTTGGCCTAGGTGCCTCCATGTCGGTATCCGAGTTCCAGCAACGTCTGCTGGTCCTTGGTAGTGCTTTGGAGCACAGGTACCTCCTGCTTAGTAACCCTGTCCCAGTAACGTCAGCTGGTCCTCGTTGTGCCATTGGCTCTTTTCCTTCTGCTGACCCTCCGGGTTCCAGCACAGTCAGCTGGTCCTCGTTACTTCCATTGGCTTTTGTACCATCACCAACAGGACAAAGAAGGTTAAGACAAACTACAAGATACAGAACAAGAGACAGAAGAACAATAAGCAGAAGATCAAAAAGCAGAAGAACATTAAGTATAAGACCAAAATGAAGAGCAAAATATATGCTCTAAATTCTAAGCAGAAGAAGACTAAGCAGTGTATGGGGGTGAGTCCGTTCCTCCTCGTGTGCCCCTGGAAAATGCCTGATGCTGCTGCAGGCTAAACTGAACGCGGACAAATACTGTTGTAATTAAAATCTTTCGTGACAGCAAGAACGGAAGGATGAAAATTCAGAGTTTTACAGATTACAAGTACAGGAATGTCTGTCACAAATAAGAATATGATGAAAAGGATGAATAGGAAGAAGATGAAGAAGTAGAATATGAAGAATAATAACTGTTTAATAAGAACAATATAAGTAATGTTAACAAAAAGATGAATAGCAAGAAGTTTTAGAAGATTAAGAAGGTGAAGATGAAGAATAATTTGATGAGAAAGATGATGCTGCTGAAGATTATGAAGGAGAAAGTGTGTGAAAAGTTAAAAAGGTGAAGACCATGGAAGTTGTGAAACAGACATATTTGACAAAATAGAAAAAAGGTTAACAACATTGTCAATTTGTTCGTCAATCCGAACGTATTTCCTAAAAAAAAAAAATTAATGCTATTCCATTGGATTGGGTTAAACATCTATGCCTTTAATGTCTCCTCAACCTCCCCCAATACATTCTACATTACTCTTTGTTGTTTTCCTTCATGTACAATTAACCTACAAGGCAAGAATGGGGTTTTTTTTATTTCGATATTTTGTTCCCATAGACTTACATGGGACTTCCGGTATCGGTATCGGGTATCGCCGATATTTTTTGTGTATCGGCGATACCATTCCGATTCCGATACTTTTGGATATCGGAAAGTATCGCTCAACTCTATTCATGATCCCATGTTTATTCGTTAACGCAGTAATATGTTGATGACGAATGTGATTTCCTTTCGCTAGTCGTGCTAATAGTCTCCCTGATTTGCTACCATAACGATATACATCGGCTCTATAATTCATATTACTGCTTCTCTCGCGTCGATATACCCATACGTGTAAGTCAGCCTTAGCCTGCTTACATCTATTTTTATCCTGTGTTGATGAAGTTGTCTTGTTTGCCGTGTAGCTATCGCGTAATATCCTGCTAGCCTGCGAGTAGTTTGTCGCTATCTTCTTTTTTAGCGTTGTCTGATAACCTATTAGTTTCACGCGCATTAATGCCTTCCCTGCTGCCCATAAAAGTTCCGGCCTATCCCTACTATCTCCATTATCACTTACATATTCCAAACACCATTGCTTCACCTGATGTCGAAACTTCTCATCCATTAACAAATAGGTAGGGAAGCGCCAAGTTTGGTCTGGCCCCATCTGAACCATATCTGGCAGGGTCACTGATACGGGCGCGTGGTCAGATATAGCTACGTTGTGCACATCTGCCTCTTCCACTCCCCTTACTAGCTCCTGTGACAGCAATATATTATCTCTTCTGGACCAAGAGTCATGTGGCGCCGAATAGAAGGAATATTCACTGCCATCTGGGTTCAGGTGTCTCCAAAATTCTACAAAGTTATTCGTGTCTAGCAAGGGTTATAAACGTGTGTCATGTGATCGCACATTCGTTCGCATCGACCTACAGTTCTTCACTGGTTCGATTCACCGTATTTAAGTCACGACCGGGGGTGGTTTTAATGCTCTCCTATCGGCCTGATATGCTTGGACACCTGGGAGAAATTCAGGAGCGTCTCCAAACTCCCTCCTCACATGTCAGCGCAGGAACCGGAAGAGGGAACGTGCTTGTTTTGTTGCTCATAGGTGGAGTTTTATACAGTAAATGATTACTGCTGTCTTATTTTTTGCGTCCCTAGGGCAGAATAAGGCTGCGTAAAGTCACATTTTAGAGACACTCATATAATAGACACACGCTACCCTACCCGTCACACAAGGAAGGTATTGTTACAGGATAAAGCTTTGCGCAACCAGACATGCTTTTACCCTCTTCAACATTCTACAAGCCAAAAATGCATGATTGCAGCCGCAGCCTTTATTGACGTACAGTATAACATCGACATTACCCATCAGAGGCTGCCCACTGTCTACAACAGACATAGTATATACCTTTGCTATCCGTAGCCTTTGTTTCACCTCCACTTGCAGGCACCCACTTAAATTGTGACAATGTTTTTTTTTAAATTTTTTTTTTTTTTATCGTACATTATTGCGTCATCTCATCACTTTGATGAGTCCATGCTGGACATGTAATAAATGCTGTCCGAAATAACAATTTTCGTGAGTGAAATAATTGAAATCTGTGTGACTGTCACAGATTTCTTGTAATGATGATGATGAGTGACTATTACAAAATCCATTGTCTTCACTATGTTATGGTTTAACATAGCGTTCCTTACGCATCATTCCTAAATACAAAAATGGACTTTTATTCCTAAATTTACATCACTATATTTTGTAAAAATAATTTTGGGTGGTGTGTTGTTCCATTTCTTGTTGCCATGTGCTTATATGCGTTTATATTTTAAGGGTGTTTATTTTTATTCTTGGAATTGAAATTCATCATTTTATTGTCCTAGTAAAACTTCATTTTTTATAGTTTGAAGTACATACATTTGCAATGGCCACGTAACAAGGCAATAACTCAATATTTAAATTTAAAACCCTTCTTGACCCTGGGCTTCAACAACGCCAGTTGCTGATCAGAAGTGTTGGATGCACAGATCAAAACAATCGCTGATGTGTTTGTGGGGTTCAGTAACGCCTGCTGTTCCCCTGCTGGGTGTCTGGCAAAAATTTTTGCTGCTAACTCCAAATTTAACTTCAAACATCTCATATTAGGCCTCTGCCTACACCCTCCTTGACCCTGGGCTCCAACACCGCCAGTTGTTGCTCGGAAGTTCTGTTAGCACAGTCAACACTTGCTCCTGTGTTACTGGGGTTCACTAATGTCAGCTGTTCCCTTGCTGTGTGTACGGCAAAAAGTCCTGCTGCCTCCACCCTGTTCTCTTCTCATCCCTGAATTATTTAAGAAATTAAATGAAATTAAATGGAAATTAAATTCAGGGAAATTAAATTCATAGAAAGAGGTTATACTTTACACTTTATGGGTTAATATGAAGAAGAATAATAGTTTAATAAGAACAATCTGAGTAATGTTAACAAAAAGATGAATAGCAAGAAGTTTAAGAAGAAGATAAAGAAGGTGAAGATGAAGAATAATTTGATGACAAAGATGATGCTGCTGAAGATTATGAAGGAGAAATTGTGGCAAAAGTTAAAAAGGTGAAGAGCATGGAAGTTTTGAAACATACATATTTGCCAAAATAGAAAAAAGGTTAACAACATTGTCAATTTCTTCGTCAATCCGAACGTATTTCAAAAAAAAATATATTAATGCTATTCCATTGGATTGGGTTAAACATCTATGCCTTTAATGTCTCCTCAACCTCCCCCAATACATTCTACATTACTCTTTGTTGTTTTCCTTCATGTACAATTATCCAACAAGGCAAGAATGGGGTTTTTTTAATTCCGATATTTTGTTCCCATAGACTTACATTGGATTTCCGGTATCGGTATCGGGTATCGCCGATATTTTGTGTGTATCGGCGATACCATTCCGATCCGATACTTTTGGATATCGGAAAGTATCGCTCAACTCTAATGTTGAGGTGTCGCCGCAAGGCCAAAGCAGTCAGGGAATCCCAATGTTTTTCCAACGAAAGACTGCATCTAGGCCATCACCACTAACACCATCACCATCACCAACCCCCTCTCAGTCTGCCATGTCCACCGCTAGTTCCACCATATGCAGCTCTAAGTCCAGCTCCCCCTAGCAGAGACTCTGAGTAGGACAAGAAAGTACTCATCCTCTCATCCGCGTACACTGGCTTTGAACGACTACATTGCCAAACTGATCTCATTAGAGATGAAGCCCTTCCATTTGGTTGAATGAGCAGCGTTCCGAGAGCTCATGACCTACGCTGTACCACGCTATGACCTACCCATTCGGCACTTCTTTGCTAGAAAAGCCATCCCTGCCCTCCACCTGCATGTGAAAGACCGCATTGTCCATGCACTCAAACAATCAGTGAGTGGAAAGGTGCACCTCACAACACATGCATGGGCCAGTAGGCATGGCCAGGGCCAGGGCCGTTACGTGTCCATCACTGCGCACTGGGTTAATATGGTGGATGCAGGGTCCACAGGGGACAGCGGCGGTGGGACCATGCTGCCTAGCCCACGGTAAAGGCAACAGTTGGCTATAGGCGTTCGACCCTCCTCCTCCAGAAGTGAAAGCTCGTCGACAGAGCGCAGTCACACGAGCACTCCATCTGCAGCTGCCAGTGTTGCACACGAGGTGTCACACTATCGAACAGCTAGTGGTAAGCGTCAGCAGGCTGTTTTAAACATGATGTCTTTGGGCGACAACAGACACACCGCGGAGGTACTGGCCGATTACTTGCAGCGAGAAACTGAGTCATGGCTGGGCAGTCTACATCTTGCGCCAGGCAAGGTTGTCAGTGATAACGGCCGTAATTTTGTGGCGGCCATAGACCTTGCAAAGCTCAGATGCATTCCTTGCCTAGCTCACACGTTGAGCCTGGTGGTGCAGTGCTTCCTAAATAATTATCCAGAGTTACCAGCCCTGCGCCACAAGGTGAGAAGGCTGTGCTCGCACATCCGTCACTCGCCCATAGACTCCAGTCGTATGCAGAGGCTGCAGCGATCGCTCCACCTCCCCAAGCACCACTTAATCATAGACGTTGCAACAAGATGGAACTCCACCATGCACATGGTTGAGAGGCTGTGCAAACAGAGGCAAGCTGTAATGCATTTGTGGGAGGATACACGGGCAGGTAGTTTGAGGGCAGACATCGAGTTGTCGGGTGTGCAGTGGTCAAAGTTGAAAGACCTCTGTAAAGTCCTTCAGTGTTTTGAGGAATGCACACGGCTGGTAAGCGCAGACGACGCCATCATAAGCATGAGCATCCCACTTATGCGTCTGCTCATGCAAACTTTGACGCACATTAAGGATCGCCTGATCGTCTGCAGCGGAGGACGAGGAGGAGAGATGCCTTGATGACAGTCAGCCATTGTCTGCTCAGGGAACTGTCCTGAACGAGGTGGAGGAGGAAGAGGAAGAGGAGGAGGAGGATGAGGGGGATGATTATTTTGGGGAGGAGGATGCTTCTCAGGGGGCAAGAGAAAATGTTGGCTTGCCAAAGTCAGGTACAGGGTTTGTGCGTGACTAGAGGGATGTGGATTTGGCAGAAAGTGCTCCTCCACCCACCACTGGCAGTGCATCATTGACACCTGGAACATGGCCCACATGTGTGATTATGTTTTGCGGATCCTAAAAAGGGACCCCGCTTTGCCAAAATTATGAAGGATGACGACTACTGGTTGGCCAGCATCCTCGATCCACGCTATAAAGGCAAATTACAGAACATCATGCCACAGGAGAACCTAGAGCTAATATTGGCGAACAAACAAGCAACTCTGGTAAACAGTTTGTTAGAGGCATTCCCAGCACACAGCAGCTGTGCAGGTTTTACCACGAGCCGTACTGGGCAACATGGAAGAGGTGTTCGTCATGCACACAGCTGAAGTGGCGTTGGAGACAGGGTTTCATGACCATGTTGTGGACTGATTTCTCGAGCACCGCTCACACGACTGGTAATACTGAATCGATTGCAACAGACAGGAGACAGAAATTGTCAACTATGGTTCAAAATTACCTCTCCTCCCCTATCGATGTTCTCCCTCACAGTTCAATTACTTTTGACTACTGGGCCTGTAAATTGGACAGGGACCTGGCCTTAATTGGCACAATATGCCTTACAAGAGCTCGCTTGCCCTTCTGGTAGTGTGCTATCAGAAAGAGTCTTCAGTGCTGCTGGATCAATCATGACAGAAAGAAGGACCCGGCTGTCAATCCAAAATGTAGGTGATCTCACCTTCATTAAAATGAACCATGGCTGGGTTTCAAAGGATTTGTACCACCTTCCCCTGATGACACATAGGTTGCCAGCAAAATGGCTCACTTTGTCCTCCTCTTCCTCCGACTTCTCCAATTCCTCCATTTGCCGCTGCTGAATGTCCAGCCTACACCTCAACATATGCCAGTTTTTCCACCTCCCTAACTGGGCTGTACCCACCCCAGGGCCGGCGTCAGCACCTGGCGCACCCAGGTAAGTGCCGGGGCCCTGAGCAGGTGGGGGACCCACTCGCCGTCAGAGACACCGGCATATATAAGGGGCCCTGTGCAAGTGCCAGTACCCATGAGTGTGCCCCCCCTCCTAGCTCAGGGCCCCAGCACTTGCAATACTTACCTCTCCCTGCTCCACCGCTGTGATGTCTTCCGCATTTCCTGACAGTGACATTCAGGTCAGAGAGCACGATGATGTCACATCTGTGCGCCCTCTGCCTGAACAGTCACAGTGCAGAGAGCTGGAACATGTCGATGCTGAGAGTCCAGAGTAGAGCAGTGCCCAGCGAGGAGAGGTATTTCATTTTTTTTTTTATGTTTGGAGCAATATATGGGGAGCATTATACACTGGAGCATCATATATGGGGCCCATCAAATACTAGAGCATCACATGGGGTTCATTACTTAACGGGCATCATTTAGGGCCCTTTATATATGGAGCATCATATGGAGCACATATGAGGCCTATTCTGTATGGAGCATTATATGGAGCCCATTCTGTATGGAACAATATATGGGGCCCATCATACACTGTATGGAGCTTTATATGCGACTCATTATACTGTATGGAGCAATATGTGGGGCTCATTCTACTCTATGGGGACTGTCCTATACTGTATGGCACATTATATGGGGACCATCATATACTGTAGCATTATGTGGAGCTCATTATATACTGTATGGAACATTATATGGGACCAATTATGTTTGGAGCAATATATGTGGCTCATTATACTGTATGAAGCATTATATGGGGCTCATTATTCTGTATAGAGCAATATATGGGGCTCATTATTCTGTATGGCGCACTATGTGGTATGTGTTAAAGGGGCCCACTGAGACTCTTTTGCCCGGGGCCCACAAAAACCTGGAGCCTGCCCTGCTCCCCCCACAGCTTTAGCCAAATAATCCTTAGTTTTCAATGCGTTACTATTATTATTAATTAAATTTAGGTTGACAAGCTAATGTAATAAGAATTGATGTCGTTGGCATTGAAATGGGCACTGCAGGTGTGTTTACTGTCCTCCACTCACTGCTGACTTTTATTCCCCATTGACTTGCATTGGGGTCGGGTCGGGTTTCAGTCGGAACTCCGACTTTTTCCGATAGTCGGCCAATTTCATTCGACTCGACTTTTGGAAAAGTCGGTTGGTGGTCAGAAACCCGACTCGACCCTCCCAGAGGCAAAGTCGCTCATCTCTGTCAAATATTTGCAAAATGCTTGTTATTTTTCCACAGATTGCTACTTTTACTCTTACAAAATTTGTTAATACATGCATACTTACTAAAATATTTCTCTTTATATACTTATGTTTAGAGATGGACAAATTAATTCTCAACAAATGGAATTTGTTACAAATTTCCAGAAAATGTTGTATTTAACTAAATCTGTTGTTAGGCACTGGGATTCTCCTTCTGCACAGGATGAATTTCAGGCCTTGTCTACTCCTGTGGTTTCCCATTCGGTTTCGACCGCGGTAGATGCTGCTCAGCAGAGATGTCGGTCTCAGCGTCTTGCTCAGACTCGGGCTGTGCGCATTGTTACCGCGGCCTCTCCAGGTTCAGCTATGGCAGAGGTGGGGAACCTCAGGCCTCAAGGCCATTTATGGCCCTCGATGACCTTTTATCAGGCCCCTGGGCAGATTCTCAGGGACCGCATTCTTGGGCTAGGAGGTGTATTTTAATTGCCGTCAGCTAATTAATTTCTTCTTGCTCTGTTGGCACACACACGCAGTGTTCACTACTGAACACTGAAGGGCATGAAATTAAAGATTATGTCCTGACACCAGTGCCAGAGTCAGGATGTACTTTGTGGGTGGAGTTTATACGGCCCCAAAAGGATGGTATAAATATCCAAGTGGCCCTTGGCAGAAAAAAGATTCCCCATCCCTGAGCTATGGTAACGAACAATAGACAGCGACAAGTAGTCATTCCTGAGTCCAGGATTCACGCTACTGTGCATGCTCGTGAGGTCTCTCATTGGTGGTTGATCGTCAGCTGCTCAGGTCCTGTGCCAGCTCCGGATTGGCCCGCGAGCAAGGTCCTGTCTGACTGGACTTAGGCGCAGTCTATAAAAGGATCTTTGGGGTGCCCGCCAGCGCGCTAAGATTACTTTCACTTGTGTTTGAGTGTTGGTGAAACAGTTACTACCCTGTATGCACGTGTGCTGCTTCTGGCACTGCTAGTATGTTTACCGTCAGGCCATTTAGCCTTAATTCGCACCGAGTGTCATTTAACCCCGTGAGAACTCAGGATCGCTCACCGCAAGCGTCCGCCATTGTACACTAGCTGCAGTACCTCCATCTCCGCACGGTGGACCCCAGGTCGCGATTGCAACTTTCTTTAATTTATATTCGGTGCGATCAACAGACCCTTACATCTGTTTTTTTCTTTTGTGCAATTTGACTAGAGCAAAATCCATAACAATGGAATCCAGATACTCTCAAATTTTAATGATGGCTTTGATTGGTTTTAAAAAAAATATTTTGCTTGTTACTTCTTGGTCCTCACCATCCTTTCCCGTTGCCTTCTATCTTCCAATTGCCCCTCCCCCCGTCTTATATTTTGCACTAGCCACTGCGGCTATTAGTTTTAACAAGCTCTCAAATTGTCATCTGGTGCATAATGCTTGATGTTAAAGTCTTTGATGTTAATCACCACATGTCGCATCATATGATTGTGTGCATGAAGCATGTCATTAATGTCAATGATGTGTGCTTCTCAACACATTATTACGTGGAGCCTAGAGAAAAACAGCTGCACCAAAGACCTGGAAAGAAAAACTTTGGAAGACAGTATAGAAAAGACAGAAAAGTCAATTGGAAGACTGGCAGTGTGTAAGGTTCTTTGCACATGTTCTTGAAACTCAGTTTTCCATCAGCCATTTTGCTTTCTGTCTTGCTGCAGCTATCTTGCCCTCAGTCAATATGGAGTTTTCAGCTTTCATGTTCCCGCCCTGATTCTCTCCCTCTTGCTTCTTAAGCAGCCACAGCTGAGCAATCAGTGCTTCAGAATCTAGCCTGCAGTGAACCTGTGACCTGACTCCTGGAAGCCTTGGACTATGTACTCCAGCTATTCCTACTGAGGAACTCTGAACACTTGTGGACTCTGGAACCCTGCTCTTTGAAAGATCCACGTTTGCATGGACTTACGGTAACAGAGAAGAAGATCCTGAACCTGTTGTGGAGAGTGATTGCTGAGCTTAAGTTACTCTGGCCTGCTGTGTCTCCTGCTTCTGTATCTGCAAAATGTGTGACTATTTTTGCCACTTGTATGAAGTAATACAAGACCTTCTATATCAAACCTGTGTCTCATGTATTTTCATCGCACCCAAGCACAAGACGCTATATGAACTGTACTACATACATTACAAGATTCTGAAGCCAAAACGTTAGTGTCTGCTGGGTCTGGGAAGGCTGTGTCTGCTGTAACTGTGGATATCAGACGTCCAGTTGTACTTTCTGTGATGACAGTGGTTGTGACTTCTCACAACCATTCCAGGTGAGCAATTCCCTTAAGTTTTTTTTTTCTGCAGTGTTACCACAGGTAAACACTATTGTTTTTTTTTTCTCTTCCCTCTTTTGTGTCTGCTGTAACTGTGGATATCAGATGTCCGGTTGAACTTTCTGTGATGATAGTGGTTGTGACTTCTCACAACCATTCCAGGTGAGCAGTTCCCTTATTTTTTTTTTCTCTTTGCAGTGTTACCACAGGTAAACACTATTGTTTTTTTTTTCTTTTCTCCTCTCCTTCCAGTACTCCTGTCTTAAAAGATCTGGAAAATGGAGGCCCGCATAAAGGAACTTTGCGGAGTGACTGATAATATCCTTGCAGATTTACAGACTATAAAAACCCGTTTTACAAACCTACAGGACCTCACTAATCACAATTTGCAAGTGTTTGGACAGACTGCCCAGGATTTGCGAGCCAGGATTGAGGTTCTAGAGGAGCGAGTCCAGGCTCCTGCCGTAGCCCCAAGTTCTGGGATTCCCAAGTTGCCCCCTTTTCGTTTTGGCGGTGAACGTGAAAAATTCAGGGGATTTATTAACCAATGCAATCTGTTTTTTTCTGCACATGCTTCACAATTTCCCACTGAACGATCTAAAGTGCTTACTATAATTATGTTACTTACCAACAAGGCTTTGATGTGGGCAAACCCTCTGATTGAGACTGAGGATGAATGTTTGGATCATCTTGATGCTTTCATTTCAGCCATGGGGCAGGTGTTTGATGACCCCAATCGAGGTGCAACAGCTGAAGCAGCCATGTTAACTTTGCGCCAAGGTAAGCACTCGGTAGCCGAATATGCCTTGGATTTCAGGAGATGGGCCCTTGATACCACCTGGGACAGTTCCGCCAAAAAATCTATTTTTCGAAAGGGGTTGTCTCCACTAATTAAGGATGAACTTGCTCGTGCCGACCCTCCCACTGCGTTAGGTGACTTTATTAACTACTGCATCCGTATTGATGCTCGCCTGACTGAACGCAGGCAAGAGAGATGGTTCGAAAGCAATCGCACTAACCTTTTCCTACCTTCCTCCCCAGCTAAGGAACCTTTGAGTAGGATCACACGGGAACCTGAACCTGAACCCATGCAGGTAGACTCTTTACAAAGACGAGTTAGTGATGCACGCAAGGAACATCGTTTTAAGGAAAATCTATGTTTCTATTGTGGTAAGTCAGGGCACTTCATTATAAACTGCCCCAGCCGTTCTCGTAAGACTACTGCAGCACTCATTCACTGTGAGTGTTGCGAGAGGAGATCTGTCAGGTCCGAGCCTCAGGCTCCAGAGAGATCTGCAGCAACAGATCTTGATTTCTCGGACTTAAACTCCGTTACTTCTGAGGACGATGACTGTGTAAACATTGCAATTTTTCAAGTTTCCTCAGCGGTGTCCCAGCTGAGTTGTAGGAAAAACAATTCTCATTGCTTCCTTTCCATCAAACTCTGGGTTAACTCAGTCTGGGTGTCTAGCTCTGCTATGATCGACTCAGGGGCAAGTGGGAATTTTATGGATGTCTCCTTTGCTCTGAAACAGGGGATACGTTCAGTGAAGAAGGCTACTCCAGTACAGATGGAAACTGTGGATGGCTCCCTGCTGACCTCTGGACCAGTGGATCAGGAAACGGAGCCTTTAAGGGTCCTTATGGGTAAAGATCATCAAGAGAAACTGTCCTTTATGCTTATCTCTTCTCCCCACTTTCCCATTATTCTAGGGCTACCATGGCTGCAGGCTCAGAACCCTACCATTAACTGGGAGACCAAGGAATTACACTTTCCAGAGAAACAGATGAGTCCAGAAGTTTCAGCTTGCTCTGTTCCTAAAGGAACCATGTCAGTCCCTGAACTACCAGCTGTATACCAGGACTATGTGGATTTATGTGACAAGAAGAACGCTGACCAGCTTCCCCCTCACCGTCCATATGATTGTCCAATTGAATTATTGCCTGGAGCAGAGATACCTTTTGGTAAGATCTACCCCCTGGCGGGGCCTGAGCTAAAGGCTTTAAAGGATTACATAGACAAAAATCTAGCCAAGGGCTTCATACGCCCCTCTTCATCTCCTGCAGGTGCACCCATCTTCTTTGTGAAGAAGAAAGATGGATCTCTGAGACCCTGCGTAGACTATAGGGAACTCAATAAGGTTACTATTAGAAACCGTTATCCATTGCCTTTAATCCCTGAGTTATTGGAGAGAGTGCGGCATGCCAAAATTTTCTCTAAATTGGATCTCCGTGGGGCCTATAACTTGGTCCGTATTAGACCTGGGGATGAATGGAAGACTGCATTCAGGTCACGCTATGGACACTTTGAATATCTAGTTATGCCTTTTGGTCTGAGTACCGCCCCAGCCACTTTCCAACACTTGGTGAATGACATCTTCAGGGATCTCCTAGATACATTCGTGGTGATTTATTTGGATGATATTCTAATTTTTTCTAACTCCACAGAGGAACATCATGGACATGTGAGAATGGTCTTGGAACGTCTAAGACAAAATCATCTTTACATCAAACTTGAAAAGTGTGAATTCCATAGGACCGAAATTCAATTTCTGGGGTATGTACTGTCTACACAAGGAATTAGTATGGATGGAAGTAAGACCCAAGCCATCAAGGATTGGCCAAGTCCTAGAAATGTGAAGGAGGTGCAGCGCTTCATCGGGTTTGCCAATTTCTATAGACGTTTCATTAGGAATTTCTCTGAGGTAGTGTCACCTATCACCCAACTTACCCGGAGTCTAGGTTCTCCTGGACTCCCCTAGCCCAGGAAGCATTTTCTCGTCTAAAAGATAAATTTACCACCGCACCTATCTTGGTACATCCCAACCCCGAACTTGCCTTCATAATAGAGGTGGATGCTTCAGATTGTGCCGTTGGAGCTATACTCTCTCAGAGAACAGGTGAGAAGAATGTCTTGCATCCCTGTGCCTTCTTTTCCCAGCAGTTGTCTTCGGCTGAGAGGAACTACGATGTGGGCAATAGAGAGTTGTTGGCCATTATTGCCGCCTTCAAAGAATGGAGACACCTTCTTCAGGGAGCTGCACAGCAAATAGTCGTCCTGACAGACCATCGTAACCTTGAATTTATCAGGTCGGCTAAGTGCCTGACTCCTCGCCAGGCTCGCTGGAATCTTTTCTTAAACCAATTTAATTTTGTCATTTCTTATAGACCAGGATCGCGCAATGGAAAGGCTGATGCACTCTCTAGGATTCATTCAGCAGAGACCCGTCCACTTGCTCCTCCTAAGACTATTCTTCCTGACTTTAGATTCCTGGGAGTGATTCATAATCAAGACCTACTTAAGGACATCAAGGAAGCATACCATGCGGATTCCTTGTTGGCACAACCCCCAAGGGACGTAAGTCTTGTCTTTAAGAATGGTGTGTGGATTCTGGGACAACGTCTGTATATTCCTGAAACAGTCAGATTGAGAGTATTGCAACTCATTCACGATTCCAAGATAGCTGGGCATAGAGGAATTCTAAAGACACAGGAATTTCTTTCTCGTTTCTTTTGGTGGCCCACTTGCAGGAAGGATGTTTTAAACTATGTCACTTCATGTGAAGTCTGTGCAAGATGCAAAACACCTCGCTCCTCACGAACTGGTCTGTTACAACCTCTTCCCACCCCGTCCCGCCCGTGGGGATCCATTTCTATGGACTTCATTGTGGAGTTACCAACCTCTCAAGGGAAAAACACCATTCTAGTGGTGGTTGATCGTTTAACAAAGGCAGCTCATTTTATTCCTTGTGTCGGCTTACCCACTGCAAAACAGACATCAGATTTGATGATTAAAGATGTGTTTCGCTTACATGGAGTACCGGATGAGGTTATTTCTGATCGAGGGGTGCAATTCACTTCAAGGTTTTGGCAAAATTTCTGTGCAGCATTGGACATTACAGTAAACCTTTCTTCTGTTTTTCATCCCCAGACTAATGGACAGACCGAACGAACCAATCAAACTCTGGAGCAGTATCTCCGCTGCTTTATCTGCCACCTACAGGATGATTGGGTGGATCTACTTCCATTGGCTGAGTTCTCTTATAACAACTCTCAGAGCGCCTCCACTAAGCAGTCTCCTTTTTACTCCAATCTAGGTTATCATCCTAACATTCTTCCACGATTTCCCATAGAAACGCCTTTACCAGCAGTGGCCGAAAGAATCACGTCTTTACAGAAGAATATGGATCTTCTAAAGGAGAATCTGGAATTGGCTCAGGAAAGGTACAAGAAAGCAGCAGATAAATTTCGTAAACCTGCACCAGCTTTCAAGGTAGGAGACCTGGTCTGGCTGTCAACCAGAAATCTTAAGTTAAGGATTCCATCGTCGAAGTTGGGACATAAGTACATTGGACCCTATAAAATCAGTAAAATTATAAGTGCCGTTGCTTGTCGTCTTCAATTGCCTAGAACTATGAGAATCCACCCTGTCTTTCATGTATCCCTACTAAAGGCTGCAACACCCAATACGTTTCCTGGACGTTCTTCTCCTTGCCCTGACCCAGTGCTAGTCGATGGTCAGGAAGAATTTGTGGTGGAAAGAATTCTAGATTCCAGGTTATACAGAAATCAGTTACAATATTTGATTAAATGGCAGGGCTACCCAGTGGAGGACAACTCATGGGAACCAGTCAATAACGTTAATGCTCCTCGTTTGCTCCGCCAGTTTCATCAGAGGTACCCAGACAGGCCTGGTCTGAGGTCATCCGGAGGTTGTCCCTAAGGGGGGAGTAATGTAAGGTTCTTTGTACATGTTCTTGAAACTCAGTTTTCCGTCAGCCATTTTGCTTTCTGTCTTGCTGCAGCTATCTTGCCCTCAGTCAATATGGAGTTTTCAGCTTTCATGTTCCCGCCCTGATTCTCTCCCTCTTGCTTCTTAAGCAGCCACAGCTGAGCAATCAGTGCTTCAGAATCTAGCCTGCAGTGAACCTGTGACCTGACTCCTGGAAGCCTTGGACTATGTACTCCAGCTATTCCTACTGAGGAACTCTGAACACTTGTGAACTCTGGAACCCTGCTCTTTGAAAGATCCACGTTTGCATGGACTTACGGTAACAGAGAAGAAGATCCTGAACCTGTTGTGGAGAGTGATTGCTGAGCTTAAGTTACTCTGGCCTGCTGTGTCTCCTGCTTCTGTATCTGCAAACTGTGTGACTATTTTTGCCACTTGTATGAAGTAATACAAGACCTTCTATATCAAACCTGTGTCTCATGTATTTTCATCGCACCCAAGCACAAGACGCTATATGAACTGTACTACATACATTACACAGTGGTGGTAAAGGAATGGGGGCTGAAGGAAGGTGAGTGTGTAGGAGCCTCATAAACCCAGTGTGTTTGTGATGTTGTTTGCTGTAGACGTTTATCTCTTACGTTGCATAACACGTACAAAACTTGTTTTTCACATTTTTTGTTTTACACAGAAACATAGACATAATAGTCACATGTGATGGCACATCACTTGTGAAAAACAACAGTTCATCAAAATGACAAAGTTGATTTGAAAACTCCATTCTTTCTAGCGGTCCTTAACCTACCACAGTCCACTTCTGTGAAGTACCCGTGCCCTGGCCTGGCAAGTTTAGTATACCTTTACTTGGACTGCCAGGTCCAGTCTATATTTAGCCTCTATAGCCGCCTTTCATCTGTCTCAGGATTACCCAAAAACGATAGCTATACCTCCTTGGGCTCCTAGATATACTCACTGCAGCTAAGCTCTCCTTTCTTGTATGATCCATTTCCCAGGATCTAGGATGTTCTAACCTTTAAGATCCAGACGCCACTTTATCCAGTACAGTTACATGGCTTGCTACCTTAGAAAATCTCATTCTTGCACTCACACCAAGTATGTTGCCTACCCTATTCAAACTACCTATGATTTTCTCCCCTGTTTTCACTTCTGTATTAATTACTGACTCACTCTAGCCAGGAAGCATATCTATTCTTACTTCCAAAAATATCCTCCCATCTGTAGGGCTGACTAGCAAGTTTTTGATGAATTGCAAGGTGACACATTTAAACATTAAATAGCTATTACATAAATAGGAGAAGAAATTAAATTAGGAGACCCATATGTGGTGGGACCGAAACACTTTGGGGACTTATGTAAAATGACAAATGATCCCTAGAGGATTAAAATTTAAAAAAAACTGCCACCATATATTTTTCCTGATAAATATTTGAGCAAATGAAACAACATTTTATTTTAATGTTACCTATACCTGATGAATCTTCTAATTACTGAAGAGGAAAATAAATTAATAAATATAAACTACAAATAGAGTAGATTCAAAACAGAAGCCAGTAAATTCCATTCACATCAATCATATGAGGATATATGTAAAAAAAATTAAGAGAAAATGTGAATTATTTTGAGAAATCTATTATGCAAGTTAAAAAAATTTAAAAAACTCTTGATATCTTAATAAAAGTGGTTAAATTAAATATCTTTAGTAAAAAATTGAAAATTATTAATCAATCCAGCATATCCAGTAACTCCTATCTTCCATGGATTACCTAAAATTCAAAAAGAAGTGTTCCCTCCACCATTGCATCCCATCATATCAGAGATAGGATCCCTTAGTGAAGGGTTAAGATCTTGGATAGACGAATACATACATTTGTTGGTACAAATTACTTCCAGCTTTGTAGAAGATACAACAACTGTGTTGAGAACTATGAGTTATATAAAGTGGGATAAATAATGTACAATTATAACATGTGATACAATAAAACTATATTTGTGTATTCCTCACCATGTTGCACTAAAGGCAGTAGAACATTATGTAAACTGTTTTAGCACTCATAATGATGACCTAAAGCATTTTATAGTGATGGCAGTGGATAATTTACTTATCCTTTTTTTCCATTAGACAGGGAATATTTTTTTGCAGATATATGGAGCCCCAATGAGGTCTAGATTTTCACCTTCCCTAGTTAATTTATTTGTCTCCTGGTGATAGAAATTTCATCTTTATTCTGATGCTAATCCTTTTGGAGATCTCTTGTTGTGGTATGGCCACTATGTTGATGACAATCTTATTTTAATGAGTGAAGAACATGGCGGCCTTACCAAATTTCATAAATTACTTAAATATGAATAACGTCAATTTAAAATTCACTGCTTCTTACTCTAACCAAATTATACAATTCCTTGACATTGAATTGTCAGGAGATGTGGATTTCGCAATTGTTTACATGTCTATGATCAGAAAACCGGTCAGTGGCAACTCCCTTCTGTAAGCAGATAGCTGCCACCACTAGGACAACCCCATCTTAATCTAAATGTTTGGCCGCAATTAAAATAAAAAAGTATATACGCACCTCTCGTGTCGGCATCGTTCCAGCGGTGTCGGCATTTGTGTTCCTTGGCTCTCGTTTGGTTCTATGACACGTGGTGCCTGGTGCCCAATTAGTGCTGGCGTTACTCTACACATTTTCGGACATTTTGAACATGAAGAGGAAGTCTGGGCTGTAGCTGATCTCTGACTTCATATTCAAAATGACCAAATGCGGGGACAATGACAGCAACGCTGATTGGGCACCAGTCATCATGTGTCATACAATCGCCCAATAACCCCGAAACCGTGAGCGCTTGAACAGCACCTGCATGGGAGGTGAGTATAAACTTCTCTATTTTATCAGGGCCAAATATTTAGATCAAGAAGTGGTTGTTCTGTCAGTGGACAAGCTTTAATTTGTCACATAAAAAAAGTAAACAGCATGCGAATAGAAAATATATTGGAACAACCAAAAAAAAAAAGGAACGGCAATTTAATACCCACTTTCAGAGCACCTTATAACTGTAACTTTAATGATATTAAAAAATATTTAGAAACATGTGCATATACTTTATCAGGATGAAAAAAATAAATGGCATTTTAGAAAGAGGATATAGAGTAGTTGCTAAGAGAGGGGCATCACTGGGAAACCTGCTCAGTGCTTACCTTCAGTTTATATATAGGAGAAACAAAAAACAAAACATGGCTAGCACAGAAAGGTTTTTTTAGGTGCAGTACAAACTGTAACATACGTCCACATAGTGGAAAGAAAAAAATCATAATACTGCCAAACAATAAAAAGCATATTATAGAAAAGTTCATAAATTGTGACAACCATCATTTAGTGTACTGTATAGAAAGCACTGTATGCAAGCTACAGTACATTGGGTGCAGTACGAGAAAAATGAAAAAAGGATTTCACAACATATCTATAATATCAACATAATAATACGTATTCTGGAGTGACTAAACATTTTTTTGATATACATAAAGTTGATGAACTTACATGTTATGTTGTTGAAAGCGTAGCGTGCCCAGAAAGAGGCAGAAATTGGAAGAAAAAGATGTTCTTAGGGAAAATGTTCTTGATCATTAAAATGAATAAGAAACAGCCTGATGGTTTAAATTTTCACAATCGCATAATGTATTTATATTACTTATGTAATAATTACGTAGTATATCTGCATAGAATAATTTTGATGTATTTATTTGAATTTTGTTATATACATTCTGATTGCCTCGTAATGATTTTATACAGATTCTGATGATACACTGGTGACATTTCTATACTTAGGGCATAGTCTTACGCCAAAACGCGTCTCGATGAACTATCCATAACTCTTTTAATGGATAAAGAATATTGGTTACTTTTTATAAGTGGTTGTATCTGCATTTTCCTACACCACTTTTTTCTTACTTTTCTTACTTCTATCCAATTGGCACCATGTAATACTACATTCCCCCCCAGCTTCCAATCCAAATGAAAAATATATCTGACAAGGTTTCAAGGTTTCTCCTAATGAATGGATCATCAGCACAAGCCTCATCTAGTCACAAATATTGACAGCAGCTTTACCTCCTACATGGTAACCATTCCAGTAAAAGTTTATGACAAATTCAGTATCCCCAGAGTAAAAATCATTGCTACAGAAAAATTCTACATTATAGCAGATAAAAAGCTGCTCTGACCATGGGAATTCCTTCTATTATGTCCCTATACACTCATTTTTACCCTCATGGTGTAAAAAAAACACCACAGATGAGAGAATCAATAGAGATTTGCACATTTTGGAAAATTCTGAAGACATGACCATTGTTGATCAATGACATAGATCACCCATACAAGTCTACGGGTCTAAGAAATCACAGACAGCACTCAGTTGTCTTCCGTGTGTTGTCCATTTTAAACATTGTAATGGGTAGAAGCTGTTTGTCACCTTTTTTTTTTTGCATATACAATAATCATTGATGGTAAAAATGGACAGACTGATAAAAATCTCATCTAGCACACAGATGGAAATCGGTCCATTTTGTCACATATGGAAAAAAAACAAATGTGTGATCGAGGCCTACAGCTGACAATCCTTTCAATTTTCTTGGTGGGAAGCACAGTGGCCTTGCAGGGATGAGGTCCGGGGTTAAACTTCCATCAAGGACAACATCTACAAGGAATTTGTAGTGTTTTTTGTGGGTTTTATCCGTGTACTCCAGTTTACCTCCACACTCTAAAGACATACTAATAGGGAATTTAAATTGTGAACCCCGGTGACAGCAATGATAATATCTGTAAAGTGATGTGGAATATGATAGTGCTATATAAGTAAGTATGATAATTATTTGGATTAAAATTTGCTTTTGTTTTCTTTTATGTTGAGGCTATACACAAATTCACATAGAGTCTCTGCAAAGGTTGTACTGGTGGATTGTAACAGTAATAATATTCACTGACTATTGTTCAGTATCATTGTTGTTCAACAATTCTTAGCCACTCAGCCCTGTTCTTCCAAAACCAGCTTCACCACCATGACAGAAGATCAGTTCTCCACTCTCCTGTCACGATCACACCTCACCACTTGCGCGCTTGACCCACTCCCGTCCCACCTCATCCCTAACTTTGCCACAGTCTTCATCCCTACTCTCACACACCTCTTCAACCTTTCACTTACAAATGGTGTCTTTCCTTCATCCTTCAAACATGCCTCAATCACTCCCATCCTCAAAAAGCCCTCCCTCGACCCATCCTCTGTGTCTAACTATCGCCCGATATCTCTTCTCCCCTACGCCTCAAAACTACTGGAACAGCATGTATATCTCGAACTGTCCTCCCACCTCTCCTCCTGTTCCCTCTTTGGCCATTTACAATCCGGCTTCCGACCGCATCACTCAACTGAAACTGCCCTAACTAAAGTCACTAACGACCTGCTAACCGCCAAGAGCAAGCGACACTACTCTGTCCTCCTTCTCCTGGACCTGTCTTCTGCCTTCGACACCGTGGACCATTCCCTCCTGCTACAGATTCTCTCATCTCTTGGCATCACAGACTTGGCCCTATCCTGGATCTCATCATACCTAACAGACCGGACATTCAGTGTCTCCCTCTCACACACCACCTCCTCACCTCGCCCCCTGTCTGTCGGTGTTCCTCAAGACTCAGTCCTAGGACCCCTACTCTTCTCCATCTATACTTTCGGCCTGGGACAGCTCATAGAATCCCACGGCCTGCAGTATTACCTCTACACCGATGACACGCAGATCTACCTATCTGGACCTGACCTCACCTCCCTACTGACCAAAATCCCACAGTGTCTGTCTGCTATGTCAGCCTTCTTTTCTGCTCGCTTTCTCAAACTGAACATGGACAAAACAGAATTCATCATCTTTCCCCCACCTCATTCTTCCCCTCCACCAGACCTATCCATCAATGTCAATGGCTGCTCGCTTTCCCCAGTCCCGCATGCTCGGTGCCTTGGGGTGATCCTCGACTCTGCCCTCTCTTTCAAACCACAGATCCAAGCCCTCGCCATCTCCTGCCGCCTCAAAATCAAAAATATTTCCCGAGTCCACTCATTCCTCAACCATGAAACCACAAAAACACTAGTGCACGCCCTTATCATCTCCCGCCTCGACTACTGCAACCTCCTACTGTCTGGCCTCCCCTCTAGCACTCTGGCACCACTCCAGTCCATCCTACACTCTGCTTCCCGACTAATCCACCTGTCTCCCCAATATTCCCCAGCCTCCCCCCTATGCCAGGCCCTTCACTGGCTTCCTATTGCCCAGAGGCTTCAGTTCTAAACCCTAACCATGACATACAAAGCCATCCACAACCTTTCTCCTCCATACATCTGTGACATGGTCTCCCGCTACCTACCCACACGCAACCTTCGATCCTCTCAAGATCTTCTTCTCGACTCCCCCCTCATCTCTTCTTCCCACAACTGCATACAAGACTTCTCCCGGGCTTCCCCCATACTCTGGAACTCCCTGCCGCAAAACACCAGACTTTCACCAACAACGGAAACCTTCAAGAAGAACCAAAGAGTGGTTGTAAATGGCTGCACATCCAGTTGGAAGAATGTCTCAAGTGGGGTACCACAAGGCTCTGTTTTGGGCCCTGTATTGTTCAACATCTTTATCAATGATTTAGATGAAGGAATTGAGGGTAAACTGATCAAATTTGCTGATGACACAAAGCTAGGAGGGGTAGCTAATACTAGAGAAGAGAGAGAGAGGATTCAAAAATATATACATAAACTGGAGCAGTGGGCAGCAACTAACAGAATGGATTTTAACAGGGAAAAATGCAAAGTACTGCATGTGGGCAATAAAAATGAAAAAAGCATATACAAAATGGGAGGAATAGGGCTAAGTAACAGCACATGTGAAAAAGACTTGGGTATACTAATTGATCACAGACTTAACATGAGTCAACAGTGTGATGCAGCAGCAAAAAAGGCAAATGCAATTTTAGGATGTATCAACAGAAGCATACAGTCTAGATCACGTGAGGTCATTATTGCCCTCTACTCCTCTTTGGTCAGACCTCATCTGGAATACTGTGTCCAGTTTTGGGCACCACATTTTAAAAAAAGACATCAACAAACTGGAGCAAGTTCAGAGAAGAGCCACCAGAATGGTGACCGGTCTGCAAACCATGTCCTATGAGGAACGGTTGCAGGATTTGGGAATGTTTAGCTTGCAAAAAAGAAGACTGAGAGGAGACTTAATAGCTGTTTACAAATATCTCAAGGGCTGTCACATTGTAGAAGGATCATCTTTATTCTCATTTGCACAAGGAAAGACTAGAAGCAATGGGATGAAACTGAATGGGAGGAGACACAGATTAGATATTAGAAAAAACTTTTTGACAGTTAGGGTGATCAATGAGTGGAACAGGCTGCCACAAGAGGTGGTGAGTTCTCCTTCAATGGAAGTCTTCAAACAGAGGCTGGATAGACATCTGTCTGGGATGATTTAGAGAATCCTGCTTTGAGCAGGGGTTGGACCACAAGGCCCAGGAGGTCCCTTCCAACTCTACCATTCTATGATTCTTAACCTGAAGACCCACCTGTTCCGACAAGCCTACAGCCTACAATGATCCTCAGTCTACTGAACCATCGCACGACCAGCTCTACCCTTTCCTAGTGTATCCTCACCCATCCCTGTAGACTGTGAGCCCTCGCGGGCAGGGTCCTCTCTCCTTCTGTACTTGTGTGTCCCTTGTCTAGCACACGTTTATTGTACCTGTCTATATTTTCCCTTTTCATATGTAAAGCGCCATGGAATAAATGGCGCTATATAAATGTGTAATAATAATAATAACAGTGTCAGAGCACACAAAAGATGCACTGATGCCTGAAGCGATGCATTGAGTCACAAGCAATATGTCTCAATAAGCATTTCAATGAAACGTGACATCTCATTACAACACCTGCAGACAAAATTCAAAGGATAAATACTACTGGTAAATTATATATTTCATTTTGTGATTAAAGGTAGAATTATAAATTAATGAACATTTTTTAATTATTTTATGTATGTTTTAACTTTGAGATTTCTGGATATCTTCAAATATTTATTTCTGTGACATAATTGTTCTGTCATCCACTCAGAAATTTTGCAGTCCACAGACATATTGACACACTCGGAAATGGTGCAATAATTGTCCTTGATTCCTAATGCTGCTCTTACAATAATGGCTTTCTTAAATAGATTTCTACATGGCAGTCTTAAGCAGTATTGACTCTCAAAAGATAGATGTCAGTAGCAAAATAAAAAGCACAGTGATTCATGATTCCTGTTTGTCTTTTCACATGATGCTATTTTCTACATATTTGTGTTAGACTTATTTGATATAATGTTTAGGTGTGTTCACCCTGAGAATGCGTGGTATTGTTTGTTACCTTGAAGAGAGAAATCATTAAGACACATTTGCTGAAGCCAAGTTATAACCATGTGTTTTCTTTCCCTCCATTGGAATCTTACTGCCATCTACTGATCATAAGATTTATTCCAGCATCCTATGTCTGTTATGTCTTACAGATAAGCATCTTTATGACACACTTGTCGAACTATGGAAATGATCGCCTTGGCTTGTACACATTTGTTAATCTTGCTGACTTTGTACAAACATGGACCAACCTCAAACTGCAGACTTTGCCTCCATTACACCTAGCTAAGAAATATTTTGAACTCTTCCCTGAGCAAAAGGATCCTCTCTGGCAGGTATTCACACTGTCTGCTTGATTTATCAGTTGCCGCATTGTGCCTGTATACTGTTTTGTAATGCCAATGATTTTCAATAGGATTACTGTTCCCCGCGGCCTCATGTTCCATGAAACATGTGGCCGCATGGACTCGAACAAGTCTCTCGAGCACTCGCGATACTCGATGCATACCCAAGCACACAAGGCAAACTTGAGTAATGGGCATTTGCACTCATCACTAATTACTAGATAACATACTGTTCTATTTTGTTATCTTACCCTCCCACAACTATGAAAAAAGGCACTTAGCTTTATGAACTGTTATAGTCATGGTCAAAAGTGTTGGCACCCTTTAAAATTTTCCAGAAAATAAATTATTTCTCCCAAAAAATTATTCCAATTACATGTTTTGTTATACACATGATTATTTCCTTTGTGTGTATTGGAACACCTCAAAAAGAAGCAAAGAAAGGAAGGCAAATTGGACATAATTTCACACAAAAACCCCAAAATGGGTCAGTCAAAGTTGCTGGCACCTTTCCAAAATTGAGGGTTAACGACTTTGTTTCAAGCATTTTATGCTCATTCAAACTCACCTTTGGCATGTAACAGGTGTTGACAATATGAAAATCATATCTGAAACCAGATAAAAAGAGGTGTACTTAATTTTTGCATTATATGTCTGTGTGAGCCAGACTAAGCATAGAAAAAGAAAGAGAAGTAAAGAACTGTTCAAGGACTTGAGTACCAAAATTATTGAATATTAATAAGCTCAAGGTTACAAGTCCATCTCCAGAGATTGTGATGTTCCTTTCTCCATAGCGCTCAACATAATCAAGAAGTTTACAATGCATGGCACTGTATCTAATCTCCCTGAATGTGGACGACAGAGAAAAATTGATGAAAGGTTGCAAGTTGCAACGTAGGATAGTCTGGATGGTGGCGAAGCAGCCCCAATCAAGTTTCAAAGAAATTGAAGCTGTCATGCATGCTCAGGGTGCAGGGCCAGAGTCAGCACCCGGTGCACCCGGGCACATGCTGGGGCCCGAGCAGGTGGGGGCCCACTCACAGTCTGGGACACCGGCATGCTATGGGGCCCGGTGCCTGTGCCAGTAAAGGGGGCCTCGAGCAGAGCAGCGGCCAGTGAGGAGAGGTGAGTATTTCATTTTTTTTCTTTTTTATGCTTGGCACAATATATGGACACCATCATATGATGCCCATCATACACTGGAGTATCATATATGAGGCCAATCATACACTGGAGCATCATATATGGAGTCCATTATATATGGAGCATTATATGGGGCCCATCATATACTGGAGAATCATATGGGGCCCATTATATATGGAGCATCATTTGGGGCCTATTATACATGGAGCATCTTACAGGGTCCATTATATATGGAGCATTATATGGGGCCCATTGTATATGGAGCATTATATGGGGCTCATTATTCTGTATGGAGCACTATGTGGTGCTCATAATACTGTATGGGTGACTATATTGCTTGTCTTTTGAACTATTGTAGAATTTACAATAGATATCACTCATGTAATGTATGAAGTAAGTGAAATGTTTGGCATTGTACTATACCTATATTTCTCTGCCGTATCTGTGCATCATGAATTGTGGTATGTGTTAAACGGGCCCATTGAGACTCTTTCACCGAGGCCCATGAAAACCTGAAGCCGACCCTGTCAGGGTGCATCAGTGTCAGCATGAACTATCCGCCAACATTTTCATTAAATGCTATGGCACAGAACCAAGAGATCCCCACTGCTGACACAGAGGCATAAAAAAGCTAGACTACAGTTTACCAAAATGTATGTGAGTAAGCCAAAATCTTTTTGGTAAAGCACATCATTCTACTGTTTACAAAAAATGGAATTGAGAACAGAGGAACTAAAGTTCAACTATCCAAATGTAGTGTTTGTGAGCAAGTGCAACCACTGCTCAATTTACTATCTATAGGTGTGGTGGTCACACATACTAATTACCACTCAATTCACAAAGGTGAATTTTGCAACCAGAGTTTTGAGATCTTTGGATGTGTCAACAAACATGACCAAACAACAATTTTATATTTATCATCTATAGTATGGATAGGTAACAAATTTTGTTTATAGCACAGGTCCTTTAAGACCTTTTTCATACAAAAGTGTTTTTGAACCAAGAACATGCAAAAAATTGTTGGCTGCTATTGAGTGAGTATATGGTCTTAAAACCCATGGTGGAATTTTGAAGCAAAAAGTCAAGAAACCTGAAAATAACACAACTTTCATATTTAAAAAATTTGCAGCATACTCTAAAACAGACCTTTGCAAAGTGTGGCTCACAGGCTACAACTGGCTGTCACGCTGATCTGTCTGTACTTGGTTGTCGGCGTGACAATGCACGTCTGTGCTTTAACCCTTTGCACCTTTTCCCCCTAATTGAGCTGGGATACTGTTGTCCATTACCTGTATGGATGCTGCTCAGTTCCCAGCTCCGCTGCGTAGTGGTGCATGCGTGGGTGACTCCACTGCGCTGCATGACCACCCGCATGTGCGGTCCCTGGCTATTGCTGTGGAAGCTACCCGTAGGTCAAGGTCCTCTGCAGTGGTGCATGACTTACTACGTGTGTTTAGGCTGCAGCCATTTCCAGGTGCCCTTGCTGTACTGATTTGTGTCTGGCTGCATAGGGTGCGCGGCCACACCTGCCCTGATTTTATCAGGGTTAGTGTGTGTACTTGAAATGCTGTCCCCAGCCAATTGCTGAGGGGCAGCTCATATATAAAGGCTCCCTGCCCTATGGGCGGGGCCTTAGCTACTCACAAAGCTTCTGAATCTTGCCATGTGTGTTGTGTGTTCTTGTACCTGTCCCTGCGCCTATCCTGGAGGCGGTAATTCTAGGCTTGAACCCCTGATCCTGTACCCGTCCCTGCGCCTATCCTGGAGGCGGTAATTCCAGGCTCGCCTATCCTGGAGGCGGTAATTCCAGGCTCGCCTATCCTGGAGGCAGTAATTCCAGGCTTGAATCATTGATCCTGTACCTGTCCTGTACCTGACTGTTTGAACTGTGTCTGCTGTGTTATGTTTCTGAAGTCCTTCTGTGTCCTGAACCCTGTGCCCAGTGACTGTGATCTTTTGCTAACTGACTTCCTTTGATACAACCTGGGTTCATCTTGGAAGGAGGAGTCCGGTGTGGGTGTGCTGAGTTTCTGTTACTCTGTGCTCAGCTTGTTTTTGGTGCAATCCCCGGCCAGCTCCAGTTAAGCCTGGTGGGGCTTGCACCAGACCGCTTGGGTTCCTTTTTAGATCGCTTCCATTTGTCCGGATCCGATCCTTCCCTGCCTGATGCACGGAGCCTGCCGATCGTTGCCAGATGTGCAGAGTCCGATGCCAGTGTTGGTCTTGTGATCCAGTTCGTGTTCCTGATGTCCAGTCCATGTTCCTGATGTCCTGTCCATGTTCCTGATTCCGTGTTTCTGATGTCCGGTCCGTGTTCCTGATTCCATGTTCCTGAGTCCGTGTTCCTGATGTCCGGTCCATGTTCCTAAGATCCAGTCTGTGTTCCTGATGTCCAGTTTCCTGATGTCCGGTCCGAGTTCCAGGGATCAAGTCCGTGTTCCTGATGTGCTGTCCGTGTTCCTGGTTCCATGTTCCTGATTCCATGCTCCTGTGTCCATGTTCCTGAGGTCCAGTTCGTGTTCCTGAGTTCGTGATCCTGATGTCCTCATGTGTCCTGTCTATGTTCTGATGACCTTGTGTACCCTGATTTCATGCCTGTGTCCTGATGTTCCAACTATGTGTGCCGCGGTGATCCGTTGGTACCTTAGAGTCCTCTGGGTGATACCCTTCTGGAAGGTGTGGAATCGGGAGCTTTGCATAGTCATGTTTGATTTATGTACTGTGTGTCTTCACTTATTTACTTTAGTAAACTTTACTTCTCTTTGCCTGAAGTTGTGCGGTGTAATCAAGTTCTACATGTCTCTTCCTTGTCCACATGCTCAGCTGCCACAGAACCCCGGTCTCTGCCCTTCCCTAGTTCGGGTAGGCCCGGGTCCCCTTCTGTGGTATGGAGGGTCCATATTGCGTCCCCGGGGATGCCCGCCCCACGCCATGGTGGTCGGACAGCGTGGAGGCGATTATGGGCTGGGCCGCTTCTCAGCGGCTGCAGCCAATCGTGACACTGGCCCTCTAACTGTTCCTGCCCAGGCCATGGACCGAGATAGCCTAAGAGCTAAAAATTGTGACCCATGGGCCACATCTTGCAGCTGTCCTCCCCCACTCGCATCCCGATTTCACTTCTATCTGCATCCTCAAGACCTTTATCGCAGGTCTCTTCTACACGTTCCTAAAGTTGGTGCATACTGGTTGACTCATTTGGGTATGCATACAGCTTTTTCTTCAAATCTACCCACCAGTGTTTGATGGGGTTGAGGTCTGGGGACTGTGGGCGCCAATCCAACACCTCTACTTCATTGTCATTTAATAATTTCTTTGTCAATCTTGATCTATGATTCAGGTCGTTGTCCCCATATTACTCGAGTGTATGAAGTAACTTGTAGGATATGCACATATAGCTCAGCATTGAGACCACCATCAGTCCTGGTCAAGTATCCAACACCTTTGGCTGTGAAACAACTCCATATCATCAGACTTCCTCCATCGAACTTGATAGTTCCTTCTATTTCTCGATCCATTAACCCCCTTTTCCCTTGTTTCTTCCAGACCCATTTGCACCCATCAAAGCCTTGTCAATTGACGTTTGACTCATCTCTCCAAATCACTCATTTCCATACAGTATTGTACACTTTTCGCTCTTTTTTTGCAAACTCGAGCAAACGCTTCTGAAGACGATTTTAAAGTTGAGGCTTCTGCACCTTTTTCAGGCTACAATTCCAGACTTGTGTAATGTGCATCACACATATTTTTCTAAAACTTGCCTTGTACTGTTGTCTAAGGAAACCAAAGGAAAAAATAATAAAATAATGAAAATAAATAAGTAAAAAAGCAAGTGCATTAAATAATTAACATAGGGTACTTAGTAAACACTGTTTTGATCAAAAAAGTATAAAGCTGTCCCACCACGGCAAGGTGTACCCATTTGGGACAGTAACTACACTCTCTAACGTTAAAACCTACCTAGTGTGAATAGTGGCAGAGAGTCAATGGGTCTCAAACGGACACCCAGCTTCAGAGGGACTATATATGAACTACACAGCTCAGAAGAAAGGAGGCCACACCCTTGTACTGTTGTCTATTACATTACGTGGCCATGTTCAGGAATTGCTTCGCATTTGACACTGTGTATTTATGCAGCATCAAACTCACAGCAGCCAGATATTACAGCATAGTGGATGGGATTTCTAGAAATCCCATGCCCTCTATGCGTGTATGTGCACCTGCAGATCACTCACGGACACTAACATGCGGCACGTGTTTCCGCAGCATATCAATTTCTCTTGCGGAGACGCTATTCTCTATTCTCTGCAACAGGAATTTAATCAGTAGAGTATAATGAATGCGGGCAGTGAGCACATGTGGATATACCTGCATTCAATAGAAGGCAGCGTTTTGGATGCAGTAAACATACACTGCGTCCAAAGCGCTGCTAGTTCCGGGTTGTGGGCACTTGGCCTTAGGCTATGTGCACATGTTGCGGATTTTAGTGCGGATCCGCAGCATTTTTGATGCACGGAATTGCACCAAATCCGCAAAGTATTGACCAACTAATGTTAACCCCTTCCTGACCTGTGACACAGCGTATGTGTCATGAAAGGATCGCGTTCCTGCGGGTCGGGTGACCGGGGTCACTGAAAGGTCACCTGACCCGTAGGCACATGACCCTTTGTGCTTCACCACAGGGGGGATGGCTTAACCCCCACGTGGCTACGATCGCTCTGATTGGCTGGTAAAAGTGAAACAGTGCTCCCTTTATTCCGAGCCCCGACGTGTGCCCAAACAGTGGTTTACCCCCACATATGGGGTATCAGCGTACTCAGGAAAAATTGCACAACTTTGGGGTATAATTTCTCCTGTTACCCTTGGGAAAAAAAAATTGGGGACTAAAAAAATTATTTTTGTGGAAAAAAAATGATTTTTTATTTTCACAGCTCTGCGTTATAAACTTCTGTGAAGAACTTGGAGATTCAAAGTGCTCACCACCATCTATAGGAGTTCCTTGGGGGATCTAGTTTCCAAATTAGGGTCACTTGGGGGGGTTTCTACTGTTTAGGCACATCATGGGCTCTGCAAACGTAGCATGACGCCCGCAGACCATTCCATCAAGTAGGCATTTCAAAACGTCACTACTTCCTTTCCGAGCCCCGACGTGTGCCCATACAGTAGTTTTCTCCCACATATGGGATATCAGTGTACTCAGGACAAATTGGACAACAACTTTTGGGGTCTAATTTCTCCTGTTACCCTTTGGAAAATAAAAAAATTGGGGACTAAAAGATCATGTTTGTGGAAAAAATATGATTTTTTTTTCATGCCCGGGCGTTATAAACTTCTGTGTAGCGCTTGGGGGTTCAAAGTGCTCACAGCACATCTAGATAAGTTCCGTGCGGTGTCAAGTTTCCAAAATGGGGTCACTTGTTGGGAGTTTCTACTGTTTAGGCACATCAGGGGCTCTGCAAACGTAACATGATGCCCGCAGACCATTCCATCAAAGTCAGCATTTCAAAACATCACTACTTCCCTTCCGAGCCCCAACGTGTGCCAGAACAGTGGTTCCCCCCCACATATGGGGTACCAGTGTACTCAGGACAAACTGTACAACAACTTTTCGGGTCCAATTTCTCCTGTTACCCATGGGAAAATAAAAAATAGCGGGCTAATAAATGATTTTTGAGAAACAAAAATTATTTTTTTATTTTCACTGCTCTGCATTTATAAACTTATGTGAAGCACTTGGGGGTTCAAAGTGCTCACTACACATCTAGATAAGCTCTATGGGGGTCTAGTTTCCAAAATGGGGTCACTTGTGGGGGATTTCTACTGTTTAGGCACATCAGGGGCTCTGAAAATGCAACATGACGCCCGCAGAACATTCCATCAAGTCTGCATTCCAAAATGGCGCTCCTTCCCTTCTGAGCCCTGCCGTGCGCCCAAACAGTGGTTTATGACAACATATCAGGTATCTGTGTATTCAGGAGAAATTGCCCAACAAATTTTAGGATCCATTTTATCCTGTTGCCCATGCAAAAATGAAAAAATTGATGCTAAAATAACATTTTTGTTGGAAAAATTAAAATGTCCATTTTTTCCTTCCACCTTGCTTTAGTTCCTGTGAAGCATCTGAAGGGTTAATAATATTCTTGAATGTAGTTTTGAGTAGCTTGAGGGGTGCAGTTTTTATAATGGTGTCACTTTTGGGTATTTTCTACCATATAGACCCCTCAAAGTGACTTCAAATGTGAGGTGGTCCCAAAAAAAAAATGGTTTTGTAAATTTTGCTGTAAAAATGAGAAATCGCTGGTCAACTTTTAACCCTTATAACTTCCTAACAAAAAAAATTTTTGTTTCCAAAATTGTGCTGATGTAAAGTAGACATGTGGTAAATGTTATTTATTAACTATTTTGTGTCACATAACTCTCTGGTTTAACAGAATAAAAATTCAAAATTTGAAAATTGCGAAATTTTGAAAATTTTCATTTTTTTCACAAATAAACGCAAAAATTATCGACCTAAATTTACCACTAACATGAAGTCCAATATGTCACGAAAAAATATTCTCAGAATCGCTAAGATCTGTTGAAGTGTTCCTGAGTTATTACCTCATAAAGGGACACTGGTCAGAATTGCAAAAAAATGGCAAGGTCATGAAGGGGTTAATCAATGGGAATCCAGAATTGCTGTGCACATGCTGCAGAAAATCTCAGGTTTAGAATGGGAGATGTGACCGCTCTACCGGCCTACGGCCGGCGACACACTGACAAGAGATGATCCTCCCGCAGTGTAGCACTCCGCCGCTGTCAGAGTTCACCGGAGATTGTGCTGTCACTTGCGGCACCACTGCATGGGAAAATTCTCATGCAGCAGTGCTGTAAAGTGAGAGCACAAACTCCAGTGAACCCTCAGTGATACACTGCAGGAGCTATTATCTCCGATCAGTGTGTCACCAGAGGCCAATAGAGCAGTCACATCTCCCAGTGTGACTGCTCTACACATGAGATCATCGTGGGACATTCATTATTTAGGACTACATCAGACAGGAAGTATTTGTGTTGGTTTATTATTTAATTTTTATTACAGGAGATCGATGGCTTTGCTGGGATTAAGCGTAATAATAAAATAGGAAACTGTGTTTAGTATTATTTTTATTAAAGGACTTTATTCTGGCTGTGTATTTATTTACCATATAACCATACAACTATAGGATTAGTAATAGATAAGTGTCTTACAGATGCCTGTTCATTACTAATCTGTGGGTTGCGTGGCCTCCCGTAATTTTTTTTTCAGGCTGGGGTCACACTTGCGAGAAACTCGCACGAGTCTTGCACCTCAATACCGGGCAGGGCCGAAGGCACTCGGACCAGAGCATTCAGCTGCATAGAAATACATGCAGCCACACACTCCGTTCCCGAGTGCCTTAGGCCCTGCCCGGTATTGAGGTGCAAGAGTCATGCGAGTTTCTCGCAAGTGTGACCCCAGGCTGAAAAAAAAATTACAGCAGGCCACGTAATTTTTGTTTAACATTTTTTGGAAAAATGAACAGATACTGCATTTCACAAAATTGTTTGTGTCTTTTATTTAACTCTTTGCAACATTTTATTAATGAGGGTATATATATTTATATATGTATACATGTATATATAGACTGCTCAAAAAAATAAGGGGAACACTTAAACAGCAGAATATAACTTTAAGTAAATCAAACTTCTGTGAAATCAAACTGTCCAGTTAGGAAGCAACACTGATTGACTATCAATTTCACATGCTGTTATGCAAATGGAATAGACAACAGATGGAAATTATTGGCAACTATCAAGACATACTCAATAAAGGAGTGGTTCTGCAGGTGGGGACTAGAGTTGAGCGAAACAGGTCGGTCAGATTCAAAAGTCGCCGACTTTCGCCAAAGTCGGGTTTCGTTGGCCGAAAACCAACCATAGAGTGCAGTCGGCCATGCGGTCGTCGACCCCAGCGCCCAAATCGGTTTTCCCATAATGCTTGCAGGCGCCTTTTTTCAGTCAATGAGCAAGGACGTACACTGTGGGCAACGAGATGACATGTGCAGCGTCCACCACCATCTTAGAGAAGTGTATTGCAGTGATTGACTTGCTTTGGGGGGCGTCATAGTGTCTATAAAAGCCCTAACCGCCGACCCCCATTTTACTTCTGCTGATCTTAACAGTAGGGAGAGGTTGCTGACACTGTTTATCAGTAGTGAGAGAGTTAAGGGCCCGTCTCACATAGCGATATCGCTACCGAGATCGCTGCTGAGTCACTAGTTTTGTGACGCAGCAGCGAGCTCACCAGCGATATCGCTGTGTGTGACATTCAGCGACGATCAGTCCCCCTGCCGGGTATCGCTGATCGTCGCTGAAATGTCAGGACCTTTTTTTGATCGCTGGTTTCCCGCTGACAGGCACGCATCGCTGCGTGTGACAGGCGGGAGACCAGCGATCCACTGGTAACCAAGGTACACAGCGGGTTTCCAGGCGCGGGGCTGTGCCTAGAAACCCGATGTGTACCTTGGATACCAGCGCCCTGATGCAGGGAGCTGGTAACCAAGGTACACAGCGGGTTTCCAGGCACCGCGCAGCGCTTGGAAACCCGCTGTGTACCTTGGATACCAGCTCCCTGCATCAGGGCGCTGGTATCCAACGTACACTGCGGGTAACTAAGCGATGTTACCCGCAGTGTCGCTGTCCCAGATCGCTGCCTGAGCTGCCTGTTTGGCAGCTCAGCAGCGATCATGTAGCGATACACCAGCGATCCTGACAAGTGCATATCGTTGTCGGGATCGCTGGTGTATCGTTATGTGAGACCCAGCCTTTAGGGCTGGAAAGAGAAGTTCTTATGTGCTTGTGCTGATAGCAATTGTGCTGTACAGTTAGTGTGCAGTGACAGGGGAAGATTTTCTTGTGTGCAACAGCGATGGTAATTAGGCTGCCTGCCAGTAACAGGGAGGATTTTCTTAGGTGCAGCAGTGGTGGTTAATAGGCTGCCTGCTAGCTGTATTGCTGTGTGTACACTGCTGTGCAGACAGCTTTTTACACAGCACTGATACTTTTATTCTTTTTTTCTGCACACTTACCGAGCGTTCATTTTTTCCCACATCATATAGAGCTGTACATTCCTCACACACTACCGTGTACCGGCTGGTATCACGGACAAATACATGATGACTATCTGTGTGTGACTCCAGAAATATATAGGGAGATTTACAATTACCCAAACACTGTATACAGCTGAACGCTACTGATACAGTACCATATATCTGCTGATATTTTGGGTACATTTTCCCAAACATGAGGAAGTATGGTGGAAGAGGATGTGGGAGGGGGGCCAGCTGTTATTCCCCATTGACTTGCATTGGGGTCGGATTTTCGACTCCGACCCGACTATTTCCGTTAGTTGGCCGACTTCGTTCGACTCGACTTTTGAGAAAGTTGGGTTTCACGAAACCCGACATGACCCTAAAAAAGGCAAAGTCGCTTATCTCTAGTGGGGACCACATCTCAGTGCCGATGCTTTCTGGCTGATGTTTTGGTCACTTTTGAAAGTTGGTTGTGCTTTCACACTTGTGGTAGTATGAGACAAACTCTACAACCCACACAAGTGGCTCAGGTAGTGTAGCTCATTCAGGATTGCACATCAATGTGAGCTGTGGCAAGAAGGTTTGCTGTGTCTGTCAGCGTAGTGTCCAGAGGCTGGAGGCGCTACCAGAAGACAGTCCAGTATACCAGGAGATGTGGAGGAGGCCGTAGGAGGGCAACAACACAGCAGCAGGACCGCTACCTCCGCCTTTGTGCAAGGAGGAACAGGAGGAGCGCTGCCAGTGCTCTGTAAAATGACCTCCAGCAGGCCACAAATGTGCATGTGTCTGCACAAATGGTTAGAAACCGACTCCATGAGGATGGTCTGAGTGCCCGACGTCCACAGATGGGGGTTATGCTTACAGCCCAACACCGTGCAGGATGCTTAGCATTTGCCACAGAACACCAGGATTGGCAAATTTGCCACTGAATTTCATAGAATCATAGAATGGTAGAGTTGGAAGGGACCTCCTGGGCCTTCTGGCCCAACCACCTGCTCAAAGCAGGATTCTCTAATCATCCCAGACAGATGTCTATCCAGCCTCTTTTTGAAGACTTCCATTGAAGTAGAACTCACCACCTCTTGTGGCAGCCTGTTCCACTCATTGATCACCCAAAACTGTCAAAAAGTTTTTTCTAATATCTAATCTGTGTCTCTCCCATTCAGTTTCATCCCATTGCTTCTAGTCTTTCCTTGTGCAAATGAGAATAAAGATGATCCTTCTACAATGTGACAGCCCTTGAGATATTTGTAGACAGCTATTAAGTCTCCTCTCAGTCTTCTTTTTTACAAGCTAAACATTCCCAAATCCTGCAACCGTTCCTCATAGGACATGGTTTGCAGACCGGTCACCATTTTGGTGGCTCTTCTCTGAACTTGCTCCAGTTTGTTGATGTCTTTTTTAAAATGTGGTGCCCAAAACTGGACACAGTATTCCAGATGAGGTCTGACCAAAGAGGAGTAGAGGGCAATAATGACCTCACGTGATCTAGACTGTATGCTTCTGTTGATACATCCTAGAATTGCATTTGCCTTTTTTGCTGCTGCATCACACTGTTGACTCATGTTAAGTCTGTGATCAATTAGTATACCCAAGTCTTTTTCACATGTGCTGTTACTTAGCCCTATTCCTCCCATTTTGTATATGCTTTTTTCATTTTTATTGCCCAGATGTAGTACTTTGCATTTTTCCCTGTTAAAATCCATTCTGTTAGTTGCTGCCCACTGCTCCAGTTTATGTATATCTTTTTGAATCCTCTCTCTCTCTTCTCTAGTATTAGCTACCCCTCCTAGCTTTGTGTCATCAGCAAATTGATCAGTTTACCTCAATTCCTTCATCTAAATCATTGATAAAGATGTTGAACAATACAGGGCCCACTTGAGACATTCTTCCAACTGGATGTGCAGCCATTTACAACCACTCTTTGGGTCCGATCACTAAGCCAGTTATGAATCCACCTAACAGTTGCCTTGTCCTTCCATACTTAGTCAATTTTTCAATAAGGATTGTGTGAGATACTTTGTCAAATGCTTTGCTGAAGTCAAGATATACTATATCTACAGAATTTCCCTGATCCCCCCAGTCAGTGATTCTGTCATAGAAGGAAATTAAGTTAGTCTGACATGACTTATTAGTTACAAACCCATGCTGACTCTGTTTAATCACTTCATTCTTATCCAGGTACTTGCATACATGTTCTTTAATAATTTGTTCAAAGATCTTTCCTGGTATAGAAGTCAGACTCACCGGCCTGTAGTTCCCTGGGTCCACCTTCTTCCCCTTTTTGAAGATAGGAACAACATTTGCTCTTCTCCAGTCTTCTGGGACTTCTCCTGTTCTCCAAGAATTTTCAAAGATTATGGACAGTGGTTCAAGAATTTCTTCTGCTATCTCCTTCAGTACCCTGGGGTGTAATTCATCTGGACCTGGAGACTTGAATTCATTTATGTTAGCTAAGTGTTTCCTCACTGTCTTTCTGTTTATAGATATCCTGGATTCTTCTATTCCTTTAATAGGACAGTGAAGATCAGTTGATGTTACATTTCCTTTCTGAGAGAAAACAGATGCAAAATAGGAATTTAAAAGTTCAGCCTTCTCAACATCCTGACTTACCATTTCATCATTTTCATCCTGTAAAAATCCTATAGCATCTTTGACTTTTCTTTTACTTTTGACGTATCCCCAAAATCCTTTTTTGTTGCTTTTGACGTCACTTGCAAGCCTTAATTTATTGTCAGCTTTAGATAATCTGATTTGTGCCCTGCAGGTTCTGCAGACGGCATTATATTCTTCTTTAGATATGCCTCCCTCTTTCCATTTGATAAACATTTCTTTCTTCCTTTTTAGCATGTGTTTAAGTTCTATGTTCATCCATCCTGGTTTCCTTAAATGCTTCCCATTCTTCCCTCTTTTCGGAAATTTTTAACGATTGTGCTTTGAGAATCTCATTTTTCAAGATTTTCCATCCTTCCTGGACATTTTTGTCCTTAAGGATATCCAGCCATTGGATCCCTCCAATTCTCTTTCTGAGTTCCTTAAAATCTGCCTTTCTGAAATCTAACCTTGACGTCTGAGTCTTCACAGGTCTTCCTCCTCTTGTTATCCAAAATTCTAAAATAGCATGGTCACTACCTCCTAGAGTCCCAGCCACTCTTACCTCCTCCACCATTTCCTCCCTGTTTTGAGGATTAGATCCAAGGTAGCAGATCCCCTTGTTTCTCCATTACCCTTTTGGAAGATAAAGTTGTCAGCAAGAGAGGATAAGAATTTCCTGGACCTGTTAGTTTTGCCTGAGAGAGATTCCCAACAAATGTCTGGATAGTTGAAAAACTCCATGACCACTATGTCATATTTTTTGGAGAACTTGGCCATTTGATGCATAAAGAGTTCATCCATATCTTCAGTTTGCACAGGCGGCCTGTAGTAAATGCCTACAATGGTGTCCTTTCCATTGTTTTTGTCCTTGTATTCTTACCCAAACAGTTTCCACAGAACTCCCAGTCTCTGAAGCGTCAATCTCTGTGCAGATATACGCTTTTCTAAGGGTATGCCACACTAAACAATATCGCTAAACGGGATCGCTAAAAACGTCACTATTTAGCGATCCCGTTAGCGATATTGTTCAGTGCGGCAGCTTCCAGCGACGAGCTTCCTGCTGTGATCTCGCTCGTCGCTGGAATCGCTCCGGACCCTATTTCATCGCTGGCGCTCCCGCTGGGTAAGTATCTTATCGCTGTGTGGCACCTTTTCTTAGCGATTTAGCTGTACTTTTGTACCGCTAAAGTCGTTAAGAAGATCGCTAACGGCGATAGCGTCGTTAACTATATCGCTAAATGTGGCCGCATTTAGCGATTTAGAAACGATCCCGCTAGCGATCTCATTAGTATGCAACGCTAACGAGATCGCTAGCGGGATAGCTTAGTGTGGCAGTACCTTAACATACAATGCAACACCTCCTCCTCGTTTATCAAGTCTGTTTCTTGCAAATAAGTTGTATCCTTCTAGCCTTGTATTCCAATCATGTGTATCGTCCCACCAAGTCTCAGTGATTCCAATGACATCATATTTCTTCTCCTGCGTTAGTAGCTCCAGTTCTCCTTGTTTGTTGCCCATGCTTTGTGCATTCGTATAGAAACACTTTAGTTTGTGATGGTTTCTCTTCCTTCAATATTTTTATTATGTAAATTTTTTTGTCTTTGTTCTCCCCTTCACTTCTAATAGCAGAAATCTCAATAGTATTTGTCAAGTGTATGGCTTTTGCTGGCGTTTTGCTTCCCTTCCCACATTGTTCTAGTTTAAAGCTCTCCTGATGAGTGTAGCAAGGCGACTTCCAAATACATGTTTTCCAGTCTTCGTAAGGTGCACCCCATCTCTAGCAGTAGTCCATCGTATAGGTAATTCACTCCGTGATCCAGAAATCCAAATCCTTGCTGACGGCACCATCGACGTAGCCAGTTGTTCACCTGCAGAATCTTATTCCACCTCCTTGTTCCATGGCCATCCACTGGGAGGACGGAAGAGAAGACCACCTGCGCTCCCAGTTCTTTCACTTTCTTACCTAAGTTTTCAAAGTCACTGCAGATGGTTTCCAGGTCGTTTTCTAGCGGTGTCATTTGTCCCCACATGTATTAGCAGGAATGGGTAGTCATCTTTAGGTCTGAAGAGTCCTGATATCCTGTCAGACACATCTTTAATTTTTGCACCTGGAAGACAGCACATTTCTCTTGAGGTTATATCCGGTCTGCAGATAGCGGCCTCTGTTCCTCTCAACAGGGAATCGCCCATGACAACAACTCTCCGTTTCTTCTTCACAACAGTTTTCTTTCTCCATTCAGGAGGACTCTGAGGGCGTACAAGGTTGTTTGTGGGCAAAGTCTTATCCTGATGTATTTCTTTATCGTTCTCCTGTGTAAGAGCCTGGTATTGGTTCCTGAGCAGAATTGGTGCTGACTGCCTCCTGATCCTCCTGCTTCTCTGGGTCACATGCTTCCATTCCTCTGTTTCTTCAGTTGCACTTCGAATTTCTTCTCTTTCTGTACCATGAAGAGATAATTCTGCTCTGTCTAAGAACTCTTCACCTTCCTTAATGGTCTTCAATGTAGATAACCTCTCTTCCAGATTTTGCAACTTTTCCTCCAACAGGGACACAAGCTTGCATTTCTGGCATGTGAAGTTTGGCTTTTCCACTGGTAAGTCTATGAACATGTAGCAAGAAATGCAGCTCACCACATGGCTCCTAGCCTCTTCCATGTTCTTATTGTTCAAGAGATAATCAAGCGGTGAAATATAAGCCAAAAAATCGCGCGGCGCGCGGTTTACTGATGTCCTCCTTTCAGCTGCAACAGCCAAAATCCAGTGTTCCTTGAGCTCGCGGAGACTCTTCACTTATCCCAGAAGGCACTGGGAATATGCAAATTATCTCCTCGGGACTCCTCCCCTGGTTTACTAATGTCCTCCTTTCAGCTGCAACAGCCAAAATCCAGTGTTCCTTGAGCTCGCGGAGACTCTTCACTTATCCCAGAAGGCACTGGGAATATGCAAATTATCTCCTCGGGACTCCTCCCCGGTTTACTGATGTCCTCCTTTCAGCTGCAACAGCCAAAATCCAGTGTTCCTTGAGCTCGCGGAGACTCTTCACTTATCCCAGAAGGCACTGGGAATATTCAAATTATCTCCTCGGGACTCCTCCCCTGGTTTACTGATGTCCTCCTTTCAGCTGCAACAGCCAAAATCCAGTGTTCCTTGAGCTCGCGGAGACTCTTCACTTATCCCAGAAGGCACTGGGAATATTCAAATTATCTCCTCACTCCTCCTCCCCTTGTTTACTGATGTCCTCCTTTCAGCTGCAACAGCCAAAATCCAGTGTTCCTTGAGCTCGCGGAGACTCTTCACTTATCCAGAAGGCACTGGGAATATGCAAATTATCTCCTCGGGACTCCTCCCCTGGTTTACTGATGTCCTCCTTTCAGCTGCAACAGCCAAAATCCAGTGTTCCTTGAGCTCGCGGAGACTCTTCACTTATCCCAGAAGGCATGGGAATATGCAAATTATCTCATCAGGACTCCTCCCCTGGTTTACTGATGTCCTCCTTTCAGCTGCAACAGCCAAAATCCAGTGTTCCTTGAGCTCGCGGAGACTCTTCACTTATCCCAGAAGGCACTGGGAATATGCAAATTATCTCCTCGGGACTCCTCCCTGGTTTACTGATGTCCTCCTTTCAGCTGCAACAGCCAAAATCCAGTGTTCCTTGAGCTCGCGGAGACTCTTCACTTATCCCAGAAGGCACTGGGAATATGCAAATTATCTCCTCGGGACTCCTCCCCTGGTTTACTGATGTCCTCCTTTCAGCTGCAACAGCCAAAATCCAGTGTTCCTTGAGCTCGCGGAGACTCTTCACTTATCCCAGAAGGCACTGGGAATATGCAAATTATCTCCTCGGGGACTCCTCCCCTGGTTTACTGATCATAGAATCATAGAATGGTAGAGTTGGAAGGGACCTCCTGGGCCTTCTGGTCCAACCCCCTGCTCAAAGCAGGATTCTCTAAATCATCCCAGACAGATGTCCTCCTTTCAGCTACAACAGCCAAAATCCAGTGTTCCTTGAGCTCGCGGAGACTCTTCACTTATCCCAGAAGGCACTGGGAATATGCAAAATATCTCCTCGGGACGCCCTGTGCTCTTCACAGATGAAGGCAGGTGCACACTGAGCACATGTGACAGACGTGACAGAGTCTGGAGACGCTGTGGAGAGCGATCTGCTGCCTGCAACATTCTTTAGCATGACCAGTTTGGAAGTGGGTCAGTAATGGTGTGGGGTGGCATTTCTTTGGAGGGCCACACAGCCCTACATGTGCTCGCCAGAGGTAGCCTGACTGCCATTAGGTACCGAGATGAGATCCTCAGACACCTTGTGAGACCATATGCTGGTGCCGTGGCCCTTTGTTCCTCCTAATGCAGGACAATGCCAGACCTCATGTGGCTGAGGTGTGTCAACTGTTCCTGCAAGATGAAGGCATTGGACTGACCCGCCCATTCCCCAGACCTGAATCCGATTGAGCACATCTGGGACATCATGTCTAGCTCCATCCACCAACGTCAAGTTGCACCACAGACTGTCCAGGATTTGGCAGATGCTTTAGTACAGGTGTCGGAGGAGATCCCTCAGGAGACCATCCGCCACCTCATCAGGAGCATGCCCAGGCATTATAGGGAGGTCATACAGGCAAGTGGAGGCCACACATTACTGAGCATCATTTTGACTTGTTTTAAGGACATTACATTTCACTTTAATTTTGTAGGTGACTCCAAATCCAGGCCTCCACTGGTTAATAAATTTGATTCCCATTGATGATTTTTGTGCGATTTTGTTGTCAGCACATTTAACTTTGAACAGAACAAAGTATTCAATGAGAATATTTCATTCATTCAGATCTAGGATGTGTTATTTGAGTGTTCCTTTAATTTTTTGAGCAGTGTATATATGTAAATGTGTGTGTGTATATATATATATATATATATATATATATATATATAACATATATATGTACATGTATGTATGTTAACGTCGCCGCACAGGTTGTGCAATGTCCAGCATGCAGGCTCGGTCTGGAGCCACAAACATAGGGAGGCTTCTCACTCTCCACACACGGACCACTCTGTAGTGTCCAGCCTGGACACATGGAAATCTGTCCACACTGACACTCTCAAACACTCACTTCTATGTGCCAAACACACCTCCATTACATAGCTGTTGCCACACCAGGTACCTATCCCATGGCTAGTCACATGATCGTGACATCACCGCAGGTAATCAAACTCACAACCACACACAGTGAAAAAGAGGTACAGTGAGTACCCTCACTTGGAGGTGAGGTATATGGTTAGCCAGACCCTCCCATCTCTCATAGCTACCCGTAAGCCAGACCCAAGTGTGAACAACTAATACTTAGGGCTAACATGCACTAAAGAAAAAATACTATGGGTTACATCACAGGGAGCAGCCATCCCTGTGACACATACCTCCCATTAATTATGCGGCTATTAGTCTCACTACAGTATTATATATATTATATATATATATATATATATATGTATAAAATATATACATATATATATTATATATATAATATATATATATACAGTACAGACCAAAAGTTTGGACACATCTTCCCATTCAAAGATTTTTCTGTATTTTCATGACTATGAAAATTGTAGAATCACACTGAAGGCATCAAAACTATGAATTAACACATGAGGAATTATACATTACACTTTACAAAAAAAGTGTGAAACAACTGAAAATATGTCTTAATATTCTAGGTTCTTCAAAGTAGCCACCTTTTGCTTTGATTACTGCTTTGCACACAGAAAAGGTGAACGGATGGACTCTACATGCCTAGTTCCGACCGTGAAGCATGGAGGAGGTGGTGTGATAGTGTGGGGGTGCTTTGCTGGTGACACTGTTGGGGATTTAATCAAAATTGAAGCGGTGAGCGGTCCAACTCACCCCAAACCATCTCGATTGGGTTCAGGTCTGGTGACTGTGGAGGCCAGGTCATCTGGCGTAGCACCCCATCACTCTCCTTCTTGGTCAAATAGCCCTTACACAGCCTGGAGGTGTGTTTGGGGTCATTGTCCTGATGAAAAATAAATGATGGTCCAACTAAACACAAACCGGATGGAATAGCATGCTGCTGCAAGATGCTGTGGTAGCCATGCTGGTTCAGTATGCCTTCAATTTTGAATAAATCCCCAACAGTGTCACCAGCAAAGCCCCCCCACACCATCACTCCACCTTCTCCATGCTTCACGGTGGGAACCAGGCATGTAGAGTCCAGCCGTTCATCTTTTCTGCGAGCAAAGCAGTAATCAAAGCAAAAGGTGGCTACTCTGAAGAACCTAGAATATAAGACATATTTTAAGTTGTTTCACACTTTTTTGTAAAGTGTAATGTATAATTCCACATGTGTTAATTCATAGTTTTGATGCCTTCAGTGTGATTCTATAATTTTCATAGTCATGAAAAATACAGAAAAATCATTGAATGAGAAGGTGTGTCCAAACTTTTGGTCTGTACTGTTATATATATATATATATATATATATATATATATATTATATATACTGTATATACACTTATATTTGTTTTGTGTGTGTAAACATTATATTTGAACATGTTATGTAATGATATTATGGTTTTCGATTAAATACGTAAAAGAAGAGGTTGGACAAGGAAATGACATCTCAATTTTATTTTTGTTAAATAATATATATTTAGCTTACAAAAATGCATATTAATCAGCATGAAAAATCCGTATGAAAATTTTGCATCAAAACACATCAAAAATGTGCAGATTTTCTGCCAAGAGAGGAAGAATCCGCGCAGATTTTTACAAGAGCAAATCAGCCACGTGTGCACATACTCTTATACATTTTTTCGCAAAATTTGTCAATGAAATTCTGCTTGGAGTGCATCCCAATAAAAGCAAAAGTATAAATTAGTAATTTTTATATTTAACAATAAAACTGCAGGAGAGATCAGCGCAAATAGGGTCTATACGATGCATATTTTAAACATGCGCTCAGATTATACTAAGCTGATAAACCCTTTTAATAAAGCGTGTAGATATCGTGGCGATATCAGTTGCAGCAGATCAACTGGTCAACAAGTGACTGTATCAGAGACAATTTAACTGGAAATCTGTGGACATGATCTGCGCTGCTGAATAAGTATGTAGGTCCCGACATGTTGAAGTGAAAGATGGTGATTTATTCTACGCGTTCGAAGTCCAAATGACTTCTTCCTCAGGAAATTACCACATGTATCCATCCTTATTCTGTAGCGCGGATCATGTCCACAGATTTCCAGTTAAATTTTCACAAATTTTTATATTTCTCCTTTGGATCCAAACCCATTTAACTAAAACAAAAAAAAACCTTTGTAACTCTCTAATACACTTTAACCCCTTCTCAACATAATCCATAATAGTACTGCTCTGCGGGAACTGCATTCCTGCTAACAGCAGTACTAGCACGGGGCACCGATCGTGCGGCCTCACGCTAAGTGCCCCAGTGATCGGGTACAGGTGTCAGCGTATGTGACAGCTGAAACCTCGCAGCAATGCCTACATTTGGTGCTAGCACCGATCGCAGGCATTTAACCCCTCTAATGCTGCTGTCAGTAGTGACAGTGACATAGAGGAGTATTGCACAAGGATGGGGCTCCCTGCAAGCTTGCATCAGCACAACGCGATGCGATTGCATTGTCCTGTTGGTCTCCATGAGACCCCCAGCCCTAAGATGGCTGCAGGGTCCTGCAGGGAAGGTGGCATCCCAATGCCTGCAGAGAGTAGGACCTGAGACGCCTCCTACTTAATGCAGAACATCAGATCAGCGATCTTATGCTATAAAGTAATGTCTCATCCTGGGACAATGTAAAAAAAGTGCAAAAAAATATTACAAAGAGTAAAAAATATTTTTAAAGAATTTCTAAATAAACAAAAGGAAATATATCACTTTTTCAAAAAATACATTTATTTATGCAAATAAAGTCCACATATTTGGTATCGCCACATTCGTAACTACCCACTCTATAAAATTGTCCCACTAGTTAACCCCCTCAGTTAACACCGTGAAAAACTAAATAAAAAATGAGCGAAAAAAAACAATGCATTATCTTCATATGCCGAACAAAAAGTGCAATAAAACGCAATCAAAAAGATGGATGTAAATAAAAGTGGTACTTCTGAAAACGTCATCTTTTCCCACAAAAAAACAAACCACCATACAGCTCCATCAGCAGAAAAATAAAAAGTTATAGCTCAGAATAAAGCAATGCAAAAATAATTATTTTTTTCCATAAAATAGTTTTTACTGTGTAAAAACGTCAAATCATAAAAAAAATATAAATTAGGTATCGCTGTAATCATACTGACACGAAGAATAAGGTGGTCATACCAATTTTGCCACACGTGGAACGGATAAATAAAAAAAAATTCCTGAATTGCTGGTTTTTGTTATTCTGTCTCCCAAAAAGCAGAATAGAAAGCGATCAAGAAATGTCACGTTGCCCTCAAATGGTACAAATAATAACGATAGCTTGTCCTGCAAAAAACAAGCCCTCACATGACTCTGTCAGCTGAAATATGAAAAAATTATAGCTCTCAAAGTATGATGATGCAAAAACTAGTTTTCGCACTAAAAAGCGTTTTTATTGTGTGACAGAAGTTAAACATAAAAGCCCGATCTAAATGTGGTAATCGCACCGACCCAAAGAATAAAGTCACTTAATCACTTATACTGCATTAGGAACAGTGTAAAAAATAAATAAAACCAATTCTTCACATGCTGTTGATTTTTTCATTCTGCCTCCCAAAGATTACAGTAAAGGCTCGGCGCACATTTATCCTGGGCTCTGTGCTGAGTGTCTACACCGAGGTTTCCATGTGAATCTCTGAAATACGTGATTCAGACTGAACCAGAAACGAAAAATTCGCTATGATGAGGCAGATAGAGGCACTGTAGATGCCGTCTGACCTGTGATCCAGCAGTATCCATCTTTTTAGAATTGCATAAAAGTGCCGTCGCCACAATTTTGTGCACTTCTGAAAAGGACACCGCTGAACAGAGGCCACACAGAGTCCAGAGTAAATCTGCTGCCTCATTAGGCTATGTGCACACATTCAGATTCTTTGCAGAAATATCCTGAGAAAAACCGGACTTTTTCCCAGGAAATCTGAATGCGTTTTATCGCATTTTTTGCGCGTTTTTACCGCGGTGGTTTTTGTGCATTTTTACCGTGTTTTTTTCCTGAACATTCTAGTCAATAATATAGCGGGAAATATGCAAATTTACCGTGAAATTAATGAACATGATGCGTTTTTAACTGCGATACATTTTTTTCGTGGAAAAAAACGCACCATGTGCACAAAAATTGCAGAATGCATTCTAATCATAGAATGCTTAATGCATGGGTTTTTACGCGTTTTTGCGGCGTAAAACCGCCGCAAAAACACAAAAAAAATGCAAAAATCCTGAACTTGTGCACACAGCCTTTTTGTGAATGGATCCCTTGGGGATTTCTTCGAATCTTGTCACTCAAAGTAAGTGGTCAGCGTAGAGTGCGGGATATATGTGATCCCAAAAATTATGTAAAATGTTCCTAATAAATGCTGCAACTAAATCCACAAAAAAAGTAAGTCCCCACTCAGACATGTAAAATGTAATGATGTAGTCCACCAGCAGAAGAAGAGCAAAAATAGCAATAAGAGTAATGAAGGTGCAGCATGTATAGCAAAGCATAATATTTAGATCTTAACTTTTTACACAAACATGTATGTCACACCAAACATATATTCAGTAAAACAATATCAATATAAAAGAAATTAGCAGCACTTCACTGTAAACAGATTTGCTTTGAACCATGAATGAACAATTGGTCAAATGGTTAGTATATAGACAATCATGAACACAAACACACAAATGTACAAATAAAGAGACAAACACACAAAGAGACAAAGAAAGCAAACAAAGAAAACAAAACAAAAACAAAGATACACAAATTTTTCTACCTGAGGGGATTTCCATTGGAAAATCCCTACAGACTGACAAGATACTCTGTCTCTCTCTTTATTTCTCCCACTGCTAGTCGCCTGAGCGAAGCTATACCTGAGGTTGGTTCCAGAGAGAAAAAATCCCGACTAACAGTTTCCACTGTTTAGGCACAAAGGGGCTCTAAAAAAAACTTCCATTTTTTCACAAATAAATGCAAGTCATAATAAAAAAGTTTTACCACTATCACATAGTACAATGTGTCACGAATAGTGTTGAGCATTCCGATACTGCAAGTATCGGGTATCGGCCGATATTCGCTGTATCGGAATTCCGATACTTAGTTCCGATATTTTTCTATATCGTATACCGGAATCGGAAGTTCCCATAATTCTTTGAGAGGCAGTGTGATTTTAGTCAGCCAATGAGGAATCCTACGAAGTGTGGGCACATCCTGTAATGCTGCGGTCATCTTAACTAATGGCATGCTGTGATTGGCTGCTGAAATGATGTCAGAATGCACTATAAAAGGCGCCGCCGCCATTTTAGCGTCACTGTGTGTGAATTCAGATAGGGACAGAACGCTGCTCTGCTGACTCTGAGGGACAGTTAGAGATTGCGATTTTGTATACTTTGCTTTAGGCAGGCTAGTTTACCAACCGCTGTGTAAAGCTTCCTTTTGCCTTGCAGTGTTGTTTTAACAGCTCTGTGCAAGGTGTGTGTGTGAGAGTGCAGGTGACGCTGCAGTTTGCTCTGCATCCAACGCTGTCTGTAGGCATCTGCACGTGTCACTCACAGAACTCTTTTTTTTTTTTCTTTAGTGTAATTCTAGCTGCTCCATTCAATAGAAATTATAGTGTGATGCGCTTCCATCCGTATACAATGCATTGGTTCAACACTATAGAAGTACAGAAAGGAGCCTTTCACAGATAGTGAACAGTTGTGTTTCAGTGTTCACTGCAGTCTGTGAGGTATTTTTTTTTTTTTTTTAAAATGCAGATCACGCTCCAGTTACTTCTTCAACCACCGCTGCGTGTACTCTGCTGAGCGGTGTCACTGCCTCATCCTTGTCATTTTTCTAAAATTGGTGCTGCTTTATTCTATTTTCAATTTACTAAAATCTATTAGTGTGACGCTCTTCCATCAAAATACAATACATTGCTTGCAAACATAATAGAAGTCCACAAACAGGCCTTTCACAGCAAGTGAAACAGTCGTGTTCACTGTTCACTCTAGTCTGAGGTTTAAATTTTTGGTAGGAGTGTAGATCCCGCTCCACTTACTTCAACCACTGCTGCGTGTACTCTGCTGAGCATGTCTCACTGCCTCATCCTTCACATTTTTCTCGAATTGGTGCTGCTACATTCTATTTCAAATAATTCAAATCTATTACTGTGACGTGCTTCCATCCGTATACAATACATTGGTTGCAAACAATATAGAAGTACACAAACGGGCCTTTTCACAGCTACTGAACAGTTGTGTGCACTGTTTACTGTGCAGAGGTTTTCATTTTTGTAGTGCAGATCCCACTCCAGTTAGTTCTTCAACCACTGTTGCTTGTACTCTGCTGAGCGTGTCTCACTGCCTCATCCTTCACATTTTTCTCGAATTGGTGCTGCTACATTCTATTTCAAATAATTCAAATCTATTACTGTGACGTGCTTCCATCCGTATACAATACATTGGTTTCAAACACTATAGAAGTACACAAAGGGGCCTTTCACAGCTAGTGAACATGGGTTTTAATTTTTAACTAAACTATGTATTTTTTCAAATGACACAAATATAAGTAATGTTGAAGAGGAATAGTCCTACATCCATTGTTTGCACAATATTACAGGTGTACATCACGTCCCTTAATCAACAATGTATTATTATATTTACTTGAATGCTTTTATTTAAAAGCCAAGAACACAGAAGGATAACCTTCGCACTGCAGCTGTTGTCAAAGTTCAACCCACATTATGCACTTCCAACATTGCAGCATTGAGGCATGATGTGAGTTGATTTGTCAAAGTTATGGAGTGAGAAGGTTCACCATCAGTACCCTATAGCATAATAATGCTTTTGTGTTAGCATTGTGTTAGACATGGGATATCTGCCATAATATGCACAATTTATTAGTTACAGATTGTTACCAACACTAATCATTGAATGGTTTTAAATGTGACGTTTCACTTTGTTTACAGCTTAAAATAAGGGTGTAGCCTGATATCTATGTTAGCACTAGCCACTTTAACATGTCATGTTTTTTCAACATGTGTAGCTAGGTAGCAGTAAATTTTTGCCGGACACACAAGCAGGGGAACAGCAGGCGTTACTGAACCCCACAAACACATCATCGATTGTTTTGATCTGTGCATCCAACACTCCTGAGCCCAGGGTCAAGGAGGGGTAGCCTGAGCCTAGTATGAGATGTTTGAACTTTAATTTGAACTTTAATTTGGAGTTAGCAGCATTAAATTTTTGTCAGACACACAGCAGGGGAACACAGGCGTTACTGAACCCCACTATCACTATAGCTTGTGTATTGGTCTGTGACACGACACTTCTGAGCAGCAACTGGCGTGTTGTAGCCCAGGAGTATAGCTCATGGTAAAAGATGAACATAACAGAGACATGGAAAACGTTGCCAACCAGTTAGTTAATCTGATACCGGACAGTCAAATTCAGGCGAGATCCATGCCTAGTTCATTTCAGAAAAGTAAGCCTTCTACATTATCGGGATAGCGCATGCAACGGTCTGTTAGTACACCACCTGCAGCAGTAAAGACGCGCTCCGATAATACACTGCAGCAGGGCAAGCCAGCACCTCCAACAACTGGCTAAGCTCTGGCCATTACCGCTTAGAGACACAAAACTTAATGGGAAGAGCCTCTT
>JARQOD010000001.1:235651381-235729146 GCA_033576555.1 Oophaga sylvatica | reverse complement strand
TTTTTATCCATGCCTGTGCTACCGATGGCTGTTTTGTGGCCTGGGAGTGTGAGGATGACAGGGAACTTGCTGCTGTGTGTGGAATAACAGTTTTGTTCTGGACAACAGTGGCCGAGGTTCTTCCATGGCGATCCTGTGAGGAAGCAGAAACCAGCTGTGTGTGAGCTCGATGAAGAGGCTTCAACACAACCTGAAGATGTAGGTGCTGCTGTAGGTTGGCCTACATCTCCAGTGTGTCTTTGTAACTCAACTACGTGCTTTGTCCGCACATGTTTCCACATATTTGTGGTATTGAGGTGACTGACACTTTTAGCTAATTTTAATTTTTGATTACACAGCTTGCATTTGACATAGCAAATATCATGTGCAAGTGTGTGAAAAAAGGACCACGCAGTGCAAGTCCTGGGAGCGCACGTTTTGACTTTTGGAAGACAACTGCTCCGAACAGGTGCCAAACTGGAGGCTACAGGCAACCGAGTCTGCAGCCTAACTCTCCTCCTGTTTGTACCGTTGGAGCAATGTCTTCCTCTATCTTCCTTCTATCACTAACCACTTCTCTAGGCCTCTCCCAGCTTTCAACCAAAGTACTGGTTCTCAGCCACAAAGCCATCCACAGTGCAGCACCCCTCCTACATCTCCTCCCTCATTTCTATCTATCGGCCTAACCGATGCTGCGCTCTGCAAACGACTTTCGACTAACCTCTGCACTAATACGTACCTCCCACTCCCGACTCCAAGACTTCTCCCGCACTACGCCAATCCTCTGGAATGCTGTACCCAAGAAATTAGGACTATCCACAATTTGCATGGTTTCAGGCGCTCCCTCAAAAACACATTTGTTCAGAGCGGCCTATCACATTCACTAATCAAAGTCATTCTATGTATTCTGTGTAAGTGTGTATGTGTGTGTGTGTCTCTAGCCCATTCACTATCTCCATCCCTGAGTCCCTTAAGATGGCTGGACCATCATTGTAAATGCACCATTGTATATAAACACCTATACTTTGTATCTCCCCCACCTCATTGTACATTGTAAGCTGTCACGAGCAGGGGCGACTTATTTAGCTTAAATTATTGTATTGTTAACGTTGTTACTTATGACTTGTGTTCTTAAACTGCAAAACTGTAAAGCGATGCGTAATATGATGGCGCTATATAAATTAATATTATTATTATTAGGATTCCTCTGAGCTGCTCCACCACCTTCCTGTTCCTCACGCCATGTTGGGTCTTGGACCTCATCATCTCCACTACCCTCTTCCAACACCTGCTGTTGGGTGGTCTGGCCAGCACCATGCTCAACAGAAACTGGCACCTGAGTCTCATCATCATCAGATGCGTTCTGCGGTGTGCTGACCATCGGCACTGTCTCACCCGCCTCTTCAGATTCAGAGAGACACAGCTGTTGCGCATCACTGCATACTCCCTCTTCTTCACATTACAGAATGCTGCTTGACTGGGCCCCTGTTTGCAAGCCAATAGATTCTGAGAACAGAAGCAGACACTCAGCTGGCTCCTGTACAGAACTCTCTGACTGCCTGGGCAATTTGCCAGGCGGTGAAGAGACAGATGGTTGCTCAACAGTGCTGTGGTCCTGAGAGGAGGTGGAAGCAATTGAAGTCGATGCATTGGCTGACATCCAACCAACAACGGCTTCAATTTGTTCTTCCCGCAGCAGGGGGGTACTCCGAGCTCCTACAAAAGTGCGCATAAAGGAACGCTCACGGGGAAAACTGGTGGATGCTGTGTCACTGGGGGCCGCAGCAGCCACAGAATCCCCACGTCCTCTCCCTGAGAAACTCCACGGCCACGACCACGTGCCTTACTCCCTGCCTTCTTCATCTTGGTAGATTGATAAAGAAAGTCTGAAAAGTTATAAGGCCTAAGTGTGGTTATTCCGCAGAGACTGCAATTAACACTGCACACAACTGTTCAGTAGGTGTGAAAGGCCCCTTTGTGTACTTCTATAGTGTTTGCAACCAATGTATTGTATACGTATGGAAGCGCGTCACACTAATAGATTTTATTTATTTGTAATAGAATGGAGCAGCAACAATTAGAGAAAAATTTCAAGGATGTGCCAGTGACACACGCTCAGCAGACTACAACCAGCAGTGGTTGAAGAACTAACTGGAGCGTGATCTGCACTCCAAAAAGGAAAACCTCAGACTACAGTGAACACTGCACACAACTGTTCACTACCCAACGCGTCTCAGCAGGAAGGCAGTCTGTGCGTCAAAACAAAGGCGCAAGCATACATCCATGTACCCTGTTTATAAAGCTATATAAAAAAAATTATGTAGTAGTGACGCACACTTTATTGAGATACAGTATTACATCGCCATTCACCATCTGTGGCTATGCAGTCTCATCTATATATACCTTATCTATCCGTTGTCATGCTTGCAAGTCGACAGTCAGGCATATAATAGCAATTTTCACTATGCACTATGCACTTTTTAAAGGTTATGTTTGTTAATAAAAATGATTATTGCCACATATTATGAGTATTACATGATGGAAATTGTATAATTTTGTATAAACTGTTTAGTGACATTATTCAGCAAATGTAACATTTTAGTAATGTCACAGATAACTTGTAATGCTGATGATGTTTTGAAGTCAGACATTCATTGTCTATACAATAAAAATGGTGTACATACTGTTACTTATCCATCATTAATGGATTCAGATATGTACTTGTATGCTTTTATGTACAACCGTATAGCAGATTCCTTAACTAATTTATTTTGTGGTTTGCATTGCTGTTCAACATGTTAATGTATGTGTTTATGTTTGTCAATTCTTTATTTATCTAGATATTAGTTTAAATGAAATCATCATCTTATGGTAGTAAAGGTTATCTTTCTCTTGTTTGAAGTATAGACATTTAAAATTGACAGGTAACAAGGAAATTACTTGATCTAGTATTTAAACATCCTCCTTGACCCTGGGCTCCAACACCGCCAGTTGTTGCTCGGAAGTGCTGTTAGCACAGTCAACACTTGCTCCTGTGTTACTGGGGTTCAGTAATGTCAGCTGTTCCCCTGCTGTGTGTACGTCAAAAAGTCCTGCTGCCTCCACCCTGTTCTCTTCTCATCTCTGGGCTCCAACACCGCCAGTTGTTGCTCGGAAGTGCTGTTAGCACAGTCAACACTTGCTCCGGTGTTACTGGGGTTCAGTAATGTCAGCTGTTCCCCTGCTGTGTGTACGTCAAAAAGTCCTGCTGCCTCCACCCTGTTCTCTTCTCATCCCTGGGCTCCAACACCGCCAGTTGTTGCTCGGAAGTGCTGTTAGCACAGTCAACACTTGCTCCTGTGTTACTGGGATTCAGTAATGTCAGCTGTTCCCCTGCTGTGTGTACGTCAAAAAGTCCTGCTGCCTCCACCCTGTTCTCTTCTCATCCCTGGGCTCCAACACCGCCAGTTGTTGCTCGGAAGTGCTGTTAGCACAGTCAACACTTGCTTCTGTGTTACTGGGGTTCAGTAATGTCAGCTGTTCCCCTGCTGTGTGTACGTCAAAAAGTCCTTCTGCCTCCACCCTGTTCTCTTCTCATCCCTGGGCTCCAACACCGCCAGTTGTTGCTCGGAAGTGCTGTTAGCACAGTCAACACTTGCTCCTGTGTTACTGGGGTTCAGTAATGTCAGCTGTTCCCCTGCTGTGTGTACGTCAAAAAGTCCTGCTGCCTCCACCCTGTTCTCTTCTCATCCCTGGGCTCCAACACCACCAGTTGTTGCTCGGAAGTGCTGTTAGCACAGTCAACACTTGCTCCTGTGTTACTGGGGTTCAGTAATGTCAGCTGTTCCCCTGCTGTGTGTACGTCAAAAAGTCCTGCTGCCTCCACCCTGTTCTTTTCTCATCCCTGGGCTCCAACACCGCCAGTTGTTGCTCGGAAGTGCTGTTAGCACAGTCAACACTTGCTCCTGTGTTACTGGGGTTCAGTAACGTCAGCTGGTCCTCGGTTGTGCCATTGGCTCTTTTCCTTCTGCTGCCCCTCCGGGTTCCAGTACCGTCATCTGGTTCTCCGCAGTGCCTTTGGCCTAGGTGCCTCCATCTCGGTATCCGAGTTCCAGCAACGTATGCTGGTTCTTGGTAGTGCTTTGGAGCACAGGTACCTCCTGCTTAGTAACCGTGTCCCAGTAACGTCAGCTGGTCCTCGGTTGTGCCATTGGCTCTTTTCCTTCTGCTGCCCCTCCGGGTTCCAGTACCGTCAGCTGGTTCTCCGCAGTGCCTTTGGCCTAGGTGCCTCCATCTCGGTATCCGAGTTCCAGCAACGTCTGCTGGTCCTTGGTAGTGCTTTGGAGCACAGGTACCTCCTGCTTAGTAACCGTGTCCCAGTAACGTCAGCTGGTCCTCGGTTGTGCCATTGGCTCTTTTCCTTCTGCTGCCCCTCTGGGTTCCAGTACCGTCAGCTGGTTCTCCGCAGTGCCTTTGGCCTAGGTGCCTCCATCTCGGTATCTGAGTTCCAGCAACGTCTGCTGGTCCTTGGTAGTGCTTTGGAGCACAGGTACCTCCTGCTTAGTAACCGTGTCCCAGTAACGTCAGCTGGTCCTCGGTTGTGCCATTGGCTCTTTTCCTTCTGCTGCCCTCCGGGTTCCAGTACCGTCAGCTGGTTCTCCGCAGTGCCTTTGGCCTAGGTGCCTCCATCTCGGTATCCGAGTTCCAGCAATGTCTGCTCGTCCTTGGTAGTGCTTTGGAGCACAGGTACCTCCTGCTTAGTAACCGTGTCCCAGTAACGTCAGCTGGTCCTCGGTTGTGCCATTGGCTCTTTTCCTTCTGCTGCCCCTCCGGGTTCCAGTACCGTCAGCTGGTTCTCCGCAGTGCCTTTGGCCTAGGTGCCTCCATCTCGGTATCCGAGTTCCAGCAACGTCTGCTGGTCCTTGGTAGTGCTTTGGAGCACAGGTACCTCCTGCTTAGTAACCGTGTCCCAGTAACGTCAGCTGGTCCTCGGTTGTGCCATTGGCTCTTTTCCTTCTGCTGCCCCTCCGGGTTCCAGTACCGTCAGCTGGTTCTCCGCAGTGCCTTTGGCCTAGGTGCCTCCATCTCGGTATCCGAGTTCCAGCAACGTCTGCTGGTCCTTGGTAGTGCTTTGGAGCACAGGTACCTCCTGCTTAGTAACCGTGTCCCAGTAACGTCAGCTGGTCCTCGGTTGTGCCATTGGCTCTTTTCCTTCTGCTGCCCCTCCGGGTTCCAGCACAGTCAGCTGGTCCTCGTTACTTGCATTGGCTCTTGTACCTTCTGCTACATTTACAAATTGAAGATTTTTTAAATGTTTTTTTGGGTAATCACTCTGGATCTCCAACAATGAAGACGACGACCCTGATGACCACCACGAAGAAGATGACGACCACAAGGACGACGAGCATCAAGCCAACCAGCCTAAACACCATCACAAAGAAGAAATAAAAGATTACCCAACAGGACTAAGAAGGTTAAGACAAACTACAAGATACAGAACAAGAGACTTAAGAACGATAAGCAGAAGATCAAAAAGCAGAAGAACATGAAGTATAAGACCAAAATGAAGAGCAAAATATATGCTCTAAATTATAAGCAGAAGAATACTAAGCAGTGTATGGGGATGAGTCCGTTCCTCCTCGTGGTGCCCCTGGAAAATGCCTGCTGCTGCAGGCTAAACTGAACACGGACAAATACTGTTGTAATTTAAATCTTTTGTGACAGCAAGAACGGAAGGATGAAAAATTCATACTTTGACAGATTACAAGTACAGGAATCTCTGTCACAATTAAGATTATGATGAAGAAGATGAAGTACAATATGAAGAAGAATAATAGTTGAATAAGAAGAATATGAGTAATGTTAACAAAAAGATGAATAGCAAGAAGTTTAAGAAGAAGATAAAGAAGGTGAAGATGAAGAATAATTTGATGAAAAAGATGATGCTGCTGAAGATTATGAAGGAGAAAGTGTGTCAAAAGTTAAAAAGGTGAAGAGCATGGAAGTTGTGAAATATACATATTTGCCAAAATAGAAAAAACGTTAACAACATTGTCAATTTCTTCGTCAATCCGAACATCTTTAAAAAAAAAAATATTTATGCTATTCCATTTGATTGGGTTAAACATCTATGCCTTTAATGTCTCCTCAACCTTCCCCAATACATTCTACATTACTCTTTGTTGTTTTCCTTCATGTACAATTAACCAACAAGGCAAGAATGGGTTTTTTTTAATTCCGATATTTTGCTCCCATAGACTTACATTGGATTTCCGGTATCGGGTATCGCCGATATTTTTTGGGTATCGGCGATACCATTCCGATTCCGATACTTTTGGATATCGGAAAGTATCGCTCAACTCTAGTCACGAAAAAAAATTCTCAGAATCACCGGGAGCTGTTGAAGTGTTCCAGTGTTATGACCTCCTAAAGTGATAGTGGTCAGAATTTTGAAAATTGACCTGGTCAGGAAGGTGAAAACAGGCTTGGTCAAGTAGTGCAAACTTAGAACTGACAGTCTTTAAATTTTCTGTTTTATCATTGTGGCTCATGCTCTTGAATAATTCTCAGATATTTTCCAATTGTACATAGCTAGCATACTGTGTGTCAAAAATTGGAGCCAAAATTTGATCGTACTGCATCACACATTACTGTCTTGCCTACAACTACACTACTCTACTCTGGGAGGCAACCACCGAAAGGTCTAAAATGCATAATAAATACAGCATAAGTTGTTAAAGGCAGTCTTTTGCTGTAAATTAAGCCAGAATTCTGCCACATTTTTGATTGATAAGTACTAGAGATGAGCAACTTTGCCTTTTTTAGGGTCGAGTCGGGTTTCATGAAACCTGACTTTCTCAAGTCGAGTCGAATGAAATCAGTCGACTATCAGGAAAACTCAGAGGTCCGGCTGAAACACAAACCCAATGCAAGTCAATGGGGAAGCAAAGTCGGTAGGGAGTGGAGGACAGTAAACACACCTACAGTGCCCATTTCAATGCCAACGACATCAATTCTTATTACTTAAGCTTGTCAACCTTCATTTACTTTATAATAATAGTTACGCATTGAAAACTGGGGGTTATTTGGCTAAAGTTGTGGGAGGGGAAGGGCTGGCTCCAGGTTTTCGTGTGCCCCGAGCGAATGAGTGTCAGTGGGCCCCTTTAACACATACCACAATTCATGATGCTCCGATACGGCACAGAAAATATAGGTATAGTACAATGACAAATACTTCACTTCTTCCATTACATGAATGATATCTATTTTAAATTCTACAATAGCTCAAAAACCGGACAGTATATTACTCCATACAGTATTATGGACACCACATAGTGCGCCATACAGAATAATGAGCCCCATATATTGCTCCATACAGAATAATTGGTCCCATATAATGTTCCATACAGTATATGATGAGCTCCACATAATACTACAGTATATGATGGGCCCCATATTATGTGCCATACAGTATAGGACGGTCCCCATAGAGTATAATGAGCTCCACATATTGCTCCATACAGTATAATGAGTCGCATATAAAGCTCAGTAGAGTATATGATGGGCCCCATATATTGCTCCATACAGAATGGGCTCCATATAATGCTCCATACAGAACGGGCCCATTATGTGCTCATTATGATGCTACATACCCTATATGATGCCCCATAAATAATGAATCCCATATGATGCTCTAGTATATGATGGGCCCCATGGATGATGCTCCAGTGTATGATAGGCCAATATAATGCTCCATATATAATGGGCCCCATATGATGCTCCAGTGTATAATGGGCCCTGTAGATGCTGCTGCAGTGTCTGATGTCCCCCATTTAGAATGCTCCAGTATATGATGGGCCCCATGGATGATACTCCAGTGTATGATGGGCCAATATAATGCTCCATATATAATGAGCCCCATAGATGCTGTTCCAGTGTCTGATGTCCCCATTTAGAATGCTCAAGTAAATGATGGGCCCCATGGATGATGCTCCAGTGTATGATGGGCCAATATAATGCTTCATTTATAATGGGCCCCTTAGATGCTGCTCCAGTGTCTGATGTCCCCCATTTAGAATGCTCCAGTATATGATGGGCCCCATGGATGATGCTCCAGTGTATGGTGGACCAATATAATGCTCCATATATAATGGGCCCCATTTATAATGATCCAGTGTATAATGGGCGCTGTAGATGCTACTCCAGTGTCTGATGTCCCCAATTTAGAATGCTCCAGTATATGATGGGCCCCATTGATGATGCTCCAGTGTATGATGGGCCAATATAATTGTCACGCTGTTCTGTCTGTACTTGGTTGTCGGCGTGACAATGCATGTCTTTGCTTTAACCCTTTGCTCCTTTCTCCCTAATTGAGCTGGGATTCTGTTGGCTGTTACCTGTATGGAGCAGGGCCGGCGTCAGCACCCGGCACACCAGGGCAAGTGCCGGGGCCCTGAGCAGACGGGGGGCCCACTCGCCATCTGGCACCCCCGCGCCCGTTAGCGGAGGAGAGCTGTGTCAGTGCCGCCACTGGGCCCCCCCCCCGCTTGCTCAGGGCCCCGGCATCAGCTGGCACAATACTTACCTCTCCCGTGCCTCCGCTGCTGCAGCTCCGGGCTCCAGGGGGCGCCTGCGCTTCCTCTCACAGCAGCACCGCTGAATGACGTCATCATTCAGCGGCCGGCTGTGGCACAGAGCGCGGACGCTGGACAGGTGAGACGTGTGTGTGTCTCTGTGTGTGTCTCTGTGTGTATGTAGTGCGGTGCTTTGTGTGTGTGTGTGTATGTGTGTGTGTATGTATGTGAGAGAGTGCTTGTGTGCTGTGGTGCTGTCTGTGTGTGATGATGGGCAGGCATTGCTGATAATGGGGAGGCATTGATGATGATGGGGAGAAGATGATGATAATAGGCAGGCATTGATGATAATGGGCAGGCATTGATGATGGGGAGAAGATGATGATGGGCAGGCATTGATGATGATGGGGAGGCGATAATGATGATGGGGAGGCGATGATGATGATGGGCAGGCATTGATGATAATGGGGAGGCATTGATGATGATGGGGATTCGATAATGATGATGGGGAGGCGATGATGATGATGGGCAGGCAATGATGATGATAAGGAGCCAATGATGATGATGGGGAGGCAATCATGATGATAATGGGGAGTCTTTCCACAGCGCCCTTTCCTGAGCCGTAACAGTGCAGAGCGCAGTGCAGCGCAGAGGAGAGCTCCATATTTTGTATGGAGCATTATATGGGGACCAGTATCTTGTATGGAGCATTATATGGGGACCAGTATCCTGTATGGAGCATTATATTGGGTCCAGTATTCTGTATGGAGCATTATTTTGGGTCCAGTATTCTGTATGGAGCATTATATGGGGGGTGACATCCTGCATGGGGTATTATATGGGTGATGAGGGGGAGACTGTGGTGCCCATAATATTGTATGGAGGACTGTACTGTCCAGTCTGTTCTGTGCACTGTGAGGATTTGGCGGTTTTTTGAGCTATTGTACAATTTACAATAGATATCACTCATGTAATGGAAGAAGTGAAGTGTTTGGCATTGTACTATACCTATATTTCTCTGCTGTATCTGTGCATCATGAATCGTGGTCTGTGTTAAAGGGGCCCACTGAGGCTCTTTCGCCCGGGGCCCATAAAAACCTGGAGCCGGCCCTGGTATGGAGCCTGCTCAGTTCCCTGCTCTGCTGCGTAGCTGTTCATGTGGTGTTAGGTGTTTGCTTTTCTGCATGACCATTCACATGTGCGGTACCTGGTTGCCGCTGTGGAAGCTGTCTGCGGGTTGCGAGGTCATTTGCAGCTGGTGCATAACTTTCCACGTGTTTCTGGGCGTGCAGCCGCTGCCAGGTGACCTGAGCCTCAGTTCCTTCACTGATTGTGTATAATGGTTTCTGATTCTGCTAAGGGCATGCGTGGCCACACCTCCCCTACTTTTATCAGGGTTAATATGTGTACTTGAAATGCTGTCCCCAGCCAATTGCTGAGGGGCAGCTCCTATATAAAGGCTCCCTGCCCTATGGGCGTGGCCTTAGCTACTCACAAACCTTCTGAATCTTGCCATGTGTGTTGTGTGTTCCTGCACCTCTCCTGTTTATGTTTTGGTACCAAAGTCTTTGCTTTGATTCCTGTTTGGTCCTGTTCCTGTGCCTGTCCTGGAGGAGGTATTTCCAGGCCTGAATCCTTGATCCTGTACCTGTCCTGTACCTGACTCTGTCTGAACTGTGTCTGCTGAGTTATGTTCCTGGAAGTCCTTCTGTGTCCTGAACCCTGTGCCCAGTGACTGTGACTCTTTGCTAACTGACTTTCTGTGATATAACCTGGGTTGGTCTTGGTAGTAGGAGTGCGGTGTGTCTACTGAGTTTCTGCTACTCTGTGCTCAGCTTGTTATTCGGTGCTATCCCCAGCCGGCTCCTGTTCAACCTGGTGGGGCTTGCACCAGACCGCATGGGTTCCTTTTTAGGTCGCTGCCAGATGTCCGGAGTCCGATGACCGTGGCCTCTGGCCTGGAGCCTGATGACCACGGCCTGATTTCCGATGTCTGAGGACCACATCCAGATGTCCGTATCCTATCCTTCCCTGCCTGATGCAACTTTACTTTCTCTATACCTGAAGTTGTGCGGTGTAATCAAGTTCTATGTGTCTCTTCCTTGTCCACATGCTCAGCTGCCACAGAACCCCGGTCTCTGCCCTTTCCTAGTTCGCGTAGGGCTGGGTCCCCCTCTGCGGTATGGAGAGTCCATATTGCGTCCCCGGGGGATGCCCGCCCCACGCCGTGGAGGTCGGTCAGCGTGGGGGCGATTATGGGCTGGGCTGCTCCTCGGCAGCTGCAGCCAATCGTTACAATAATGCTCCATAAATAATGGGCCCCGCAGATGCTGCTCCAGTGTCTGATGTCCCCCATTTAGAATGCTCCAGTATATGATGGGCCCCATGGATGATGCTCCAGTGTATGATGGGCCAATATAATGCTCCATATATAATGGGCCCCATTTATAAGGCTCCTGTGTATAATGGGCCCAGTAGATGCTGCTCCAGTGTCTGATGTTCCCCATTTAGAATGCTCCAGTATATGATGGGCCCCATGGATGATGCTCCAGTGTATGATGGGCCAATATAATGCTCCATATATAATGGGTCCCATGGATGCTGCTCCAGTGTCTGATGTCCCACATTTAGAATGCTCCAGTATATGATGGGTCCATGGATGATGCTCCAGTGTATGATGGGCCAATATAATGATCCATATATAATGGGCCCCATTTATAATGCTCCAGTGTATAATGGGCCCCGTAGATGCTGCTCCAGTGTCTGATGACCCCCATTTAGAATGCTCCAGTATATGATGGGCCCCATGGATGATGCTCCAGTGTATGATGGGCCAATATAATGCTCCAAATATAATGGGCCCCGTAAATGCTGCTCCAGTGTCTGATGACCCCCATTTAGAATGCTCCAGCATATGATGGGCCCCATGGATGATGCTCCAGTGTATGATGGGCCAATATAATGCTCCATATATAATGGGCCCCATACATAATGCTCCAGTGTATAATGGGCAACATAGATGCTGCTCCAGTGTCTAATGTCCCCCATTTAGAATGCTCCAGTATATGATGGGCCCCATGGATGATGCTTCCAGTGTATGATGGGCCAATATAATGCTCCATATGTAATGGGCCCCACTTATAATGCCCCAGTGTATACTGGGCCCCGTAGATGCTGCTCCAGTGTCTGATGTCCCCCTTTTAGAATGCTCGAGTATATGATGGGCCCCATGGATTCTGCTCCAGTGTATGATGGGCCCCATATATCATTCTCCAGTGTGTAATGCTCCCCATATATTGCTCCAAACATAAAAAAAAAAGAAATACCTCTCCTCGCTGGGCACTGATCTACTCTGGACTCCTCAGCGTCGCCATCTTCCAGCTCTCTGCACTTGGACTGTTTAGGCAAAGGGCGTACAGACGTGACGTCATCACGCTCTCTGACCTGAATGTCACTGTCAGGAAACGTGGAAGACGTCATAGCGGTGGAGCAGGGAGAGGTAAGTATTGCAAGTGCTGTGGCCCTGAGCAAGCAGAGGGGGCCCACTCGTGGGCGACGGCACTGGCACAGGGCCCCTCATAGTACGTTGGTGTGTCTGACGACGAATGGGCCCCCCCCACCATCAGAGACACTTTTGCGTACTGATGGGCCCTGTGTCAGTGCATCACCCATGAGTCGGCCCCCCCACCTGCTCAGGGAAAGGCACTTACCAGGGTGATGCCGGCCCTGGGGGGGTATAGCCCAGTTAGGGAGGTGGAAAAACTGGCATATGTTGAGGTGTAGGCTGGACGTTCAGCAGCTGCAAATGGAGGAATTGGAGAAGTCGGAGTAAGAGGAGGACACAGCGAGCCATTTTGCTGGCAGCCTGTGTGTCATCAGGGGAAGGTGGTACAAAATCCTTTGAAACTCAGGCATGGTTCATTTTTATGAAGGTGAGATCACCAATAGTGTTGAGCGATACTTACCGATATCCAGAAATATCAGATCGGATTGGATCGGCCCGATACTCAAAAAGTATCGGGTATCGCCGGTTCCGATACCGGAAACCCAATGCAAGTCAATGGGACAGAAATATCGTAATTAAAAAAAAACCTTTCTTTCCTTGTAAACACTAGATATACACACATAGAATACATACATATATATATACATGTCATTGTGACTTATATATATATATATATATATATATACATATATTTATAGTTCATACACTTCTACATAGTAAAATAGCCGCTGATTCAATTGCCGGGCAATGCCGGCTTTTGTGAAATTACAGAACTACCTGACATGAAATGACACATGGTTTACATAGAGTTAACCATGTCATTTCATGTAGTTTGATATATGGTTCTCACTAACAATTACATGAGTGTATGTGTGCAAAATTTCACACATGTAGGGGTTAATTAAAGGTGGAAATTCGTTGTAAAAAAAACACATTTTTTTTTCTACAAATTTACACCTTTAATTAACTCCTACATGTGTGAAATTTTGCACACATACACTCATGTAATTGTTAGTGAAAACCATATATCAAACTACATGAAATGACATGGTTAACTCTATGTAAACCATGTGTCATTTCATGTCGGGTCTGTAATGTCACAAAAGCCGGCAATTGAATTAGCGGCTATTATACTATGTAGAAGTGTATGTACTATAAATATATATATATATATATATATATATGTGTCACAATGACATGTATATATATATATATGAGGTGTAAAATTGTTGAAAAAAATTGCGTGGGCTCCCGCCCTATTTTCTCAACCAGACAGACAAAGCCAGCGAGTGGGGGCAGATAATAATAGCCTAGAGAGGGACCATTATTTTTGGCACCCCCCGGCTACTAACATCTGCCCCCAGACACCCCAGAAAAGGCAAATCTATAATTAGATTCGCCCTTTCTGGCACTTAGCCCATCTATTCCCATTGCCCTGTAGCGGTGGTGAATGGGTTAATAATGGGTTAAAGCCACCTTGCTATTGAAAGGTGACTTTAAGCCAGGTTAATAATTGAGAGCTGTCAATTAGACAACTATCAATTAATAATCCTATTACAGTAAATAAAAAAACACACACATTAAGAATAAATAATTTTAATGAAATAAAAACAAATTTTTTTTGACTATCTTTTATTGTACTGTTAATCCTCGATTCCCTTGTTCTCCTGAAATAAAAATAAAATAATAAAGCAACATTATTCTTACCTATCCAACGCACAGTCAGGTCCCCCGATGTAATCCTTCTGAAAGGGTTAACGTTTACTGCAGGGACCGCAGCTAATGCTGCCAGCCTCGCAGTAAACCCCCGAATGAATCATCTCCTCTCCTGGCTGACAGGAGAGGAAGTGGTTAGCATAATTGATTGCTTCCCACTTTCACTTCAGGTCAGCCAGGGACACCGCACAGCATCAGTGATGTCAGAGGGAATCCCGGCTGACCTGAAGTGAACTGATTAACAAAAATAGGGGATCCCCTCGAAAAAAAAAATGGCGTGGGGTCCCCCCTAATTTTGTTAACCAGCCTGATGAAGCAGACTACTGAGGCCTGGTTTTTTAGGCTGTTAAGGAGCCAATATCCATGGACCTTGTAAGCCTGATAATACCAGGCCACAGCAGTCTGCTTAGCTTGGCTGGTTAACAAAAATAGGGGATCCCCTCGAAAAAATAATGGCGTGGGTGTCCCCCTATTTTTGTTAACCAGCCAAGTAAAAAGCAGACTGCCGCGGCCTGGTATTAAAAGACTGTCAAGGCCCATGGATTTGGCTCTCAACAGCCTAAAAATACCAGGCTGCAGCAGCCCCACAATTGGCGCATCCAAAGATGCGCCAATTGTGGCACTTTACCCGGCTCTTCCCACTTGCCCTGTAGCGGTGGCAAACGGGGTAATAAGGGGTTAATGTCATCTTTGATTGAACTGTGACAATAAGCCCGGTTAATAATGGAGAGGCGTCAATAAGACACCGATCCATTATTAATCATAAAGTTTGTAAATTTTTAAAAAAATACACAGCCAGAAAAAAGTCTTTTAATGAAATAAAACACAACACAGTTTTCATTATTTTTATTTCACGCTCATCCTGCGACGCCATCGTTCTGTAAAAAAAACAAAAATAACAAACCAACACAATTACTCCCTGTCCGACTCAGTCCAAAATACCGAGTGTCCCACGATGAGTCCAGCTCTGCTACATCTGGATGACAGACTGAGCCTGACATCCCGACACAGCAGAGCTGCTTACCATAGCTGATTCCCCGGCAGTGACGTCATCCGGACTGCTGTACTCTCGCGACAGCTGGCCGAGATTACCCAGTACCCGGCAGCACGTGCAGTTATCGCGAGAAGCTGCATGTGACCGCCAGGGAGAGGGTAATGGCGGCCATCAAGGAGTCCAGGACGTGACCACCGGGGATCTTCTGCCAGGTAAGTGCTGCTGACTCCTGACAGACCCGACCGACACTGACAGTGACACTTTCGGAAAGTTCCTGTGTCACATACTTCGTTCTGTGACACAGGAACTCCCCATATACTTTACTGCCAACGTCCGATTCCGGTATCCGATATGCAAAAAATATCGGATCTCAGAATCGGAATTCCGATACAGTGAATATCAGCCGATATTTGGGTCGACAGCCGTGTCCTTCTTTCTGTCAGGATTGATCCAGCTGCACTGAAGACTCTTTCTGATAGCACATTACCAGCAGGGCAAGCGAGCTCCGGTAAAGCATATTGGGCCAATTCAGGCCAGGTGTCCAGTTTACAGGCCCAGTAGGCAAAGGGGAATGAACTGTGAGGGAGAACATCGATAGGGGAGAAGAGGTAATTTTGAACCATATTTGGCAACTGCTGTCTCCTGTCTGTTGCAATCGATTCAGTATTACCAGTCGTGTGAGCAGTCCTCGAGAAATCAGTCCAGAACAAGGTCATGAAACCCCTGTCTCCAACGCCACTTCGGCTGTGTGCGCCACGAACACCTCTTCCGTTTGGCCCAGTACAGCTAGTGGTAGAACCTGCACCGCTGCTGTGTGCTGGGAATGCCTCTAACAAACGGTTTACCAGAGTTGCTTGTTTGTTCGCCAATATTAGCTCTAGGTTCTCTTGTGGCATGATGTTCTGTAATTTGCCTTTATAGCGTGGATCGAGGATGCTGGCCAACCAGTAGTCGTCATCCTTCATAATTTTGGCAATGCGGTGGTCCGTTTTTAGGATCCGCAAGACATAGTCACATGTGGGCCAATGTTCCAGGTGTCAATGATACACTGACAGTGGTGGGTGGAGGAACACTTTCTGCCAAATCCACATCCTCCAGTTTGACTTGATAACCCAGGCATGGTATGTGAATAGAGCTCCATGGAGTATTCTGAAGTGTGGGCTGCCGCATCCTTCACTTTTGGTGGTGGTGAAGGACACAAGGAAAGGTGTTGTTCCTGACCAGGAGTCTGCAGTGATGACTCAGTGCTTGCATTTTTTGAAACTTCAATAGATGAGGCGATAGAGCTGTAGGCTGTTTCGGCAATGTAAGCCAAAACCTGTTCCTGATGCTCCAGCTTTAAAAGCAGTTTTCCTTACTCCCAGAAAAGGGAGCCTTCCAGGCCTTCTAGAGCCAGACGATGATGCCAGCTCAACACCTCCTGCCTTAGGTGCTATTGTGCTTTTGGCGCTACCAGCAGATGCACCACCACCACTATCAGAACCAGCTGTCCCCAAACGCCCACGTAAACGGCCTCTTCCACCATTTTTACCTATTTTTGGGAAAATGTACCCAAAATACAGCAGATATATGGTACTGTATCAGAAGCGTACAGCTGTATACAGTTTTGGGATAATTGTAAATCTCAGTATATATTTCAGGAGTCAGACACAGACGCTTTCAGGCTCAATATGGATTAGGCAAGAATATAAAAAGCTGAAAAAGGGTACTGTATCACCAGATACCAGGTATATATAGTATAGTGAAAATATTGTAAATCTCCGCATATATTTCAGTAGTCAGACACAGACGCTCACAGGCTCAGTATGGATTAGACAAGAATATAAAAAGCTAAAAAAGGGTACTGTATCACAAGCGTACAGCTGTATACAGTCGAGGGGTAATTGTAAATCTCCTTATATATTTCAGGAGTCACACACAGACGATCTCAGGCTCAGTATGGATTAGACCAGAATATAAAAAGCAGATACGCAAGCCATAATTACACATGTGGTCCAATGGTCCAGGTGTCAATGATGCGCTTACAGTGGTTGGTGGAGGAGGACTTTCTGCCAAAAAGGGTACTGTATCACACGCGTGCAGCTGTATACAGTCTAGGGGTAATTGTAAATCTCCGTATATATTTCCAGAGCAAGAGACAGACACTTACAGGCTCAGTATGGATTAGACAAGAATATAAAAAGCAGAAAAGGGGTACTGTATCACCAGATACCAAGTGTATTATAGTATAGTGAAAATATTGTAAATCTTCGCATATATTTCAAAAGTCAGACACAGACTCTCACAGGCTCAGTATGGATCACATCAGAATATAAAAAGTAGAAAAAGGGTAATGTATCAGAAGCGTACAGCTGTATACTGTGTTGGGGTAATTTTAAATCTCTGTTTATATTTCCAGAGTCAGACACAGACTCTCACAGGCTCAGTATGGATTAGACCAGAATATAAAAAGCAGAAAAAGGGTACTGTATCAGAAGCGTACAGCTGTATACAGTGTTGGGGTAATTGTAAATCTCCGTATATATTTACGGAGTAACAGACAGATGCTCACAGGTTCAGTATGGATTAGACCAGAATAAAAAAAGAAGAAAAAGGGTACTGTATCAGAATATTACAGCTGGATACAGTCTAGGGGTAATTGTAAATCTCCGTATACAGTATATTTCCGAAGTAACAGACAGACGCTCACAGGCTCAGTATGAATCAGACCAGAATATAAAAAGCTGAAAAAGGGTACTTTATCACCAGATACCAAGTATATATAGTATAGTGAAAATATTGTAAATCTCCGTATATATTTCCAGAGTCAGACACAGATTCTCACAGGCTCAGTATAGATCACACCAGAATATAAAAAGTGAAAAAGGGTAGTGTATCAGAAGCGTACAGCTGTATACAGTGTTGGGGTAATTTTAAATCTCCGTATATATTTCCAGAGTCAGACACAGACTCTCACAGGCTCAGTATGGTTCACACCAGAATATGAAAAGCAGAAAAAGTGTACTGTATCAGAAGCGTACAGCTGTATACAGTGGTGGGGTAAATTTAAATCTCCGTATATATTTCCAGAATCAGACACAGACTATCACAGGCTCAGTATGTATTACACCAGAATATAAAAAGTAGAAAAAGTGTAATGTATCAGAAGCGTACAGCTGTATACCTTGTTGGGGTTATTGTAAATCTCTGTATATACACACAGACGCTCACAGGCTCAGTATGGAGTAGACCAAATATAAAAAGCAAAAAAGGCTAATGTATCCGAAGATACCAGGCGTATACAGTATAGGGGTAATTGTAAAGCTCCATATATATTTCCGGAGTAACACAGACGCTCTCTCAGTAAGGATTTGACCGTAATACAGAAAGCAGAAAAACGGTACTGTATCAGACGATTCCAGCTGTATACGGTTTTGGGGAAAATTTAAATCTCCATATATATTTTCGGAGTCACACACAGACGCTCACTCAGTATGGATTTGACCGTAATACAGAAGGCAGAAAAATGGTACTGTATCAGAAGATACCAGCTGTATACGGTTTTGGGGAAAATTTAAATCTCCATATATATTTCCGAAGTCACACACAGACGCTCTCTCAGTATGGATTTGACCGTAATACAGAAGGCAGAAAAACGGTACTGTATCAGAAGATACCAGCTGTATACAGTTTTGGGGAAAATTGAAATCTCCGTATATATTTCCGGAGTCACACACAGATAGTCAGCATGTATTTGTCCATGTTACCAGCCGGTACACGGTTGTGTGTGAGGAGCTTACAGCTCTATACGGTGTGGGAAAAAATGAACGCTCGTTAACTGTGCAGAAAAAAAGAATAAAAGTCTTAGTGCTCTGTAGGTGCTGTGTAAAAAACAGTCTGCACAGCAGTGTACACACAGCAATACAGCTTGCAGGCAGCCTAATAATCATGGAAATTCCTCCATTGTCACTGGCAGGCAGCCTAACAATCAGCTCTGCTGCTGCACACAGCAAAATCCTCCCCTGTCACTGCAAACTAACTGTACAGCACAATCGCTATCAGCACAAGCACAGAATAACTTTTTTTTCCTGCCTAACTCTCTCCCTACTGAGAAACAGCGGCAGCAACCTCTCCCTACGCTAAGATCAGCAGAAGTAAAATGGCGGTTGGCCGTCAGGGCTTTTATAGCCACTGTGACGCCACACAAAGCAAGCCAATCACTGCAATGCCCTTCTCTAAGATGGTGGTGGACGCTGCCCATGTCATCGAGTTGCCCACAGTGTGCGTCCTTGCTCATTGGCTAAGAAAAGGCGCCTGCAAGCATTATGGGAAAACCGACTTTGGCGCTCGGGTCGACGACTGCATGGCCGACCTCACGTTATGGTCGGATTTCGCTCGGCGAAACCCAACTTTGGCGAAAGTCGTGATTTTTGAATCTGACCGACCTGTTTCGCTCAACTCTAATAAGTACATTATGTTTAAAAAAAGTTTACTGTGACATCCGCCACATACTGCCATATTTTTGTACAGATTGAGCTTGATCAATTAGAGTTACAAAAGCAAGAATTGTGAATAGTTAATTTTTCCCACAAAATCCTTCTAATTAAAAGGAAATTAATTTGAAAAACACCTTTTAACAGAAAAAATGAAGAATGTAACTTTGCCATATTATGTAATATAATATTACATTGCCTTAGTTTTATTTACTGTCTCTAACATCTTTTCGCTTCTTTACTATACGCATATTTCTCTGCAGCTCTGCAGAGCTTTTTATTACACTACAAACCTTGACAGGCTTCTACAAGACAGATAAGAGGCTGTGATTGATTAAAGAATTCTAATCCAAATCCATTGATTTTATTTAACTGTGCATTACGGCAATTACCAAGCATGCCTGTAATCAGATAAATGAAATACCATAGCTTCAATATTATATCTATTATTAATGCAGTCTGAGAAACAGAACAATCCCTGAGGTTCTGGATAAGGGGCCAGTTTCATTCAATTATATTTTTTTCATGTTGTTAGGGTCTGCGGAACGCACCAAATATATGAGGTAGAGAGGTGCGTTCGCAGCCCGGGGTCCACCGTGCAGGCGGAGCCTGCTGCTAGTAAAATGGGGCAAGACGCGAACTCTGTTATCCCGCAGAGTCGCCAAAATAAACGCCGCAATGCGCTGTGGCAATATGTGTGAACTCTGTTATTTCACAGAGCAGCTAGAAGGAGTGCCGCAGCGCTATATGGCGCTGAGTCGCAAAATAAACACGCTAGGGCGCTGTCTAGCATTGAAAGCGAACCCTGTTACGTCACAGAGTCGCTGAGAAAAAGTTCTGTGACCTGTCAGGCACCCAGGTACACAGTTAAGTGCTAAGCGAACATAGAACGTGATCATGCGCTAATGTCCTCGCGGGAGTCACCCGCAATCTATGGCGTCTGAACGCCAGGCCCTGAATACGGCAATCAAACTCCTCACCGGTTATGCCGGTAATCTAGGGCATCTAATACACTGACCCTGACCAGCTAGCATACCAAACTCCTCACCGATTAAGTCGGTATTCTAGGGGCTTATTTCAGCCGGGCCCTAACCACACACATGCATGACCACACTGGCGCAAAGCATATAATGGTTGATACTAGCGCATGGCGGCTCAGCATTGCCACCCTTTTATGATAACAGCTACAGGACCTGCCAGAAACAAGGACCAATGAAACTTGTTCCAGAACACGAGTAGTCACAGGACCTTCCTGGCAGACCAATAGGAGGTGCTGAAGTACCTGAGCATGTGACCCCTGATCTCCAATGAGAGATCTCACCCTGGGCATGCTCAGAAGGGAAAAACAAGGACTTTGTCCTAAGGACATCTGCTCGCCGCTAACCAGTACTGGCCACAATACCAGAGTCTAGAGGAGCAGCAGTAATCCTCTGCACACTGTCAGACTGGGCGAGATGCTGGGACCGACGTCTAAGCTGAGCAGAGTCCACTGCGGCCGAAGACGAATGGGAGACAGCAGCCGGAATGGCTTGAGATTCCCCTTGTGCAGAAGCAGGAACTCGATCCCTAACATTACCCCCCTCCTAGGGCCCCCTTCTCTGGGCCTCGCTGCATTCAAAAGCAACGATGAGCTGCGGAGCGTGAATGTGCTCGGCAGGCTCCCAGGACCTATCGCAGCCTAATGTTACGGACGGAGAGACACACCAAGTCCCCAGGAGCAAATGTTGGAGCGGGGCGCTGATGTGCGTCGGCGGAGGACCTCATCCTCTCCTTGGACGCCTGAATGGCATCCTGGGTACGGTCCCAAATGTCCCGTGCCTCCACAGCCCAGTCTGCCACCCTGGAGTCGGCGGAAGACGCGGGCATGGGCACCAGAACCCGCGTATGCTGACCGTAGTTTAGGAGGAATGGAGTCTGTCCGGTGGAGTCAGCCACAGCATTGTTTAGTGCAAACTCAGCCCATGGTAGCAAGGATGCCGAGTCATCCTGCCTGGCTGAGACAAAATGTCGTAGATAGGTGACCAAGGTCTGGTTGGCCCTCTCTACCAACCCATTCATCTCAGGATGGTACGCTGAAGAGAGATTTAACTCAATACTGAGTAGACGACAAAGCTCTCTCCAGAACCGAGACGCAAACTGGGGACCTCGGTCACTGACAATTTTGTCCGGCATGCCGTGCAGACGGAAGATGTGCCTAACGAACAATGCTGCAAGAGCCCTTGCAGAAGGTAACCGTGGTAGCGGCACCAGATGCACCATTTTGGAAAAATGGTCGGTGGCTACCCAAATGATGGTGCAACCCCGAGACTTGGGCAAGCCCATCACAAAGTCCATCCCAACCATCTCCCAGGGCCTGTCTGCCACCGGCAAAGGGTAAAGTAACCCAGCTGGCCGTTGTTGTGGAGACTTATTCTTGGCGCAGGAGACACACGCACGAACATAGTCCCCAATGTCACGGACCATATGCGGCCACCAGTATGTTCTCGCCAGCAATTCAAATGTCCTCTTTGCCCCAAAGTGTCCGCCAATCCTGGACAAATGTGCCCAAGAGAGTACCTCCGGTCGCAAATTGGTAGGCACAAAAGTCTTGCCCGGGGACACAGACTCTAGCGAAACCGGGGCCACTGTTCTCAGGCTCTCTGTGGGGACAATAAGCTGAGGCTCCTCCACCTCCTCCTCAGAGGACACCACAGAGCGAGAGAGAGTGTCGGCACGAATGTTCTTCTCTCCCGAGAGGAAATGGAGTGTGAAATTAAACCGGGAGAAGAACAAGGACCATCTGGCCTGGCGAGAGTTAAGCCGCTGGGCTGTCTGCAGATACCCCAAATTTTTGAGGTCGGTGAAGACTTGGAAGGGAAAGCGGGCCCCCTCCAACAGATGTCTCCACTCAGAGAAGGCCAACTTCATGGCTAGCAACTCCCTATCCCCGATGGAATAATTCCTCTCCGCTGACGTGAAGGTCTTAGAGAAGAAGCAAGGATGCTTCCGACCTTGAGCATCCTTTTGGTAGAGGACTGCTCCAGCACCAACGGATGAGTCATCCACCTCCAATAAAAATGGCTTATCAACATCGGGGCGATGTAGGATGGGAGCGCTAGCAAAATGAGATTTAATAGAAGTGAAAGCCTTGGAGACCTCTTCCGACCACAATTTGGGATTTGCTCCCTTCTTGGTGAGGGCTACCAAGGGAGCTACCAAGGTAGAGAAATGGGGAATGAACTGGCGATAGTAATTAATGAAGCCCATAAAGCGCTGCACCGCTTTAAGAGAGTGGGGTTCCTGCCAGTCCATCACAGCCTGTAGTTTGGCCGGATCCATAGCCAATCCCTGGGTTGAGATGATATAACCAAGGAAAGGTAAAGACTCCAGCTCAAACATACATTTCTCTAACTTAGCATAAAGGGAATTAGCCCGTAAGAGGTCGAAGACTCTGCAGACATCTTTCCGGTGGGAGTCAATATCTGGGGAGAAGATGAGTATATCATCCAGATAGACTACGACCGAGGTGGAGAGCATATCCCGGAAGATGTCATTGACAAAGTCTTGGAAAATGGCTGGGGCATTACAGAGGCCAAAGGGCATCACCAGATATTCGTAATGCCCATCCCTGGTATTAAAAGCTGTCTTCCATTCGTCCCCCTCACGGATGCGAAACAGGTTATAGGCACCGCACAGATCTAGTTTAGTGAATACCCTTGCTCCCCGAAGCCTATGAAAGAGCTCAGAAATCAAGGGCAACGGGTACTTGTTTTTAACGGTGATGGCGTTAAGACCCCTGTAATCAATACACGGACGTAATTCTCCATTCTTCTTCTGCATGAAGAAGAATCCCGCCCCTGCCGGTGACACCGACTTCCTAATAAACCCTCTTGACAAGTTCTCCTGAATATATTGAAACATGGCCTCTGTCTCAGGAAAAGAGAGGGGATAGACCCTTCCCCGAGGAGGTTCTGCACCAGGCAAGAGGTTGATAGGACAGTCATAGGGGCGATGAGGCGGAAGAGTCTCCGCAGCCTTCTTGGAGAACAAGTCTGCATATGACCAATAGCACTTGGGAAGTGGAGTAAGATCTGTGGGTAACTCAGTAGTGGTAACCTGAACGCAACTCCTGAGACATCTGCCTCTACATGCATCACTCCAACCCAGTATCCTACCCGAAGTCCACTCTATATGTGGGGAGTGGAAACGGAGCCATGGTATACCTAGTAGGATCTCGTCTATTACCTCGGGAAGGACGAGTAGGGAAATAAGCTCCTGATGGGAAGGAGATACAAACAATGCAAGTGGAACAGTCTGTTGTGTAATTTGTGAGTGCAATGTCCACCCATTCACTACCCGGACAGTCACTGATTTGTCAAGCGCCATCAGAGGTATTGCGTGACGGCGAGCAAAGTTAGAGGACATGAAGTTCCCCTCTGCTCCTGAGTCCACGCAAAGGTCGGCGGTGAGAGTGGAAGTGCCTACACTGATTGTCCCTTTAAGTGTCATCTTGGAGGAAAATGCCGCTGTCTCTAGTGAGCCTCCTCCTAGGGTCACAATATGCGATTGCCTCTGCGATCGCTGTGGACATCTGTTAGTATAGTGTCCTGCCTGTTGGCAAAAATTACAGACCACCGTTGCTCGAGCGGTCCGGGACTTAGGTCCCGCTCGAGAAAGCTCCATGGCTTCGGAGGAATCGGACGCCTGAACGGAAGATTCCAGAGGTTTTTCAAAGGTGGGAGCCAACCGAAACCTCTGCCTGCACTGGGTCTGCTCTAACCTCCGCTCTTTAAAACGGAGATCAATGCGGGTGGATAGGGAAATGAGTTCCCCCAGTGTGGTGGGAATCTCCCTGGTGGCCAAAGCATCCTTCACATGATCCGCCAGTCCTCTCCAGTACACCGGAATGAGGACTTTATCCGGCCATTCTAGCTCAGAGACCAGAGTCCGAAATTGGACGGCGAACAGGCTGACCATGGATGAACCTTGTGATATTGCCAGCAGTTGGAGCGCCGTATCGTGGGTGACACGAGGTCCTAAGAAGACCTGTCTCAGAGCCTCCAGGAAGAGAGAAGCACTCTGTACCACATGATCGTCGCGCTCCCACAGCAGCGTTGCCCACTCCAACGCCCTGCCTGACAGGAGGGATAAGACAAAACCCACCTTCGCCCGTTCCATGGGAAAACGTGCAGCCAGAAGCTCAAGATGAATGGAGCACTGACTCACGAATCCCCGACATTGCTTGCTGTCACCAGCAAACTTGTCTGGATGCGGGAGATGGGATAAAGTCGGAGCAGGGGTGGCAGAGGACAAACTGGCTGCAGCCACACTAGCAGCCTGAACAGCGACAGCTGTAACATCCACAGCTGAGGTTGTGCGCTCTAGAGCCGCCAACCTACCCTCCAGCTGCTGGATGTACTGCTGTAGACACTGGTCGTCCGCCATTTTACTAGCCAGACCCTGGCGCTAGTATTATGTTAGGGTCTTCGGAACGCACCAAATATATGAGGTAGAGAGGTGCGTTCGCAGCCTGGGGTCCACCGTGCAGGCGGAGCCTGCTGCTAGTAAAATGGCGCAAGACGCGAACTCTGTTATCCCGCAGAGTCGCCAAAATAATTGCCGCAATGCGCTGTGGCAATATGTGTGAACTCTGTTATTTCACAGAGCCGCTAGAAGGAGTACCGCAGCGCTATATGGCGATGTGTGCGAACTCACTTGACACCACTGAGTCGCAAAATAAACACGCTAGGGCGCTGTCTAGCGTTGAAAGCGAACCCTGTTACGTCAAAGAGCCGCTGAGAAAAAGTTCTGTGTCCTGTCAGGCACCCAGGTACACAGTTAAGTGCTAAGCGAACATAGAACGTGATCATGCGCTAATGTCCTCGCGGGAGTCACCCGCAATCTATGGCGTCTGAACGCCAAGCCCTGAATACCGCAATCAAACTCCTCACCGGTTATGCCGGTAATCTAGGGCATCTAGGACACCGACCCTGACCAGCTAGCATACCAAACTCCTCACCGATTAAGTCGGTATTCTAGAGGCTTATTTCAGCCGGGCCCTAACCCACACACGCATGACCACACTTGCGCAAAGCATATAATGGTTGATACTAACGCATGGCGGCTCAGCATTGCCACCCTTTTATAATAACAGCTACAGGACCTGCCAGAAACAAGGACCAATGAAACTTGTTCCAGAACACGAGTAGTCACAGGACCTTCCTGGCAGACCAATAGGAGCTGCTGAAGTACCTGAGCATGTGACCCCTGATCTCCAATGAGAGATCTCACCCTGGGCATGCTCAGAAGGGAAAAACAAGGACTTTGTCCTAAAGACGCTAACCAGTACTGGCCACAATAGCAGAGTCTGGAGGAGCAGCAGTAATCCTCTGCACACTGCCAGACTGGTCGAGACGCTGGGACCGACGTCTAAGCTGAGCAGAGTCCACTGTGGCCGGAGATGAATGGGAGACCGCAGCCGGAATGGCTCGAGATTCCCCTTGTGCAGAAGTGGGAACTCAACCCCTAACACATGTAAGCTGTATATTGAACTCTGAAATCTCAAGTTTATGTATAGTAAAGAACAGTAATATTATTTGAAAATGTCTGTCTTAGCCCCATAAATGTTGATAATACTCAAGCTGATCAATCCAATGAGTTTTTGAAAACATGTATTAAAAGTATTACTTTATACCATACAATCAATGTTGCAAAGTTTGCTGTAATTCATAAAATGCTATTAAAATAAAGTCAATATATATATATATATAGGGTGAAAGTTTAAATAGGTATTCCCATCTCCAAGATCCTATCCCAATATGTAGTAGGTGTAATTATAATATCTCTAGCAAATACCATATTTTTTGGACTATAAGACACACTTTTTACCCCCAAATTAACAAAATGCAAAGTGAGTGAGCTGCAGAAAAATCAAAATCAAATCAATATTTGATATGACCAACCTTTGCCTTAACCAGTGCATCATTTCTTGTAGGTACACTTGGAAAAAGTCAGAGATTTTGTAGTATTATAGTCAGTTGCAAAAATTATTTAACTGAACATGATGTTCTTAGTTTAACATTCTGATCAGACTGTATGAAGCCTACTGCCACATCACGGCAAATCTCATAGTGGATCCTACCGCCCTAACAAAGCAGAGCCGCGTGGCGACCACCGCCACAGCGGCAATGCAACAGCAGGGCAGACAGCCTGTTGCTCCACAGCACATATGCTGCAATACTGAGTCCCATGACTCCAGACCGTGCCGCCCCACCAGCGCAAAGCCACAGCAACAATGGCCGCCACACAGCACCCACACCAAAATGAAAGGAGCACTGAAACTCACCTTCCTCCAGCACTTCAATGAGAGGCAAAATGGGCTAGACAACTTACTTTGCAGTCTCCTGCTAATTAAAATCACCTGTGCCAAATGGGAGGAGTGCTGGTCCAAGAAAGAGACAAGAATATGCTTTGCAAGAAAAGTAAAAAAGAGCATGAACCGCACATCCAAAAAATCATATGTTGATCTAAGCCGCTAGGCAAAAATTATATAACTGAACATGAGGTTCTTAGTTTAACATTCTGATCAGACTGTATGAAGCCCACTGCCACGTCATGGTAAACCTCGTAGTGGGTCCTACCGCCCTAACAAAGCGGAGCCGCGTGACGACCACCGTCAAAGCGGCAATGCACCAGCAGGGCAGACAACCTGTTGCCCCACAGTGCCCATGCTGCAAGACTGAGTCCCCATGACTCCAGACTGCGCCGCCCACCAGCACAAAGCCACAGCAACAATGGACGCCACACAGCACCCACACCAAATGAAAGTCAACTATCACTGCAACCCTCTACCAGTCAGGCCTTTATGGCAGAGTGGCCCGACGGAAGCCTCTCCTCAGTGCAAGACATATGAAAGCCCACATAGAGTTTGCTAAAAAAAAAACATATGAAGGACTCCCAGAATATGAGAAATATGATTCTCTGGTCTGATTAGATGAAGATAGAACTTTTTTGTGATAATTCTATGTGGTATGTGTGGAGAAAACCAGGCACTGCTCATCACCTGCCCAATACAATCTCAACAGTGAAACATGGTGGTGGCAGCATCATATTATGGGGGTGTTTTTCAGCTGCAGGGACAGGACGACTGGTTGCAATTGAAGGAAACATGAATGCGGCCAAGTACAGAGATATCCTGGATGAAAACCTCTTCCAGAGTACTCTGGACCTCAGACTTGGCCGAAGGTTAACCTTTCAACAAGACAATGACCCAAAGCACACAGGTAAAATAACAAAGGAGTGGCTTAAGAACAACTCTGTGAACATTCTTGACTGGCCCAGCCAGAGCCCTGACCTAAACTCAATTGAGCATCTCTGGAGAGACTTGAAAATGGATGTCCACCAACGTTCACCATCCAACCTGACGGAACTGGAGAGGATCTGCAAGGAAGAATGGCAGAGGATCCTCAAATCCAGGTGTGAAAAACTTGTAGCATCATTCCCAAGAAGATTCATGGCTGTACTAATTCAAAAGGGTGCTTCTACTCAATACTGAGCAAAGGGTCTGAATACTTATGAGCATGTGATATTTCAGTTTTTCTTTTTTAATAAATTTTCAAAAATTTCTACATTTCTGTTTTTTTGATTATATTGTGCATATGGCTGCTGGGAAATGTGGAAGTATGGATTTAATCCATCCATAACGTCCTATCCTGCACTCCTATGGGCTAGTTGCACTATTAATATGACCTATGTGGTCTAATTGATCTAGATTGATATTTTTTTAAACGTTTAAGCCTCAGTATGCATGTATTTTGAGCTTGAATGTTATGAACAAGCTTGCCCTTAAGCAAAATGGTGGCCACAGAACATGAACACTGTGCATACTCATGTACACTTTACGGATTGGTTGGTTCCGAGGAGACATCACAGACATGCTCAGTGCGGCAGTGAACAAGCCGAATATAGTGTGGGTGATGGAGGAGTCTTTAACATAGATGTATAGTAAGATTTTTTTCTGTAATGTGACTGTTTTTAGTACCCCCATATGAATATGGTATCCTTCTTTATATGAGCTCATTAGCACTTTATTACACTGCTACACTTTAGAAACAGATGTATGTCAACTGAGTGGCTTGTTCACATGTATCACTGAATGTGCTAGTATGAGCACCTGATGTATTAATTAACACTGTTTTACATAATTGATGGATGTTATACTGTGGAAATACTATTTAAATGTTCACTTGATGTCTGTCCACTGCTTGAGAAAGGCAGAGAAATCTGCCGAAACGTTGCTGCTAATGGATCAGTAAAGCCATGGTTTTTTACTTTAATTTTTGGAGTGCTGCCTGTTTTTTTCATATATACAGTACAGACCAAAAGTTTGGACTCACCTTCTCATTCAAAGATTTTTCTGTATTTTCATGACTATGAAAATTGTACATTCACACTGAAGGCATCAAAACTATGAATTAACACATGTGGAATTATATACTTAACAAAAAAGTGTGAAATAACAGAAAATATGTCTTATATTCTAGGTTCTTCAAAGTAGCCACCTTTTGCTTTGATTACTGCTTTGCACACTCTTGGCATTCTCTTGATGAGTTTCAAGAGGTAGTCACCGGAAATGGTCTTCCAACAATCTTGAAGGAGTTCCCAGAGATGCTTAGCACTTGTTGGCACTTTTGCCTTCACTCTGCAGTCCAGCTCACCCCAAACCATCTCGATTGGGTTCAGGTCTGGTGACTGTGGAGGCCAGGTCATCTGGTGTAGCACCCCATCACTCTCCTTTCTGGTCAAATAGTCCTTACACAGCCTGGAGGTGTGTTTGGGGTCATTGTCCTGTTGAAAAATAAATGATGGTCCAACTAAACGCAAGATGCTGTGGTAGCCATGCTGGTTCAGTATGCCTTAAATTTTGAATAAATCCCCAACAGTGTCACCAGCAGAGCACCCCCACACTATCACACCTCCTCCATGCTTCAAGGTGGGAATCAGGCATGTAGAGTCCATCCGTTCACCTTTTCTGCGTCACACAAAGACACGGTGGTTGGAACCAAAGATCTCAAATTTGGACTCATCAGACCAAAGAACATATTTCCACTGGTCCAATGTCCATTCCTTGTGTTCTTTAGCCCAAACAAGTCTCTTCTGCTTGTTGCCTGTCCTTAGCAGTGGTTTCCTAGCAGCTATTTTACCATGAAGGCCTGCTGCACAATGTCTCCTCTTAACAGTTATTGTAGAGATGTGTCTGCTGCTAGAACTCTGTGTGGCATTGACCTGGTCTCTAATCTGAGCTGCTGTTAATCTGTGATTTCTGAGGCTGGTGACTCGGATAAACTTATCCTCAGAAGCAGAGGTGACTCTTGGTCTTCCTTTCCTGGGGCGGTCCTCATGTGAGCCAGTTTCTTTGTAGCATCTGGCGTAGCACCCCAACATTCTCCTTCTTGGTCAAATAGCCCTTACACAGTCTGGAGGTGTGTTTGGGGTCATTGTCCTGTTAAAAAATAAATGATGGTCCAACTAAACGCAAACCGGATGCTGTAGTAGCCATTCTGGTTCACTATGCCTTCAATTATGAATGAATCCCCAACAGTGTCACCAGCAAAGCACCCCCACACAATCACACCACCTCCTCAATGCTTCACGGTGGGAACCACGCTTGTAGAATCCATCCGTTCACCTTTTCTGCGTGCAAAGCAGTAATCAAAGCAAAAATAGTGGCTACTTTGAAGAACCTAGAATATAAGACATATTTTCAGTTGTTTCACACTTTTTTGTAAAGTGTAATGTATAATTCCACATGTGTTAATTCATAGTTTTGATGCCTTCAGTGTGATTCTACAATTTTCATAGTCATGAAAATACAGCAAAATATTTGAATGAGAAGGTGTGTCCAAACTTTTGGTCTGTACTGTATGTGTATAGATATACTGTATAACTATACATGTGTGTGCATTTGTATACATATAAATATGTATTATTTAGCTTAATAAATATATACTTCTTAATATTCATTTTACAGAATCCATGTTATGACAGGAGGCATAGAGATATCTGGTCTAGAGACAAAACCTGTGACCGTCTACCAAAATTTCTTGTGATAGGACCTCAAAAGACTGGTAAGTATGCATTTAAGTATGCAATACATTAAGTGAAACTTTTTTTTAATTCTTTCTTTTGTTTTATGTGGATGTTGCAATATAGTGAAAGGTAGTATATTGTGTATAATGCTTAGAATAAAGAACATCATCACCATCATCACATCATCACCATTAAATTTCAGTTACTCATTCCCTATATTTTCATGATGTGAATTTAATAAGAAAATATTATCTTTGAAGATCTGTACTTTACCAGAAAACTCTTAAGAATATACAATCTTTGTCTAGTCAAATTGAAACTATAATGCAAAGAAACCTTAAAATAGGTCGGAAGAAAAATTATTCTACAAAATGAAGTCTAAAATAGAAATTATCAAATCATTTAAAATTCAAATTTAAACAGAAACAATTTTGATGCAAATTGCAATGAGACAAAACCTGCAAATTCCCTTAAAATGAGAAGTACTTTAATCTTAATGACTTATCACTTATAATGACTTATTATACTATGTCAGTTATAAGTCATCACCTTTGATTCAGGCTCGCACACCTAGTCCACATCTTTCCTTGCAATTAATGGCTAAAGTATTCGGCCATTAACTGCCTCTAACAGCCATGAGTGGAGTGGAGCTCTGCCATCGGTTGTTCATATTTTAAATAACACTGTCAATCTGTGATAGCAGCATAAACAGCCCGTCAGCAAGGGGTTGCGCCATTTTATCACCTAGACACATAGGTCTGAGAAAGACCCCTATGTCTATTATCATGGTAAACCCGCCAGTGGCTGCCGTTCTTAGGACACCTTGATTTTTACTAAATATCACAGTTACAAGTTACCTTAGAGAACTAACTAAATACTGTGATAAATAAAAAAAATGGTTTAAAGGGATCCTACCACCAGAAAAAAATGTATTAACCTGCAGATATGAGGTTAATCTGTAGGTTAATAGAATTAATAACCTGCCTGGCACCCGCATGTAACCGAATGCTGCTGGGGAGAAATTGAACTTTATTCTCTTTGGCAGCGTTCGGGTTTCAGTCATGAAGGCAGTGCTGGTGCTGGTTCAGTCATTGCTCTGTGTATGCAGAGTGGCGGCTGTGAAAGCGCTTCAGGGCCTGACTGAAACTGGCTCTGCATTGGGGCAGCTGTCAGTGTTAACTGAACCCACGTAGGCGCCACCCTTGTGACTGAAACCCAAATTCTGCCAGGGGAAGAAAGTTAATTTTCACCCCACAGCATTCAAACAAAAGTGGGCATCGGGCAGGTTAATAATCCTATTAACCTGAAGAATAACATCATATCTGCAAGTTAATAGCATTTTTTCTGGTAACAGGTTCCCTTTATAAAATATGAAACAATAGTTTGAAATCACTCCCCTTTTCCTCCATTAAAAATTAAGAAATACAAAAAATAAAGAAATACAAATGCCGTAAAGCGGCATGCTTTCGCGAGGTGCCGTCATTCAGTGACAGAGCCTCGGACGCAGGCTGCAGCGTCTGGGCTCCGTCACCGCTAGCACAGATGAATCATCTGCTGATTCATCTGCGCTAGCGGGTATAGCATAACGCGATCGCGTTATGCTATACCGTTACTAGCCCGTCAACGCTATGTGCTGAACGGGCTGGTAAAACGCAATATGAACTCAGCCTTAGGGTTAGAACTAGGGTTAGAACTAGGGTTAGGGTTAGCATTACGGTTAGCATTAGGGCTAGGGTTAGCATTACGGTTAGCATTAGGGCTAGGGTTAGCATTAGGGTTAGAATTAGGGTTAGGGTTACGGTTAGAATTTGAGTTAGGGTTGGAATTTGGGTTATGGTTAGAATTAGGGTTAGGGTTGGAATTAGGGTTAAGGTTGAGATTAGAGTTAGGGTTGGGATTAGGGTTAGAGTTAGGATAAGTTTTAGGGGTGTTTTGGGGTTAGGGTTGGGATTAGGGTTAGGCTTGTGGTTAGGGTTATGGTTAGAGTTGGGATTAGGGTTAGGTGTGTGTTGGGGTTAGGGTTATGGTTAGGGTTTGGATTAGGGTTAGGGGTGTGTTGGGGTTAGGGTTGGAGTTACAATTGAGGGGTTTCCACTATTTAGGCACATCAGGGTGTCTCCATATGCGACATGGCGCCACCATTGATTCCAGCAAATTTTGCGTTCAAAAAGTCAAACAGTGCTCCCTTTATTCCGAGCCCCGACGTGTGCCCAAACAGTGGTTTTACCCCCACATATGGGGTATCAGCGTACTCAGGAAAAATTGCACAACAACTTTGGGGGTCTAATTTCTCCTTTTACCCTTGGAAAAAAAAATTGGGGACTAGAAAAATTATTTTTGTGGAAAAAAAAATGATTTTTTATTTTCACTGCTCTGAGTTATAAACTTCTGTGATGAACTTGGAGATTTAAAGTGCTCACCACACATCTTGAGGAGTTCCTTGGGGGATCTAGTTTCCAAAATTGGGTCACTTGTGGGAGTTTCTACTGTTAGGCACACCAGGGGCTCTGCAAACGTAACATGACGCCCGCAGACCATTCCATCAAGTCGGCATTTCAAAACGTCACTACTTCCCTTCCGAGCCCCGACGTGTGCCCATACAGTAGTTTTCTCCCACATATGGGATATCAGCGTACTCAGGACAAATTATACAACAACTTTTGGGGTCTAATTTCTCCTGTTACCCTTGGGAAAATAAAATAATTGGGGACTAAAAGATCATGTTTGTGGAAAAAATATGATTTTTTTATTTTCATGCCCGGGCGTTATAAACTTCTGTGTAGCCCTTGGGGGTTCAAAGTGCTCACCACACATCTAGATAAGTTCCTTGCGGGGTCTAGTTTCCAAAATTGGGTCACTTGTGGGGAGTTTCTACTGTTTAGGCACATCAGGGTCTCTGCAAACGTAACAAGGTGCCCGCAGACCATTCCATCAAGTCGGCATTTCAAAGCGTCACTATATCCCTTCCGAGCCATGACGTGTGCCCAAACAGTGGTTCCCCCCCACATATGGGGTACCATCGTACTCAGGACAAACTGGTCAACAACTTTTGGGGTCCAATTTCTCCTGTAGCCATTGTGAAAATAAAAATAGGGGGCTAAAAAATCTTTTTTGAGAAAAAAATTATTTTTTATTTTCACGGCTCTGCGTTATAAACTTCTGTGAAGCACCTGGGGGGTTCAAAGTGCTCACTGTGCATCTAGATAAGTTCCTTACGGGGTCTAGTTTCCAAAATGAGGTCATTTGTGTAGGAGCTCCAAAGTTTAGGCACACAGGGGCTCTCCAAACATGACATGGTGTCCGCTAACGATTGGAGCTAATTTTCCATTCAAAAAGTTAAATGGTGCTCCTTCCCTTCTGGGCCCTGCTGTGCGCCCAAACAGTACTCAGTATTGTACTCAGTATAAGTTGCCCAACAAATTTTAGGATCCATTTTATCCTGTTGCCCATGTGAAAATGAAAAAAACTGAGGCTAAAAGAAAATTTTTGTGAAAAAAAGTGCTTTATTTTTTTACGGATCAATTTGTGAAGCACCTGGGGGTTCAAAGTGCTCACTATGCATCTAGATAAGTTCCTTGGGGGGTCTAGTTTCCAAAATGGGGTCACTTGTGGGGGAGCTCCAATGTTTAGGCACATAGGGACTTTCCAAATGCGACATGGCAACCGCTAAATATTCCAGCATATTTTCCATTCAAAAAGTCAAATGGCGCTCCTTCCTTTCTGAGCCCTACCGTGCGCCCAAACAGTGGTTTATGACCACATATGAGGTATCGGTGTACTCAGGAGAAATTGCCCAACAAATTTTAGGATCCATTTTATCCTGTTGCCCATGTGAAAATGAAAAAACTGAGGCTAAAAGAAAATTTTTGTGAAAAAAAAGTACTTTCCTTTTTTTACGGATCAATTTGTGAAGCACCTGGGGTTCAAAGTGCTCACTATGCATCTAGATAAGTTCCTTGGGGGGTCTAGTTTCCAAAATGGGGTCACTTGTGGGGGAGCTCCAATGTTTAGGCACACAGGGCCTCTCCAAATGCGACATGGCAACCGCTAAATATTCCAGCATATTTTCCATTCAAAAAGTCAAATGGTGCTCCTTCCTTCTGAGCCCTGCCATGCGCCCAAACAGTGGTTTATGACCACATATGAGGTATCTGTGTACTTAGGAGAAATTGCCCAACAAATTTTAGGATCCATTTTATCCTGTTGCCCATGTAAAAATGAAAAAATTGATGCTAAAAGAAAATTTTTGTTGGAAAAATTAAAATGTCCATTTTTTCCTTCCACGTTGCTATAGTTCCTGTGAAGCACCTGAAGGGTTAATAATCTTCTTGAATGTAGTTTTGAGTAGTTTGAGGGGTGCAGATTTTATAATGTTGTCCCTTTTGGGTATTTTTTTCCATATAGACCCCTCAAAGTGACTTCAAATGTGAGGTGGTCCGAAAAAAAAATGGCTTTGTAAATTTTGTTGTAAAAATGAGAAATCGCTGGTCAACTTTTAACCCTTATAACTTCCTAACAAAAAAAAATTTTGTTTCCAAAATTATGCAGATCTAAAGTAGACATGTGGGAAATATTATTTATTAACTATTTTGTGTCACATAACTCCCTGGTTTAACAGAATAAATATTCAAAATTTGAAAATTGCGAAATTTTGAAAATTTTTGCCAAATTTCCATTTTTTCACAAATAAACGCAAAAATTATCGACCTAAATTTACCACTATCATGAAGCCCAATATGTCACGAAAAAACATTCTCAGAATCGCTAGGATCCGTTGAAGCGTTCCTGTGTTATTACCTCATAAAGGGACACTGGTCAGAATTGCAAAAAATGGCAAGGTCTTTAAGGTCAAAATAGGCTGGGTCATGAAGGGGTTAAGGTCCACTAAGACTGTATTCAACCACTTTCAAGCTTTTTAGCACAAACACAGTCTTAGTCATATCATTGTGATTTCATCATAGAAATAATTTGCACCCTGATAGTAACCATCAGTGCACTTAGAGAATTTTCATGTTTTTTTTAATTAAAAAATGTTTGAAAAATTATCCGTCCTAGTTACTCGTGATCAGGAAGACTGCTCTGTCATTGCATCTATGTTCAGGAGAACTAATTACATTTTTAGTGCAGGGGCACTAATGAAAATTTTAGTCAAGGAAGTTCATAAAATGTTATTTCAAAGAAAATGTTTCTTTTTGTGCTCAGTCTTGTGCAGGGGCTTAACACTCCTAAGGATACTATAGGAGAAATTTATTCCAATGAAAATGCAAACAATTTTCAAGTTTTTAATAATCTATAATATAACGCTAGGAGCATCACTCTGTCCGAAGCCTTTATAGACTGCGCAAGTGCGACACGCCTGCGCAGTCTGGCTCCAGACAGAAGACGGCATCCAGCGGTGAGGATTGTGTAAACCCGGAGATCACGGTACACGTAGACACTGGATGCATACCGTGATCTCCGGCGCCATACCTACATACTTACCTGACCGGGAGGAGCGTTGCCGCGGTGCTTCTCTTCTTGCTGGGGCAGGAGACCAGGAGTGCGCGTCAGAATCGCACATGCGCATAGAGCTATCCGGCGCCATTTTGCTGAAGACACATTTACAGTGTGTCTTCAGCAATATGGTGCCGGACAGTGCGGTATGGGCATGAGCATACTCCAGAGTAACTCTCCTCCCCCGGCCTGCGGCAGAACAGGACGGAGCTGGAGCACAGGGAAGAAAGGTGAGTATGAATGTTTTTTTTTGGCTATGTGTGCAGTTTAATAGGGATGAGGGGGACCATACAAATCAGGATAGGGGAGAAAGGTAGCATGCATATCAGGAATGGGGGTGAGGGGAACATGCATATCAGGATTGGGGGGTGAGGGGACCATGCTTTCCAAAATTGTGGGGTGAGGGGACCATGCATACCAGGAATGGGGAGTGAGGGGACCATGCATATCAGGATTGGGGGTGAGAGGACCATGCATATCAGGATTGGGGTGAGAGGACCATGCATATCAGGATTGGGGGGTGAGGGGACCATGCATTCCAAGATTGGGGGGTGAGGGGACCATGCATACCAAGATTGGGGAGTGAGGGGACCATGCATATCAGGATTGGGGGGTGAGGGGACCATGCTTTCCAAAATTGTGGGGTGAGGGGACCATGCATACCAGGAATGGGGAGTGAGGGGACCATGCATATCAGGATTGGGGGTGAGAGGACCATGCATATCAGGATTGGGGGTGAGAGGACCATGCATATCAGGATTGGGGGGTGAGGGGACCATGCATTCCAACATTGTGGGGTGAGAGGACCATGCATACCAGGAATGGGGAGTGAGGGGACCATGCATATCAGGATTGGGGGTGAGAGGACCATGCATATCAGGATTGGGGGTGAGAGGACCATGCATATCAGGATTGGGGGGTGAGGGGACCATGCATTCCAAGATTGGGGGGTGAGGGGACCATGCATACCAAGATTGGGGAGTGAGGGGACCATGCATATCAGGATTGGGGGGTGAGGGGATCATGCATACCAGGTAAGAGGGGTGAGAACCATGCATATCAGGATTGGGTGGTGAAGGGACCATGCATTCCCAGATTGGGGGGTGAGGGGACCATGCATGCCAGGATTGGGTGGTGAGGGGACCATGTATTCCCAGATTGGACGGTGAGGGGACCATGCAAACCAGGATTGGGGGGTGAGGGGACCATGCATATCAGGATTGGGGGGTGAGGGGACCATGCATTCCAAGATTGGGATGAGAGGACCATGCATACCAGGATTGGGGGGTGAGAGAACCATGCATATCAGGATTGGGGGGTGAGGGGACCATGCATATCATGATTGGGGGATGAGGGGACCATACATATCAGGATTGGGAAGTAAGAGGACCATGCATATCAGGAATGGGGGGGTGAGTGGACCATGCATATCAGGATTGGGGGATGAGGGGACCATGCATACCAGGATTGGGGAGTGAGGGGACCATGCATATCAGGATTGGGGGATGAGGGGACCATGCATATCAGGATTGGAAAGTGAGGAGACCATGTATATCAGGATTGGGGGGTGAGGGGACCATGCATACCAGCATTGGGGGGTGAGGTTACCATGCATATCAGGATTGGGGGGTGAGGGGACCATGCATATCCGGATTGGGGGGTGAGAGCATCATGCATATTAGGATTGGGTGTTGAGGGGGACCATGCATATCAGGATTGGGGGGTGAGAGGACCATGCATATCAGGATTGGGGGATGAGGGGGACCATTCATATCAGTATTGAGGGGTAAGGGGACCATGCATATCAGGATTGGGCAGTGAGGGGACCATGCATTCCAAGATTGGGGGGTGAGGGGACCATGCATACCAGGATTGGGGGATGAGTGGACCATGCATACCAGAATTGGGAGGTAAGGGTTGCCAGGTATACCAGGATTGTGGATGAGGGGACCATGCATACCAGGATTGGGGGGTGAGGGGGTACCATACATCCTACGATAAGGATGAGGGTGGACCATGCATATCAGGATTGGGGGATGAGCAGACTATGCATACTAGAATTGGGAGGTAAGGGTTGCCAGGTATACCAGGATTGGGGATGAGGGGACCATGCATACCAGGATTGGGGGTGAGGGGGTACCATACATCCTACGATAAGGATAAGGGTGGACCATGCTTACCAGGATTGGGGCTGAGGGGAACATGGATACCAGGATTGGGGGGTGAGGGGGCCATGCATACCAGGATTGGGGGATGAGGGGACCATGCATACCAGAATTGGGAGGTAAGGGGTGCCATGTATACCAGGATTGAGGATAAGGGGACCATGCATGCCAGGATTGGGGGGTGAGGGGACCATGCATACCAGAATAGGATGGTGTGGGGACCATGCATATCTGGATTGGGGGTGAGGGGACAATGCATATCAGGGTTGGGGGTGAGGGGACCATGCATACCAGGATGGGGGTTGAGAAGACCATGCATACCAGTATTGGGGGGGTGAGGGTGCCATGCATATCAGGAATGGGGGATGAGGAGTAATATGCATACCAGGATAGGCGGGTGAGGGGTACCATGCATACCAGGATTGGGGGGTGAGGGGATCATGCATACCAGAATTGGGAGGCAAGGGGTGCCATGTATACCAGGATTGAGGATAAGGGGACCATGCATGCCAGGATTGGGGGGTGAGGGGACCATGCATACCAGAATAGGATGGTGTGGGGACCATGCATATCAGGATTGGGGGTGAGGGGACAATGCATATCAGGGTTGGCGGTGAGGGGACCATGCATACCAGGATGGGGGTTGAGAAGACCATGCATACCAGTATTGGGGGGGTGAGGGTGCCATGCATATCAGGAATGGGGGATGAGGAGTAATATGCATACCAGGATAGGCGGGTGAGGGGTACCATGCATACCAGGATTGGGGGGTGAGGGGATCATGCATACCAGAATTGGGAGGCAAGGGGTGCCATGTATACCAGGATTGAGGATAAGGGGACCATGCATATCAGGATTGGGGATGAGGGGACCATGCATATCAGGATTGGAAAGTGAGGAGACCATGTATATCAGGATTGGGGGGTGAGGGGACCATGCATACCAGCATTGGGGGGTGAGGTTACCATGCATATCAGGATTGGGGGGTGAGGGGACCATGCATATCCGGATTGGGGGGTGAGAGCATCATGCATATTAGGATTGGGTGTTGAGGGGGACCATGCATATCAGGATTGGGGGGTGAGAGGACCATGCATATCAGGATTGGGGGATGAGGGGGACCATTCATATCAGTATTGGGGGGTAAGGGGACCATGCATATCAGGATTGGGCAGTGAGGGGACCATGCATTCCAAGATTGGGGGTGAGGGGACCATGCATACCAGGATTGGGGGATGAGTGGACCATGCATACCAAAATTGGGAGGTAAGGGTTGCCAGGTATACCAGGATTGTGGATGAGGGGACCATGCATACCAGGATTGGGGGGTGAGGGGGTACCATACATCCTACGATAAGGATGAGGGTGGACCATGCATATCAGGATTGGGGCATGAGCAGACTATGCATACCAGAATTGGGAGGTAAGGGTTGCCAGGTATACCAGGATTGGGGATGAGGGGACCATGCATACCAGGATTGGGGGTGAGGGGGTACCATACATCCTACGATAAGGATAAGGGTGGACCATGCTTACCAGGATTGGGGCTGAGGGAAACATGGATACCAGGATTGGGGGGTGAGGGGGCCATGCATACAAGGATTGGGGGATGAGGGGACCATGCATACCAGAATTGGGAGGTAAGGGGTGCCATGTATACCAGGATTGAGGATAAGGGGACCATGCATGCCAGGATAGGGGGGTGAGGGGACCATGCATACCAGAATAGGATGGTGTGGGGACCATGCATATCAGGATTGGGGGTGAGGGGACAATGCATATCAGGGTTGGGGGTGAGGGGACCATGCATACCAGGATGGGGGTTGAGAAGACCATTCATACCAGTATTGGGGGGGTGAGGGTGCCATGCATATCAGGAATGGGGATGAGGAGTAATATGCATACCAGGATAGGCGGGTGAGGGGTACCATGCATACCAGGATTGGGGGGTGAGGGGATCATGCATACCAGAATTGGTAGGCAAGGGGTGCCATGTATACCAGGATTGAGGATAAGGGGACCATGCATGCCAGGATTGGGGGGTGAGGGGACCATGCATACCAGAATAGGATGGTGTGGGGACCATGCATATCAGGATTGGGGGTGAGGGGACAATGCATATCAGGGTTGGCGGTGAGGGGACCATGCATACCAGGATGGGGGTTGAGAAGACCATGCATACCAGTATTGGGGGGGTGAGGGTGCCATGCATATCAGGAATGGGGGATGAGGAGTAATATGCATACCAGGATAGGCGGGTGAGGGGTACCATGCATACCAGGATTGGGGGGTGAGGGGATCATGCATACCAGAATTGGGAGGCAAGGGGTGCCATGTATACCAGGATTGAGGATAAGGGTACCATGCATGCCAGGATTGGGGGGTGAGGGGACCATGCATATCAGGATTGGGGGGTGAGGGGATCATGCATACCAGGTAAGAGGGGTGAGAACCATGCATATCAGGATTGGGTGGTGAAGGGACCATGCATTCCCAGATTGGGGGGTGAGGGGACCATGCATACCAGGATTGGGTGGTGAGGGGACCATGTATTCCCAGATTGGGCGGTGAGGGGACCATGCATACCAGGATTGGGGGTGAGGGGACCATGCATATCAGGATTGGGGGTGAGGGGACCATGCATTCCAAGATTGGGATGAGAGGACCATGCATACCAGGATTGGGGGGTGAGAGAACCATGCATATCAGGATTGGGGGTGAGGGGACCATGCATATCATGATTGGGGGATGAGGGGACAATGCATATCAGGATTGGGGAGTAAGAGGACCATGCATATCAGGAATGGGGGGGTGAGTGGACCATGCATATCAGGATTGGGGGATGAGGGGACCATGCATACCAGGATTGGGGAGTGAGGGGACCATGCATATCAGGATTGGGGGATGAGGGGACCATGCATATCAGGATTGGGGGCTGAGAGGACCATGCATATCAGGATTGGGGGATGAGGGGGACCATGCATATCAGTATTGGGGGTAAGGGAACCATGCATATCAGGATTGGGCAGTGAGGGGACCATGCATTCCAAGATTGGGGGGTGAGGGGACCATGCATACCAGGATTGGGGGATGAGTGGACCATGCATACCAGAATTGGGAGGTAAGGGTTGCCAGGTATACCAGGATTGTGGATGAGGGTACCATGCATACCAGAATTTTTAGGTTTTTGTTTGTCCACCCGTCTCTTGATGATTGACCACAAGTTCTCAATGGGATTAAGATCTGGGGAGTTTCCAGGCCATGGACCCAAAATCTCTGTTTTGTTCCCTGAGCCATTTAGTTATCACCTTTGCTTTATGGCAAGATGCTCCGTCATGCTGGAAAAGGCATTGTTGATCACCAAACTGCTCTTGGAGGGTTGGGAAAGTTGCTCTTGGAGGACATTCTGGTACCATTCTTTATTCATGGCTGTGTTTTTAGTCAAGACTGTGAGAGAGCCAATTCCCTTGGCTGAGAAGCAACCCCACACATCAATGGTTTCAGGATGCTTAACAGTTGGCATGAGACAAGACTGGTGGTAGCGCTCACCTTGTCTTCTCCGAATGAGGCGTTTTCCTGATGTCCCAAACAATCGAAAAGGGGATTCATCAGAGAAAATAACTTTCCCCAGTCCTCAGCAGTCCACTGCCTGTACCTTTTGCAGAATATCAGTCTGTCCATGATATCTTTTCTGGAGAGAAGTGGCTTCTTTGCTGCCCTCCTTGAGACCAGGCCTTGCTCCAAGAGTCTCCACCTCACAGTGCGTGCAGATGCACTCACACCTGCCTGCTGCCATTCCTGAGCAAGCTCTGCACTGCTGGTAGCCCGATCCAGCAGCTGAAACACTTTTAAGAGACTGTCCTGGCGCTTGCTGGTCTTTCTGGGCGCCTTGAAGCCTTTTTGGCAACAATGGAACCTCTCTCCTTGAAGTTCTTGATGATGCGATAGATTGTTGAATGAGGTGCAATCTTTCTAGCTGTGATACTCTTCCCTGTTAGGCCATTTTTTGCATTGCAGTGATGACTGCACGTGTTTCTTTAGAGATAGCCATGGTTAACAGAAGAGAAACAATGATGCCAAGCACCAGCCTCCTTTTAAAGTGTCCAGTGGTGTCATTCTTACTTAATCATGACAGATTGATCTCCAGCCATGTCCTCATCAACACCCACACTTGTGTTAATGGAGCAATCACTGAAAAGAGGTCAGCTGGTCCTTTTAAGGCAGGACTGCAATGATGTTGAAATGTGTTTTGGGGGATAAAGTTCATTTTCTAGCCAAATATTGACTTTGCAAGTAATTGCTGTTAAGCTCATCACTCTTTATAACATTCTGGAGTATATGCAAATTGCCATTAGAAAAAGTGAAGCAGTAGACTTTGTAAAAATTAATATTTGTGTCATTCTCAAAACTTTTGGCCATGACTGTATATATATATGTGTCACAAATTCAATGACATGTATATATATATATGAGGTGTAAAATTGTTGAAAAAAAATGCGTGGGCTCCTGCCCTATTTTCTCAACCAGATAGACAAAGCCAGCGAGTGGGTGCAGATAATAATAGCCCAGAGAGGGACCATTATTTTTGCCCCCCCGGCTACTAACATCTGCCCCCAGACACCCCAGAAAAGACAAATCTATAATTAGATTCGCCCTTTCTGGCACTTTGCCCGTCTATTCCCATTGCCCTGTAGCGGTGGCGAATGGGTTAATATGGGGTTAAAGCCACCTTGCTATTGAAAGGTGACCTTAAGCCAGGTTAATAATTGAGAGCTGTCAATTAGACAACTATCAATTATTAATCCTATTGCATGAAATAAAAATAAAACACACACACTTTAATTAAAAATCATTTTAATGAAATAAAGACACATGTTTTTGACCATATTTTATTTTACTGCAAAAACCATTTCCTGTAATAAAAATAAAATAAAAAAGCAAAATTATTCTTACCTATCCCATGCACAGTCAGGTCCCACGGTGTAATCCTTCAGAAAGGGTTAATGTTTACTGCAGGGACCGCAGCTAATGCTGCAGCCTCACAGTAAACCCCAAATTAATGAGTTCCTCTCCTGCCTGACAGGAGAGTAAAGGCTGGGTGTCACATAACGATACACCAGCGATCCCGACAACGATATGCACTTGTCAGGATCGCTGGTGTATCGCTACATGATCGCTGCTGAGCTGCCAAACAGGCAGCTCAGGCAGCGATCTGGGACAGCGACACTGCGGGTAACATCGCTTAAGGGCCCGTCTCACATAGCGATATCGCTACCGAGATCGCTGCTGAGTCACTAGTTTTGTGACGCAGCAGCAAGCTCACCAGCGATATCGCTGTGTGTGACATTCAGCGACGATCAGCCCCCCTGCCGGGTATCGCTGATCTTCGCTGAAATGTCAGGACCTTTTTTTGATCGCTGGTTTCCCGCTGACAGGCACGCATCGCTGCGTGTGACAGGCGGGAGACCAGCGATCCGCTGGTAACCAAGGTACACAGCGGGTTTCCAGGCGCGGGGCTGTGCCTAGAAACCCGCTGTGTACCTTGGATACCAGCGCCCTGATGCAGGGAGCTGGTATCCAAGGTACACAGCGGGTTTCCAAGCGCTGCGCGGTGCCTGGAAACCCGCTGTGTACCTTGGTTACCAGCGGATCGCTGGTCTCCCGCCTGTCACACGCAGCGATGCGTGCCTGTCAGAGGGAAACCAGCGATCAAATAAAGGTCCTGACATTTCTGCGACGATCAGCGATACCCGGCAGGGGGGCTGATCGTCGCTGAATGTCACACACAGTGATATCGCTGGTGAGCTTGCTGCTGCGTCACAAAACTAGTGACTCAGCAGCGATCTCGGTAGCGATATCGCTATGTGAGACGGGCCCTTAAGCGATGTTACCCGCAGTGTCGCTGTCCCAGATCGCTGCCTGAGCTGCCTGTTTGGCAGCTCAGCAGCGATCATGTAGCGATACACCAGCGATCCTGACAAGTGCATATCGTTGTCGGGATCGCTGGTGTATCGTTATGTGACACCCAGCCTTTACTCTCCTGTCAGGCAGGAGAGGAACTCATTCATTTGGGGTTTACTGTGAGGCTGCAGCATTAGCTGCGGTCCCTGCAGTAAACATTAACCCTTTCTGAAGGATTACACCGTGGGACCTGACTGTGCATCGGATTGGTAAGAATAATTTTGCTTTATTATTTTATTTTTATTACAGGAAATGGTTTTAGCAGGTAAATAAAATATGGTCAAAAACTGTGTGATTATTTCATTAAACTTCTTTTTTATTAAAGTGTGTGTGTTTGATTTTTCTTTCATACAATAGGATTAATAATTGATAGTTGTCTAATTGACAGCTCTCAATTATTAACCTGGCTTAAAGTGACCTTTCAATTGCAAGGTCATTTTAACCCCTTATTAACCCATTCGCCACCGCTACAGGGCAATGGGAATAGACGGGCAAAGTGCCAGAAAGGGCAAATATAATTAGAGATTTGCCCTTTCTGGGGTGTCTGGGGGCAGATGTTAAGTAGCCAGGGGGGCCAAAAAAATGGTCCCTCTCTGGGCTATTATTATCTGCTCCCACTCACTGGCTTTGTCTGTCTGGTTGCGAAAATAGGGCGGGAGCCCACGCATTTTTTTTCAGCAATTTTACACCTCATATATATATATACATGTCATTGAATTTGTGACACATATATATATATATTTATATTTATAGTTCATACACTTCTACATAGTATAATAGCCGCTAATTCAATTGCTGGCTTTTGTGAAAATGCAGAACCCGACATGAAATGACACTTGGTGTACATAGGGTTAACCATGTCTTTTCATGTAGTTTGATATCTGATTTGCACAAACAATTACATGAGTGTAAGTGTGCAAAATTTCACACCTGTAGGGGTTAATTAAAGGTGTAAATTCGTAGCAAAAAAGTCCGTTTTTTTTACAACGAATTTACACCTTTAATTAACCCCTACAGGTGTGAAATTTTGCACACATAGACTGATGTAATTGTTTGTGCAAATCAGATAGCAAAGGACATGAAAAGACATGGTTAACCCTATGTACACCAAGTGTCATTTCATGTCGGGTGCTTCTGTCTTTTCACAGAAGCCGGCTTTACCCGGCAATTGAATCAGAGGATATTTTACTATGTAGAAGTGTATAAACTATACATATATGTATATATATATGTCACAATGACATGTTATATATATATATATATATATGTATTCTATGTGTGTATATTTAGTGTTTACAAGGAAAGAAAGAGGTTTTTTTAGTTGCGATATTTTGTTCCCATAGACTTACATGGGACTTCCGGTATCGGTATCGGGTATCGCCGATATTTTAATGGTATCGGCGATACCATTCCGATTCCGATACTTTTGGATATCGGAAAGTATCGCTCAACACTAGACAAGAGACATCACAGACCCCCACTATATGAACCAAAGGCCGACAAATCAGACACTAATGTTCATGACACCAGACACATAAAGAGCAGCAGGAAGACCACCACAGGCCACAGAACCCCCACAATAACCCAGCTCCATGTGACCACAACAAAGCAGCTGTACTGAGGCTTCCCTAAACCGCTGCGATACCAGAGAAGTTGTGCAGGACACAGCTGAGAGCGACATGCCTGAGCCCCACCACCCAGGGCCCCAGCACAGCGCTGCTACACTATATGGTGCGGCTATTCCATGACATGGTGAAGCTAAATGCAAGGAACAAAGACAAACCTTTTGCTTCTTAAAAAATTAGATCAAGAAGGTAAAGCAAGACTGAGGCCTCTGCCACAGATGTCGGGGGTCTTCACACAGCACAAGGGGGGCGCAGGTCACATCCATGCATCCAGTGTGCAACGAGGCCTCCTGCAAGAGAAGTACAGACGGGTCAGTGACAGCCCACTCCGGGTCACTGAGCTCTAGTGGGAGCATCAGCTGGTGGAGTGGCACTAGTGCAGCACTATGGCCGGCACAGACAGGCCCCTGCCTGCCTCCCTCCTCTCCGCAGTCTCTGCTGCCTTGTAGGAGGCGCTGTGCTGCAGTTCCTGCTTCAGCCTCCCCTCCCCCACACTCCGGAGCCTTACCCAGCGCACAGAATGCGCCCCCTACAGGCTTGTGGGCGCCTCTGCTGCGGTGCATGTTGGGTGGAGGCACAGACTAGCTGTTCTTTTCCCTGCCCGACCTCTCGTGCTGCGCAAGCGGCGGCGACCGGGCAGCGGCTTCGGCGGCACTGGAGACCGGGTAGCGGAGGCGCCCGCACCTCGCAGCCGGCGGCAGAGAGCGGACACATGGCCCGGCACCGAGCGCGCCTTTTCACAGCAGACTGGGCCCGCCCCGGCATTAACCCCTTCCCGGCCCGCAGCCGCATTGCTTCCCGGTATAACTAGCTCAGCGCCAGTTGCAAATCACACGTGCGCGACAATTAACATGTGACATGATGACAGGCTGATGGGCCTATCTCTAACAAGGGGCCTGGAGCTGCAGCTCCATCAGCCCCTACGTTAATCCGGCCCTGCACATGTCATCTCGTTGCCCACAGTGTACGTCCTTGCTCATTGGCTGAAAAAAGGCGCCTGCAAGCATTCTGGGAAATCCGACTTTGGCGCTCGGTTTGCCGACCGCATGGCCGACTTCACACTATGGTCGGGTTTCGGTCAGCCAAACCCGACTTTGGCGAAAAGTTGGCTACTTATGAATCTGACCGACCTGTTTTGCTTAACTCTAACACTGACATATATAAATCATTCTGATATGACATGGTTTACTATATGTCAGGTTCTGTAATGATTTTACAGAAGCCGGCAATTGATTTAGTGGCTGTTATGCTATGCAGAACTCTATGAACTATAAATATATATATATATATATATATGTGTCTCAATGACATGTGTATATATATATATATATTTATATGTATTCTATGTGTATATATCTATTCTTTCGATTCTTTATTAATCATGTCAGTGTGATTTTACAGTATACCGCACCGAACTGCTGGCTTTTCTAAAGGTGCATATTTCTTGCAAGTCACACATGTGGTGCATGTGTAATCCGTATTTTTCTCGACCCCATAGACTTGCATTGGCATTTTATGGGCATAATATGGTGACAATCGCAGCATGCTGCAATTTTTCTTAGCCAGTATAGTATGGCCAAGAAAAAATCGGCTGATGGGAGATGCCCCATAGATTAACATTGGTCCGAGTACTATGCGATTTTTACTCGCATAGCACTCCTCCGTATTTCTCGCTAGTGTGATTCCGGCCTTATAGTAAAAATTTTCAGTTATAAATGTATTTTGAAATACATAAATAACTTTTTATGTCCTGCTCTGTGCAGGGGCAGAATCCTGCACAAGGTCCTACCTATGTAATTCACACATGCACATAAAATTCAGACTTTTACAAAAATGAGGATGATGGTAAAAAAAATTGTAGTCATGAATGCCCTTGAATTTTGAAAAGAATGTGTGGCAAGATCTATACAGGAGCTCAATCCTAACAGCAAAAATCACATTTGTCAATGTACATAGAATATTTTTTTCAACAAAAATTAGAATAAAGGTAAAAAATTTTAGTCATGGAAGACCAGACCACAATTTTTTTTATTTGTTTTTGCCTTCTCTGCTCAGCCCTGCAAAAGGGTCCCACTCTACATTGGTTGTTCACACTATTCAATCCCCAAGCTGCTTATATTCATTAAATTTATAATGAAGGTAAATATTATGTAAAGAAATTTGTACTAATGGGAGGCCATTATTTTTTTGTTTAAAAAAATGTTTGCATTTAGTGGACAATAAAATTGAAGTTGTGTCCCAATTGCATGGCAAACTTAATATTTCTGGCATTGTCACTTACTAGTTGCCTAGTTGTAATTAATGAGGAGTCAGCCAGTTGCTGTTATGGATGCAGAAATGTCCTTTGAGAGTATGTGAAGGAGGTGCATCAGCGTCGTCTGGCAAGGTGTTACCAGCAGTTGCAGTATCACTTGCTCCTGTGCTGACTTAAGAAGCAGTATATCTGTCCCCAAAACAGCTTTTGGCCAAAAGTTGGATCCATAGTTTACCACTATCTTCTTTCTCATCATCACTCCATTCTGGTTCCTAGGTCTTATCTACCACACAATCATCATTCCTGCCTTTGCCAACATTTGTCTGAATTCCTTTCTTCTCACCTGACACAGCCATCAACACAGCTAGGTGTTTTAATCTAGTTTTTAACTTTTTCCAGCACCATGACTGTTCATCTCATCCAATTAATCAAAAAGAAAAAAATGGTTTTAGGTAAAAATCAGTTTTAGCCTTTGGATTGCTGTGGATTAGTGAACTCCGGGACAGAACAGACAGAGGTGTCATTGATGGAACTGAAAGACCGCAATGTAAAAGATTAACTATTATGGCAGCAGAGGATAATTGTGCCAAATATTGACTCATACTGACAGTGTCATTGTCAGAGGCATCATCATACTGCTGTGACTGAGATGTGTGATGTGCCATATGCTCCATAACACCATGCCCTTCCTTTCCAATGAGCGATATCACTTTGCTCAATGATGGTCCATGGTTAATGTCAGTGTTCTCTGGCCATGGACATGGGCTTCATAATTTTCCTGAGCTTTCAGATTTCCTGGTGCAGCATTTGATTCCCCAGCCTGGCATAATGCCATCAGTGCATCGTGCGGTGAACAGATGACGTCTCGCCAGCCTAGGTAATTATAAGCCGTGTTTGCTATCTTTTAGGGTAAGAAAATTCATACAGCTCCTGTCCTCAGCCAGAGAACACTGACCTAAGCCATGGACAGGGGTTGCACAAAGCAACTCATACTACTGGCAGAGGAAAATATGGCCAATTGGAACCTGTTTTTAGCAGTACTGCTACTCATACAGCAGGTGCCAATGTAGGTTGTGCTGCTTGCAGCTTCAACATTCCTTGTCGTTGTATGTTTTTTTCTTTTACATTATAACATCCATTTGCCATTGTTTTTTTAATTGCACGCATTTTTTAACACTAAAATTAACTTTTGTCAACCTTTTCAAATCCAATTATTAAACTGTTGTCAGAAGAAATGCTTGGTAGATGCATGGAATGCTTGGGAGATGTGTATGGTTGTCAAATTTGACTAGTAGAAAAGGTGTACACAACTGGACATTTCCAAACTATTAAATTAAATGTCCAAATTATTTATTTTTTTAAGAAACTGCCCATCATTACCAAAAAATGATGTGAAAGCAAGAAATTCTAGGTAAGTAGGTATACACCAAGGAAAAAATGTGACAGTAGCCACAGTATTGGAGTAGCATGTACAGTTGTCAAATTGAACTAATGAAATAGGTGTACAAAAACTTTCTTGTATGTTTAAATATATACATTCTTTTTATTTTTCTTTGTCAAATGTTTTAACAAAACTCTTACCTATTTCACAATAAGGACAAAGCAAGGAATGGTAGGTAGGTACACATCCAAAAAGCCTAATGCAGCAACAGGTTGCAGTGATGGTGTGACATGTCAAATTGGACTAGTAAAACAGGTGTGCAAATAAATATGCACAGTTAACTATCTAGATTTTTTTCTATTGTTTTTTAAACAAAATTTTTCCCCCATCTTTTCTTAAATGACATAACAATAAATGCAAGTTAGGTGCATAGTTCCGTAGGTGGGTAGGTACATGTTCAAAAAGCCCACGAGTACTCAGGCTACTATGTTGGAGCAGTGTGTATGGATGAAAAAATTGACCGGTAAACCCGGTGTGTAAAAATATTGTTAGTTATTACAATTTGTGTCAAAATTTAGAGGAATTTTATTTTGTGATTTAATTCCTTACTTCTCTAAAAGAATTGCAAAAGAAATGCAAAAATGGAGGACACATCTTGTGACAAGCAAGCACACATTCTCTGAATGATACTGAGTTCAGATTTTGTTTCTGTAACAAAATATTGTGCTATTTGCTGCTGCTTTCTAATGCATTAAGAATGAAGACAAATATGGAATTCAAATGCAACATGACAAATGTCAGTTGTACCATAATACTGATCAATTCACTCTATCATTGCTGAAAGCACCTCTGTTATCTCTATCTTGCACTATTAGTGTTAAGGCTTGCTCTCATTGTGTAGATCTGACATCCTCTCACTATTATGAATAATCAAAAAATGGTTATTATACTCACTCTGATCATCCCTACTGATTGTTTGCCCTATACTATATGTTATGATAGCTGCAAGACAATATAGCAAAGTCCATGTGTCCATGCCTGAAGTTATGTGAATATTCTAATTTTATAAAATTTAACAAAAAATTTGATTTTTATCAAATTGATTTGGTCATGTCTAGTAGAGAAGTATTCTTATATTATTGCAAGTCAGAATGTGATCACCACCAATATTCGGTAGAGAGCACTTAAATCTCTTCATCCCGAAGCCTGTTTTCACCTTCCTAACCAGGCCAATTTTTACAATTCTGACCACTGTCACTTTATGAGGTCTAACTGTGGAACACTTAATGGATCCCTGTGATTCTGAAAAGGTTTTCTCGTGACATATTGTACTTTATGGTAGTGGTAAAATTTCTTTGATATGACTTTTGCAATTTTCAAACTTTTAATTTTTTTCCCTTAAATCAGAGAGTCATATCTCACAAAATAGTTAATAAATAACATTTCCCACATGTCTACTTTATATCAGTACAATTTTGGAAAAATAATTTTTGTTTGTTAGAAAGTTATAAGGGTTAAAAGTTGACCAGCGATTTCTCATTTTTTTAACAAAATTAGCAAAACCTGCAAAAAATTTTTTTAGGGATCATCTCACATTTGAAGTGACTTTGAGGGCCTATATGACAGAAAATAATAAAAAATAACACCATTCTAAAACCTGCACCCCTCAAGGTACTCAAAACCACATTCAAGAAGTTTATTAACCCTTCAGGTGCTTCACAGGAAATTTTGGAATGTGAAAGAAAAAAATAAACATTTACTTTTCTTTGACAAAAATTTTCCTTTAGACCTTTTTTTACTTTTGCAAGGGTAACAGGAGAAAATAGACCATACATTTTGTTGCGCAATTTATCCTGAGCATGCCAATACCCCATATGTGGGGGAAATCTAATGTTTGGGTGCAGAGCAGGGCTTAAAAAGGAAGAAGTGCCATTTCACTTTTTGAATGTAAAATTTGCTGGCATAATTAGCAGTTGCCATGTCGCGTTTGGAAAGCCCCTGATGTGCCTAAACAGTATAAACCCCCAACAAGTGACACCGTTTGGGAAACTAGACCCCTTAGGGAACTTATCTAGATGTGTACTGAGCACCTTGAACCCACAGGTGCTTCACGGAAGATTATAAAGTTAAGCCGTGAAAATAAAAAAAATCACATTTTTCCAGAAAAATCTTTTTTAGCTCCAAATTTTGCATTTTCATAAGAGTAACAGGAGTAATTGCTCCATTCATTTTGTTGTGGCAATTTCTCCTAAGTATACTGATTCCCCGTATGTGGGGGAATACTACTGTATGGGCGAATGGTAGGGGGGAAGAAGCACTATTTGACTTTTTTGAATGTAAAATTTGCTGGAATAATTAGCAGATGCCATGTAGCATTTGGAGAGCCCCTGATGTGCCTAAACAGTGGAAACCCCCACAAGTAACACCATTTTGTATACTAGACCCCTTTGGGACCTTATCTAGTTGTGTATTGAGCACCTTGAACCCAAAGGTGCTTCACAGAAGTATATAACATTAAGTCATGGAAATAAAAAAAATCACATTTTTCCCACAAAAATCTTTTTTAGCTACAAATTTTGAAGTTTTGCAAGGGAGAAAAGGAGAAAATGGCCCCCAAACGTTGTTGTGCAATTTCTCCTGAGTTCACAGATACTCCGTATGTGGTCGAAAACTACTTTTGAGACAGACACAGTGCTAAAGCTCAGAAGGGAAGAAACGCCATATTACAGTGCAGATTTTGCTGCATTTGTTTGAGGGTGCCATGTTACATTGGCAGAGCCAATTAGGTGTCAGACCAGCAGAGCCCCCCCATAAGTGACCCTATTTTACAAACTAAACCTCTCAATGAATTCATCTAGGGGTGCAGTGATTTAATTGACGCCACAGGTGTGTCACAGTCTTTATATCATTGTTCAGTGAGGAAAAAATAATTTACCTTTTTATCACCAAGATTGGGTGTTAGCCCTAAGTTTTACATTTTAATACTGGGAAGTGGGTAAAAATGGCACCAAAACTTGCCCTACAATTTCTGCTGAATGTAGAAATACTCCATATGTGGCTGTACAGTACTACTTTGCCATACAAAGAGATTCTGGAGGGAAGGAGCACTATTTGCTTTCTGGAGCGCAGATTTTTCTAGATTAGTTTGTGGATTCCATATAAAAAGCCCCTAAGTACTAGAAAAGCAGAATCTTCCTCATGTCCTCATTTTGGAAATTATAACCCTTTGGGAATTTATCTACAGATGTAGTGACAATTTTGACTCCATGGGTGTTTTCCAGAAACAATCAGCAGTGGATATTTCTGATTGAAAATTGCAAACTGCCGTTGTAGTGACCAGTACATTGCAGTCACCAGTACATTGTGCCCAGCTCATGCTTCTGGAGACATGCACCTATAAATTAGGTGGGCTCTCATCACTACATATATGCCAAACATGTGGGCGCTAAATGTTATTTAGGCACACTGGGGCTCAGAAGGAAAGGGGCATTTGGATTTAGGAGACGAGAATTTGCTGAAATTTTTTGGGTGGGCGAAGAGCCATTTAGCTTTTCCAGAGCCTTTGTGCTACCAGTAGCGTGGAAGCCCCCTATATTTGCACTAACAGATAACAGATCTGAGTGGGGACTTGCTTTTTTTGTGGATTTATTTGAAGCTTTTATTGGGAACATTTTACATAACGTTAGGGATCACATTTATCTGGCACTCTATGATGACCACTTTGGGGTTTCCATCTAAATCTCTGAGTGACGTGATTCAGATGAAACCCCCATGGATCCATTCACTATAATGAGGCAGCAAATTTACTCTGGACACTGTCTGGCCTCTATTCAGTGGTGTCCTTTTCAGAAATGCACAAAACTGTGTCCGATGGCACTTTTTTGCAATCCTAAAAAGATGAACACCGCCAGATTACAGGTCAGATGGCGTCCACAGTGCCTCCATCTGCCTCATTATAGGGAATCTTCCATCAGATGTTCTGTCTTAATCACATATTTCAGAGAGTTACACAGAAACCCGATGTAAGGGCTCAGCACAGAGCGCAGGATAAATGTGAGCCAAGCCTAACTGTGATCTTTCGGAGGCAGAATGAAAAAATAAACAGCCGGTGAAGAATTAATTTTATTTATTTATTACGCCGTTCCTTTTGCTGTATAAGTAGTGTTGAGCGATACTGCTCGATATCTAAAAATATCGGATCGGAATGGTATCGCCGATATCACTAAATATCGGCGATATCCGATTCCGATACCGGAAGTCCCATGTAAGTCTATGGGAACAAAATATTGCAACTAAAAAAAACCTTTATTTCCTTGTAAACACTAAATATACACACATAGAATACATATATATATATACATGTCATTGTGACATATATATACATATATGTATAGTTTATACACTTCTACATAGTAAAATATCCTCTGATTCAATTGCCGGGTAAAGCCGACTTCTGTGAAAAGACAGAAGCACCCGACATGAAATGACACTTGGTGTACATAGGGTTAACCATGTCTTTTCATGTCGTTTGCAATCTGATTTGCACAAACAATTACATCAGTCTATGTGTGCAAAATTTCACACCTGTAGGGGTTAATTAAAGGTGTAAATTCGTTGTAAAAATACGGACTTTTTTGCTACGAATTTACACCTTTAATTAACCCCTACAGGTGTGAAATTTTGCACACATAGACTGATGTAATTGTTTGTGCAAATCAGATAGCAAAGGACATGAAAAGACATGGTTAACCCTATGTACACCAAGTGTCATTTCATGTCGGGTTCTGCATTTTCACAAAAGCCGTCAATTGACTTAGCGGCTATTATACTATGTAGAAGTGTATGAACTATAAATATAAATATATATATATATATATGTGTCACAAATTCAATGACATGTATATATATATATATATATATATATGAGGTGTAAAATTGTTTAAAAAAAAATGCGTGGGCTCCCGCCCTATTTTCGCAACCAGACAGACAAAGCCAGCGAATGGGGGCAGATAATAATAGCCCAGAGAGGGACCATTATTTTTGGCCCCCCCTGGCTACTAACATCTGCCCCCAGACACCCCAGAAAAGACAAATCTATAATTAGATTCGCCCTTTCTGGCACTTTGCCCGTCTATTCCCATTGCCCTGTAGCGGTGGCAAATGGGTTAATATGGGGTTAAAGCCACATTGCAATTGAAAGGTGACCTTAAGCCAGGTTAATAATTGAGAGCTGTCAATTAGACAACTATCAATTATTAATCCTATTGCATGAAATAAAAATAAAACACACACACTTTAATTAAAAATCATTTTAATGAAATAAAGACACATGTTTTTGACCACTTTTATTTGACTGCAAAAACCATTTCCTGTAATAAAAATAAAATAAAAAAGCAAAATTATTCTTACCTATCCCATGCACAGTCAGGTCCCACGGTGTAATCCTTCAGAAAGGGTTAATGTTTACTGCAGGGACCGCAGCTAATGGTGCAGCCTCACAGTAAACCCCCAAATGAATGAGTTCCTCTCCTGGCTGACAGGAGAGGAAGTGGAAAGCTTAATTGATAGCTTTCCACTTTCACTTCAGGTCAGTCAGGGACACAATCAGTGACGTCAGAGGGAACTGATTAACAAAAATAGGGGATCCCCTCGAAAAAAATTGGCGTGGGGTCCCCCCTATTTTTGTTAACCAGCCAGATGAAGCAGACCGCTGAGGCCTGGTTTTTCAGGCTGGTAAGGATCCAATATCCATGGACCTTGCAAGCCTGATAATACCAGGCCACAGCAGTCTGCTTAGCTTGGCTGGTTAACAAAAATAGGGGATCCCCTCGAAAAAAAAACAGCGTAGGGGTCCCCCTATTTTTGTTAACCAGCCAAGTAAAATGCAGACTGCTGCGGCCTGATATTAAAAGACTGTCAAGGCCCATGGATTTTGGCCCTCAACAGCCTGATAATACCAGGCTACAGCAGCCCCACATTTGGCGCATCAAAAGATGTGCCAATTGTGGCACTTTACCCGGCTCTTCCCACTGCCCTGTAGCGGTGGCAAGTGGGGTAATAAGGGGTTAATGTCACCGTTGATTGCACGGTGACAATAAGCCCGGTTAATAATGGAGAGGTGTCAATAAGACACCGATCCATTATTAATCCCAAAGTTATTAAATGTATAAAAAAAAGACAAAGCAAGAAAAAAGTCTTTTAATGAAATAAAAGAGACAACAGAGTTTTCATTAATTTTATTATACACTCATTCCTGCGACGCCATCGATCTCCTGTAAAAAAAGAAAAAAAACAAACCAACAGTATACCACCTGTCCGACGCAGTCCATAGTAACGACAGTCCCACGACAATCCAGCTCTGCTACATCGCAATGACAGGCAGAGCCTGTCATCGCGACGAAGCACAGCTGATTACCTGCTTCCCCGGCGGTGACGTCATCGGACTGACTGCTTTACGGCCGGGATTACCCAGCAGTCACTGCAGTTATCGCGAGAAACTGCATGTGACCGCCGGGGAAAGATGATGGCGGCCATGAAGCAGTCCAGCCCGTGACCGCCGGAGATCTTCTGCCAGGTAAGTGCCGCTGACTCCTGACAGACCCGACCGACGGACACTGACAATGACAGTGACAATCCCGATTCCGGTATCCGATATGACGAAAATATCGGTACTCGGAATCGAAAGCCCGATACAGCTAATATCGGCCGATACCCGATATTTGCAGTATCGTATCGCTCAACACTATGTATAAGTGATTAGGCGACTTTATTCTTCGGGTATGTGCAATTACAGTGATAGCAGATTTATATGGGGTTTTTATGTTTGGCTGCTGTCACACACTAAAAGACGCTTTTTAGTGCAAAAACTAGTTTTTTGCGTCACCATATTTTGAGAGTTATAATTTTTTCATATTTCGGCTGACAGAGTCATGTTATGGCTTGCTTTTTGCGGGACGACTTGACGTTTTTATTGGTACCATTTTCGGGCAGATGACTTTTTTTAACGCTTTCTATTCTGATTTTTGGGAGACAGAATGAACAAAAATCAGCAATTCAGGAATTGCTTTTTTTTTTTTTATAGTTCCGCGTGTGGTAAAATTGATAAGACAGCTTTATTCTACAGGTAAGTACGATTACAGCGATCCCTCATTTATATTTTTTTATGTTTTGGCACTTTTACATAATAAAAACTATTTTATAGCATAAATTATTTTTGCATCGCTTTATTCTGAGAGCTATATTTTATTTTTCTGCTGATGGAGCTGTAAGGCGGCTTGCAGGACAAGACTACATTTTCAGCGGTACCATGTTTATTTACATCCGTCTTTTTGATCGCGTTTTATTGCACTTTTTGTTCGGGGGTATGATGATAAAGCATTGTTTTTTGCCTCTTTTTTTATTTATTTTTTTACAGTGTTCAATGAAGGGATTAATAGTGGGACAGTTTTATAGGGGGGGTCATTACAGACGCAGCGGTACCAAATATGTGTACTTTTATTGTTTTGTTTTTTTTTAATTTACATAAATAAATGTGTTTATTGGAAAATCATTTATTTGTTTCTTTATTTAGGAATTTTTAAAAAAATATTTTTACACATTCTAATATTTGTTTTTTACTCATTAAGTTGTGCCTCATTTAAGTTGTACCTGCATGATCAGCATGGTGTATAGGTACGTCCATTTGTGTTAAGTACCTGCAAGATATGTTGTACTGGTACGTCAAATGTTGGAAAGGGATTAAAAAAAATCAGGAGAAATTTAATTTCTCAAATTTATACTTTAATTGTTAACTTAATTTACTTTGGCTTTGAAAATTTGTTGAAAATCTTTTTTTTTTGCTTGGACCTGATATACAACTGAATTATAAAAAGTTATATACATGGTTTTTGGCAGATATAACACTGATTATAACAGCATTAATATTAATATAGCTTGAACTGTCTAAACTCAATAGGCCAATCTGTCAGGTATCGAAACATCTGGTAATTAAGTGAAATTGTGACAATGAGAATTATTTTAAGCTTAACATATTGTAAGTCTGCCAACAAAAATATTTACTGGCTGAATTGGGATGGTTAATGAGAAATACTACCTTTCACTGTTCAGGGATGTACAGGTCTCACTAGTTATTTGCTTTGGGTGATACTGTTTATGCAGCAAGAATGTAGCCAAGATCAGGAGTCCTGGGAAATGGCTGAAGATTTACAGTAATTAAAGTCTAAAGAAATTAATTTTAGGAAATATCTACAAAAGCAAAAATAGCATTAGCTTGTATTCTTTTTCATTCCTTAAATAATACCTGCATAAATTGAAAATCAAAAAGAAAGTTACAAAAGTAAGTCTGAAAGAAAACATTAAATATGAATGAAAAAGAGAAATTTGTTACTGAATTGAGATATCAATAGTCACAAATCTGAATAGAAGAAAAAGGATCCTTCAAAATGCATCCTTTTCCTGATGTTGCTACATTCAATGGCAACATTTTGGCTGTAAAAGATCTACATTTCCATCTGTTTGATGAAAAAAGGGCATGAGATCAGTCAACCTTTCCTTTTTTTATAGCATTGTATTAAAGGGTTATTCTCAAGTTGTCTTTTGAGCAGCACAGAACTGTACATTCTCCTTAGCTTCCTTACTTCCTGGTTTCTAGCAGGGTGGGCTCTCATCCTTGTCTGACAGGTCTGGTAAATTGCAGAACTGTAGTGTCAGTAGAACTATAAAGCTGAGCACAAGTTCTGCTGTAGCATGTTCAGTGATCAGTGGATTGATCTGAGTCTACACTGTTATCAGTGTATTTACACATTGCGATATCAAGGCACAAAGCTCTGGCTTGTGAGAGATCATGATTAGCAGACCTGCTTTGAAAGATGACAACTGGTGATTTAAAACTATGTCTCTTCATAAGATGAAAGGGAGAGGTTGGGGGAGGGCTGTGAGCAGCTAAGGGCCCCATCTCATATAGCGAGATCACTAGCGAGATCGCTGCTAAGTCACAAGTTTTGTGATGCAACAACGATCTCAGCAGCGATCTCGCTATATCTGACACGTACCAGCAATCAGGCCCCTGCTGTGAATCACTGATCATGTCAGAAATGCCTGGACTTTTTTATTGATCGATGGTCTCCCGCTGTCCAGCACGCAGCGTTGCGTGAAGCAGGCAGGAGACCAGCGATCAGCTGGTAACCAAGGTACACATCGGGTTTCCAGGTGCGGGGCTGTGCCTGGAAACCCGATGTGTACGTTGGATACCAGCGCGCTGCTGCAGGGACGTTAACCGCAGTGTCACTGTCCTGATGGCTGCCTGAGCTACCTGTTTGGCAGCTCAGCAGCGATCATGTAGCGACACACCAGCGATCCTGACAAGTTCATATCGTCGGGATCGCTGGTGCGTCGCTATGTGAGACGGGGCCCTAACTGTTGTATAGAAATCAATGGGCTGAAGAGAGCTAGTTGGGATGTTAAGATTTAGACTTTCTTCTAGAATGTAACTACTGCACACTATGTCAAGTCCTGGAGGCCAAGTTCCATGGAAACAAGCTGCACACTGTAAAAAATAAAAGCCTTTGCAGGAGAATGAAAGCAGTTAAAAAAAGCAAGTCATTTGCCAACTTTCTTATTTTCATGCTGTATAAGTAATAAAAGCAATTTAAGATCTTTGAAAATATTCATTTAAGCAGAGCAAACAACAGCGCAATATTTGGTTCTCAAAAGCAGTTTGACCAAAGGCATACGGTGAAGTGGGTGAAAAATAGATAACAGGCACAAAGATTTGTTGCCAAAGCCCTCTTTCCACTAGATCTACCTTGCTTGCAAAAGATCAACAGCTGTTCGGGATTTGCAAGCCAATGCTATATTGTGGGCCATTTTTGCTAAGTGTTCATCTTCTCACAGTGTATGCCACAGGTTTGATAAGATATTATTTAAGTTTCAAAATATAGAGAGAATAACAATTGCCCATGGGACCAGTAATGAATAGCAAGCACAGCTGTAGCTGAACCATTTCCTGTCCGCTTCCTTGAGCATTAAAAAGAAAATTCTGAGATCTAAATATCGTTGCAAGGATATTGTTCTAAAGAAAAGTTAAAAATGGCTGTCTCTTGTAGATGTCATGCCGGTGACAGTGACCTTTTTTTTTAAAGTTCATTAAATTACCTTATTTCAGTTTTTATATATCTGGTCTGCATATTCGTAATAAAAAAGTGACAGTTCATTACTTTTTCTGCACTATTCCCGAGTGTTATAAATTATTTTATGTCCTTCAGAATCATAGATATATTTAATCATCCTAGTAAAGAAATTGTGACTTTTTGGAACCTACAATGCTCACCCAGCTTCCAGGACAAAAACCTCACCAACTTCCCTTATATATAACTGTGTACAAGTGAACATATTTTCTATGCCGTTGCACTGTTTTATAACGTACACATTACATGTTTCCTAGGCACGACAGCACTTTACTTATTTCTACTGATGCATCCTTACATCCTAAGCAACTTTCCTAACCCAAAGACTTTTGAGGAAGTTCAATTCTTTAATGGAAACAACTATCACAAAGGAATTGACTGGTAAGATATATACATTGAGTTTGCAATTAAATGTTGATGCATTGAAAGACCTGCCAATACATTGGAGATAGACATGTTGTTTTAATCGGGAGAACTAAAACTAGTTCATGTGTTTTAGAATTCTTGTTTGCCAAAAATTCATTCATGAGAGAGCTCATTGATATTGGCTTTTTTACAGCTTTGCTTATCACAGAGCCATAATAGGCATTTTATGAAGTGACTCTACTGTGCCACTATCTGCTTCTGATTTCAATTGAATACATATACTTTTTGCAGAAATCGAGGTAAAATAATATTGTGATATGTTCCATTGGACTCTATATGTCTTGAAAGTATTTCGGAATCTACAAAGCCCATTATTGCATTGCACTGAGGCATCAGGCGTTCTATTTAGGACCCTCTTCCGACTCAATTCCCCTGTGCATTATCTCTGAAAATGGTAGTTCTGAGGATGCTCAATATGCTGTCACTCAGGCTATGAGCTTTGTAATGATGTCACGAGGTGCACTGCGATAGCATGGTGTACAGAGATATCAGATGCCTAGTTGTGCCGAAAACAAATGGAAATAAATTTCACTCATGTGAATGAGCATTATTGATATATATATGTGCTTGAAGTTGAGTGCACTATTTACAGTCATACTTCATTCATACTTCATGACCAAGATGGCAGACGCTGAGCTTATTATAATGAATTATGGAATCATGTGATGAGCCCAGCATGGTAGCTAATGGCAAAGTCATTTCAGATGCCACACTCATAACTTGCAGAATGGCCAAGATTACAATCTGGGGAAGTAAAAATTCACTCAGAGGTGTTACCTTTGGCCTTTCCTCCTAACCTTAACCACTTAAATTAAAGGGAACCTGTCTTGGCTAGTAATAAGGGCTTTGACTAGCCAATGGGGCGGTAGTTTCTCCCGACTATTCAGCCCTCTTTCCATGTTATCACTCCCCTGTGGGTGTGATAACATAATTTGCACAAGCCGGCTCATCACCAGCTCATGCAAATCTGGCGCATGCATGCCTCTCATTTCGACAGTGTCACTGCAGTTCTGTAGACAGGTGTACACTTCCCAGATTCAGAGGCACACTGCACATGACCGGAAGCAATGTCCTGAAGTTCATGTCATGTGCAGTGTGCCTCTGAAACTGGGAAGCGTACACTTAGCTATTGAGGTGCAGTGACACTGCTGAAATGAGTGGCGCACATGCGTGAGATTTGTGTGAGCTGGCGATGAAGCCGGCTTGTGCAAATTATGTTATCACACCCACAGGGGAATGATAACATGCAAAGAGGGCTAACTAGTCTGGGGAAACTAACGCCTCATCAAGTAGTCAAATTCCAATTTAGGATTTCTAAACCGGACATTAGAAATGCATTTTTAAAAGATTTATTTCACTGAATAACATTATACAGGGCTGGTTAGGTAGGGAATTTACTCATACATTGGTGAATGCTGCTGGGTCGGAGGGCATGGAGGACATGACTGGTTCCATTTAAAAGCATTAACTACATTTTAGTTTTTTCCATCAGTAGTCCGCAATTTTCAATTTCATTTCCCCGTCCTTTTTTAAGGACCATAACTTTTAATTTTTCTATCAAAATATCTGTATGAGGACATACAGTATTTTTGCTGGACCAGTTGTAGTTGTATATAAAATATAGTGAAAAATGGACAAAAAAATTATAGTGGGCTGACATGGTGAAAAAATACAATTCCACCATTGCTTTCTGGGACTTGTTTTTACAGCATTATTGCATCAAATTTTTTATGTTTTACGTTACTTGAACCTATAATCTTCTGATCGCTTAAACCAGGGGTGGGAAATTAATTTCACCAAGGTGTCAAAAGAGAGACCTGGATGGTTCTGGAGGGCCAAACCAACAGGCCAAACTATTTCATTTTTTTATCACTTAAAATTGAGCAGAATTCAGTAAATTGAGCAACAGCTATGGCTTATATATGTTACGATGGGGCTTAATGTAATATGTATTCATTACCTCTAGCAGCTATCAAAACCACATAATTTACTGTTTTTTATAACATTTATAAAAAGCTGCAAATCAAAACTGCTCCTGTATTTAGTCTCAAATACATAAAATAAGTATAGATGAACCTTGATCAACAGCTCCTCCCACATAGTATGATACCTCCATAACATACCCCTATACAGTACAATGTCCACACAACTCCCTCACACACAGTATGTTCTCCCCAGTTTCTCACACATTATGTATGATGCCCTAACAACTCCTCAAACACAAAATAATATCCCCCACAGGACCTAACATAATATTATATCTCCACAGTCCCTCACAGAGTATACAGTGGCATATAAAAGCTTGGGCAACCCTGGTCAACATTACTGTTATTATGAACAGTTAAGGCAGTTGAAGATGAAATGATCGTTAAAAGGCCTAATGTTAATATATATATATACACACCGTATATACTCATGTATAAGCCGACCTGTGTATAAGCGACCCCCCTAATTTTGCCACAAAAAAATGTGAAAACTTATTGATTCGCGTATAAGCCTAGGGTGAAAATGATTATGCCCCCATATGATGCTCCACAGATTAAGCCCCCATAAATTGCACAGATTATGCCCCCATATGCTCCACAGATTATGCCCCCATATGCTCCAGATTATGCCCCCATATGCTCCACAGATTATGCCCCCATATGTTCCACAGATTATGCCCCCATATGCTCCAGATTATGCCAAATATGCTCCAGAGATTATGCCCCTATGCTCACATTATGCCCCATATGCTCCAGATTATGCCCCCATATGCTCCAGATTATGCCCCCATATGTTCCACAGATTATGCCCCCATATGCTACACAGATTATGCCCCATATGCTCCACAGATTATGCCCCCATATGCTCCACAGATTATGCCCCCATATGCTGCACAGATTATCCCCATATGCTCCACAGATTGTGCCCCCATATGCTCCAGATTATGCCCCCATATGCTCCAGATTATGCCCCATATTCTCCAGATTATGCCCCCATATGTTCCACAGATTATGCCCCCATATGCTCCAGATTATGCCCCATATGCTCCAGATTATGCCCCCATATGTTCCACGATTGTGCCCATTGCTCCATTATGCCCCCATATGCTCCAGATTATGCCCATATTCTCCAGATTATGCCCCCATATGTTCCACAGATTATGCCCCATATGCTCCAGATTATGCCCCATATGCTCCAGATTATGCCCCCATATGTTCCACAGATTATGCCCCCATATGCTCCAGATTATGCCAAATATGCTCCAGAGATTATGCCCCATATGCTCCAGATTATGCCCCCATATGCTCCATATTATGCCGCCATATGTTCCACAGATTATGCCCCCATATGCTACACAGATTATGCCCCATATGCTCCACAGAATATGCCCCATATGCTCCACAGATTATGCCCCCATATGCTGCACATATTATGCCCCCATATGCTCCACAGATTGTGCCCCATATGCTCCAGATTATGCCCCCATATGCTCCAGATTATGCCCCATATGCTCCAGATTATGCCCCCATATGTTCCACAGATTATGCCCCCATATGCTCCAGATTATGCCACATATGCTCCAGATTATGCCCCCATATGTTCCACAGATTATGCCCCCATATGCTCCAGATTATGCCCCCATATGTCCACAGATTATGCCCCCATATGCTCCAGATTATGCCCCCATATGTTCCACAGATTATGCCCCCATATACTCCAGATTATGCCCCCATATTCTGCACAGATTATGCCCCCATATGCTCCACAGATTATGCCCCATAGTATACGTCTCTTATGCTGCTGCTGCTGCAAAAAAAATGACATACTCACCTCTCGTCGCTGGGGGCCAGGTGCCGGTGTCCTGAGCAGGCGGGGACACCAGCGCGCTATGGTGGACAGGTGCCGGTGTCACCGCTCGCTCAGGACCCCGGCACCTGAGATATTTACCTGTCTCTCTCTCCACCGCTGCTCCCTCTTCCGGGTCCTCGGCAGTGAATGATCAGGCAGGGGGCGCGATGCGCACCTACGACGTCATCGCGCCCTCTGCCTGAACATTTACAGCCAGAGGAGTCGGACGAGGGAGCAGCGCGCAGCGGTGGAGAGAGTACAGGTAAATATTGCTATACTCACCCCTCCGCCGGTGCGTCTCTGCAGCCTCTCCTCTTCTCCCGGTGGTCTCCGCAGCTCTTCAGTCCTACAGCGGTCACGTGGTACCGCTTATTAAAGTCATGAATATGTGCATATTCATGACTTTAATGAGCGGTATCATGTGACCGCTGCAGGAAGGAGCCGGAGATCGTGGGAGAAGCAGGGGGGCTGCAGAGACCGCCGGCGGAGGGGTGAATATGATCCGACACCCTCACTCCCCCTCCCCCGCAGACCCCCATTTATGACCCGCGTATAAGCCGAGAGGGGGACTTTCAGCCCTAAAAAATGGGCTGAAAATCTCAGCTTATACACGAGTATATACGGTATATACAGTTGTGTGAAAAAGTGTTTGCGTTTGCCTCCTTCCTTCCTTCTTCAGCATGTTTGTCACACTTAAAATGTTTCAGATCACCAAATTTAAATATTAGACAAGCATAACATAAGTAAACATAAAATGCAGTTTCTAAATTACGGTCTTTATTATTAACAGAAAATGAAATCCATACTTACAGTGCCCTGTGTGAGAAAGTGATTGCCCTCCTTCCTTTCCTTACAACATAAATTAGCAGTGGTTTATCACTTCTTTGGGAAGCTGATTTCAGTTTCCCTAGCCACACCCAGACCTGATTACTGTCACACCTATTCTCAAACAAGTAATCACTGAAATTAGACCTGCCTGACAAAATGATGTAGACTAGAAGATTACTCAAATGCTAGACATGATGCAGCGATCCAAAGAAACTATGGAACAAATGAGAAACAAAGTAATTGAGATCTATCGTCAGGAATAGTTTTCTAAAGTTTTGGGACTCCAGCACAGCACAGTAAGAGCCATTATCCACAAATAGAGAAACATGGAACAGTGGTGAACCTTCCCAGGAGCGTCTGGCTTACCAAAGTTCCCCCAAGAGCCCAGCGACGACTCACACAAGAGGTCACAAAAGACCCTACAACATATTCTAAGAACTGAAGGGTTTACGTGCCTCAGTTAAGGTCAGTGTCCATGACTCTACAATAAGAATGAGACTGTGAAAAAATGGACTGCATTGCAGAGTTCCAAGATGAAAACCACTGCTGAGCAATTAGAACATAAAGGCTTGTCTCAATTTTGCCAGAAAATATCTTGATGATCCCCAAGATTTTGGAAGAATGTTCTGTGGACTGACAAATAAAAGTTGAACTTGAAGGTGCATGTCCCATTGCATCTGGTATAGAAGTAGCACAGCATTTCAGAAAAGGAACATCATACCAACAATATGGTGTTAGGGTTGGCAGATCGCACCAAATGAAATACAATAATATTAAGGTGCATTCGCAACTCGGGGTCCACCGTGCAGAGATGGAACCTGCTGCTAAGCAATGGCGGAACAAGGGGCAGTTGAACGCCGACAACACACTGGTTAGATGTCACCCAGTGTGAACAGCGGCGAACTCTGTTACTTCACAGTGCTGCCACAACAAAGTAATAGAACGCTGTTCTCTGTTACACATCACAGGACACAGCTGATATGTTGCGAGTGAAGTCACTGGGCTCAACTCCTGGAACGCGGGGACTTAAGTCTGACTGGACCCACAATACACACGGCATCGCACTAGCGATGCCACTACTTGGCGCTCAGTGGTAGCAAACACAGCTAACTAAAAAACAAGAGCAAAAAGCTCAACTGACTGCAGAGCGGTACCAAAAGTTGTGTGCCAGAGCACGTGGATTGACTGTGCCCTGTAAACAGCCCCTGCTAAGCAGCACACGTGGCCGAGACAGGCGCTAGGTCAAGCCGAGTAAAAACCTGTCTGACTAAGGAACACTAGATGGTCATACACGCCGACAGTGCGGCAGGTTCTTGGCCCAAACACCCGTGCATACAGAGAGTGGTAGCATATCCATTTGCTCACACACCACATGGTTTATACTAGCGCACAGCCATGTGGCCGTGCAATCTTTTTATAACTGCAGTCTACCAGGACCTTGCTGATGGCCCAATCCCAACTGCTTGAGGACTTGAGTATGTGACCTCCGACCACCAATGAGCGGTCATCTCACAGACATGCTCAGATGGATAAAAGCAGAACTTAGTCCCAGAAATGTCTGCTGGCCGCTGACTAATGCTGGTTGCTATAGCTGAACTTGAGGTGGCAGCTGCAAACCAAACGCATAGCATTAGCCTGAGCAAGATGCTGGGACCGACGTCTCCGCTGAACAGGATCCTCTGCGGCTGAAGAAGAATGGAAGAATGCAGAGGACATGGTTCGAGATTCCCCTATGCAGTAGCGGGATCTTGACCCCTAATATATGGTGGTAGTATGATGGTCTGGGCTGTTTTGCTGCTTCAGGACCTGGAAGACGTGGTGTGATAAAAGAAACCATGAATTCTGCTGTTTACTAAAAAATCCTGTTCATAACCTCAAGCTGAAGCACACTTGGTTATGCAGCACGACAATGATCAAAACACACCAGCAAGTCTTTGGAGTGGCCTAGTCAAAGTCTTGAACTTAATCTGCTCAGAAACCCTCCAATGTGGCTGAATCACAACAAAACGGAAATGATGAGTGGGCAAAAATTCCTCCAGAACGTTGTAAAAGACTCATTGCCAGTTATCGCAAATGCTTGAATGCAGTTGTTGCTGCTAAGGGTGGATCAACCAGTTATTAGGTTAAGGGGGCAATCAATTTTTCACACAGGGCCCTGTTGGTTTGGATCTATTTTTCCCTTAATAATAAAATTTTTATTTAACCCCTTAACGACCAAGCCATTTTGTAGGTTAAAGACCAGGCCAATTTTTACATTTCTGACCACTGTCTCTTTATGAGGTTATAACTCTGGAACGCTTCAACGGATCTTGGCGATTCTGAGATTGTTTTCTCGAGACATATTGTACTTCATGATAGTGGTAAAATTTCTTCAATATAACTTGCGTTTATTTATAAAAAAAACGGAAATATGGCAAAAATTTTGAAAATTTTGCAATTTTCAAACTTTTAATTTTTATGCCATTAAATCAGAGAGATATGTCACAAAAATTAGTTAATAAATAACATTTCCCACATGTCTACTTTACATCAGCACAATTTTGGAACCAAAATTTTTTTTTGTTAGGAAGTTATAAGTGTTAAAAGTTGACCAGCAATTTCTCATTTTTCCAACAAAATTTACAAAATCATTTTTTTTAGGGGCCACCTCACATTTGAAGTGAATTTGAGGGGTCAATATGACAGAAAATACCCAAAAGTGACACCATTCTAAAAACTGCACCCCTCAACGTGTTCAAAGCCACATTCAAGAAGTTTATTAACCCTTTAGGTACTTCACAAGAATTGAAGCAATGTGGAAGGAAAAAATTAACATTTAACTTTTTTTCCCAAAATTTTTCTTTCGACACAATTTTTTAAAATTTTGTCAAGGGTATCAGTAGAAAATGAACCACAATATTTGTTGTACAATTTCTCCTGAGTACATCGATACCCCATGTGTGGGGGTAAACCACTATTTGGGCGCATGGCAGAGCTCGGAAGGGAAGCAGCGCCATTTGACTTTTTTGGCTGGAATTGAGATTGGACGCCATGTCGCATTTGGAGAGTCCCTGTGTGCCTTAACAGTGGAAACCCCCCACAAGTGACCCCATTTTGGAAACTAGACCCCCCAAGTAACTTATCTAAATGTGTTGTGAGAGCTTTTAACCCCCAAGGGCTTCACAGAAGGTTATAACGTAGAGCCGTAAAATTAAAAAATCATGTTTTTTCCACAAAAATGATCTTTTCATCCCAATTTTTATTTTCCAAAGGATAAAAGGACCCCAAAAGTTATTGTGCAATTAGTCCTGAGTACGCTGATACCCCATATGTGGGGGTAAACCACTATTTTGACGCATGACAGAGCTGGAAAGGGAAGGAGCGCCTTTTTCAAATGCAGATTTTGATGGAATGGTCTGCGGGTGTCATGTCACGTTTGGAGAGCCCCTGATGTGCCTAAACAGTAGAAACCCCCCACAAGTGACTCCATTTTGGAAACTAGACCCCCAAGGAACTTATCTAGATGTGTGGTGAGCACTTTGAACCCCCAAGTGCTTCACAGAAGTTTATAACGTAGAGCCGTGAAAATAAAAATATCATATTTTTTTCCACAAAAATAATCTTTTTGCCCCCAAATTTTTATTTTTATAAGGGTAACAGGAGAAATAGGACCCCAAAAGCTATTGTGCAATTTGTCCTGAGTATGCTGATATCCCATATGTGGGGGGGAACCACTATTTTGACGCATGGCAGAGCTCGGAAGGGAAGGAGCACTGTTTTTAAATGCAGACTTTGATGGAATGGTCTGCGGGTGTCATGTCGCGCTTGGAGAGCCTCTGATGTGCCTAAACAGTAGAAACCCCCCACAAATGACCCCATTTTGCAAACTAGACCCCCCAAGGAACTTATCTAGATGTGTGGTCAGCACTTTGAACCCCCAAGGGCTTCACAGAAGTTTATAATGTAGAGCCGTGAAAATAAAAAAATCATATTTTTTTCCACAAAAATTACCTTTTTGCCCCAAATTTTTATTTTTCTAAGGGTAACAGGAGAAATAAGACCCCAAAAGCTATTGTGCATTTTGTCCTGAGTACGCTGATACCCCATATGTGGGGGGGAACCACTGTGATCGCCTTACTGCGATCTTTGGGAGGCACAATGAACAAATCCACAAAAGGTGAAGAATTGGTTTTTTTTTTTACGCCGTTCCTCGTGCGGTATTAGTGATTAGGCGACTTTATTCCTCGGATCGGTGCGATTACAGCGATACCAGATTTACACCCTTTTTTCATGTTTAGCTTCTGTCACACACTAAAAGATGCTTTTTCTTGGAATAATTTTTTGTAAGAAATTTTTGCATCACCGTATTTTGAGAGCTATAATTTTTCCATATTTCAGCCGACAGAGTTATCTGTGGGCTTATTTTTTGCGGGACGAGCTGACGTTTTTATTGGTACCATATTCAGGCACATAACGTTTTTTGATCGTTTCCTATTCCGATTTTTGTGGAATCAGAATGAACAAAAACCAGCAATTCAGGAATTGTTTTTTTTTTTTTTTTTTCCTCCGTTCCGTGTGTGGTAAAATTGATAAAGCAGCTTTATTCTTCGGGTCACTACGGTTACGGCGATTCCTCATTTATATATTTTTTTTATGTTTTGGTGTTTTTTACACAATAAAAAATTTTATAGAAAAAATAATTATTTTTGCATCAGTTTATTCCGCGAGCTATAACTTTTTATTTTTTCGCTGATGATGCTGTATAGCAGCTTGTTTTTTGCGGGACAAGATGACGTTTTCAGCGGTACCATGATTATTTATATCTGACTTTTTGATCGCGTGTTATTGCACTTTTTCCAAGCGGTATAATGATACCGCTTGGAAAAAGTATAATTTACTACTTTTTTGTGTTTTTTTTTACGGCTTTCACTGAAGGGGTTAACTAGGATTACGCTTTTATAGATGGGATTTTTACGGACGTGGCGATACCTAACATGTGTATGTTTTTTGTTTTTTATTTTTTTTATTACATAAAAATGTGTATTTTTTAGGGGATTTTTTTTAAATTATTTTTTAATATTTTTTTTACAATTTTTTTAAAAAAATGATTTTTTTTAACTTGTCCCTTTATGGGACTTTCACTTTTTTTACTTTTTATTGCAGTTACAATGCATTGCAATGCTCTGGCATTGCAATGCATTGCAACTATAGTGGAATCTGCTGTGACAATGATCACAGCAGCTTCCCGTAGCTAAATGACCCGGAGGTTGTCATGACAACCCCCGGGTCATCAAGGCAGAGATCGGCCCCTGCAAATACATTGCAGGGTGCCGATCTGAGGCAGAGGGAGCTCCCGACCCTCTGCCTCCCCCCTGAGCTCTGCGATCGCGCTCGATCGCAGCAGTCAGGGGGTTAACAGCCAGGGGCGGTGGGGGCTCCGCTCCTGGCTGTCAGTGCAGGAAGCCTGGCCACTGCAGCGCCGGCTCCTGCACTGATCGCGCTGGAGAAGCTGAAATTTCAGCTTCTCCTGCACGATCGCTGCTGTGTTTGGTCAGTCAGATTGACTGACCAAGCACAGCGCTGTAGGTGCGGGGACCGACGGCAAAGGTCCCCGCACCGCTTGCCGTGCCTGTCAGCTGTCTGTGACAGCTGTCGGCACTGATCTACCACTGCGTGTTTACACGCAGTGGTAGATCAAAGCCATGACGTGCAGAGTCCGTCCTGGTGCCGGAACTGACACCTTGCCATGACGGACTCTGCACGTCAGTGGACATTAAGGGGTTAAAAACATAATTTTGTGTTTACTTGTGTAATCTTTGTCTAATATTTAATTTAGTTTGGTGATCTAAAACATTTAAGTGTTACAAGAATGTAAAAGAAAATTAATTCAGGAAGGGGAAAGCAATTTTTAACACAACTGTATATATATACATATTTTTTTTTTTTTTACATCTTTTACATTTCAAAAATTACAAAAAGAAAAGTGGGCAAATGCAAAAGTTTCAGACCTTAATTAGCCTGTTAGTGCTATGGCTTGTTCACTATTAGAGATGAGCGAATACGTTTGGAAAACGATCGCCAAACAAAAATTTGGCACGAATATAGCACATTCGAAACATGAGCATTTTTTCTTAAAATCTGAAAAGGGCGGGAAAATAATTGCATTGCCACTCTAGTATTTTAAAGTAGAGAATAGATAGATAGATAGATAGATAGATAGATAGATAGATAGATAGATAGATAGATAGATAAAAAGCTGGCAGTTCAGCTGCCGCATACAGTAAAATCACAGCAGGACCCAACAGGATAAAATAAATGGATTGCATACAGTATATACACATAGAATAGATAGATATTTAGATGTCAGTGACATATAGGCTAAGTGCACACGATCAGGAATAATTGCGTTTTTTTTTCGCGGTTTTTCCGCGGTTTTCCGCGGTAAAAACGCGATAAAAACGCAAGCATTAAGCATCCTATACATGTTAATTGATTCCGCATGTTTTGGCCACATGTTGCGTTTTTTTCCGCGAAAAAAACGCTTCGCGGAAAAAATAGCAACATGTTCATTAATTTTGCGGAATGTAAGCGGTTCATGTGCGGTGGTACCCAGGGTCTGGAGGAGAGGAGACTCTCCTCCAGGCCCTGGGTACCATATCCCTGGTAAAACAATAATTAAAATAAAAAATAATGATATTCTCACCTTCCGGCGGCCCCCGCAGCCTTCCCGCGGCCCCCGCAGCCTTCCCGCCTTCAGCGATGCTCCCGGCAACTCCCGGTCCCAAGAGTGCTTTGCGAGAATCACCCAGATGGCATAGCGGTCTCGCGAGATGCTACGTCATCGGTGTGATTTGTCGCAAAGCACTCCTGGGACCGGAGTTGCCGGGAGCGTCGCTGAAGGCGGGAAGGCTGCGGGGGCCGCCGGAAGGTGAGAATATCATTATTTATTATTTTTTTTATTATTTTTACATTAGATCTTTTTACTATTGATGCGGCATAGGCGGCATCAATAGTAAAAAGTTGGTCACACTTGTCAAACACTATGTTTGACTCGTGTGACCAACCTGTCAATCAGTTTTCCAAGCGATGCTACAGATCGCTAGGAAAACGCTAGCATTCTGCAAGCTAATTACGCTTGCAAAACGCTATTATTCTGGCGGGAATCAGCATACAAAAAACGTGCGTATTTCCTGCGGGAGAAGTGCGGGATTGCCGCGGAAATTTCCGCGGCAATTCCGCAACGTGTGAACTTAGCCATACAATTAGGACAGTCCATGTGCAGCTTACTGCACATGTATGTAATTACTAAAATATGATTTTTCTGAAAAAAATGATGTGGGCTCCCGTGTAATTTTCTTAACCAGCAGAGGGAAAGCCGACAACTCGGGGCAGATGTTTATAACCTGGTAAGGGGGTAATGCCCATGGAGCTTTGCAGGCTATTAATATCAGCTCATTGCAGTATACTTAGCCTTTACTGGTCATTAAAATGGGGGACCCCAGAAAAAAATGACATAGGGTCACCCTATAATTAACAACCAGCAAAGGCTAGGCAGACAGCTGTGGAGTGATATTAACAACCTAGGAAGGGGCCATGGATATTGCCCCCCAGGCTAAAAACATCAGCTCTCAGCTGCTCCAGAAAAGGCGCATCCATAGGATGTGCCAAATTTGGCACTTATCCACGCTCTTCTCACTTGCCCTGAAGCGGTGGCAAGTGAGGTAATAGTTGGGAGGTTGATGTCACCTTTGTATTGTCAGGTGACATCAAGCTCAGAGGTTAGTAATGGAAAGATGTCTATAAGATGCTCCAATTACTTACCCCATAGTCATATTGTATAAAAACACACATACAAAATAAAGTCCTTTAATTGAAAGAATCACACAGACTCCTTTAATAAATCTTAATTAAACCATACTTATGACATCGCCCATTGAAGTGACGCCATTGTCCCCTGCAAGAGAATTAAAATAACATACAACAATATTTCTCACCTGTCCGCTGAGAAGATGATAATCCATTTGTCCCATGATGGGTGTAGCTCTGCTACATCTAGATGGCAGGCTGCATGGTTGCATGATGCAAAAATGCAGCCTGACATCCAGCAGAGACACTGAGCAGCATCTGCTACCACTTCCCAGTGTCTCAAGATGAACTCCAATAACCTGTCTGATGTCACCCCGAGCGTGAGAAAGTTCTCACGCTCTAGATGCCATCAGAAAGGTCCTGGGAGTTCACAATGAACTCACTTAACCTAACAGACGTCAGCACGAGCACCGATAGAAATTTTCCCACTGCACTAATGCTGATGTCAGTTAGGTGAAGTAAGTTCATTGTCTGTGACACTGGAAATTCATTGATTCACTGAGAAGCTGTAGCAGATGCTGCTCAGTATCTCTGCTGGATGTCAGGCTGTTTTGTCACATCATGCAACCATGCAGCCTGCCATCTAGATGTAGCAGAGCTAGACCAATGATGGGACAAATGGATTATCATCTTCCCAGCGGTCATGTGAGGAATATTGTTGTTTGCTATTTTAATTGTCTTGCAGGGGACAATAGCATCACTGGAATGGGCAGTGTATATGACTGAGCTGCATTGAGAAAGATCACTGGAGTTCATCAGATGATGAGCCACAGTGATCTCACTTATGGCACCACCGCTGTGTGAGAAAGTTCACCGGAGTTCATCAGCTAATGAACTTGTGTGACCTCTCACAGCAGCCTAGCGCTATACACTGTGGGAGCAATGACACTCCTGTCAGTGCATTGCCTGTGACAGGTTAGATCAGTCACGTTTCCCGATGTGACTGTTCTACATGTGAGATTGCTTTTTACTTTTTATAGGAGATATAGGCATCGGGGATTGGGCATTAAGGTGAATATATGTTTTTTTATTTACAATTTTTTTATAGGAGACAAGGGCATCCAGAATTTGGTGATAGGTGAGTATAATGTGCTTCTTATTTTTATTTGAATATGTATTTAATTATTTTACATGTTTTTTTTTACGTTTTCAGCACAGGTGCTGGCTGATGAGAGACTATTTCTCCCATCAGCGGCACCTGCTATCACTGTTATCTGTGACAGCAGATGTAGCCTGATGGGAGGAGTAGTCTCTCATCAGCCAGCACATGCTGACCTGTGGTATGTTTTTACCTTGGGTCACAGTATCTCTGCAGGATCATGCAGACATCTTACAGCATGACTCCGCAGTGCTCTGATGGCGGTAACAATCTACCGGTGGTAATGTAACTGCCAATCAGAACCATCAGGTGGGAAACATCAGCGGTTGTGCTTTCTATGCATTTGTTTTTTCCTCCTATTAAATCCAATGGTGTTCGGCTATATTCGGGAATTAAATCAGCGAATATTGCAAATTCGGCGATCGTGGTCTGAACCGAATATTGAAACATTCGCTCATCTCTATTCATTATCATTGTTAGGAAAGGCCAGATGATGCAAATTTCACAGCTTTATTTCCTAGCCTCATCTAACCTTGAGCCAAAAAACAGCAGCCATTGGATCTTTTAAGCAGCTGCCCAGAACTCCAAAAATGAAAATGGTGGAGGCTCACAAAGCAGGAGAAGGCTATAAGAAGATAGCAAAGCATTTTCAAGTTGCCTTTCATCAGTTCGCAATGTATTTAAGAAGTGGCAGTTAACCTTCAGAAAGACCTTCAGAAAGATTTAGCAGACTATGGAGTTGTGGTACATTGTTCTACTGTTCAGAGATACCTGCACAAGTAAGTATGGCCCTCATGGAAGAGTCATCAGAAGAAAATCTCTCTTGCATCCTCCTCATAAAATTCAGCATCAGAAATGTTCAAAAGAACATCTAAATAAGCCGGATGCATTTTTTAAACAAATCTAGTGGACCGATGAGGTCAAAATATAATTATTTGGCCACAATGATCAAAGGTATGTGTGTAAAAAAAATTCAGGAAAAGAAGAACTTGCCAAGAATTAAGCATGGGGGTGGATCAATCATGTTTTGGATGAGTTTTGCAGCCAATGGCATGGGGAACATTTCATAGGTAGAGTGAAGAATGGATTCAATGAAATTTCAACAAATTCTTGATGCAAACATAACACCATCTGTAGAAAGCTGAAGTTGAAAGGAGGATGGCTTCTTCAAATGGATAATGATCCTAAATAGAGATGGGCGAACCTGAACAGTAAAGTTTGGGGTCTGTACCGAATAGCTAGTGTTAAGGCAAGGACCCCGAACACGGACTTCTCCAGGAAGTCCCTCTTACTGTTTGGGTTTGACAGCCCGAACATCGGGTGTTTCCCATGCAGTCATCTGCATGACAGTGCTAGAAACACCAGCGATTGCCTCGCTGTCAGATGGCAGTGTGATCCAGCAGTTATGACTGGCGTTATTATATATATATATAGTGACAAAATCACTGGTAAAGTGCTAAAGGGGAGATGTGTTTCACTGAGACTATTAGCTTCAGTGATTTAAAACCCAGAAGCTTGCTCCAGCACACTATGTGTTGAGAGGAGTTAATCAGCCAGTGAAAGTCTTAAGGAGACAATGTTCCTGCGTCTACCTCCATGTACAGCTGAGTGAGCCAATCTACCACAGGTGGTGTTTCGAATTTGGGCAAAGTTCCAAGAACACGTATAGTGGCTGTGGACAAACCACATGTCCTGGTTAACGGCGGCCTTAAGAAAAGAGACAAAGACAGACAGCTTGGAGCACCTGATTAAGCATCTTGTGAAGGCACAGCAGCAACAGCTGGAGCATCAGGAGACAAGTAATCTGCTTATGCAACAGATGCAACAACAACAGCAGCAGCACGAGCTGCAGCTCCAACAACAGCAGCAGCAGATCTGCTCACAGAGGTGATTCGTGGGAGGCCAGCAGCCCCTTCCCCAAGTCCAGGTGGCGACACGTACGTCTGTAAAGCGGTGAGATGAGTGATGCAAAAGATGACCCTGTGCGATGATGTGGAAGCATTTTTTCTGTTTTTTGAGCGGGTAACAGAGCGGAAGAAACTATCACCAGACCAGTGGGTGGAGATGCTGGCCCCCTATCTAATTGGCAAGCCCCTGAAGGCTTATTATGACTTGGCCTTACAAGATGCCTGGGAATATGCTAAACTAAAAACTGAGATACAGGCACACTCAGGGGTGGCGATGTCTGTCCAAGCTCCAAGGTTCCACCACTGGGTGTATAGTGATGATAAACCCCCTCGCATGCAATTGTTCAGAAATGGTTGCAGTCTTTCACCCCAGCCCAGATGGTAGAGCGGGTCGTAATGGACAGATATATCCTCTCCCTTCCCAGGCCGGTGAAAACCTGGTTGCCCAGGGGGCTCCCCGAAATGTAGATGACCTGGTTGGTCTAGTAGAAAAGTACCAGGTGGTCAAGAGGTCTCTAAGGAAGCCAGGTGGTGTTGCATTCCCATACTGAGGTACCAAGAGGGAGACTGAATCTGAAAAGAAGAGTAGTAGAGCCCACCACTGGGCAAATCCTAGGTGCCTAGGGGTTGCTGAGGGGTTGCCAAAGGCTGCTGGTAAAGACTTGCTTTGCTGGAGATGTTACGGTCCTGGGCATATAGACGCCCAGTGTCCTATGTCCTACGAAGACATGGACTGTAGCATGGGAAAGCGCTGTTTGTATTATGCTTAACCTGTCTGCAGTGTGGACTATCAGCCAGAAGAGGGGTTGCAAGCATGTCCCATATCAATAAATGGGGTACTGGTGTTGGGACTCTTGAAGTCATGGAGTTTGGTGACCCTAGTAAGGGCCACACTCCCTCACCAGTTTATCCCCAGAAAACATGTGGGCATTAATTGTATTTACAGGGATGGCCAATGACTTTCCCATTACCAGAGTGTCTATAAAAATGAACTGTGGGGCTGAGACATATTAGGTCAGAGTGGTTATGGGCTTACTACATCAGTGATTAATAGTATTAATAATAGGGTTAGTTAAGAGCTGGGAGCTGACACAAGGTTTCCTCATTTTGCCAGGGGCACCAATACATCCTAGTGGTGATGGACTATACAACACGGTACCCAGAGGTGGTGCCACTGAGAAACTCCCTCTCCAGTTGCATAGCCTGAGAACTAGTCCATGTTTTTTTTTAACAAGCCTGCCAAAGGAGATCCTGGTGGACCAAGGAACTCCTTTTATGTCCAAAGTGATATGGGAACTGTGTAAGGCTCTACAGATTATATAACTTTGGATGTCGTTGTACCATCCGCAGATGAACAGACTGGTGGAGAGGTTCAACAAGACCTTGAAATCCATGCTTAAGAAGGTCATGGAGAAGGATTTCGGAGACTGGGATTGCCTACTCCGATACCTGTTATTCTCTATTAGGGAAATTCCACAGGACACTACAAGGTTCTCACAGATTGAGCTGCAATATAGACGGCACCCTCGAGGACTTCTGAATATTACGCCGGAGACCTGGGAAGCGGAGGTTACACACCACTGGAGCATCATCGAGCATGTGGCTGCGATGGTGATGCCGATTGTGAAGGAGAGCCTCCTTCAAGCACAAGCCCAGGCAAGGGTCTACAATCGGGCAGCGAGACTGAGACAGTTTAGTCACAAAGAACGAGAGTTGGTGTTGATCCCCATGGTGGAAAGTAAGCTCCTGGCCAAGTTGCAAGGGCCCTATGAGGTGGTCAAAAAGTTGAGTGACGTCAACTAAAAGGTCCACCAGCCAGGGAGATGAAAACCGTACCAGGTGTTTCACATTAACCTGCTCAAACCATGGCAAGACAGAGAACCAGTGGAAGCTATGTGCCTGAAGTCAGGGTCGGGGATGTCACAGTGGTAAAGACACAGTCACCATCCCAGAATCAACAGTGCTGAGAGCTGCTTCAGCGGAACCAAGACCTGTTTTCGTAATTGTCAGGTTACCAGGTCGTGGAGCGTGAAATCCTGACAGAACTGCATGTGATGGTGAACCAAAAGCCATATCAGATTTCCAAAGCTCACTGCGAGGTGATCTCCAAGAAGGTGAGGAGAATGTTGAGCCTGGGCATCATCAAGAAGTCAGAGTGGATGGTTCAGCCCCATTTTCCTTGTGCTGAAGCTGGATGGAGAGTGGAGTTTCTCTAATGACTACAGGAAGCTGAATGAGCTATCCAAGTTCAACGCATATTTGATGCCCCGAGTCGATGAGCTCATTGAGAAGCTAGGATCAGCCAGATATATCACCACCCTGGACCTAACAAAATGGTACTGGCAACTTCTCCTGTCCCCAAGTGCCAAGGAAAAGACAGTCTTCTCTGACAGGTGCTTTCAATACACCAGGTTGCTGTTTGAACTGCAGGGAGCCCCAGCAACCTTCCAGAGTTCTATGGTTCGGATCCTGTTATCT
>JARQOD010000001.1:235609524-235651281 GCA_033576555.1 Oophaga sylvatica | reverse complement strand
TTCACACCACGTCTGATTATTGGCTGTACACCCTCCTAGACCCTCGCTACCGGGACAACTTACAAGCCTCATCACACCGTTGAACCGGAGCGTAAAATGCGGAAGTACCAAGACACACTAGTGCAATCCATAACGTTCTCCATTCCAGCCGAGAGCAGTGCTGCTGCTACTGCTTTACAAAGCAGCTCTGTGCGTCGAGGCAGTGGAGACAGCTCTGCAACAAGAGGGAGCACAAGCAGCGCCTCTGCACAGGGCAAGACAGTATATTCCAAATGTGGCGAAGTTTTGTGGCAGCGACACCAATGTCTACACCATCCGAGACGGCTCCAGTCAGCAGGAGGCAACATTTCCGTAAGATGGTGACAGACTACATTCTTGCCCTCTCAGTGTACTCCCAGATGGCTCTTCCCCATTCAAGTTTGTTGTCTCTAAGCTGGATACATGGCCAGAGCTTAGCCAGTATGCATTGGAGGTGCTGGCTTGCCCTGCTGCCAGTGTATTATCGGAGCGCGTCTTTACTGCTGCAGGTGGTGTACTAACAGACCATTGCATGCGACTATCCTACGATAATGTAGAACGCTTACTTTTCTGAAAATGAACTAGGCATGAATCTCGCCTGAATTTGCCTGTCCGGTTTCAGATAAACTAACTGGTTGGCAACGTTTTCCATGTCTCCTGTTATGTTCATCTTTCTACCACCTGAACTATACTCCCTGAGCTACAACACTGCCAGTTGCTGCTCAGAAGTGTCGTGTCCACAGACCAATACACAAGCTATAGTGATAGTGGGGTTCAGTAACGCCTGCTATTCCCCTGCTGTGTGTCTGACAAAAATTAATGCTGCTAACTCCAAATTAAAGTTCAAATTAAAGTTCAAACATCTCATACTAGGCCTCAGCCTACAACCTCCTTGACCCTGGGCTCAGAAGTGTTGGATGCACAGATCAAAACAATCGATGATGTGTTTGTGGGTTCAGTAACGCCTGCTGTTCCCCTGCTGTGTGTCCGGCAAAAATTACTGCTACCTAGCTACACATGTTGAAAAAAACATGACATGTTAAAGTGCTAGTGCTACACATAGATATCAGGCTACACCCTTATTTCTAAGCTGTAAATAAGTCAAACGTCACATTTAAAACCATTCAATGATTAGTGTTGGTAACAAATCTGTAACTAAATAATTGTGACATATTATGGCAGATATCCACATGTGTAACACAAAAGCTAACACAAAAGCATACTTATGCTATAGGGTACTGATGGTGAACCTTCTCACTCCATAACTTTGACAAATCCAACTCACATCATGCCTCAAATGCTGCAATGTTGGAAGTGCATAATGTGGGTTGAACTTTGACAACAGCTGCAGTGCGAAGGTTATCCTTCTGTGTTCTTGGCTTTTAAATAAAAGCATACAAGTAAATATAATAATACATTGTTGATTAAGGGACGTGATGTACACCTGTAATATTGTGCAAACAATGTATGTAGGACGATTCCTCTTCAACATTACTTATATTTGTGTCATTTCAAAAAATACATATTTTTGTTAAAAATTAAAAACCCATGTTCACTACCTGTGAAAGGCCCCTTTGTGTACTTCTATAGTGTTTGAAACCAATGTATTGTATACGGATTGAAGCACGTCACAGTAATAGATTTGAATTATTGAAATAGAATGTAGCAGCACCAATTCGAGAAAAATGTGAAGGATGAGGCAGTGAGACACGCTCAGCAGAGTACACGCAGCGGTGGTTGAAGTAAGTGGAGCGGGATCTACGCTCCTACCAAAAAATTAAACCTCAACTAAAGTGAACACTGAACACAACTGTTCACTTGCTGTGAAAGGCCTTTTTGTGGACTTCTATTATGTTTGCAAGCAATGTATTGTATTTTGATGGAAGAGCGTCACACTAATAGATTTTAGTAAATTGAAAATAGAATAAAGCAGCACCAATTTTAGAAAAAATACAAGGATGAGCCAGTGACAGACACTCAGCAGAGTACACGCAGCGGTGGTTGAAGTAAGTGGAGCGGATCTACGCTCCTACCAAAAAATTTAAACCTCAGACTAGAGTGAACACTGAACACAACTGTTCACTTGCTGTGAAAGGCCTTTTTGTGGACTTCTATTATGTTTGCAAGCAATGTATTGTATTTTGATGGAAGAGCGTCACACTAATAGATTTTAGTAAATTGAAAATAGAATAAAGCAGCACCAATTTTAGAAAAATTACAAGGATGAGCCAGTGACAGACACTCAGCAGAGTACACGCAGCGGTGGTTGAAGTAAGTGGAGCGGGATCTACGCTCCTGCCAAAAATTTAAACCTCAGACTAGAGTGAACACTGAACACAACTGTTCACTTGCTGTGAAAGGCCTTTTTGTGGACTTCTATTATGTTTGCAAGCAATGTATTGTATTTTGATGGAAGAGCGTCACACTAATAGATTTTAGTAAATTGAAAATAGAATAAAGCAGCACCAATTTTAGAAAAATTACAAGGATGAGCCATTGACAGACACTCAGCAGAGTACACGCAGCGGTGGTTGAAGTAAGTGGAGCGGGATCTACGCTCCTACCAAAAATTTAAACCTCAGACTAGAGTGAACACTGAACACAACTGTTCACTTGCTGTGAAAGGCCTTTTTGTGGACTTCTATTATGTTTGCAAGCAATGTATTGTATTTTGATGGAAGAGCGTCACACTAATAGATTTTAGTAAATTGAAAATAGAATAAAGCAGCACCAATTTTAGAAAAATTACAAGGATGAGCCAGTGACAGACACTCAGCAGAGTACACGCAGCATTAGTCGAAGTAACTGGAGCGTGATCTGCATTTAAAAAAAAAAAAAAAATACCTCACAGACTGCAGTGAACACTGAAACACAACTGTTCACTATCTGTGAAAGGCTCCTTTCTGTACTTCTATAGTGTTTGCAACCAATGTATTGTTTACGGATGGAAGCGCATCACACTATAATTTCTATTGAATGGAGCAGCTAGAATTACACTAAAGAAAAAAAAAGAGTCTGTGAGTGACACGTGCAGATGCCTACAGACAGCGTTGGATGCAGAGCAAACTGCAGCGTCACCTGCACTCTCACACACACACCTTGCACAGAGCTGTTAAAACAACACTGCAAGGCAAAAGGAAGCTTTACACAGCGGTTGGTAAACTAGCCTGCCTAAAGCACAGTACACAAAATCGCAATCTCTAACTGTCCCTCAGAGTCAGCACAGCAGCGTTCTGTCCCTAACTGAGTTCACAGCACAGTGACGCCAAAATGGCGGCGGCGCCTTTTATAGTGCATTCTGACATCATTTCAGCAGCCAATCACAGCCATGCCATTAGATGACCGCAGCAGTACGGGATGTGCCCACACTTCGTTGGATTCCTCATTGGCTGACTAAAATCACAGTGCCTCTCAAAGAATTATGGGAACTTCCGATTCCGGTATACGATATAGGAAAAATATCGGAACTAAGTATAGGAATTCCGATACAGCGAATATCGGCCGATACCCGATACTTGCGGTATCGGAATGCTCAACACTAATCATAACATTAACGTTGAAACTTTTTGATGATCATTATCTTCGGCCTGTACATTGCCCAAAGTCCTGACCTTTGGATTGGATGGCAGGTGAGCTGTGGGCAGCCAGAGAGGTTAGCAGTAGGTATCATGTTTTTTTTTATAGATCCGATATTCATAACTAGTAAGCATACGTAAGTTGTCTGTTTGTAAGTCGGGGACTGCCTGTGCTGCATTGGCTCACACTCAGCCGGTATCTACTCCTTGTCCATCTTGTCATTTATTCTGAACTGCTTTACCAGACATCAGCTTGTAAGAGCTGTCATCTTTTACTACCATGCTACTCCTGCTGCTGAATGCCAACCATACACCAGCCAGCCATGCCAACCTCACACCTCCGGGTTGCACACTGTATTTTACTGATTTAATATTTTTAATGTTCTGTACTGCTGCTGCTGCCAGAGCTGTGCTTTTGGCCTAACACTGCCATATATCTTCTTGCCAGCTCCATCACATGTTTATACTGTGCGGTCTTTGCCACTGCCAATGCAGAGCTAATGTAGCCACACCTCTCCTGTCTGCAAACTGTGTTATATTACACGAGACGTACAGTTGCGCCATTGCCTACACAGTCAAAACTCCTTACCGTCCTTTCATATCTTTCAATCGTGCGGCTTCTACCGTTGTCTCTACAACCAGTCGCTTACACACCGCTCCTATGCTTTCCCAAGGTGTTGTATTGTTGTATAGCTAAGTGTACTGTTGCTGCAAAGTGTACTCTCTTCAGGGTGCACAAACATAAAATGCCTCCCAACCAATGAATAAGTCATTGTTTCTTCACTTTGACAATAGCTAACCTGTTCCTGTTCTCTCAATAAAAGGATTTACTGTACAGCGTCGTAAAAAGCCATTGTATTTGTCAGAGGCATAAATCATGTTCTAAGGGCACTGGGCAAATTTTGGATCGGGGTTCCTCCACAATTACCAGGTTTTATTGCTTTGATGGGCCCCTGCGAGTCTGCTAGAATCTATAAAAACATAGGATTCCCTTCCCTAAAAAAATAAAATAAAATAAACAAAAAATCACAAATATATAAACAATACAGTCCTACAATTAGCAAATAATACCATTATCCAAGTAAATGCCAGCATACTCTTACTGAATAGAATCTGCCATGTTAACGCCAAAATGCCAACAATGCCACCATAGAAGGAATAAATAATACCTCCACACCATGACCACTTACTACCACTACTTAGCAACTGAATAATATCACAATACTAATCTTAACAAAAACAACTGTACTCAGATGAATATTACCACTATGCAGTGACCAAATAGTGGTAGATGCCAGTTGTACACAGTTGCTCAATATACCATACAGTAAATGGGTATTATATAAAGATCAAATAGTACCTCACCGGTGAAGTTGTCTGAAATCGACATCATTTAGTATTTCCCCTTTTCTTCTCTATCCAACCTAGAATGAAATAACAAATTGTTACCATCTACATCTTATTTCTGAAGAACACACATAAATGTTTGGCTCAGTGCTTTAAGCCAACTTTAAATAATTGAAAGAGCAATACAGTAATAATTACACTCCTCAATTGCCATATGTCAGTCTTGTACTCCTCCCACAACTAGCACCACACCCGATATTCCTCCACACGGAAATACTGCCCTCTCCATGGCTTCACACAGTAATAGAGCTTACGATATTGTCCCCACTTTTCTATGTCACAATTTGCGCCCATACAATTATTATGTCCCTGTTTGTGCTCCCATACAAAAATGTTGTCACGATTTGTGCCCCATACAACAATGATGTCCCATTGAATAATTATTTGTGGCTTCATGTATTACAAATATAGCACTCTACTGTATTACAAAGAATTGTATAAGGTAAAATCCTCACAAGGATGACCATGTTGCAGATTTAAAAGTTCACAACATGATTTTTTTGGCACTTTGAGTTGAAGTTATAAAAATCCAATTCACTTATAGTACTATATTGTGCTGCTGATTTGTGTCACGTGAACGTGTGAACAATGCCTAAATGTTTTTACTCCTAGCAAATGTTTATATGCTTCATTTTGCCTTTAGCATCAACGATCTCATGGAGATCCTACTGCCATGAAATATAGCTTCTATGAAGTCATAACTGCTGATCATAAAGCTTCCATAGAGATACAGTCTCTGCAGAAAAGATGCCTTCTCCCAGGCCGGTATTCCACACACATAGAAAGATGGTTGACCTACTTTTCCCCGTCACAGGTAATATAGATATTTATACATCTGCCTCCAATAAAATTCACATTTATTTTTCTATCATTGAGAAGCTCTAACTTTGTTCCACATTAATGTAAATGTATGTAGGTGTACAGTAACTGGAAATTGAGAAGCTAGGTAAAATGATTCCAAAGTGTGTCCACTAGTTAACATGCTCCTTAATTATGGTTTCCAGTTTCTAACTCAGATGGTGAATCAAAATATAACACTGAAAAAGAATATTTTTTATTGCCTTCTGTCATACCCATGAAATGGAAACATCATTGAAACAAGCACCATTATTTTGTCTTTTAGAGAGTCATCTCATAAGAGGAGTGTCATAGTAAAAAGAATATAAGTGATTTGAAAATCTGTCACAAAAAAGATGGCATTACAGTTTGGGGTGGTTTGGTGGGAGGGGAGTAGGATGAACTCTACTAAGCCATGCACAGTGCCTAGCAAAAGTATTCACTACCCCTTGGAATTTTTGTGTTTTGCTTCCTCACAACCCGGAATATTATTGTTTTCTTCAGGGTTTGTGTTGGTTCACATAAAGAACATGTCTACAACTGTGAACATTTGCTTATCTTTTTCATTGTGAAGCAAATAATAAATAGGGCAAAATACCTAAAACTTTGAGTGTGCATAACCATTCACCCCCCTAAAGTCATCCTCCTTTTGCAGCAATTACATTTGTAAGTTACTTTGAATAAGTATGAGCTTTCCACATCTTGCCACTGGGATTTTTGCTATTCCTCAAGGCAAAACTACTTCAGCACCTTCAAGATAGATGGTTTCATCTGGTGAACAGCAACCTTAAAGTCTGACCACAGATTCTCAATTGGATTAGTGTCTGGATTTAGACTTAGCCACTCCAAAACATTTACGCGTTTCACCTTAAATCACTCGAGTGTTGCTTTGGCAGTATGCTTTGGGTCATGGTCTTGTTGGACTGTGAATCTCCATCCAAATCTCAAATCACTGACAGACTGAACCAGGTTTTAGTCAAGAATATCCTTGTATTTCGTACCATCCATCTTTCCCTTGACTCAAACCATTACACCTGTCCCTGCTGCTGAAAAACATCTCCACAGCATGATGCTGCCACCACCGTGTTTCACTGGTGTTTTTGGGATGATGAGCTGTGTTGGTTTTGGCGCCAGACATAGCATTTAGTTTGGTAGCAAAAAGTTTAATTTTGTCTCACATGATCACACCACCTTTCTCTATATATTTGGAGAGTCTCCCACATTTCTTTTGGCAAACTCAAAATGACCATTACAATTTTTGTGTGTAAGTGACGGCCTTTTTGCCCACTCTTCTATAAAGGCCAACTCTATGGAGTGTATGAATTATTGTGGTCAAATGGACATATATTCCAGTCTCTTCATGGGAACAACTGGAGCTAGTTCAGGGTTAACTTTGGTCTGTGTGCTCCCTCATTGATTAATGCCTTCCTTCATCGGGCTCAGAGTATTGGTGGGCTGCCCTCTCTTGGCAGGTTTGTTGTGCAACCATGTTTTTTCTTTTTGATGATAATGGATTTGATGGTGCCCCAGAGGATCACCAGAGATTGTGATATTATTTCATAACTTAACCCTGACTTGTACTTCTCAACAACTTTGTCCCTGACTTGTTTGGAGATCTCCTTGGTTTAACTGTTCAGGTTTGTCCATTTCTATTTACGAAACTAATTGCTTGCACCAGAAATTTTTAGGGGCTTCATAGCAAAAGGGGTGAATACACATGCACATGCTAATTTTTAGTCATTTGATCTCATAAATTTAATTTATGCTTATATTTTTCTCACTTCACCAACTGGGACTATTTAGTGCTGATGTATCACACTCAAATCAGATTACAAAAATATTTAAACACAGGTTACAATGTAACAAAAGTAGGTAAAAAGCCAAGGGGGTGAATACTTTTGCAAGCCACTGTATATGAGCATGCAGGTTAATTGAAGCTGAATAAAACGATATCTTGATATCGGCAATACAATGTCTTATTCCAGAGAAATCTACATTTTTTCTAATATGTGAATGAGCTGTTCAGGGTTATGGGCCGGACATTGATCTGCATGAGAATCTGCCTCCAGAGCTTAATTTAAATAAAAGGGGGTGTTGCCAGTGTGAGACATGTAGATCAGGAGGGCAGATTGTCTGTTATTACATGTCTCAGACTGGAATTGCACCATTTCATTTAAAATAAGTTCTGCAGGCAGATACTCATGCAGATCAGTGTCCAGTCTACAGTATCTAACAGCTCATTTACATATTAGAAAAGAGTGGATTTCTTTGAAACAATACATTAACCCCTTCACATCTCAGCCCTTTTTTGTTTTTGCATTTCTGTTTTTCGCTCCCCTTTTTCCCAAAGCCATAACTTTTTTATCTTTCGGTCAATATGGCCATATGGGGTTTTGTTTTTTGTGGGATGAGTTGAACTTTTGAACAACACAATTGGTTTTACCTTACCTTGTACTGGAAAACAGGATTAAAATTCCAAGTGTAGCGAAATTGCAAAACAATTGCAATCCCACAACGGGTTTGGATCTTTGTTTTTACCATGTTCACCAAATGCTAAAACTGACCTGCCATTATTATTCCCCAGGTCATTACGAGTTTGTAGATACCAAACATGTATAGGTTATATTTTATTTACGTGGTGACAAAAAATCCAAAGTTTGTTAAAAAAAAAAAAAAAGAATTGCGTCATTTTTCGAAACCCTAGCGCCTCCATTTTTAGTCGTTTTTGATTGCCCGTTATTGCATTTTAATGCAATGTTGCTGTGTCCAAAAAAATGTAATGATGGCGTTTTTCTTTTGCTATGCCGTTTTCCAATCAGATTAATTCTTTTTATATCCTGAAAGATCGGGCGATTATGAACACGGCAATAATAAATATGTGTATTTTTTTATTGTTTTATTTTGAATGGGGCGAATGGGAGGTGATTTGAACTTTTATATATTTATTTATTTTTAATATTTTGAAAAACTTTTTTTATTACTTTTCTCTTTCTTCAATAGTCTCCATGGGAGACTAGAAGCTGTGATAATCCAATTGCCTCTGCTACACACAGGCGATGATTGCCGACCACTGGGCGGTGCTCGTAGCAATCCGGTAATGACAACTACAAGGGTTGATCCTACTGGCAGATTCCCTTTAAGGCCGGGATCACACATGCGAGGAATACGGCCGAGTCTCGCATGTTAATTCCCGGCACTGCCACCGGCCTCGGGAGCGGAGTGTGCGTCTCCATGTATTGCTATGCGGCCGCACGCTCCTCTCCCGAGGCCGGCAGCAGGGCCGGGTAGTAACATGCGAGACTCGGCCGTATTCCTTGCATGTGTGATCCCGGCCTAAGGTATATTGTTTTGTATTTGATTCTGTAAGAACATGCCATAAAATTGAAAGTGGTATGGGTTTATTTGTTTGAGCTCTATAAATCTTTCACATGTTGAATCAAGGAACAACTCCATAGTTGCATAATCTGACATTTTGTGATGATTCCTCTTGTTGTTTACATTGTTTAAGGAGCAAATATGCATACTACTATACTCTTGCAGTAAAGTGACAGTATGAAATAAAACATTATCATGTGATTAATCATAATGTTTATTTTCTATATTGACACTCTGTGTAGTAAAATTACCCAGTTGTGATATTTCTAATCTAACATGCTCCATTAACTATATTACTTCAATAAATGTCTAATGATTGCAGGAATTTATCTCTGCATAATATAACCTGCAGCAATTTGCACTTAATAGAGGATGGTTTTAAAACTAGTATCAGTTTACGATGCTTTCAACAAAGAAATATATTGTCATCTGCTTTTAGAAGAAAATATACCATACTCCAAATTGAAAGTCATTCAATACACTATACCTGTAGGTCACTTTAAAGGGAATCTGTCAGCATCCTTTTTCTATGTAATCTTGGAGCAGGGTCATGTAGGGGCTGAGAGTATGATTCCTGTGATATGACACTTACTAGACCGTGTGTTGCTTTTTCAATAGAATCAGTCTTTTATCAGCAGGAGATAATCACTAGAGGACTAGTTATGCTGTGCATCCTAGTGAACTGCTCTTTGTAAAGCTAGGGTCAGATGGCCGTAGATTCTCTCAGAGTCACATATGTGTCTGTTTTTCCCTCGGATTGCCTTAATCTGAGCAAAAACAATTGGATATGTGTGGCCTCATAGAATAGGATTGGACCAAGTGCGATCCAATGTTTTGTCAGATTGCACTTGGACGGAAATTACTGTGGTTTTATCAAGCACTTACCCAGCATTCACCACAAATTAGCAGCTTTCTCTCAAAGTACAGTCTATTTAGAAAGCTGTCAATCAATGGTGTTGGCTGTGCAGAGTAGAGATGAGCAAACTTTTTCAGGTTCGATTCGTCGAATGTTTAGATATTCGACGAACAGTTAGACGAACGTACCCGACTCCAATAAATTCAATGGGAGGCTAAACCAAACGTATACACACCTTAATGAGTGACAAAAAGCTTCCCAAACAGCTAAAATTTGGGGAAGACACCATGATAAGTGATATTAATTGACCCACAGTAGAAATTTGCTAATGGCACCTCAGCAGTCAGCCATGGGCCATGCATGAGGTGTCAGGGTCTGGGCCTGCATTTACAGCTTTGAATTGAAGTTTCAATGAGAACCTGGTAGTTAAGGGAGCAGTGTAAACCTTCTTGGTAGTCCTGATACCTCATGCACCAGTTCCATTTTTTTCCAACCTCAGTCAGATGGCACAAACATCAGTTTCATACAGCACAGTTGGTAGAAAAATGTAAGGAAAGTAACACAGGTAGCTGAGTGAAAGTAAGTGCAGGCCTGCCTGTCTGGGATCCCTACTTACACAGGCAACACACATGAAGGAGACCCAACTTGAATTCTCCACATTTCTAAAAATTATTGTCACACACCACAAAAGTGGCATTAACTTCCACTAAGTAGAAACAGTATAATAGGCCTCTGACACATCTTCCACTACAGGCAACTCACCAGATGGAGATCCAAATTGGAGTCTCAACATTTAAAAAAATTATTGTCACACACCACAAAATTGACTCCAATTTCCACATAGTAGTAATAGTATAATAGGGATATGACACACCTTCCACTATACACAAACCCACTAGATAGAGACCCAACTTTGACTCTCCAAAATTCAAAAAATTATTGTCACACACCACAAAAGTGGCTTCAACTTCCACAGTAGAAACATGAATAATAGGCCTCTGACACTACCCACCAGATGGAGACACAACTTGGAGTCTCCACATTTAAAAGTTGTTTGGAACATCATAAGCAGTAGAAACAGAAGGCACAGAAGCCACGACAACACCATCGACTAGTCTGCCCAGCCTGTGATTGGAGTGCAAAAGTAATTGGAGATCTATAACTTGTTCATTTTTATGAAAGTTAGCAGGTCTACAATTTCAGAGGGGAGCCGAAGCGCTTATCCATCAGGACATCACCAGCAGCACTAAAAGCACCTTCTGAGACAAAGCTGGGTGCCGTGCATGACAAAACCTCCAAGACGTGACAGTCGAGCTCAGGCCACTCTTCCATTTTTGAAGACTAAAATGCAAATGGTCTAAACTCCCCCTGTTGGCAATGATATTGAGCTCTAGATACTCCTGCACTATACTCTCCAGTTGTTCACAACGTGTCAGACTTGTACAATGTTCTGCTGGTGCATGGGCTGGTCTAAAAAATGTGTGAAACGACTCACAGACACTGCCTATGCCACTTCCACTGCTGCTGCTGCTAATGTTTTTGCGATGACACTTTGACATTGTTGGGGTTGGACGTCTAGAATTGCCATGCACACTGTGTGCCTCACTGCTGTCTTGGGGAAAGCCACTCTTAAGATTATTTACAAGTGTGTTTCGATACTCCTGCATGCGCAAGTCTCTTTCCATGGGGGAAGCATCTGGAAAAATTTACTCTTGAACTGTGGATCGAACAGAGTGGCAACTCAGTAGTCAGCACTATTTCTAACCTAAGATTACGGGCATCATGTTGAAATGCATCAAGAAGGCGCTCATGTGTGAGGCGCTTCCATGGGGTCCAAGTCCATGGTGTGTTGGTGGTGGAGTAACACTCAAGGTTGTTTCCTCCGTCCCCCCCTGCCAACCACGGACAACAGAGAGGGAATCATTATCCTCCTAATCTCCTGACTCTTGCATGTCCATCACCTTTACCTCCTCATACTTCTCCATTTGTTCCTCAGCTCCTGCACCTTCACTAACAATTTATCTAGTACCTTGAGAACCCATTGATTACTGTAATCCACTCTCCCATGGCACCCACCTGTGCGATGACAGTCCGGAACATTGAGATATTGTTATCCCTTCCGCATCCTCCTCTGCTTCCACCTCTTTCTCTGGGACCCACACCTCCTCAAGCAGACTATTCAACGTGTGCTCCAGCATGTAGATGACAGGAATAGTGATGATGACAGCATCATCAGCGCTAAACATCTTAGCAGCCATTTTAAAACTGTGCAGAAGAGTGCAGAGGTCCTTCATCTGTACCCACTCTGCAAGTGTGATTTGCACCATATCAGTACTGCGTTGGCCCAGGCTATGCAAAAGGACATACTGCACCAGGGCTCATTGCTGATGCCACAGTCTCTGCAACATGTGCAGAGTGGAATTCCACCATGTCGGAACATCACCAATGAAATGGTTAACCAGTAGGCCGAAAGACCTCTTTAATGATGCAAGTCAATGACCTGCGGGGTGCGATCGTCAGAAATGATCACACAGCCACCGTGCTTTCTGCAATAGCACATCAATTCCAGGATAGTGGCGGAGAAATTGCTGTACCACCAGGTTGAGGACGTGAGCCATGCAAGGCACATGTGTGAAGCTGCTCCAGCGTAGGACCCCACCAAGTTTGCACTGTAATCACACACTGCCTTCCCTGGCTCCAGATTCAGTGGAGACAGCCATTGCTCTAACTCGGCCAGGATAACTGTCCACAACTTTTAAGCTGTGTGACTGCGATCTTCAAGGCATATTAATTTTAACACTGCATTATTGCAGTGAGCCATGGCTGCGCATTATGGAGGTGGAGGATTCTATCTGCACTATTAGAACACGTGCCTGATTAAGAGAGAGGTTGGGGGCACAGGTAAAGGCCCTAGAGGAGTTGGAGGAGCAAGAAGCAGTGGAGGAAGTGTTAGATACAGAAGTTTGTCCTGCAAGCCTTGTGGATTCAAAGACTTGTTGCGCAGCCCCTTGACCGCCTGCCTCCAAAGCCACCAGAGTCATCCAGTGTACAGTCAGCAGGATGTAACCCCCTGCCCATGTTTGCTCATCCAGGTGTCAGTGGTGAAATGCACCCTGGCAGACATAGATTTTTTTCAGGGAATGGGTGATGTTTTCTGCGAAATGCCGGTGTAGTGCAGGCGCAGCTTTCTTAGAGAAGTAATTGTGACTGGGCAACTGGTACTGGGGGACTGCGATGGCCATCAACTTTCAGAAAGCATCTGATCCACCTGATGAAAAGGCAGCATTTCTGAGGCCAACAGAATGAAGATGGTGGAGTTCAAGCTCTTAGCTTTGGCATGTGTAGGTTAAACATTATTTTACGTGACCATAACTGTGGGAGTTAGGGCTTGCTTCTTTGCTGAGAGAGGTTGGAATAGGGTGAACAGGACAAACTGCTAGACTGTGAGTGAGATGCAGGCGGATATGTTATCGTGCATTGACTGTAGGGGGTAATCAAGTGGATTGTCGGCGGCTGGAGATATGTGTGAGAACATTTGGCATGGTGACAGAGGAGGAAGAAGCAGTAGATGTGATTGAAGGGACGGCAGGTGGTTGGCAAGGCCCACTAGTCAGCATTTTAGTGCAGTGAGATTCCCAGACTAAAGTATGGTAATCGGGCATGTGGCGGTTCATGCATATAGTTGTCAAATTATTTCAATTTTCACCTCTACTGAGTTATTTTTTTGCAAATTTGTCGGATAGCATAAGTTGGGTCATCCTTTGCAGTCTCAAAAAAGGGCCAGACTTGGCACCCCTTGCCGCCATTGCATGCTGCACACTCACGACTAGTGCTTGCCACAGCCAGAGTTGTGGCTGAGGATGCAGTGCTTGTCGTGATTGCATTACTTTGTGTCAGTGCCGGAAGCTGCAATGTAACCTCCTCATCTTGCCCCTCCTCCACCTCCTCTACTGATCTACTCAGTTGCGTACCTCTGGTTTCACATCAAGTGATATCTACAACCTCAATCTCATCCTCTATTTTCCCACACTCCTCATCCTGAGAGTCACCCTCCTCCTATTCCTGCCCTGACACCATAGTACAATTGGCGTGCACCTCTGATATCTGAATATCATCAGGATCACCTCCACCCCTGGTGGTTAACGTCTGGTAATGAGTGTCAGGATTCTGCTCAGGCTCTACTTCATCTGGTCCCGGATCCAACATGAAAAAATGTTGGGCATCTGTCCAGATGCTTTCCTCCTCTGGATTCTGTGAATCTTTGGAGAAGACCTCTGATGCCCATGGATTATAATGTGTGAACAGCTCTGCAGAATGAACCCATCTGTGGTTCTCTACAATCAGTTGGGCACTTGCAAATTTGTGACATGAAGGAAACAAGAATGATTGGGGTGCCACCTCTGAAAATTGTACTGTATGTAATGTTAAGGTGGAGGAAGAGGAGGAGAGGCCAATTGATGCAGCGCATGCCATCCACTGGAGCACATGCTCTTTCTGAGCTTCATCTACTAGGCGTACCGCTGTGCGACTACCAAAGAAAGGCAGTCTAGTAGCCCGTCCAGTAAGAGACGCTTTTAGTAGTCTTTGGATCAGACGAGACAGTGTATGTTCAATTGAGCTTTCATTAACATTAACACCTAAACCACGTACACATCGAACACGAAGCCTGTTCCCCCTTCCACCATGACCTTGCTTTTTTCCCACTCATGTATATGTACTCTTCCCCTCTTTTAACCTGCTGTTTCACTACCATAGGCTTAGACCTGACAGTCACCTGTCACTAAATTAATAATCAGTATTTATTGGCTGATACAGTATTGCTAGACCACATAATTAGACAAAAGATTTTGATTACGAATTGAGGTCTGGTGCCTGCACCAAGCTATTATCAGAAACGATTTGGATTATGAAATGAGGTCTGGTGCCTGCACCAGGCTATTATCACAAATTATTTGGATTATGAAATGAGGTCTGATGTCTGCACCAGACTATTATCACAAACAATTTGGATTATGAAATGAGACCAGGTGCCTGCACCAGAGTATTAGCCCAAATGATTTTGATTAAGAAATGTGTCACAAACTATTTGGATTAGCAAATAAGGCCTCCTGGCTGTACCCCAATATTAGGCCTAATGATTTTCAATGCTATTCACTTTCTCCTCTATAGAAGTCTCGGTGGCGTCCATTATGTACATCTAATATCAGTTGAGCTGGAAAAGAAACGGAGGAGCTCGGTGCTACTGATGAGCGCTTCTGACAGACACCCCAGGCGCGCGATCCGCTCACATAGACAGACAAGGCCTTGCCGCTAGCACTCATCAGTAGCACCGCGCTCCTCCGTTTATCTCTTCCGGCTCAACTGATATCAGACGTGCCTAACAATTTTTAAGTGGAAATGTAGCCTTCTGATTTCTCACTGCAAATCAGTTTTATCACAAATTATTTGGATTAGCAAATTGGGCCTCCTGGCTGATCCCCAATAGCAGGCCTAAAGATATTTAAGTGGAAATGTTGCCTTTTGATTTCTCACTGCAACACAGTTTTAACACAAACGGATTGGATTACCAAGTTGTGGCTCCTGGCTGAATAAAATATTAGGCCTAACAATTTTTTAGTGGAAATGTGGACTTCTGATTTTGCACTGCAGCATATTTTTTTATCACAAACTATTTGGATTAGAAAATTGGGCCTTCTGGCTGAACACCTATATTAGGCCTAGAGGAAATCTGTCCTTCTGATTCCTCACTGCAACACAGTTTTTGCCCAAATGATTTTGATTAACAAATTGGGCCTATTGAGACTGCAATACAGTATTAGCACATTCCAGTTAGATGCTGGAAGATTTCACACAGGACAGCATCCTATCTAGCTAACTGACAAGTTCATTTTCATCAACAGTAGCACTAGCAGGAGCACCTTATTTGCACTGTCACATTGAGCAAATGGCGCCAGCAAAACAAGATGTTCTCTTTTTATAGACAGGGACATGTGACTTTAGCAGCCAGTCATAAAAGACCTTGTGTCATTACGTTGTGGATGGTTTTTGCACCTTGATTGACTGCCGGAATGTACGCACACATTAACCCCTTAACGACCACAGGTATTTTTGGTTTTGCAGTTTCATTTTCTGCTTCCTTTCTTCTCAGAGCCATAGCTTTTTATTTTTTGGTCAAAATGGCCATGTGAGGGCTTGTTTTTTGTGGGGCGAGTTGTACTTTTGAACAACACCATTGGTTTTACCATGTCATGTACTCAAAAATGGGAAAAAAAATCCAAGTGCAGTAAAATTGAAAAAAAAGTGCAATCCAAACTTGTTTTTTGTTTTGCTTTTATTCTAGGTTCACTAACTGCTAAGACTGACCTGCCATTATAATTCTCCAGGTCATTATGAGTTCATAAACACTAAACATGTCTAGGTTCTTTTTTATCTAAGTGGTGAAAAAAAATTCCAAACTTTGTTGAAAAAAAAATGCACCAATTTCTGATACCTGTAGCGTCTCCATTTTTTGTGATCACGGGTTGGTTGAGGGCTTATTTTTTGTGTGCCAAGCTGATATTTTTAATGATACCATTTTGGTGCAGATACAATCTTTTGATCGCCCGTTATTACATTTTAATGCAATGTCGCAGTGACCAAAAAAACGAATTTCTGGTATTTTGACTTTTTTTTCGCTACACAGTTTAACGATCAGGTTAACCATTTTTTTTACTGATAGATTGGGTGATTCTGAATGCAGCAATATCCAATATATGTATTTTTTTATTATTTTATTTTGAATGGGGCAAAAGGGGGGTGATTTGAACTTTTTTTAATTTTTTTATATTTTTAAAACTTTTTTCACTTTTTGCATGCTTCAATAGTGTCCATGGGAGACTAGAAGCTGCCATAACCTGATTGGCTCTGCTCTATACAGGCGATGATCAGATCGCCTCTATGTAGCATAATTGCTGACTTGCTATGAGCGTCGACCACCAGACCGCGCTCATAGCATAGAATCATAGAATGGTAGAGTTGGAAGGGACCTCCTGGGCCTTCTGGTCCAACCCCCTGCTCAAAGCAGGATTCTCTAAATCATCCCAGACAGATGTCTATCCAGCCTCTGTTTGAAGACTTCCATTGAAGGAGAACTCACCACCTCTTGTGGCAGCCTGTTCCACTCATTGATCACCCTAACTGTCAAAAAGTTTTTTCTAATATCTAATCTGTGTCTCCTCCCATTCAGTTTCATCCCATTGCTTCTAGTCTTTCCTTGTGCAAATGAGAATAAAGATGATCCTTCTACAATGTGACAGCCCTTGAGATATTTGTAGACAGCTATTAAGTTTCCTCTCAGTCTTCTTTTTTGCAAGCTAAACATTCCCAAATCCTGCAACCGTTCCTCATAGGACATGGTTTGCAGACCGGTAACCATTCTGGTGGCTCTTCTCTGAACTTGCTCCAGTTTGTTGATGTCTTTTTTAAAATGTGGTGCCCAAAACTGGACACAGTATTCCAGATGAGGTCTGACCAAAGAGGAGTAGAGGGCAATAATGACCTCACGTGATCTAGACTGTATGCTTCTGTTGATACATCCTAGAATTGCATTTGCCTTTTTTGCTGCTGCATCACACTGTTGACTCATGTTAAGTCTGTGATCAATTAGTATACCCAAGTCTTTTTCACATGTGCTGTTACTTAGCCCTATTCCTCCCATTTTGTATATGCTTTTTTCATTTTTATTGCCCAGATGTAGTACTTTGCATTTTTCCCTGTTAAAATCCATTCTGTTAGTTGCTGCCCACTGCTCCAGTTTATGTATATCTTTTTGAATCCTCTCTCTCTCTTCTCTAGTATTAGCTACCCCTCCTAGCTTTGTGTCATCAGCAAATTTGATCAGTTTACCCTCAATTCCTTCATCTAAATCATTGATAAAGATGTTGAACAATACAGGGCCCAAAACAGAGCCTTGTGGTACCCCACTTGAGACATTCTTCCAACTGGATGTGCAGCCATTTACAACCACTCTTTGGGTCCGATCAATAAGCCAGTTATGAATCCACCTAACAGTTGCCTTGTCCATTCCATACTTAGTCATTTTTTCAATAAGGATTGTGTGAGATACTTTGTCAAATGCTTTGCTGAAGTCAAGATATACTATATCTACAGCATTTCCCTGATCCACCCAGTCAGTGATTCTGTCATAGAAAGAAATTAAGTTAGTCTGACATGACTTATTAGTTACAAACCCATGCCGACTCTGTTTAATCACTTCATTCTTATCCAGGTACTTGCATACATGTTCTTTAATAATTTGTTCAAAGATCTTTCCTGGTATAGAAGTCAGACTCACCGGCTTGTAGTTCCCTGGGTCCACCTTCTTCCCCTTTTTGAAGATAGGAACAACATTTGCTCTTCTCCAGTCTTCTGGGACTTCTCCTGTTCTCCAAGAATTTTCAAAGATTATGGACAGTGGTTCAAGAATTTCTTCTGCTATCTCCTTCAGTACCCTGGGGTGTAATTCATCTGGACCTGGAGACTTGAATTCATTTATGTTAGCTAAGTGTTTCCTCACTGTCTTTCTGTTTATAGATATCCTGGATTCTTCTATTCCTTTAATAGGACAGTGAAGATCAGTTGATGTTACATTTCCTTTCTGAGAGAAAACAGATGCAAAATAGGAATTTAAAAGTTCAGCCTTCTCAACATCCTGACTTACCATTTCATCATTTTCATCCTGTAAAAATCCTATAGCATCTTTGACTTTTCTTTTACTTTTGACGTATCACCAAAATCCTTTTTTGTTGCTTTTGACGTCACTTGCAAGCCTTAATTCATTGTCAGCTTTAGATAATCTGATTTGTGCCCTGCAGGTTCTGCAGACGGCATTATATTCTTCTTTAGATATGCCTCCCTCTTTCCATTTCATAAACATTTCTTTCTTCCTTTTTAGCATGTGTTTAAGTTCTATGTTCATCCATCCTGGTTTCCTTAAATGCTTCCCATTCTTCCCTCTTTTCGGAATTGTTAACGATTGTGCTTTGAGAATCTCATTTTTCAAGATTTTCCATCCTTCCTGGACATTTTTGTCCTTAAGGATATCCAGCCATTGGATCCCTCCAATTCTCTTTCTGAGTTCCTTAAAATCTGCCTTTCTGAAATCTAACCTTGACGTCTGAGTCTTCACAGGTCTTCCTCCTCTTGTTATCCAAAATTCTAAAATAGCATTGTCACTACCTCCTAGAGTCACAGCCACTCTTACCTCCTCCACCATTTCCTCCCTGTTTATGAGGATTAGATCCAAGGTAGCAGATTCCCTTGTTTTCTCCATTACCTTTTGGAAGATAAAGTTGTCAGCAAGAGAGGATAAGAATTTCCTGGACCTGTTAGTTTTGCCTGAGAGAGATTCCCAACAAATGTCTGGATAGTTGAAATCTCCCATGACAATCCAGCTCTGACAATTATAGAGGTCCCCAGGAGACCTCCGGTTGTCATGCCAACCCACTGGTGACCCGCGATCAAGTGACGGGAGTCACTGATGGGCGGATTTCCGTCCCAATGGCCGGAAGCGTGAGTTAAATGCCGCTGTCAGAGATTGACAGCGGCATTTAATGGGTTCATAGCCGCAGGTGGATCGCGATTCAACCCGCGGCTGTTCAAAACAGCTGACATGTGCCAGGAAAGATGTGGGTTACCGCCGGAGCCCATATCAAAGGGAGGTAGTCCAACATCGGAGTAAATTTACGCCCGATGTCGGAAAGGTGTTAAGTTATTACAAAACAAAAATGAATAAAAAAATACACTCCACAGCTCCTCTGACCTATACACACCACCTCCCCTCATCAAACACATCCTCCCATCCACCCCGCTCATCATACAGCACCACCATCCTAGCCAAAGTCATAAGAAAAGCATTAGTGGAAATGCCATGATTTACCAAACTGTGACCGAATTTTGCCAACTTTGAGTAAAAATGATCATGAATCCGAATGTGCTACATTCATGCCGAATTTGAGATTGGCGAATGTTTTCCGAACAAGTTTGCTCATCTCTAGTGTTGTTGAGTATTCTGAGGACTTCTAGATAAGCAGCTGAGAAAACAGTATCTAAATGATAGATTAGCAAGTGGCATTGCTGGAGTCAGGTTCTCAGCACCTATGTCATGCTATTCCTAGATTACATAATAAAACTTGATGACAGATTTCCTTTAATTATATGAAACAATTTTCACTAAAACAAATAATAACTAAATAATCCAACCAAGTCACAGACCTTTATAGGTACAGTGGGGGAAAGAAAAGTATTTAGTCAGCCAGCAATTGTGCAAGTTCTCCCTCTAAAAAAGATGAGGGAGGCCTGTAATTGACATCATAGCTAGACCACAACTATGTGAGTCAAAATCAGAAAACAAATTCAGAAAATCACCTTGTCTGATTTGGCAAGATTTATTTTGCAAATTATGGTGGAAAATAAGTATTTGGTCATTAATACTGTTGAGCGATACGATACTGCAAATATCGGGTATCGGCCGATATTAGCTGTATCGGGCTTTCGATTCCGAGTACCGATATTTTCGTCATATCGGATACCGGAATCGGATTTGTCACTGTCACTGTGAGTGTCCGTCGGTCGGGTCTGTCAGGAGTCAGCGGCACTTACCTGGCAGAAGATCTCCTGCGGTCACGGGCTGGACTGCTTCATGGCCGCCATCATCTTTCCCCGGCGGTCACATGCAGTTTCTCGCGATAACTGCAGTGACTGCTGGGTAATCCCGGCCGTAAAGCAGTCAGTCCGATGACGTCACCGCCGGGGAAGCAGGTAATCAGCTGTGCTGCGTTGCGATGACAGGCTCTGCCTGTCATTGCGATGTAGCAGAGCTGGATCGTCGTGGGACTGTCGTTACTATGGACTGCGTCGGACAGGTGGTATACTGTTGGTTTGTTTTTTTTCTTTTTATACAGGAGATCGATGGCGTCGCAGGAATGAGTGTATAATAAAATTAATGAAAACTGTGTTGTCTCTTTTATTTCATTAAAAGACTTTTTTCTTGCTTTGTCTTTTTTTTATACATTTAATAACTTTGGGATTAATAATGGATCGGTGTCTTATTGACACCTCTCCATTATTAACCGGGCTTATTGTCACCGTGCAATCAATGGTGACATTAACCCCTTATTACCCCACTTGCCACCGCTACAGGGCAGTGGGAAGAGCCGGGTAAAGTGCCACAATTGGCACATCTTTTGATGCGCCAAATGTGGGGCTGCTGTAGCCTGGTATTATCAGGCTGTTGAGGGCCAAAATCCATGGGCCTTGACAGTCTTTTAATACCAGGCCGCAGCAGTCTGCATTTTACTTGGCTGGTTAACAAAAATAGGGGGACCCCTATGCCGTTTTTTTTCGAGGGGATCCCCTATTTTTGTTAACCAGCCAAGCTAAGCAGACTGCTGTGGCCTGGTATTATCAGGCTTGCAAGGTCCATGGATATTGGATCCTTACCAGCCTGAAAAACCAGGCCTCAGCGGTCTGCTTCATCTGGCTGGTTAACAAAAATAGGGGGGACCCCACGCCAATTTTTTTCGAGGGGATCCCCTATTTTTGTTAATCAGCCAAGATATGCAGACTGCTGTGGCCTGGTATTATCAGGCTGGCAAGGTCCATGGATCTTGGCTCCTTAACAGCCTGAAAATCCAGGCCTCAGCGGTCTGCTTCATCAGGCTGGTTAACAAAAATAGGGGGGACCCCACGCCATTTTTTATTCGAAGGGAACCCCTATTTTTGTTAATCAGTTCCCTCTGACGTCACTGATTGTGTCCCTGGCTGACCTGAAGTGAAAGTGGAAAGCAATCAATTAAGCTTTCCACTTCCTCTCCTGTCAGCCAGGAGAGGAACTCATTCATTTGGGAGTTTACTGTGAGGCTGCAGCATTAGCTGCGGTCCCTGCAGTAAACATTAACCCTTTCTGAAGGATTACACCGTGGGACCTGACTGTGCATGGGATAGGTAAGAATAATTTTGCTTTTTTATTTTATTTTTATTACAGGAAATGGTTTTTGCAGTCAAATAAAAGATTAGTAAAAACATGTGTCTTTATTTCATTAAAATGATTTTTAATTAAAGTGTGTGTGTTTTATTTTTATTTCATGCAATAGGATTAATAATTGATAGTTGTCTAATTGACAGCTCTCAATTATTAACCTGGCTTAAGGTCACCTTTCAATTGCAATGTGGCTTTAACCCCATATTAACCCATTCGCCACCGCTACAGGGCAATGGGAATAGACGGGCAAAGTGCCAGAAAGGGCGAATCTAATTATAGATTTGTCTTTTCTGGGGTGTCTGGGGGCAGATGTTAGTAGCCAGGGGGGGCCAAAAATAATGGTCCCTCTCTGGGCTATTATTATCTGCCCCCATTCGCTGGCTTTGTCTGTCTGGTTGCGAAAATAGGGCGGGAGCCCACGCATTTTTTTTAAACAATTTTACACCTCATATATATATATATATATACATGTCATTGAATTTGTGACACATATATATATATTTATATTTATAGTTCATACACTTCTACATAGTATAATAGCCGCTAATTCAATTGACGGCTTTTGTGAAAATGCAGAACCCGACATGAAATGACACTTGGTGTACATAGGATTAACCATGTCTTTTCATGTCCTTTGCTATCTGATTTGCACAAACAATTACATCAGTCTATGTGTGCAAAATTTCACACCTGTAGGGGTTAATTAAAGGTGTAAATTCGTAGCAAAAAAGTCCGTTTTTTTACAACGAATTTACACCTTTAATTAACCCCTACAGGTGTGAAATTTTGCACACATAGACTGATGTAATTGTTTGTGCAAATCAGATTGCAAACGACATGAAAAGACATGGTTAACCCTATGTACACCAAGTGTCATTTCATGTCGGGTGCTTCTGTCTTTTCACAGAAGCCGGCTTTACCTGGCAATTGAATCAGAGGATATTTTACTATGTAGAAGTGTATAAACTATACATATATGTATATATATATATATATGTCACAATGACATGTATATATATATATATATGTATTCTATGTGTGTATATTTAGTGTTTACAAGGAAATAAAGGTTTTTTTTAGTTGCAATATTTTGTTCCCATAGACTTACATGGGACTTCCGGTATCGGAATCGGATATCGCCGATATTTAGTGATATCGGCGATACCATTCCGATCCGATATTTTTAGATATCGAGCAGTATCGCTCAACACTAGTCATTAACAAAAGTTCATCTCAATCTTTTGTTATATATCCTTTGCTGGCAATGACAGAGGTCAAACGTTTTCTGTAAGTCTTCACAAGATTGACACACAATGTTGGTGGTATGTTGGTCCATTCCTTCATGCATATCTCCTCTAGAGCAGTGATGTTTTGGGTCTGTCGCTGGTCAGCACGGTGTTTCAAATCCCTCTAAAGGTTTTCTATGGGGTTGAGATCTGGAGACTGACTAGGCCACTCCAGGACCTTCATATGCTTCGTACGAAGCCACTCCTTTGTTGCCCTGGCGGTGTGCTTGGGAACATTATCATGCTGAAAGACCCATCCACGTTTCATCCTTAATGCCTTTGCTGATGGAAGGAGGTTTGCACTCAAAATCTCACGATACATGGCCCCATTCATTCTTTCATGTACATGGATCAGTCATCCTGGTCCCTTTGCAGAGAAACAGCCCAAAACCATGATGTTGCCACCCCCAAGATTCACAGTATGGTATGATGTTCTTTGGATGCAACTCAGCATTCTGTCTCCTTCAAACACGAAATAGAAAACACGAACAAAGACCGAAAAAATGTCCAAATATTACATAGATTAATTTTATTGTGAGATATACAATGAGGGGCGGAAAACCAATGCCATAAAGGGGCAACAAACTGGGGACATTAAGATATGATGGAAAATAATAAATCCCATGAAGGTAATTATGTGCAATATGCAAAATATACATAAAGTGCAGAGTGCTGTGCAATAGTAATAATTAGTAATATGTGATATAGTCACAAATTCAATAATATATATTGCAGCAAAAAATCAGCATATACACACTTATGTGCAGTACACAGAATACAAATAAAGTGCAAATGCCATGAATAGTAAGGTGGTAAGTGCAGAGTTTAAATCAAAAAGAGGACACAACTCAATATGGTATTGAGAAAAACAATAAGGTGCAAGTGCAAATAATACAGTGCTAATGCATCAACGGATCACAGACTTGTGTCATATATTAGTGATGATGTGCCTAATAGATCATGATGAAAAAGGAAGAAAATATGGCTGAATTAATAAAGATTTACTAATTACCTAGTGTACTGCTAATGTCCCCTGGATGCGCCCACCCCGATGTGCGTTTCGGCGTTGCCTTCGTCAGGGGGTGGGGGGCGAGTTTTGTTTCTACCAAAAAGTTCTACTTTGGTTTCATCAGACCATTTGACATTTTCTCAATACTCTTCTGGATAATCCAAATGCTCTCTAGCAAACTTCAGATGGGCCCAGACATGTACTGGCTTAAGCAGGGGGACACATCTGGCACTGCAGGATCTGAGTCCCTGGCGGTCTAGTGTGTTACTGATGATAGCCTTTGTTATGGTGGTCCCAGCTCTATGCAGGTCATTCACTAGGTCCCCCGTGTGGTTCTGGGATTTTTGCTCACCGTTCTTGTGATCATTTTGACCCCACGGGGTGAGATCTTGCGTGGAGCCCAAATCAAGGGAGATTATCAGTGGTCTTGTATGTCTTCCATTTTCTTATTATTGCTCCCACAGTTGATTTCATCACACCAAGCTGCTTGCCTATTGCAGATTCATTCTTCCCAGCCTGGTGCAGGGGTACAATTTTGTTTCTGGTGTCATTCAACAGCTCTTTGGTCTTCACCATAGTGGAGTTTGGAGTGTGACTGTTTGTTTGAGGTTATGGACAGGTGTCTTTTTTACTGATAACAAGTTCAAACAGGTTCCATTACTACAGGTAATGAGTGGAGGACAGAGGAACCTCTTAAAGAAGAAGTTACAGGTCTGTGAGAGCCAGAAATCTTGCATGTTTTTAGGTTACCAAATACTTATTTTCCACCATAATTTGCAAAATAAATCTTTCCAAATCAGACAAGGTGATTTTCTGGATTTGTTTTCTCATTTTGACTCATAGTTGTGGTCTACCTATGATGTCAATTACAGGCCTCTCTCATCGTTTTCAGTGGGAGAACTTGCACAATTGGTGGCTGATTAAATACTTTTTTCCCCACTGTATGCGATTTTGCAAAGGTCATTAATGAAACAGATAACCACCATGTAAGAATGAATAAGAGCAACTACTGAAAAATAGCTGAATCTGTCAGAACTCTTAACTTTCCTGGAGGTAATGTACCCTTGAAGGTTATGTTTCTTACTTTTTTGTGTTTTTGATAATCTGACAATTATCAGATGTTAATAATTCTGTTCTTAAAGAAGTTAAGTATATGTATTATTGCATTTATAATTTTGAAAACAAAAAATATAAGAAATAATATCTGTTGTTCCAGCTGTTAATTATAGATGGGCAACATCTGAGAAGTGATCCAGCTAGTGTAATGGATGAAGTTCAGAACTTCTTAGGAGTGTCCCCTCATTATAATTACTCCGAGACTCTCACGTAAGTACATTAATCTCATTTACAATATTTCTATCAGCAGACCTTCAGGAACATTATAGATCATTAATATTTATAAGGTTGATAAATTCAAGCATGTTTTATCACTCCCAGCTAAAATATAGTTTGTGAGCAACAATCAGGTTTGGAAAATATGCTCATTTTAGGTAAATCTGAGCTTGGAGGATATTTGAAAAGCACATTTTACTTAATTTTCAAAGCACATTGTGTAAAGTGCCCTCCAGGGGAATTAAGGCAAACATTATACAGTAGGCTGAGTGGATATAAAATCTGAGAAAGATTAACAGCACTATACTGGCACTTGTCCAATGCTTCATTTAGAGAAATGTGTCTTCAAATGGCGATAGAACATATGACATCTAAGAAGGTCTAATTAATATTTATAGTCAGATTGGGAAATTATGGAGGTTTCTCCTTTCTGTTTATGGTTAAACTACTTGACATAAACAAGAAAGACTCTATATATAAAATGCTGAATTTAATGACAGAACAGTTACAAAGATTTTCAAATAGTTAACTATAGTCTTATTTATAACAAGCTGCCAAAATAATAACTCAAAATTTCTGGTCTAAGATTTTTTTTTGCATTCTCTATTGAATTATATTTGCAAAGAGAATTTTGATAATACTTAATATTGCTACAATGTATCCATTCAGCATTTTTTATAGGGTGGTACTTTTTAAATGTAAAAAAAAAATGCTTTGTTATATACTGAAAATTTAAGAAAATTAATTGGAATGGAAAACATAGAAATTCCACGTGATGCTGAGTCACTTCTCACGGACAAGCCATGAGTCAGGGAAGTCAAGGAGTACAGATGGGTGAGACAAAAGCATAGTTAGGTCACAGTCTGGGGTCAGAATTCCAAGAAGGTAGCGGATCAAGATAAAGGGGCTAGGCAAAGAGATGGTCAAAGGTAAATCCAAGGTCAAGCAACAAAGATCAAAATATATGAACTCAGAGCCCAAAGAAAACACACACTTCTTGAGCTAAGCTACACCTGGCAATGTTCTAATCATTACTAGCCAATTAATCACCAAGAAAACTCCACACCTGGAGGAAACCCCACAGACCTGGTCAAATTGAACAGCTGATCTGTCATTCATAATACTGACAGCTCAGAAAGCCCCAACATCAAATTGGGCAGCTGATCTGTCACTCACAATTCTGACAGCTCAGCATGCCCCTTAATCTATAGGGTGGCTGAGCTGTCACTCACAGCATCCTTTGGACACTGTCAATGGTGGAATCATGACATTCCACTCTTGTTTTATAGGTTTTGTTATTACCAGTGGTTATAATGTGATATTTTAACTGTCACATAATATTTTAATAGTTTGGACATTTAAGGTCACAAAGATAAAAAGATATGAATACTTATTTTATTTTTTACTTCTTTTCAAGGGGTGATTGAAACATTCATGTTTTATAAATCTTTAAAATAATCTATATTTTACATTTAGAACTGTTTTACATGTTTTTTTTTTAGTTCCTCTAGGGGACTTGATCCTGTTGTTTGTACTGTGAGAGATACATTGCCATTCTTCTGTATTCTGTGCCAAACTCCGGTTTCCCTGTCAGTTTCATAGACAATGAATGTAGTGAAGATGCACATGCTCAAAATCCTCTTCATTCAGACGGGGCTCTGCAGAACCTCTTTCTCGGATAAAGGGTAGTTCCAGTGGAAATAAATGAAGGATAACATAAAATTTTGGGAAAATGTCTTTAAAGGGAACCTGTCAGCAGTATTGTGCACAGTAACCTAAACACAGTGTAAGGTTGGTGGCATTATACTGATTAAATTGATACCTTGGTTGATGAAATCCGTCTTGTGGTTGTTTAATTTTTATTTTCAGTTTTGAGTTATTGATATTCTTGTGCTTCGGGGTAGGCCTGTGGGGTTGGCTTCATGAGGTGCTCTGATAAGCTATTCATAGTGCAGACTGCTGACAGTAGCAGTAGCAGTTATCGGTGAATATAGAGGTGATCCAATAGCTGCTATTGTGCAGGCGCGGGAGGTGCCATATTGGAGGACAAAATTTTTTTCTTCTCTAGCAAGATGGCGCCGACTGCACAATAGCCATAATCGGATCACCTCTATATACACCGATAGCTGCTGAACTGCCATGACCTCAGTAACGTCCGCTAGCACCATGAGAAAAACTCTCACGGTGCTAGCGGGGATCTCACCAAGGTCAAGACAATTCAGCCTGGCAGGGAACACAGATTCAGTGACTAGAGGTAACCTCAATGACGTCACCGCCGTTCACTGAGGCTGCACTCGCAACAGTTCATTCCCCAAAGGTTCTCAGCCTGGATGGTCGCATCTTGGCACCGTCCAGGTTGAAGACTAATTATCCCCAGACATGGATTACAGCATGGATCACAATGACCAACAGGTGAGAGATATGTTGTTTTTTATTTTAGTTTTATTACAAGAGAATGAGGGCTTCGGTGGAATAGGCGTTAAGTGATTATAACTGTGTTTGCTATTTTTAAATAAAAAAGCAAAACTGTGTTTTGTTTTATTTCTAATAAAACACTTTATTCAGGCTGAGTCTTTATTTACCATATAACTATATACCATATATACTCTCATAGATGCCTCTCCATTACTAAACCAAAGGCTTGATGTCATCTGACAATACAAAGGTGACATCAACTATACAAATATGAACCCCACTTGCCACCACTACTAGGCAAGTGGGAAGAGCAGGGCACAGTGCCAGAATTGTCGAATCTAATAGATGTGCCTTTTCTGGGCAGTTGCAGGCTGCTATTTTTAGGCTGGATGGGCCAATATCCATGGCCCCTTACAAGCCAGAAAATATCAGCCCCCAGCTGTCTGCTTTAGCAAGGCTTGTTGTGAAAAATGGGTGGACCCCATGCCGTTTTTTTAATTTAACTCAGCTGTGAGTTTTGCCTAACTGGTTATCAAAAATACAGGGGAACCCACGCCGTTTCTTTTTTAATTATTTATTGACAGCGCAGGAGCCGGATAATGAATACACCCATCAGCTGCTCCTGCTCTTGCTGTTATTAGTGGCAGCAGGTGTCAGATGATGGGAGCTGTAGTCCCATCCAGGGGCGTGCTGGCCCACCGGGACTCCGGGACGTGTCCCGGTGCGCCCTCGGAGTCGGCCGGCGCCTCCGAATCCGATCCGTGGGGGGGCGCTCCATCCGCCACGGGACGGAGGCAGGGCCGGCGTCAGCACCCGGGCCAGTGCCGGGGCCCTGAGCAGGCGGGGGGGCCCACTCGCAGTCTGGCACCCCTGCGCGGAGAGCGGTGTCAGCGCCGCCACTGGGCCCCCCCGCCTGCTCAGGGCCCCGGCAGCAGCTGGCAACAATACTTACCTCTCCCGTGCCTCCGCTGCCGCAGCTCCGGGCTCCAGGGGGCGCCGGCGCTTCCTCTCACAGCCGGCCGCTGAATGACGTCATCATTCAGCGGCCGGCTGTGGCTCAGAGCGCGGGGACGCTGAACAGGTAAGACGTCTCTGTGTGTGTGTCTCTGTGTGTGTATGTAGTGCGGTGCTTTGTGTGTGTATGTATGTGTGTGTGTGTATGTATGTATGTGAGAGAGTGCTTGTGTGTGTGATGGGCAGGCATTGCTGATAATGGGGAGGCATTGATGATGGGGAGAAGATGATGATGGGCAGGCATTGCTGATAATGGGGAGGCATTGATGATGGGGAGAAGATGATGATGGGCAGGCATTGCTGATAATGGGGAGGCATTGATGATGATGGGGAGAAGATGATGATAATGGGCAGGCATTGATGATGGGGATTAGATGATGATGGGCAGACATTGATGATGATGGAGGGATATGATGATGGGCAGGCATTGCTGATAATGGGGAGGCATTGATGATGATGGGGAGAAGATGATGATAATGGGCAGGCATTGATGATATGGGCAGGCATTGATGATGGGAGAAAATGATGATGATGGGCAGGCATTGATGATGATGGGGAGGCAATCATGATGATAATGGGGAGTCTTTCCACAGCGCCCTTTCCTGAGCTGTAACAGTGCAGAACGCAGTACAGCGCAGAGGAGAGCTCCATATTTTGTATGGAGCATTATATGGGGACCAGTATCCTGTATGGAGCATTATATGGGGACCAGTATCCTGTATGGAGCATTATATGGGGACCAGTATCCTGTATGGAACATTATATTGGGTCCAGTATTCTGTATGGAGCATTATTTTGGGTCCAGTATTCTGTATGGAGCATTATATGGGGGGTGACATCCTGCATGGGGTATTATATGGGTGATGAGGGGGAGACTGTGGTGCCCATAATATTGTATGGAGGACTGTACTGTCCGGTCTGTACTGTGCGCTGTGAGGATTTGTCGGTTTTTGAGCTATTGTACAATTTACAATAGATATCACTCATGTAATGGAAGAAGTGAAGTATTTGGCATTGTACTATACCCATATTTCTCTGCCGTATCTGTGCATCATGAATCGTGGTCTGTGTTAAAGGGGCCCACTGAGGCTCTTTCGCCCGGGGCCCATAAAAACCTGGAGCCGGCCCTGGACGGAGGACAAGGACCTGCGGCTGCGGTGATGCGAGACGGCGAGAGGGCGGGCGGGGAAGAGGCTGCGGGAGCAGTGGCTAGGGTCACATGACGGGAGTGGGCGGGGCTCCTGCGCTGTGCCCGTTGCCATGGAGAGACTTCTCCTGTGTGAGGGTGGGAAGCGCGAGGCGGCTGTGAGTCACCTCTGAGGAGCTGAACCCTGTAAAGCACAGTCAGGGACTGTCTGTGTGAGGTCAGGTGTATTATAGAGGTGGGGGTCTTAGAAGTGTATATACTGTAGAGGTGCTTGGGGGGCTGTGAGATGTATATAGAGAGGTGCATCATGGGGGGTCTGTGAGATGTAAATACTGTAGAAGTGCATGGGTGGGGTCTGTGAGGTGTATATACTGTAGAGGTGCATGGGGGGCTGTGAGGTGTAGTATACACTGTAGAGGTGCATCATACACCTCTACAGTGTATACACCTCACAGCCCCGGCCCCATGCACCTCTACAGTATATACACGGTCTGTGAGGTGTATATACTGTAGAGGTGCATGGGGGGGCTGTGATGTATATAGAGGTGCATGGGGGGGCTGTGAGGTGTATATAGAGGTGTATATACTGTAGAGGTGCATGTCCTTCACAAGAGCGGTGGTTGGGGCAGAGAATAGGCGGGGGAAGGGGCGGAGAATGGGTTGGAGCATGGCGCCCTCATGACTATACTATCCACCGCCCTTTTCATAAGCCAGCACGCCCCTGGTCCCATCAGCTGACACCAGTGACTGGAGGTAAACTTTATACCTCTGATTACAGCTGAGCACTCACGCTGTCTATTGACAGTATGGGAACCACGGCTCTCTGACCGGCGGGGATGATTTCACCATCGATCAGAAGCAGTGTTTGCCATGCTGCCATGCACATGACAGCATGACAAACACCCAGTGTTCGGGCAGCTGAACCCAAACAGTAACACGGACTTCCTGGAGAAGTCAGTGTTCAGTGTCCATGCACGAACAGTAGGTGTTCGGTATGGACGCTGAACTTTACTGTTCGGGTTTGCTCATCTCTACCCATGACATTGGGATTAACATCTATTGCTAGAACTAATTTCCTTAAGACGTTAAAGGTGAGAAAATCTGCGGAGGTTCAAATTCTGCAAATCACTAAAATTACCAAGGAATTTCAATTTGCGTTGAATGTTTATTATGCTCTTAGGTGTTTCTAAACATTTGAATTTAATAAAAATAGGGTTTCGAAAATACCTCACTGCTCTTCCTTCCCACTACTGCTATTTGCTGTCTTATGCTCCTTGCATACTCTCATTTTTTCTGCATTCTTTAGTTCTCAGGTATCAAATGGCATGATGCCATGATAAACAATGCTCTGACAAGTCTTGATGTCTGAGGCCATCTTCATACGAGAAGAGAGGAACTGAGTGAACATCACAGTACTGTATAAAATACGAGAAGTGGTGGGGAGCACTGGATGCTGGGCTTTGGTTGTGGGAATGATAAGCGATGAGATATTTTTTTCATCATTCTGCTTCCCAAATTAAAATTGAATTCATATGGAGTGAATTGCAAAAAAAAAAATCATAAAAAGTGAATTGACAATATTTTGTCTTATAGTCCGGAGGTAACTTCCTATATTGGAGGAGAATGCTGAAATTGTGTCCTTTTCCGATTGCAACTGCTCTCTCCTCCTGCTCAACACTGATCTATGAGCTCAGTGCAGAACAAGATACAAAACTTAATGGGACATGGATAGAGACTGCATGAGCTGAGTAGCTGAAGGATCTTCCACCTAATCAAGTCAAAATCTTTCAGGCCATGTGACTGATCACATGACTTGAATTAATAAGGTGGAAAGTCCTTCAGCTACTTAGCTTGTTCAACCTCTGTTCAGGTCCTGCTCAAGAACTGCAAGATGTGGTAATGTATTGTGTGTGTGGTGTGGTGTGGTGTGTGTGTGTGTGTGTGTGTGTGTGTGTGTAGACAGACACTAATAATAGATTTATTACCTCACTCTAGACTATTAAAATTAGCGATATTTACACTCCCACCCTCTCACTTTTTACCCCCAGGAAAGAGGAAAATTGTTTTTCCTATTTTCTGCTGAACTAAACTTTGGAGGCATCTAATAGTAAGGTGCATCTTACGGTCCAAAAAATGCAGTATGTCTTTGCATGTTTTTTACATATAAATTTCTTTACATATACTTTTAGATTCAGTACAGAAAAGGGCTTCTGGTGTCAGTTACTGGATGGAGGCAAAACTAAATGTCTTGGAAAAAATAAAGATCGCAAGTACATAACAATGGATATGGAGGTAAATATCTTCTGTTTACTTTACACTAGCATTAATTACTATAAAATTAGGTTACATTTTATACTTTTTTTTATCTTTCATCTCTACTTATATAAGACTATGTAGGAACATTGAAAGAAATGTGAAATCATATCATTACATGTACTCTGCCAGGAATTTTTGACCTATTTTTTGACACATTCACAATCCAAAGCTAATTAGTATCTGGCTATATAGTAAAAGGTACTGAAATATTCCTGTCATCAGCTTCTGTATCCTTCTCACCCTACTCCCAAATCTTTGAGAACTCTTTGACTAGTTCAGTATCAGAAAAATTTATCTACCAAAGGTAGCCAATAGTGTTGAGCGATACTGCTCGATATCTAAAAATATCGGATCGGAATGGTATCACCGATATCACTAAATATCGGCGATATCCGATTCCGATACTGGAAGTCCCATGTAAGTCTATGGGAACAAAATATCGCAACTAAAAAAAACCTTTATTTCCTTGTAAACACTAAATATACACACATAGAATACATATATATATATACATGTCATTGTGACATATATATATATACATATATGTATAGTTTATACACTTCTACATAGTAAAATATCCTCTGATTCAATTGCCGGGTAAAGCCGGCTTCTGTGAAAAGACAGAAGCACCCGACATGAAATGACACTTGGTGTACATAGGGTTAACCATGTCTTTTCATGTCGTTTGCAATCTGATTTGCACAAACAATTACATCAGTCTATGTGTGCAAAATTTCACACCTGTAGGGGTTAATTAAAGGTGTAAATTCGTTGTAAAAAAAACTGACTTTTTTGCTACGAATTTACACCTTTAATTAACCCCTACAGGTGTGAAATTTTGCACACATAGACTGATGTAATTGTTTGTGCAAATCAGATAGCAAAGGACATGAAAAGACATGGTTAACACTATGTACACCAAGTGTCATTTCATGTCGGGTTCTGCATTTTCACAAAAGCCGTCAATTGAATTAGCGGCTATTATACTATGTAGAAGTGTATGAACTATAAATATAAATATATATATATATGTGTCACAAATTCAATGACATATATATATATATATATATATATATATATATATATGAGGTGTAAAATTGTTTAAAAAAAATGTGTGGGCTCCCGCCCTATTTTCGCAACCAGACAGACAAAGCCAGCGAATGGGGGCAGATAATAATAGCCCAGAGAGGGACCATTATTTTTGGCCCCCCCTGGCTACTAACATCTGCCCCCAGACACCCCAGAAAAGACAAATCTATAATTAGATTCGCCCTTTCTGGCACTTTGCCCGTCTATTCCCATTGCCCTGTAGCGGTGGCGAATGGGTTAATATGGGGTTAAAGCCACATTGCAATTGAAAGGTGACCTTAAGCCAGGTTAATAATTGAGAGCTGTCAATTAGACAACTATCAATTATTAATCCTATTGCATGGAATAAAAATAAAACACACACACTTTAATTAAAAATCATTTTAATGAAATAAAGACACATATTTTTGACCATCTTTTATTTGACTGCAAAAACCATTTCCTGTAATAAAAATAAAATAAAAAAGCAAAATTATTCTTACCTATCCCATGCACAGTCAGGTCCCACGGTGTAATCCTTCAGAAAGGGTTAATGTTTACTGCAGGGACCGCAGCTAATGCTGCAGCCTCACAGTAAACCCCCAAATGAATGAGTTCCTCTCCTGGCTGACAGGAGAGGAAGTGGAAAGCTTAATTGATTGCTTTCCACTTTCACTTCAGGTCAGCCAGGGACACAATCAGTGACGTCAGAGGGAACTGATTAACAAAAATAGGGGTTCCCTTCGAATAAAAAATGGCGTGGGGTCCTTCTTTGTCTCAGAGATGTGAAATTGCCTCTGAGTACAAGTATTTTCATATCTAGCAAGCTATGATCAGGGGAGCAAAAATGTTTTGCCACAGGTAGATCCATTCTTTTTTCTCTTATTGTGTGGCGATGAGAATTCATCCTTGTTCTCAGTTTTTGCCCGGTCTCCCCCACATACATCTCTGAGACAAAGAAGAATTTACGAATACAAATTGATGGTGACCTTTGACACTTAATGCTGGAATGAACCTATCACATGGATTTATGGCCTACTACATCAATTAAGGAATTTACTCCAAATACCCTGTGAAAACATCACAAAACATTACCAGACCCCAATCAGAGGGTAATAAAACTTTCACACTCCTTATCTATGAACTGTTCCAATATTTATGCTCATCCCTCTGCCATAATGACTATTCTGCTTCACGTCACTTGTCCTACCTATTGCATTTTTTCTGTGCTATTTTGTGTATAAATATGTGATTCTTCAGATGTTGTATTAGTCTATGCCTGATGAAGAGACCTGAGTAGTCTCGAAAGCTTGCAATTTGTTACCATCTTTTCAGTTAGCCATTAAAAGGTATCAACCACTGAGGACTCTCAACTCTAAATATTTTTCTGTCTTTTTTATATACATTTTACAGTTTTCTTTTATGTTATTAAAATTGCATATTCATTTATATTCTCATTCTGGAAACTTAATGCAATCTCACCTCAGAAAACATACAATTAATGTACATGGTAAATTTAAAAAAGTTAATTTTTTTCTCATTAATGTACACTCTGCACCCCATTTTGACTGAAAAAAACAGAAATAGTATCATAGTAACATAGTTATTAAGGTTGAAGGAAGACTTTAAGTCCATCTAGTTCAACCCATATCCTATCCTAGCCTGCCCTAACATGTTGATCCAGAGGAAGGCAAAATAACCCCAAGTGGCAAACAGTAAGCTTCACATTGGGGAAAAAAATTCCTTCCCGACTCCACATACGGCAATCAGACTAGCTCCCTGGATCAACGCTGTATCTAGGAAACTAGTGAATATAGCCTGTAATATTATACTTTTCTAGAAAGGCATCCAGTCCCTTCTTAAATTTTAGTAAGGAATCACTCATTACAACATTAGACGGCAGAGAGTTCCATAGTCTCACTGCTTTTACACTAAAGAATCTGCATCTGTGATTATGACTAAACCTTCTTTCCTCCAGGCGTTGAGGATGCCCCCTTGACCCCGTCACAGGTCTAAGAGTAAAAATATCATTAGAAAGGTCTTTGTACTGTCCCCTCATATATTTATACATTGTAATAAGATCACCCCTAAGCCTTCGTTTTTCCAAACTAAATAACCCCAAGTGCAATAACCTGTCCTGGTATTGCAGACCCCTAGTTATCTAATAACCTTGGTCGCTCTTTTCTGCACCCGCTCCAGTTCAGCTATGTCTTTCTTATACACCGGAGACCAGAACTGCACACAGTATTCTAAGTGTGGTCGCACCAGTGACTTGTATAGAGGTAAAATTATGTTCTCCTCATGAGCATCTATGCCTCTTTTAATGCATCCCATTATTTTATTTGCCTTGGCAACAGCTGCCTGACATTGGCCACTAAATGTGAGTTTGTTGCCCACCCATACACCCAGGTCTTTTTCAGTGACAGTTTTGCCCAGTGTTTTACAATTAAGCACATAATTATACACCTTGTTTGTTCTACCCAAGTGCATGACCTTACATTTATCCCCATTAAAGCTCATTTGCCATTTATCAGCCCAAGCTTCTAGTTTACATAAATCCTCTTGTAATATAAAATTATCCTCCTCTGTATTTATTACCCTGCAGAGTTTAGTGTCATCTGCAAATATTGATATACTACTCTGTATGCCCCCTACAAGGTCATTAATAAATATGTTAAAGAGAAGCGGCCCCAATACTGACCCCTGTGGTTCCCCACTGCTAACCATGACCCAGTCCGAGTGTGCTCCATTAATAACAACCCTTTGTTTCCTATCCATGAGCCAGTTCTTAACCCACTTACACATATTTTCCCCTATCTCCATTGTTCTCATTTTATGTATCAACCTTTTGTGTGGCACTGTATCAAAAGCTTTTGAGAAGTCCATGAACACTACGTCCACTGCATTCCCTTAGACCTGTCCGGAACTTACCCCTTCATAAAAGCTGATCAGATTAGTCTGACAAGAACGGTCCCTCGTAAACTCATGCTGATACTGTGTCATGAGGTTATTCAGCCTCAGATACTCCAATATAGTATCTCTTAAAAAACCCTCCAGGATTTTACCCACAGTAGATGTTAAGCTCACTGGCCTATAATTTCCAGGTTCAGTTATTGCCCCCTTTTTGAATATTGGCACCACATTTGCTTTACGCCAGTCCTGTGGTACAGACCCCATTATTATGGAATTTTTAAAGATTAAAAATAATGGTCTGTCTATGACTGTACTTAATTCCTGCAGTACTCGGGGGTGTATCCCATCCGGGCCCGGGGATTTGTCAATTCTAGTGATTTTTAGACGCCGCCGTACTTCCTGCTGGGTTAAGCAGGTGACATTTAATAGAGAAATTATTTTATCACTGATCATGTTATCTGTCATGGGATTTTCTTGTGTAAATACAGTTGAAAAAAAGTCATTTAGCATATTGGCTTTTTCCTCATCCTCATCCACCATTTCACCCAGACTATTTTTAAGGGGACCAACACTATCATTTTTTGGTTTCTTGCTATTTATGTAGTTAAAGAATATTTTGGGATTATTTTTTCTTTCTCTGGCAATGAGTCTCTCTGTCTCAATCTTTGCTGCCTTGATTTGCTTTTTACAGAATTTATTCAATCTTCTGTATTTATTTAATGCTTCATCACTACCTCCTTGCTTTAATTCCCTAAATGCTTTCTATTTGTCACTTATTGCACCCCTTACAGCTCTATTTAGCCGTAGTGGTTTCCTCCTAAATCTAGCATGTTTATTCCCATAGGGCAGTGATGGCTAACCTTGGCACTCCAGCTGTTGTAAAACTACAACTCCCAGCATGCCCTTGCAACCTGCAGCATTTGAGGCATGCTGGGAGTTGTAGTTCTCCAACAGCTGGAGTGCCAAGGTTCGCCATCACTGCAATAGGGTATATACTGTGCACAGGTCCTATTCAGGATGCTAATAAACATCTCCCAGTTTCTTTGTGTATTTTTATGTCTCAGGATATCGTCCCAGTTTATTGCACTAAGATCATCTCTCATCCATTGGAAATTTGCCTTCCTTAGTGTCCTTGTAACCCCTCGACTACACATCTTATTAAAGGATACATGAAAGCTTATTATTTTGTGATCACTATTACCCAAGTGACCCCCAACCCTTATATTTGATATGCGGTCTGGCCTGTTTGTTAATATTAGGTCTAGCAGTGCCCCCCCTCTTGTTGGGTCCTGAACTAGTTGTGAAAGGTAATTGTCTCTCATAGTTGTCAAAAACCTATTACCTTTGCTGGAACTGCAGTTTCTGTTCCCCAATGTTTTCAGGGTTGAAGTCCCAAATAATAATGACTTCTCCTTGAGTTGCTGCTTCATCTATTTGCTTTACGAGGATATTCTCTGTTGCTTCCATTATTTTAGGAGAGTTATAACAAACCCTATCAGTAATTTATTATTTTTCCCCCCTCACCTAATCTCCACCCACAGAGACTCTACATCTTCATTAGATTCACAGATATCACGCAGGATGGGTTTTAACCCCTTAACGACCGCCGATACGCCTTTTAACGGCGGTCATTAAGGGTACTTAAACCACAGCGCCGTTAATTAACGGCGCTGTGGAAAAAGTGAATAGCGCCCCCCAGAGGCGCATTTTCTCCGGGGTCTCGGCTACCGGGGGTAGCCAAGACCCCAGAGAACATGAATCGGGTCGATTTTTACCGACACCGATGTTGCGATCGCCGTTATTAACCCTATAACGGCGACCGCAACAACAACAAAAAATAAAGTTGTGCCATTTCATTTCTCTGTCCTCTGATGTCATCGGACATCAGAGGACAGAGAAAAAGGGTCCCCAGGACCCCCATGTGGCCCCCGATCCAATCCATGTGGCCCCCGGGCCCTTCGGTGTCCCCCGGTGTCGGCGCTGTTAAGAAAATGGCGGGCGCATGCTCAGTGCGCCCGCCGCTATGTGCCGCTGTGCTGGTGGGGGATGGGCCAATATTCTCTGGGGTCTCGGCTACCAGGGGTAGCCGAGACCCCAGAGAACATGATCCGGGTCGGTATTCACCGATCCCGGTGTTGCGATCGCGGCTATGCAAGCATAGCCGCGATCGCAAAAAAAAAAAAAAATGATTTCTCTCCCCTCTGATGTGATCGCACATCAGAGGGGAGAAAATGAGGGTCCCCCGATCGCCCCCCCATATACTTACCGGTGTCCTCCGTCCTCCCGCAGGCCCCAGGATCCCGGCGTCTTCTTCCTGCAAAAAAAAAATGGCGGGCGCATGCGCAGTGCGCCCGCCTATCTGCTTGGCGGCAGATTCAAAAATTTTTTCATTCATTCTCAGAAAAGTACATTTTGATCACTGTGATAAACTATCACAGTGATCAAAATAAAAAAAACAGTACATAACCCCCCCATTTATCACCCCCTTAGTTAGGGACATATAATAAAAAATAGAAATTATATTTATTTTCATTTTTTTGTTAGGGTTAGGTTATAATTAGGGTTAGGGTTATAATTAGGGTTAGGGTTAGCATTAGGCTGGTTTCACACATCCGGTGTGCGCCTGGCGGCGCCCCGGGCATTTAGCCGCAGCGCCGCATCAGAAAATCTGATGCGCCGCATGCGTTTTTTTTGCATTGACATGCATTAGCGCCGGATGGTGCTGCATGTCAATGCGTTGCATGCGGTTTTGTCCGGATGCGGCGCAAATGTACATTGCGGCGTCCGGACAAAACGCTGCATGTAACGTTTTTTTGTTTTTGCCGGATGGTTTCTGATGTCTCCGGCATCAGAAACCATCCGGCAAAAAAACGCATGCGGCCGCCGGCGGCGCATCAGGTTTTCTGATGCGGCGCTGCGGCAAAATGCCGGGGCGCCGACAGGCGCCCGCCGGAAGTGTGAAAGCAGCCTTAGGGTAAGGGTTATAATTAGCGTTAGGGTTAAGCTGGGTTCATACTGCGTTATGGCAGTCCGTTAGACGGACTGCGTTACACCACGGTATAACGCGGTGTAACGCAATCCGTTAACGCTGCCATTCACCCCCATTTGAGGGCACATCGCGACGCATGCCGTAAAGCGGCATGCGTTTGCGACGTGCCATCATTCAGTGACGAAGCCTCGGACGCGGGCTGCAGCGTTTGGGCTCCGTCACCGCTAGCGCAGATGAATCATCTGCTGATTCCTCTGCGCTAGCGGGTATAGCATAATGCGATCGCGTTATGCTATACCGTTACCAGCCCGTCAACGCTATGTGTTGAACGGGCTGGTAAAACGCAAAATGAACCTAGCCTTAGGGTTAGGGTTATAATTAGGGTTAGAATTAGGGTTAGGGTTAGAATTAGGGTTAGGGTTAAAATTAGGGTTAGGGTTACAATTAGAGTTAGGGTTATAATTAAGGTTAGGGTTACAATTAGGGTTGGGATTTAGGTTAGGATTAGGGTTAGGGGTGTGTTGGGATTAGGGTTGGAGCTAGAATTGAGGGATTTCCACTATTTAGGCACATCAGGGGGTCTCCAAACACGACGTGGCGTTCAAAAAGTCAAATGGCGCTCCCTCCCTTCCGAGCCCTGCCGTGCGCCCAAACAGTGGTTTACCCCAACATATGGGGTATCACCGTACTCAGGACAAATTGCACACCAATTTTGGGTTCTAATTTTCTCGGTTACCCTTGGGAAAATAAAAAATAGCTGGCTAAAAAAATCATTTTTGAGAAAAAAAATGATTTTTCATTTTCACGGCTCTGCGTTTATAAATTTCTGTGAAGCACTAGGGGGTTCAAAGTGCTCACCACACATCTAGATAAGCTCCTTAAGGGGTCTAGTTTCCAAAATGGGGTCACTTGTGGGGGGTTTCCACTGTTTAGGCACATCAGGGGGTCTCCAAACACGACATGACTTTCAAAAAGTCAAATGGCGCTCCCTCCCTTCCGAGCCCTGCCGTGCGCCCAAACAGTGGTTTACCCCAACATATGGGGTATCAGCATACTCAGGACAAATTGCACACCAATTTTGGGGTTCTAATTTCTCCGGTTACCCTTGGAAAAATAAAAAAATAGCTGGCTAAAAAATCATTTTTGAGAAAAAAAAAGATTTTTCATTTCACGGCTCTGCGTTTATAAATTTCTGTGAAGCACTTGGGGGTTCAAAGTGCTCACCACACATCTAGATAAGCTCCTTGGGGGGTCTAGTTTCCAAAATGGTGTCACTTGCAGGGGGTTTCTACTGTTTAGGTACATCAAGGGCTCTGCAAACACAACATGACGCCCGCAGAACATTCCATCAAAGTCTGCATTACAAAATGCCGCTCCTTCCCTTCCAAGCACTCCCTTGCGCCCAAACAGTGGTTTCACCCCACATATGGGGTATCAGCGTACACAGGAAAAATTGCACAACAACTTTTTGGGTCCAATTTCTCCTGTTACCCTTGGGAAAATAAAAAAATAGCGGGCAAAAGAATCATTTTTGAGGAAAAAAATGATTTTTTATTTTCACGGCTCTACGTTTATTAATTTCTGTGAAGCACTTGGGGGTTCAAAGTGCTCACCACACATCTAGATAAGTTCCTTAAGGGTCTAGTTTCCAAAATAGTGTGATTTGTGGGAGGTTTCGACTGTTTAGGCGTATCAGGGGCTCTCCAAACGCGACATGGCGTCCAATTTCAATTCCAGCCAATTTTGGTTTGAAAAAGTCAAACAGCGCTCCTTCCCTTCCAAGCCCTGCCGTGCGCCCAAACAGTGGTCCCACCCCACATATGGGGTATCAGCGTACTCAGGACAAATTGGACAACAACTTTTGTGGTCTAATTTCTCCTGTTACCCTTGGGAAAAATAAAAAATTGGGGACTAAACGATCAGGTTTGTGGAAAAAATATGACTTTTTATTTTCATGCCCCGGAGTTATAAACTTCTGTGAATCACTTGGGGTTCAAAGTGCTCACCACACATCTATATAAGTTCCTTAGGGGTTCTAGTTTCCAAAATGATGTCACTTGTGGGGGGTTTCCACTGTTTAGACACATTAGGGCCTCTACAAACGCGACATGGCGTCCAGCCAATTCTGAGTTGAAAAAGTCAAACGGCGCTCCTTCCCTTCCAAGCTCTGCCATGCACCCA
>JARQOD010000001.1:235493982-235609424 GCA_033576555.1 Oophaga sylvatica | reverse complement strand
CCCTTAATGTGATCGGTTGACGTTGTCGCAGTGGAGGCACCCGTTCCTGGAAAAAACTCTGCACCGGCAGCACCCCAGATCCCGCTGTCTGCCCCCGTCGCTGAGACAGAAGAAGCGACACCCGTCCTCATGGAGGAGGCCGCGCAGGCACCAGAGGTCTACCTGCCTGTACCGGAGCCCCGACTGTCATCTGTTCCAGAGCCGGCTGCTTCCTCCGCAGGTGAGCGCCGCCAGGACTGGGGGGCGCCAGGAGAGCTGCCGCAAACCGGACACTGTAAGCTGCAGTTTGATGGTGGAGACATGGAGTGTGGTGGAGGAGAATTTCAACCGGCGTCGGAGGAAAGAGTGGAGACGTTGGGAGCGGGAAGCAGAGCGACAAAGGGAGCAGCGGAGAGAAACCCAAAAAGCTTCGCCAACGTCAGCTGGAGAAGGACCGGGCAGATAAGGACCGGATGAGAAAAGATAAAGGAACCCTGTGGGAGCCGCGGCGTAAGGGTGCAGTACGGAGCTTTAAATTGAAAGGTGGTTGGGGCTTCATCCAGGAGCCTGGACTTTATTTAGAAGTCTTTGTGACCCGGCGGGACGTGGAGACTCACCTCCCAGAAGGACACCCGGGGAGGGACTGTTGCCGGAGACTTGGTGACTTACACCGACACTGGGGTTACAATGGATGGTACGCCCTAAATGTTACCAGGTGCGACCCCTACTCCCCAGAGTGTCAGGAACCTGTGAGACCCTCGGAGCCTTCAGCCTCCCACATCCAGGCCTCTGCAAAAGTGCCCACCCCACGCCGTAAATCTCCCCAGCCTCCCTCAGTGGTCTCCTCAGCAGCCCCAGCTATGGACATGATAAGTATAGCTGGCCCGTACCCGGCGCCTGTTAGGCCCCCTGGGTTCGTTCAGTCCGGGACATAGGGTTCCAGACCGGAGGGAGATGAAAGAGGTGGCCACACAGACCCAGATAGCGGGTCACGACTTGACTGTACAGGCCACACGACGTCATCAGGTCCTGGTGGTCCTTGGTGCCTCGGATGTTTGGCAAGCATCAGAAGAGTACCAGGTGGTACCTGAACACCCCTGCCAAAAGAATTATAAATAACCCGGACAGGGTCCCTGTATGTAAATAGTTTAAATTGTTGATGTACCCGGACGGGTGAATGTTCATAAAAAGTTTTTTAATTTAATAAAAAAAACAAAAACACAGTTTTCATTACTTTTATTACAGTCTCATCCTGCGACGCCATCGATCTCCTGTAAAAAAATGAAAAAAAAAAAAAAAAGTATACCACCTGACCGACGCAGTCCATAGTAACGAGTGTCCCACGACGATCCAGCTTGCTACATCAGAATGACAGGCAGAGCCTGTCATCCCGGCGCAGCACAGCTGATTACCTGCTTCCCCGGCGGTGACGTCATCGGACTGGTTTACGGCGGGATTACCCTGCAGTCACTGCAGTTATCGCGAAAAAACTGCATGTGACCGCCAGGGAGAAGATAATGGCGGCCATCAAGCAGTCCAGGAATTGACCGCCAGAGATCTTCTGCCAGGTAAGTGCCGCTGACTCCTGACAGACCCGACGACGGACACTCACAGTGACAGTGACAAATCCGATTCCGGTATTCGATATGACGAAAATATTGGTATTCGGAATCGAAAGGCCGATTACAGCTAATATCGGCCGATACCCGATATTTGCAGTATCGTATCGCTCAACACTATTGGACACACCTTTTCATTTAAAGATTTTTTCTGTATTTTCATGACTATGAAAACTGTAAATTCACACTGAAGGCATCAAAACTATGAATTAACACATGTGGAATTATATACTTAACAAAAAAGTGTGAAACAACTGAAATTATGTCTTATATTCTAGGTTCTTCAAAGTAGTCACCTTTTGGTTTGATGACTGCTTTGCACACTCTTGGCATTCTCTTGATGAGCTTCAAGCGGTAGTCACCGGGAATGGTTTTCACTTCACCGGTGTGCCCTGTCAGGTTAATAAGTGGGATTTCTGGCCTTATAAATGGGGTTGGGGACCATCAGTTGTGTTGTGCAGAAGTCTGGTGGATACACTACTGAATAGACTGTGATCATTTGTATTATGGCAAGAAAAATCAGCTAAGTAAAGAAAAACGAGTGGCCATCATTACTTTAAGAAATGAATGTCAGTCAGTCCGAAAAAATTGGGAAAACTTTGAAAGTGTCCCCAAGTGTAGTTGCAAAAACCATCAAGCGCTACAAGAAACTGGGTCACATGTGGACCGCCCCAAGGAAAGGAAGACCAAGAGTCACCTCTGCTTCTGAGGATAAGTTTATCCGAGTCACCAGCATCAGAAATCGCAGGTTTACAGCAGCTCAGATTAGAGAAAAAGTCAATGCCACACAGAGTTCTAGCAGCAGACACATTCTACAACTGTTAAGAGTAGTGTTGAGCGATACGATACTGCAAATATCGGCTATCGGCCGATATTAGCTCTATCGGCCTTTCGATAATTCGTTTCGATATTTTGTCTTATCGAATACGGAATCGGATTTGTCACTGTCACTGTCTGTGTCCGTCGGTCGGGTCTGTCACTGTCAGTGTCCGTCGGTCGGGTCTGTCAGGAGTCAGCGGCACTTACCTGGCAGAAGATCTCCGGCGGTCACGGCCTGGACTGCTTCATGGCCGCCATCCTCTTCTCCCCGGCGGTCACATGCAGTTTCTCGCGATAACTGCAGTGACTGCTGGGTAATCCCGGCCGTTAAAGCAGTCAGTCCGATGATGTCACCGCCGGGGAAGCAGGTAATTAGCTGTGCTGCGTCGCGATGACAGGCTCTGCTGTCATTGCGATGTAGCAGAGCTGGATCGTCGTGGGACTGTCGTTACTATGGACTGCGTCGGACAGGTGGTATACTGTTGGTTTGTTTTTTTTCTTTTTTTACAGGAGATCGATGGCGTCGCAGGAATGAGAGTACAATAAAAGAAATTAAAACTGTGTTGTCTCTTTTATTTCATTAAAATACTTTTTTCTTGCTTTGTCTTTTTTTTATGCATTTAATAACTTTGGGATTAATAATGGATCGGTGTCTTATTGACGCCTCTCCATTATTAACCGGGCTTATTGTCACCGTGCAATCAACGGTGACATTAACCCCTTATTACCCCGCTTGCCACCGCTACAGGGCAAGTGGGAAGAGCTGGGTAAAGTGCACAATTGGCACATCTTTTGATGCGCCAAATGTGGGGCTGCTGTAGCCTGGTATTATCAGGCTGTTGAGGGCCAAATCCATGGGCCTTGACAGTCTTTTAATCCCAGGCGCAGCAGTCTGCATTTTACTTGGTGGTTAACAAAAATAGGGGGACCCCTACGCCGTTTTTTTTTCGGGGGATCCCCTATTTTTGTTAACCAGCTAAGCTAAGCAGTCTGCTGTGGCCTGGTATTATCAGGCTTGCAAGGTCCATGGATATTGGATCCTTACCAGCCTGAAAAAACCGGGGCCTCAGGGGGTCTGCTTCATCTGGCTGGTTAACAAAAATAGGGGGGGACCCCACGCCAATTTTTTTCGAGGGGATCCCCTATTTTTGTTTAATCAGCCAAGATATGAGACTGCTGTGGCCTGGTATTATCAGGTGGCAAGGTCCATAGATCTTGGCTCCTTAACAGCCTGAAAACCCAGGCCTCAGCGGTCTGCTTCATCTGGCTGGTTAACAAAAATAGGGGGGACCCCACGCCAATTTTTTTCGAGGGGATCCCCTATTTTTGTTAACCAGTTCCCTCTGACGTCACTGATTGTTGTCCCTGGCTGACCTGAAGTGAAAGTGGAAAGCAATCAATTAAGCTTTCCACTTCCTCTCCTGTCAGCCAGGAGGGAACTCATTCATTTGGGGGTTTACTGTGAGGCTGCAGCATTAGCGCGGTCCCTGCAGAAAACATTAACCCTTTCTGAAGGATTACACCGTGGGACCTGACTGTACATCGGATTGGTAAGAATAATTTTGCTTTATTATTTTATTACAGGAAATGTTTTAGCAGGAAATAAAAATATGGTCAAAAAATGTGTGATTATTTCATTAAACTTCTTTTTTATTAAAGTGTGTGTGTTTGATTTTTCTTTCGTACATAGGATAATAATTGATAGTTGTCTAATTGACAGCTCTCAATTATTAACCTGGCTTAAAGTGACCTTTCAATTGCAAGGTCATTTTAACCCCTTATTAACCCATTCGCCACCGCTACAGGGCAATGGGAATAGAGGGCAAAGTGCAGAAAGGGCAAATCTAATTAGAGATTTGCCCTTTCTGGGGTGTCTGGGGGCAGATGTTAGTAGCCGGGGGGGGGGGGCAAAAGTAATGGTCCCTCTCTGGGCTATTATTATTGCCCCCACTCACTGGCTTTGTCTGTCTGGTTGCGAAAATAGGGCAGGAGCCCACGCATTTTTTTTCAGCAATTTTACACCTTATATATATATATACATGTCATTGAATTTGTGACACATATTTTATATACAGTATGGCCAAAAGTTTTGAGAATGACACAAATATTAATTTTTACAAAGTCTCTGCTTCACTTTTTCTTAATGGCAATTTGCATATACTCCAGAATGTTATAAAGAGTGATGAGCTTAACAGCAATTACTTGCAAAGTCAATATTTGGCTAGAAAATGAACTTTATCCCAAAACACATTTCAACATCATTGCAGCCCTCCCTTTTAAAAGGAAAAAGCTAACTCTTTTCAGGATTGCTCATTAACACAGGTGTGGGTGTTGATGAGGACATTTGGGGAGATCAATCTGTCATGATTAAGTAAGAATGACACCACTGGACACTTTAAAAGGAGGCTGGTGCTTAGCATCATTTTTTCTCTTCTGTTAACCATGGTTATCTCTAAAGAAACACGTGCAGTCATCATTGCAATGCACAAAAATGGCCTAACAGGGAAGAGTATCGCAGCTAGAAAGATTGCACCTCAGTCAACAATCTATCGCATCATCAAAAAACTTCAAGGAGAGAGGTTCCATTGTTGCCAAAAAGGCTTCAGGGTGCCCAAGAAAGACCAGCAAGCGCCAGGACCGTCTCTTAAAAGTGTTTCAGCTGCGGGATCGGGGTACCAGCAGTGCAGAGCTTGCTCAGGGAAAGGCAGCAGGAGGTGTGAGTGCATCTGCACACACTGTGAGGCGGAGACTCTTGGAGCAAGGCCTGGTTTCAAGGAAAAGGGAGCAAAGAAACCACTTCTCTCCAGAAAAAATCATGGACAGGGCTGATATTCTGCAAAAGGTACAGACAGTGGACTGCTGGGACTGGGGGGTAAAGTTATTTTCTCTGATGAATCCCCTTTTCGATTGTTTGGGACATCAGGAAAATGCCTCATTCGGAGAAGACAAGGTGAGCGCTACCACCAGTCTTGTCTATGCCAATGTTAAGCATCCTGAAACCATTCATGTGTGGGGTTGCTTCTCAGCCAAGGGAATCGGCTCTCTCACAGTCTTGCTAAAAACACAGCCATGAATAAAGAATGGTACCGAATGTCCTCCAAGGCAACTTCTCCCAACCCTCCAAGAGCAGTTTGGCGATCAACAATGCCTTTTCCAGCATGATGGAGCACCTTGCCATAAAGAAAAGGTGATAACTAAATGGCTCAGGGAACAAAACATAGAGATTTTGGGTCCATGGCCTGGAAAACTCCCCAGATCTTAATCCCATTGAGAACTTGGGTCAACCATCAAGAGAGGGTGGACAAACAAAAACCTAAAAAATTCTGACAAAATGAAAGCATTGATTGTGCAAGAATGGGACTGTGATAAAAACATCTGTCAAACAACATAAAAACCAGAGGGCAGCAGATCATTGTGAAAATATAATTTTGTGTCATTCTCAAAACTTTTGGCCATGACTATATTTTATATTTTATAGTACATACACTTCTACATAGTATAATAGCCGCTAATTCAATTGCCGGCTTTTGTGAAATACAGAACCCGACATGAAATGGACACATGGTTTACATAGAGTTAAACCATGTCATTTTCATGTTGTTTGATATATGGTTTTCACTAACATTTACATGTGTGTATGTGTGCAAAATTTGACATATGTAGGGGTTAATTAAAGGGTGTAAATTCGTAGTAAAAAATGCGCTTTTTTTTTACAACGAATTTCACCTTTATTAACCCTACATGTGTCAATTTTTGCACACATACACTCAGTAATTGTTAGCGAAAACCTATATTTAAATCATGAAAAGACATGGTTAACTCATGTAAACCATGTTTAATTCATGTGGGTGCTTCTGTAATTTTACAAAAGCCGGCATTGACGGCAATTGAAAACAGAGGCTATTTTTAATTTTAGAAGTGTATGAAAATATAAATTATGTATATATATTTATTTCAACAATGAAATATATATAATATTATTATATTATATATATATATATGTATTTATGTGTATATATCTAGTGTTTACAAAGAAAGAAAGGGTTTTTTTTTGTTTCCGATATTTCTTTCCCTTGACTTGCATTGGGTTTTGGTATCAGATCGGCGATCCCGTACTTTTTTGGGATGGGGAGATCAATCCGATCCATTTTTGGATATCGGGTATCGCTCAACACTAGTGTGGCGAACGTGCTCTGTAATGTCTTATTGGCATGTCAATGTTATCCAAGTTTTTTGTGCATCCGGTTATTTTTTGATCCAGGGGGCTGCATGACCGGGGCCATGAGGAACTGCCCCCCTTTTAAAACTTCTAACTGGAAAAAAATCGTAGTCGGATCCAAAAATCCTTTTTTCCCCATTTGCCCCCTGAGTGGGCCTCAAATCTGGGATCATTTTTTTTGGCTACAGAAGTCCCTTTCCTTCTAATTAAAAATATTTTCAAAAGTTCTACATCTTGTGTTCCAGGGTGTATTGGGGTCCCTTTTTTCAAATTTTTTGGGAAAACCCTTGCCATAGCACATATGCTTTACCGCTAGGATAAACAAAAACCTGGCACTCAATAAATGCAAACAGGGAAAATTTTTTTTTTCCCCAAAGGATACAGCAAACATTTAGTAACATCTTTTTATCATTACTTACATGGTGGGGGGTGGATTCATAGGAGAACTCTGAAAAGACTGGGTATCCATCTATAATAAAAGTCTTATAAAAAAAGGGGGGTCCCCTTCTAAAACGGGGGGGTCCTAAGACTAGAGGGGGACCCGGTTTTTTGGGGGATGACCTCACCCTTTTTTGGTCTTTATTTTTTTTCCCCCAAGGAAAAAGTTTTTTTTTGGGAATTCAAACAAAAACCCCCCCCTAGTATTTAGGAGAGCACTGTATTAAATAAAAAAAAACCTTAATTTAAAACATTTACCTACCCTAAACCCCCCTCACCCCCCACCCCCCCTTACCATGTATTTTAAAAACCCTTTTCAGAAGACATCTCTTCAGGGGGGGTTTAAAAATTAGCTAGGGCACTTCAAAAAAAAGGGAAATGCCTACTTCAAAAATCTAATGAATGCTAAATTTTAAAAAAAATTTTAATTTTTAGAGATTTTGTAAAAAATATCAACCATGTATGTTCCAACTTTTTTCTCAAAACTTTTAATGGCTTGGAAAGTTAATGGGTGCCAAATTTTTAAAAATAAATACTTTTAGTGAAGTTGGAGTTCCCCTTTTCAGACAACATTTTTGGTTTTTAAAAATTTAAAAAACCCTAATTTTTATATTGTACTTTTAAAAAACACGGGGAAAATTTTAAAATTTAAAATTTAAAAAAATTGGGGCCGGGGGGCTGAAGGATAGCATGTAAACCTTTTGATGCCTTTACTATTTATTATCTTTTAAATAATAAATTTAAAAATAATAATAATTTTTAAAATTAAAGCCCATCTTTTTCCCCAAACGTTTAAAATTTTAACATTTAAAAAAAACAAGTCTAAGTAAAAACGTTAACAATTCAGTTTTTAAAACAAAAAAAGGGGCGGCCCCCTGGAGGCTTTCAATTACAATGAGGTGGGGGGGGGAAAAAAAAGGTGTGTTTTATACAATGGTGCTTTACAAGGGTCCCCCATTTAAAGGGAGTGGGGAGGGAGGGGGGATAGTGAAGGGTTACCCACCCCAAAAACCTTACAATTTTTAAGGGGCTTTGATTTAAGTGATGGCCCCCTCTGAACAGATGTGTTTTGAGGGAGCCCTAAAAAACCATCAAATTGGGGATAGTCCAATTTTTTGGGGTTAGAGCTTTTTCCCAGAGGATTCCCGCCGCGGGAGAATTTTTGGAGTGGGGAATGGGAGAAAAGGATTGGGGAGGGTTTGTCCAAAGTCGTTTGCAGAGCGCAGCAGTCGTTTTGGCCGATAGATAGAAAGAGGGAGGAATGGGGGGGTCTGCAGGTGGAGAGCTTTTGGGTGAGAAAAAAATTTAAAATTGGAAACCTATAATGAATGGGAAGCCCGTGTAAGGACTGGCGAAGAGGGACCCCCCCCCGGGCCGAGTACCGATTAGCCAGAGGATAAACCCTGGGTCGCTTAAGGATGGACTGGGAGGGGTTTTCAGTAAGGGGAGGGCCCAATAATAAAGGGACGTAGTCCCCCGGGGGAGGGATCAAGCTTCAGTGAGGGGGTTTTTTTGTTTTCCCTGGTGGGGAAAAAAGGGGGGGGTTTTTTAAAATGTTCTTTAGGGGTAGGCGGCAAAAAGCGGGGAAGAGATTGTAATGGGGGTGAAGGAGGTTTTTTGGAAAAAAACTAACACCCAGGGGGCGAGTTCTGCCGGGGGTTTTTTGGTGGGCCCCCCCTGAGGGGAAATGTCAAATTTTGGAAAAGGATAGACGGCCCCGGGGGGGAAAAGTTCAGTTTTTTGGGAGGTTTTTTAGATTGAGAGCAGACATTGTTGGAGACTCGGACAGACAGTCGGGGGCGTTCGTATACAGCGGGGGGAAGGTCGGGGGGGTGTATAATTGTGGGCACCATTAAAAAAGGATAAAACCAAATTTCTGATGGTCTGCCAATTTGGGGGCGGTGTAAAGAGAAAAGAAGGGGGCCGGACTGGCCCTTTGGGGACACCGAAAGTGAGGGGAGAGGGAGGAATGGGGGCCAGGAACGAAACCTGAAGGAGGGGTTTTAGAAAAATAGGAGGAGAACCAGGGGGGGAACATGCCCCTTAAACCCTGGAAAATGGGCTGGAAGTAGGAGCGGTGGTCAAACCTGTCGAAAGCTGAGAAAGGTTTTTTCAAAACTATCTATCTATTATCTATCGTCTATTTTACCATCTAGTAAAAAATTTTTTTGACGCACCTCTTTAGAAAATTTTTAAACATAAAATTTAACCCCCCAAACTTACAGAAAAGTTTCAGCTGCAAGTGTGAGCCTTTTAAAACCGGAAAAAGGTTACATTTAACCCGAAATGTAGTTTTTAACCCCATTGGGTTTTTTTTTATCTTTTAATTTTTTAACAAGGAAATGCTGTCTTCAATTTTTTTTTATATTGGGATTTTTTTTACCGGAAAAAGGGGGCCTGCTTTATTTCTGCTTCGTTTTCTTTTTTTCTTTTATCTTCATTTTTTTTCTTTCTTTCTTTTATGTATCAAAAATTTTAACGTTTTTAAAGGTTTTTTGCTTTTTTTTTAATTTTTTTAAACCCTTTCATTTGCTTTTTAAAATTTAAATTTTTTTAATTTTTTTTTTTTTTTCAGGGTTTTTAATTTAATGAGGAACAACAGCGGCCTTAATAATTTGGGAAGATCAAAACCCCTGGGATAAAATTTGCCCCTTTACGGCACATTTGAAAAACAGTTTACAAACAGCAAATAGAAAAAAAAACTAAATTTTTTTTCCCTGAGTTTATTTATTTTTTCTCCGATTGTAATTAACTATTATGTTTTTTAATACAAGAAAATAACCAAAAAAAATGACTTTTTTTAGAAAAAAAGCTCTTTTTGTTTATGTTTTTTATTCTTGCGTGTTGGCATTTTTACCTCGAGAGCAAAATAAAGATTTTTTTTGGAATTCAAAAGTATAAGCGTTTTGGACTAGAGTTGAGCGTCGGCAAATTTTTTAAAAAAAAAACGACTTTCGCAAAGTCAGGTTTAACCCGGGAAACCTGCCTAGCGTGGGTCGGCCTGCGTTTTGCGACCCGGCGCAAAGTGGTTTTCCCTATGCTTGAGATCCCCTTTTTGCCAATGAGCAAGAAGCAGGGGGTGGGCAACGCGTGACATGGGAAAAAGGGCCGCCCCTTAGGAAGGGCATTTCAGTTTTTTTGGCTTGCTTTGTGGGGCGTCACATGCCCTAAAAGCCCTTACCGGCGCCCCATTTTTTTGCCGATCTTGTTAGGGATAGGTTGCGGCGTGGTCTCAGTAGGTGAGTGTTGGGGATAAAAAAACATAATTCTGGTTTTGGGGATTGCGATTACTTACTTGTGTGCAGTGACAGGGGGGGGGTTTTTTTTTTGTGCGCAGCGTGGTCCTTAGGGTGCCGAGTGCAGGGGGGGAATTCTTGTTGGGCCGGGCTGATTTTAGGTTGTTTTCCAGTGAGAGGGGAAAATTTATTTTGGAGCGCAAGCTGTTATTACTGCTGCCAGTGACGGGAGGATTTATTTTTTCTGTGTTACACTGTGTGAAGTTTTTTAACACAGCACCACACCCTAATACTTTTATTTTTTTCTGCCAGTTACTGAGGTTCATTTTTTCCCACACTGTTAGAGCTGTACGCTCCTCACTACGTGTACCGGTGGTATCACGGCAAATCTCTGACCTCTGTGTGTGACTCTGGAAATAATAAGGGGGGTTTTAAAATTTTTCCCCAAAAAAAACCTATACGCTGGCATCTTTGATGCAGCAGTTTTTGGGGCCTTGTGAATTAAGGTCAAATCCATATGAGAGAGATGTTGTGTTACTCTGAAATATATACGGAGATTTCAAAAAAACCCAAAAAAGTTTACCATGCAGCTACTGAACGTACACTTTTTTTTCTTTTAAAATTTTGGGGTTTTCCATACTGAGTGTGAGCGGTGTTTTAATCCTCAAATATATACGAATTTAAAAATTAACCCCCAAAAAGATCGCGGATAATGATACAGTCACTTTTAAATGCTTTTCTTTTCTGGGTAATCCATACGACCCTGTGAGATGTGTGTTAACCTCAAAAATTTTTTGGAGATTTAAAAAAATTCCCCAAACTTTTTACAGCTGTAGTAGTTATACAGACACTTTTTTGCTTTTTTTTTTGGTTTAATCCAACTGAGCCCTGTGAACGTGTGTGTTACCCCCAAAATTTATGGGGTTTTTTAAAATTGCCCCAACATGTATAAAAATGTACGTAGTTATACAGCACTTTTTATGCTTTTCATATTCTAGTGTTTCCCCCATGGCCCCTTGACCGTGTGTTTATCTGAAAATATTAGGAATTTAAAAGAACCAAAACTGTATACGCTGTATGCTACTGAACGACACTTTTTTTCCCTTTTTATATTCTGGTCTATCCATACAGCCCGTGAGCGTGTGTGTTACTCCTAAATATATACGGAGATGTAAAAAATTTCCCCAAAAATGTTTACGCTTACGCTACTGATACAGTACACTTTTTTGCTTTTCATTTGTGGTGTCTCCATCTGGCCGTGACATGTTGTTATCCCCCAAATTACGGGATTTAAAATTACACCAAAAAATATACAGCTGTACGCTACTGTAAGTAAACTTTTATGCTTTTCATATTCTGGTCTACTCCAACTGGCCTGTGAGTGGCTGTGTGTTCTCCTGAAATATTTTTCAGATTTAAAAAAACTCCAACATTGTATACAGCTGTAACTATGATACAGTACACTTTTAAAAGTTTTTATTCTGGTGTAATCCATACTGGCTGTGGCGTGTGTGTTACTCCTCAAATATATCGAGATTTAAATTCCCCCCCCCAAAATGTTTCAGCTTTACGCTACTGTACAGACCTTTTTCTTCTTTTAAATTATGGGTTTTTTATGACCCCTGACCGTTTGGGGGGTTCCCCCGAAAATTTTTGGAGATTTAAAATTAACCCAACACTGTAACAGTGACGCTATGATCAGTTTTTTTTTTTTTTCTTTTTTATTTGGTGTAACCCCTATGAGCTTGTGAGAGTCTGTGTCTGTTACTCCCCGAATTTAACGGAGTTTAAAAAAATTTTTAAACCCACCATATACAGCTGTACCATTGATACAGTACCTATAGCTGCGGTTTTTGGGAATTTTACAAAATGAGGAAGTATGGGGAAGAGGCCGGGACGTGGCCCTGGGGGGCCCCCTGGTACTGAGGGGGTTTTGGGGGGTGGTGAATCTGCTGGTATCCCAAAAAACACAAACCCTAAGGCAAGGTGTTCACCCTGATCACGTCGGCTCCAAAGGTCTGAAAGGCTCCCTTTTCTGGGCTAAAAAAAAAGATTTAAAGGGAGCATCAGGAAAGGGTTTTGGCTTACTTGCCGAAACAGCCTCCAGTCTATGCCCCCTCTTCTAATTTTTCAAAAACTCAAGCACTGGTCGTCGTGCAGGCTTTGGTCAGGAACAACCATTTTTTCTTGTGTCCTTCACCCCCCAAAAAGGGGAAAAGGTGCGACAGGCCAACTCCAGTTACTCCAGGGCTTTGTCCATCCTGCCGGGTTACCCAATCAAATCCGAAATTCCCCCCCCCAAATGAATGCATGGAAGCATGAGCACGCCCCTGCTGTTTTTTTTTTTTCTGGTTTTTCAACCAGAGCACTCATTGCCCCCGCAGTTACTGAGCCAAAAAATTTCCCGAGAAATAGGTGCCCCCCCTGTCTTCCACCTTACAGGTGAAACACAGGAAGGTGCACATGAAATTAAAAGGGGTGATGGATGACAAGTTTTTTCCCCCCGATTGACACCATGGGGAAGAGGGGCCCCCGGCAATAGTCAAAGAGGAGGAGGTCCCCCGAGGTATCGACATCACAGTGGGGTTTTTTGGCAGGCCCTAGGCCAAAAGGTGTTAAAAAAAAAAAAAAAAGTTGCAGGAAGCTTGGTCAAGGTTAATTCCAAAGGTGCAAACCCCGAAAATTTTTTTCCTAGTAGGTAGGTCCTGGGCACTTTTTTTTTCCAAAATCCCCTTACGAGGAAAGGTTATCTGTAAGTGTGCGGAAAAGGCCTTTAGCGAGGAAAAATCTTTGAAATTTGAAAAACCCTTGCATGCTTAGACATTTTTTAAGAACATCACTTGCAAGCATGGCAACTACAATACTCAGGAGCACATGTGCACCGCTCCGACTGAAAAAAGCCCCCAACGCTCCCCCCGCTTCACCCACTGTAAGCCCCCCGATTGGCCACCCCAGAAAGAAAGTTGAGGGTCATCGCAAGGCCCCAAAACAGTCAAGGAAAACAATGTTTTTTTCAACGAAAGACTGCATCTAGGCCAAACCCCCCCCCCCTACAACCCCCCCCTCAGTCCACATTCCCACTAGTTTCCCCATTGCAGTTCAAGCCCCGTCACCCTACCGACACCTAAGTGGACAAGAAAGTTCATCCTCTCTCCCCCTACACTTCTTTTAAAGCCACATTTCCCCAATGTCTCATTAGAGATGATCCCCCTTTCCTTTGGTGAAACGCAGTGTTCAGAGAGCTCTGGCCCCGCGTCCCCGCTTGACCTCCCATCGGCAGTTTTTCTAAAAAGCCTTTTTGCCCTCCCCTGCTTTGAAGGCAGCATTTTTCCTGCACTCAAACAATCTGAGTGGAAAGGTGCCCTCACAAAGATGCATGGGTCCCACCCACCATGCGCACCCCCGGGTTTTGTGGGGTCAGGGTCCACAGGGGCACGGCGCTGGGACAGGTGCCCCGCCCCCCGGTATAGGCCAACAGTGGCTGTAGCATTGACTTTTTCCCCTCCTCCAGAAGCGAAAGCTCGTCAACAAGCGCGGTCGACAAGCATCCATCTCAACTGCCGTTTGCACACGAGGGTCCCCCAAATTTAAAATAGTGGTAAGCGTCATAGGCGTTTTAAAAATTATGTCTTTGGGCGCAACAGACACACCGCGGAGGTACTGGCTGACTACTTTTTGCGAGAAACTGAGTCGGTGGGCAGTATAACTTGAGCAGGCAAGGTGTCATGTACGGCCTAATTTTGTGGTGCCATGCCCTGGCAAAACTCAAACACATACCTTGTGGCCCTCACCTTGAACCCCCTTTGGTGCATGTTCTTAAATAATTATTGGGTTAAAAACCCCGCTACATAAAGTGCGAAGCGTGCTCCACATCCGTTGTCGCCCTAGACTCCGTCGTTGAGGGTGCGCTGCTCCTTCCTAAGCAGCCTAATCATAACGTTGCAACAAGGTGGAACTTCCCCCTGAACATGGTTGAGAGGCTGGGGAACGGGCAGGCTGTAATGTTTTCAGGGAGGAACAGGGCAGGCATTTGGGGAGGCAGGAAAATTTAAAACGGGGTCCCAGTGGTCAAAGCTGAAAACCTGTAAAGCCCTTTTAGTGTTTTGGGAATGCACACAGGGGGAAGCGCAGACGACGCCTCTAACAGAGCATCCCACTTAGCGCTTTAAAAAATTTGGGGAATTTTAAACCAGGGTTGCAGCAATTGGAAGAGGGGAAGGGGGAAGCTTTGATGAAAAGTCAGCTTGTTGCTAGGAAAAAAGTCCGGGGCGAGGGGAGGAAGAGGGAAGGGAGGAGGAGGTGAGGGGGGATTTTTTTGGGGGGGGGGTGCTTCCGGGGAAAAAAAAAAAAGTTGGCTTGAAAAATTCAGGTCCAGGGTTTGTGCACCCCCGGAGGGATGTGGCTTTGGCAAAAAAGTGCCCCTTCCACCACCAATGGCAGTGCATCACGACACTTGAACTTTGGCCCCACATGTATGTTTTTGCCTGTGGATCCTAAAAGGGACCCCGCATTGCCAAAATTTGAAGGTTGACAATACGGGGTTGGCCAGCATCTCGATTAGCTATAAGCAAATTACAGAACATCATGCACAGGAGACATCGATCTAAAATTGGCTACAAACAAGCAACTTTTGAAAAACCGTTTTTTAGAGGCATTCCCATTTAAAGCAGCACTGAGTTCTACAGAGCCGTACTGGCCAAAGGGGAAAGAGGTTTGTTGGTGAACACAGCCAAAGGGGGTTTTGAAAAAAGGGGTTTCATGCGATTTGTGGACTGATTTCTCGGGGGACAGCTAAAAAGCTGGTATAGTGAATCTATAGCAACAGCCCAGGGGATACAGCGTTGTTTAGTTTCAACAATTTACTGCTCCTCCAGAAAAGGTCTCTAAAGGAAGAAACCCCCGACATGATCTATATTGGATCGTGGAAAAAAATATATAGCAATGCTTTTAAAGTTAAGTTTTAACAATGCACCCGTCCCTTACTTGCGTGATTGCAGGGAGTGGATCAGGTAAGGGGATTTCTTTGCTTCGTGAGATTTTCCTGGACGTTTTACACAGATGTGCACACAACGGTGTTGGGGGCAGGGAGCGTCCCCCCGTGGTTGGATTCAGCTGCTGGCGAGAGCGTTACAGTCCGGATACTGCGGGCGTTCTCGGGGCCACGAGACGCCGCTGGTCCGAGCGGGGGGGACAAGGGCGGGACAAAAATCGGTGCGTTCCTTTGGGGATAGGGGGCGGGGAAGGGGTCAAAAACATCCGAAGCGTTTTAAAAAAGGGACACGGGGTTTTTCTTCTTCAGGATTAAAAACCCTTGTTGGATAGCCTTTTTTTCTATAAAAGCCCCTTGCCCTCCCCCCTTTCAAAAAAATTTTAAAAAAGTACTAGAAACAAAGGGATGTGTGGATAGTGATGAGGTATTAGCCCCCTAGAGCCCAAAAAAGTGTTTCAGATAATGTTTGGGATGTATATGGGACTGCCGTAAATTAAACCTAAAAAAATTTATTTTTATTTAATTTAAAATGTGTGTTTGTACCATATAATCTGTACCCTTTTAAAAAAATTTAATTTAAAAAAACACGATGAATAAAAAAAAAAAATAAAATAATATTTAAAATCCTAAAAATAATAAATCCCCAAAGGGTGTTTGGATTGTTCACTATCGTTGTTAATGGTTTAACACCCAACCCCCTTTGTATGGTAAGGACGAATTAGGGTTATTAAGAAAAGGTTTTTATAAAAAAGTGTGACAATAAACATTGAAAACTTTAAAAGTTTTTAAAAAATTTTTTTTTGAAAGTTTTTTTTAAGGGGGGGAAGGGGGGGTACGTTCAATCCCTGGGTTTTAAAACCTGGGGGGCCCAAAAATATCCCGGGTGGGAAAAACCATTGAGATTCATCCTAGAATCTTTTGTGTAGTCCAAAACCTCTATTTTCTGATAACTGTATACATTAATAGCAAAAAGGTTTTTAGGCACCAACTCTCCTAGCATTTCTTGAATTCACAACAAATCTGTACGGGGGATCCATTTTTGTGGTATACAGTTATTCAGAAAAATAAGAGGGTGTGGGGACTACATCAAAAAAGATGTCTAGGATGGAATCTCATTGGATTTTCACCCTGGATAGTTTGGCACCCACAGGTTAAAACCAGGAGATTGATCGAACTGTAACGCGTTCCTTATAAAAAACTTTCTAACAAAAAAACTTTTTTAAAAACTTTTTTATTGTTATTACAATGGTTTATTGTCAGCAGCGTATTTTTATAATACCCTTTCTTAATATACTTCTTAATTCTTTGTCCTTTACCTTACATAGTGGGTTGGGTGGTAAACGCATATTTACAAGCGTATAGGGAACTATCCTAATCACCCATTTTTTTCTGGGGAGTTGATGTTATTATTAGGATTTTAATATTTTCATTATTTTATTGTTTTTATTCATTCGGTGGTTGTTATAATTCAATTGTTTAATAGGGATACAGATATATAGGTTACAAACAAACTTTTTAATTAAATAAAAATATATGTTTTATGTTTAATTTAACAGGCTCAGTCCATTTAACATCCTCAAACATTATCTGAAACACTATTTTGGTCTCTTTGGGGCTAATACCTCATCACTTTCACCACATGCTTTGCTGCTAGTAATCTCTTTTAAATTCTTTTTGATAAGGGGGAGGGGCATGGGGCTTTTATAAGGTATAAAGGTGATCCAAAAAATGAGGTCTTAATCCCTGATGTAGAAGGTCCGTGTACCTTTGAAACGCGTCGGATGTTTTTGATCCAAACCCCCCCCCCCCCCCCCCCCCGGCCTCCTATACCGGTGACGTCCAGATTTTTTGCCGCCCCTTGTCCGCCCGTTCTGGCCACAGCGGCGTCTCGTGACCTGAGAACGCCGCGCAGTATCCGGACTGTGAACGCTCTAGCACAGCAAGCTTGTTCCAACCACAGGGAGACGCTCCCTGCTCTCCAACACGTTGTGTGCTTCATTTTGTGTTCACGGTCCAGGAATATCTGCACGAAGCAAGACTTCCCTTAACCTGATTCCACTCCCCTGCTATCACGCAAGTAGCACGCTTGCATAGTTACCAATTGACTTCATAGCATTGCTATATATTTTTCCATCGATAATTTAGATCTTGTGCGGGGTTTTTCCTTAGAGACTTTTGGGAGGCGCAGGTAGTTGTTGTTTTACTATCCCTTGTTTTACTTGCACATCATCCTTTGGGCATTTTAGTCAGTTATTGCACAGCAGCTGGCTCAACTCCAGCTGCACTTCAGTTATAGTGAATAAAATTTTTGCATTCATTCACTAAACACCCTTCTCTTTTCAGGTAGCGCCAGAGGAATTTATCTTTCTTTTTTTTATTCTCTCTTGCCGGTACAGCAGTTGTCAACTATGGTTAAAAATTAATTCTCACCTCCCCTATCGTTGTTTTCCCTCACGGTCATTCCCCTTTGACTACTGGCCTGTAAACTGAACACCTGGCCTGCAATTTGCACAATATGCCTTACAGGAGCTCGCTTCCCTGCTGGTAGTGTGCTATCAGAAAGAGTTCTTCAGTGCTGCTGGATAAATCATGACTGAAAGAAGGGACCCGTTCTGTCGATGCAATATGTGGATGAATCTAACCTTCATTAAATGAACTTGCAAGGGTTGCAAAGGATTGTCCACCCTTCCCCTAATGGACCACATTGGTTGCAGCCAAAATGGCTCGCATTGTCTCCTCTTCCTTGGACTTATCAATTCCTCATTGCAGCTGCTTTACGTCAATATACACATCATCATATGCCATTTTTCCCACCTCCCTCATTGGGCTGTCCCCTCCTCCTTCCACCCCCCACTCTTTTTGATTATGGTGTGATCCAATACTGAGCCTGTGAGAGCCAGTGTCTGGACTTGGAAAAATATACGGAGATTTACTATTTCCCATTCCCTGTATACAGCTGTACCGCTTCTAATACAATGCCCATTTTCGACTTTTTATATTATGGTGTGATCAATACTGAACCTGTGAGGCCGTGTTGACTTATGGCAAATTATACGGAGGGATTTACAATTTCCCAACCTGTATACAGCTGTCCGCTTCTTATACATTACCCTTTTCACTTTTTAATTTATGGTGTGATCAATACTGGAGCCTTGTGTGTGCTAGTGTCTGACTCTGAGCTAAATTATACGGAGATTTTCAATTTCCCCAAACCTGTATACAACTGTACGCTTTAAATACATTACCCTTTTTCTAACTTTGTATTAATGTTGTTGGGATCTAATACTGAGCCGTGTGAGCATCATGTATGTTACGCAGGAAATAAATCGGAGATTTAAAATTACCCCTAGACTGTATACATCTGTTACGCTGTGATACAGTTCCCTTTTGGAGTTCATCCTCCCCCCCAACTGTAAGGCATCATTTGACCCTTGGAACATTGCCCACATGTGTGATTATTTCTTTCGGATCTTTTTATTGTATTGTGTAATCTATATGAGCTGAGAGCGTCAGTGTCTGCCTCCTGAATTATTTACGGAGACTTAGAATATTTTGGATATGCTATATATACCTGGTAATCTTGCTGATACAGTTCCCCTTTTCTTCTTTTTTTTTATTGTGTAATCCATACTGAGCCTGAGAGCGTTCATTTTCTGCGTCCTGAAATATTTTCAGAGATTTAGATTATTTTCACTATACTATATTATTGCCTTGTTGTCTGTGATACAGTACCTCTTTTTTCATCATTTTATATTTATTGTGTAATCCTAATAAGCCTGAGGAGGCATCAGTGACATGTCTCCTGGAAAAATATATATGGAGACTTAATGGTTACTGTCACACTATCGAGATCGCCTAACGAGATCGTACTGCGTCACCGATTTTATGACGCAGTAGCGATCCGTTAGCGACGCAGCTGTGATGTGACAGTAGCTGCGATGGGCGCCACTGATGAGATGTCGTTGATCGTTTTGAACGTTCATGAGGCCGTTTTTTTTTGATCGTGGTGTCCGCTGGTGAGCCTGATTTGCTGAGTGACCCCTTATGAACGACTTCACAGCATCCCACAGGGGGACTAGGTGTTCCCACCGTCTGCAGAGGTTTCGTGTTATACAGATCGCTTATGAGTTGTGTTTGGAATCTATCTAGCGATCACACTTAGCGATACGCACCAGCGATCTCGCCAGGTCGTGTCATTGTCAATGATCGCTGGGTGACGATGCTAAGTGTGACAGTGCCTTAGAATATTTTGACTATTACTATATATACCTGGTATCTGCTGATTAGTCCATTTTTCCATCTTTTATATTTAGATTATTGTGTAATCCCATACTGAGCCTTGAGAGTGTCAGTGTCTGACTCCTGAATATATACGGAGATTTAGAATATTTTGGAATAAATTATATACCTGGTATCTGCTGATACAGTACCCCATTTTCTTATTAATTATATTCTGGAGTGATCATATGTGCTTGTGTGAGTCTGTTGTTACTCCGGAAATATATTAGGAGATTAAATGATCCATAGATTGTATACAGCTGTACGCTTGGGATACAGTACCTTTTGCCAGAAAGTTCTCTCCAGCAACATTATAAGTATGCATCTCTGAAACACTGGGAACATTGGACCACCATGTGTGATTTATTTCTTGCCAATCTGCTTTTTATATTCTTGTGTAATCCCTATGAGCTCGTGACGCGTCTTTGTTTGCCTCCTGAAATATATACTGAGATTTTGATATTTTATTATACCTATATTGTTACAGTTATATGATAAAGTTTTGGACACCCCCTATTAAATCTTAGCTTAATGTTTTATAAAAAAAATGGTGTTTTTGCAACAGCTATTTCAGATTGATTTATCTAATTACTATTAGGACACAGTAAATGTTTCTGACATGAAATGAGGTTTATTGTCTCTTACAAAAATGATGCAATCTCGCATCAAACAAATTTGACAGGTGCTAAGTATGGGGCAACCCTCACCAGAAAAGTGACATTTTAATATTTAGTAGATCCTCCATTTGAAAAAATAACAGCCTATATTCGCTTCCTGTAGCCTTTTGATTGAGTTCTAGATTAAGGTATTTTTGACCAATTCCTCTTTACATAACAATTCCAGTTCATGTTAAAAGTTTGATGGTGCGGAGCATGGACAGCCCTCTTCAATGATTCACCAGATGTTCAATGTTATTCAGGTCTGGGGACTGGGATCGGCCATTCCAGACATTGTAATTGTTCCTGCTGATGAATGCATGAGTAGATTTGGAAATTTTGAGCGGTTGTTTTGATCATTGTCTTGCTGAAAGATCCATCCCTGCGTAACTTCAACTTTGTCACTTGATCTTGAACATTATTTTTCAAGAATCTGCTGGATCTGAGGTGGATATCAATGCGTCCCTCAACTTTAACAAGATTCCCGGTGTCGACGGCATTGGGCCACACAGCCCAATGAATGATGGAACCTCACCTAAATTTTACTATCCGGGTAGCAAGGGTTTTTCGGATTTGCTGTGTTTTTTTGACGCCATGCATAATGCTTTTTGTATGACCAAAACTCTCAATCCTTGGTTTCATCAGTCACAGGTCCTTCTTCCAAAAAGAAATGGCTTCTCCAAATGTGCTTTTGCATACCTCAGCCTACTCTGTTTGTGGCGTGCTTGCACAAAAAGGCTTCTTTTGCATCATTCTCCATTCCAGCTTCTCCTTGTGCAAAGTGGTTGTATAGTGACGATGCCACAGTGACCACCATCTTGCAGCAAGTATGATGCTGCAGCTCTCTGGAGGTGGTCTGAGGATTGTCCCTGACTGGATCTCACCATTTCTTCTTCTCTGCCTTTCTGATGTTTTCTTGGGCCTGACACTTCTGGCCTTATCACAGAACTGTCCTGTGTTTTTCCATTTCCTTACTATGTTCCCCACAGTGGAAAAGACAGGTTAAATCTATTGAGGACAGCTTTTTGAAATCTCTTCCCATGAAACCAACTATGTTGAAATAATCTTCGTTTTCAGATCATTTGACAGTTTTTCGGTGTTTGTTTTGTTTTATTTGATTTGTTTTTGAGGAGCCCTGATGCCACTCTTCAGTGGAGATTCAAACAGGAGAACAAATTGCAAGTGGGCCACGTTAAGTAGCTTTTTCAGGATTGCATACACATGGCTATGAAGTTCAAAGATCAATGAACGTGTGACAAAAAAAAAAAAAGTGCTTTAGTAAGTCAGTAAAAAGTAGGTAGAGTATTTAAAACAGAAAATGATATGTGTGGCCATATTATTACACTGTCAAATTTTGTTTTTTAGTGCAGATTGCCACAAGTTCTGCTCGTACAATAATCTCATTTCAAGGCAGAAAACATATACTGTGTCCAATAGTGATTAGTTATATTCAAACTGAAATAGCTTGTGGCAAAAAACACAATTTTATAAAAACATTAAGTGAAGATTAAAAGGGGTGCCCAAACTTTTTCATATAACTGTACATGGTATCTTTATTTCTTATTATATTTGGTAATGATCCACACTGAGCCTGTGAGAATCTGTTCTGTTTTTAACTCAGGAAAAATATTAAGGAGATTTACAATTTCCCCACCCCTGTATACAGCTGTCCACTTCTAATACAATTACCTTTTTCTACTATTTTTATTCTGGTCTAATCCATACAGAAGCCTATGTGAGCGTCTGTCTGTTACTCTGGAAATAAATATGGAGATTTACAAATACCCCTAGAATGTATAAAATTCTGTACGATTGGGATACAGTACTATTTGCTGAAAGTAGTCCCCCCTACTGTAAGTGCATCATTGACACCTAGAACTTTGCCACTCAGGTTGTGAATATTCTTGTGGATCTTTTTATATTCTTGTGTAATCCATACTGAGACTGTGAGCGTCATTGTCTGACTCCTGAAATTATATACGGCGATTTCCAATTTTTTTAGATTATATACCTGGAATCTGTGATACGTACCCACTTTATAATATTTTTTATATTATTGTGTAATCCAAAACTGAGCCTGAGAGCATAGGGTCTGCCTCCTGAAATATATTTGGAGATTTTAGAATATTTTCATATACTACCTTCGTATATGGTGATACTGTACCCCTTTTTTTTGTCATACTCTTCCTCGGACTTCTCCATTTTCTCCATTTGCAGCTGCTTTACGTCCATTATACACCTCAAACATATGCCATTTTGCCACATCCCTATCTGGGCTGTCCCACCCTCCTCCACCCCACAACTCTTTAGATTCTTGTGTTTATCCATACTGCGCATGTGAGCGTCATTGTATGACTCCTGAAATATATACGGCGATTTTCCAAATATTTTCCCTACACTAGTGACTTTATACCTGGTAGATCGTTTAGATGTCAGAGTTTCCCCGCTCTGCACAGGTGGGCATTCTCGAGCCATTCCCGCTGCGGTCCCCCATCCGGTCTCTGGCCGCAGGAGTTGGGAGTCTCCTCAGCAGAGACGTCGGTTCCCAGCGTCTTGCTCAGCTAGTACTGTGCAGAGGTTTACTGCTGCCTCTCCAGGTTCTGCTATTGTGGCCAGTACTGGTCAGAGGCGAGCAGACGTCTTTAGGACTTAAGTCCTGCGTTTCCCGTTCTGAGCATGCCCAGTGGTAAGGATATCTCATTGGAGTTCAAGGGGTCACATGCTAGTACTGCAGCATACTCTATTGGTCCACCAGGAAGGGTCCTGAAAACTACATGTGTTCTGAATAGTTTCTCATTGGTCCTTTTTCATGGCACGGCCCTGTAGTTTGATACTATAAAAGGGTTTGTATGCCTTGTTGCCCAATGCCGGCTAGTAATATATTGAATTATGTGCGTTGCGCCTCAGGTTGGTGTCATGCACATATGTGGTTAGGGCTCGGCTGAAAATAAGGCCCTAGATTATCGCTTACACGGTATGCCGGACAAAATCGTCAGTGGACCGGGTTCCCCAGTTTGCGTTCTCGGTTCTGGGAGAGAGCTTGTAGCCTTCTCGTATAGAATAAATTCTCTCGTCTGCATATCATAATCCACGAGACAAATGGTTGGTAGAGAGGGCCAAACCAGACCTTGGTCACAAATCTGCGTCATTTTGTTTCGGCCAGGCAGGATGACTGGGATTCCTTGCTACCGTGGGCGGAGTTTGCATTTAAACAGCGCCGTGGCTGATTCCACTGTGACAAAACTCGTTTCCTCCTTAATTAGGTCAGATCGCGGGTTCCAGTACCTTTGCCATTGTCTTCCACCGACTCCAGGGTGGCGACTGGGCTGTGGAGGCACGGGACATTTGGGACCACTCTCAGGATGCCATTCTGCTCCAAGGGAGAGCGATGAGGTCCAACGCCGTCGACATTGCACCCAGCTCCGACTTTTGCCCCTGCGATTAGTGTGCTCTGCCCGTACCTAATCAGCTGCTGGAGTAGAGTCCACTAAGTTTTTCACCTCGCTTTTGGGTCCCTTTCAAGTCCTTCCAACAGGTCCAATATTGTGGTTTGCTTACCGTCTAGCCCTTCCGCCACGCCTTGGTTCACTGACACTTTCATGTCTCCCTCCTGAAACCGTATACTTTGTCTCGATTTTCGAGTCATCTGTCCGGGAAATCGGGTTCGCCTACGGACGACTGTGAGGTGAATGCTATTTTGGGTTCTGGGGTGTGGAAAGGTGGTACGTGGCAAAAGTTTTATTGGTGGATTTGGAGGGGTTATGGGCCTGAGGATAGGTCATGGAGCCTTCTGAGCGTGTCAGGCTCCGCAGCTCATTGCTGCCTTCGGCGTAGCGAGGCTCAAGGGAAGGGGGGACCCTGGGGGGTAATGTTTAGAGGTCGGTTCCCGCTTCTGCACAGGGGGAATCTCGAGCCATCCGATGCGGTCCCCATCCGTCTCTGGCCGCAGTGGAGTCTCTCGCAGTGACATCGTCCCAGGTCTTGTCAGCTAGTACTGTGCAGGGTTTACTGCTGCCTCTCAAGGTTCTGCTAGTGTGGCCAGAGACGTCCATTTGGACTAATTCTGTGTTTCCCTTCGAGGCATGCCAGGGTAGAGCTCTCATTGGAGTTCAGGGGTCACATGTCAGGTACTGCTGCAAGCTCATATGGTCCGCAGGAGGTCTTAAAACTACATGTGTTTTGAACAGTTTCTCATTGGTCCTTTTCTGGCAGGCCCTGTAGTTGCTACTTTAAAAGGGTTGTAATGGCCATGCGCTCATGCGCTAGTATCTATTGAATTATGTTCTTTGCGCCAGGTGTGATCATGCACGCATATGGTTAGGGCTCGGGCTGAAATAAGCCCCTAGAATACGGCACTCCGGTCGAGGGAAGTTTGTGTGCAAGTGGTTAGGGCTTGGATGAATAAGCACCTAGAATACCGGCTTCTACGGTGAGGTGATTGCTTGATGCGTTGCTGTCTGCAAAGGATCACGGGACTGCTATCCGCACAGCAGTCATCTGTGTATCCCTGTGGATGTTAACAGGTCACAGTACCTATCTCTGCATCTCTCCCTCAGCAAATCTTTGGTGTAAACTGATGTTCGCTTATACCGCCTTATTGTGCCACGTATTTATATTTGCGGACTATGTGGAAGTAACGAGTTTGCCTTATACCGCCATCTTACTTGCAGCTGGCTCTATGCCTTCACAGTGGACCTCCCGCGCTGCGAACGCACCCACTATTTATATTTATCTGATGCGTTCCGAGACCCAAAGTATATGCTGATACAGTACCTCTTTTTCATCTTATTATATTCTTGTTGTATTCCATACTGAAGCCTTGTGAGCGTCACTGTCTTCCTCTGAATTATATACGGAGAGTTTTGAATATTTTCACTATACTACCATGTATCTGGTGTTTTGATACTGTACCCTTTTTCATCTCTTTTAGATTTTTGTGTAATTAATACTCAGCCTGTGAGCGTCATTGTCTGTCTCCTGAAATAGTATAAGAGATATAGATTATTTTCAGTCTTCTATATATACATTGTTTATCTGGTGATTACAGTACCCTTTTCACTTTTTTATTCTTGTTAATCCATATGAGAATGAGACATCATGCCCTGCCTCTTAATATTAGGGAGTTTTAGATATTTTCCAACAAAAAAATACCGGGTATCTTTTGTACAGTCCCCCTTTTTTAAAATTTTTTTATATATTTGTAATCCATACTGACCTGTAAATTTCATTGTCTCCTCAAAATATATACGGAGCTTTAGAAAATTTTCTTTATATTTTCCCTTTTTTATCTGGTGTACGTCCCTTTTTTTCATCTTTTTAGTTTATTGTTAATCAATACGACTTACTCATTGTCTCTCTCAAATATATAGGAGATTTAAATATTTGAAATATACTTATATCCCTGTACTGTTTCATACATACCCTTTTCATTTTTTTAAAATTATGCCAATCCATACTAGCCTGAGAAGCTTTCCTGTCTCCTCCTAAAAATATAAAAGGAGTTTTAGAATATTTTCACGTACTACCTTGTACGGGTTGTACAGTACTCCTTTTTTTGTCCTCCTTTTCTTGGATTCCCCAAAATTCCTCATTTCAGCTCTTTACGTCCTTTATACAATCAACAATCCCATTTTTGCCACCTCCCTATCGGGCTTCCCCCTCCCCTCCCCCCCCAAAAACTTTTTATATTCTTTTAAATTCAATACTGAGCCTGTACTTCATTTTAAATCCAAAAGAAAAGGGGGATTTCCAATATTTCAAAAACATATATACTCCCGGGATCTGTGATACAGTCCCCTTTTTTTTTTTTATTTTTTCGTGTAACCATATGACCTGTGGGTCATTGTCTGCCCCCTGAAAAAATAGGGGAAATTTTGAAAATTTTCACTAAACTACCTTGTTTTGGTGTACGTCCCCCTTTTTTTATTTTTTATTTTGGGGAATCCTCTGAGTTTGAAAACGTCAGGGTTCCCCCGAAATTATAAGATTTAGAATTTTTCCCCATTTTTATATCCTCATCTTTGATAAGTCCCTTTTTTTTTTTTATTTTATTGTGAAACCATACGATCAAGGCGCATTTCCTGTCTCCTAAATATATACGGGGCTTAAAATATTTTCAGTCTAAAATTTTTCCGGGGTTTGGGGGATACAGCCCTTTTTCAGCTTTTTTTTTCTGGTTAATCCAAAAGACCTGAGGTGCAGTGTCCCTCCTAAAAATTTTTAAAAGATTTTAATTTTTCATATATATTTTCCCCCGGGATCTGCTTTTTATATTGGGGTTAATCCTACGGGGCGGAAACTTGCGTTTCCCGGGAAAATTACGGTTTTAAAAAATTCCCCCCAACACTGTAAACAGCTTCGCTTTTAAAACATTCCCCCCTTTTTTACTTTTTATATTTGGTGTAACCTTTCTGACCCCCAAAACATCTTTCTCCTCTGAATATATACGGGTTTAAATTACCTAGACTTATAATTTGCTTTTAAAAAACAAACAAAAAGCGGGGTTTTTTGGGGACATTTTCACAAAAAAAAGGGAATATGGGATGGGGCCGCGATGTCCGGGGGGGGCCCGCGGTACTTGGGGTGGGGTGCATCGCTAAGGTCATAGCACAATACCCCAAAGGCAGGGGTGTTTAGTCGGCATCATTTGGCTCAAAAAGGGCCGGGGGCCCCTTTAGGGGTGGAAACATTTTTAAAAAGGGGGAGCATCGGGGAAAGGTTTTGGGCTTACATTCCCAAAGAGCTCCGTGCATCCCTCCTTTTCTGAATTTTAAAAAAATGCAAGCACGGTCGTAAAGCATGCCCCTGGTCAGGAAAAAACCCCCTTTTTGTTTTTCACCTCTTTTTAAAAGGAAGGATGTGGAGCCCACACTTCAGATTTCTCCAGGGGGGGTTTTTCAATACCACCCGGGGTTTTTTAAGCCAAATCCTGAATTCCCCCTCCAAAATTAAAGAGATGGAGTGCACTGATGCACACCATGCTAATATTCTGCTGGTACATTCACCCAGAGCACTACATTTCCCTCGCACCACAGCCAAAAGTCCCGAAAACCGGGGCCCTTTGCTACTATACCACCTTACACTGCACGAGGAGGTGCAATAAAATTTAAGGGGGTGAGGATGACCAGTTGTTGACCCGATTGGATCTAGTGAGGGAAAAAAGGGGAAGCTGGGGAAAAGCTAAAGAGGGGAGGGGCCAAAGCAGGTTCACACGGTGGGTTATCTGGGGGGGCCTCGTCCCCAAAAAAGGGTTAAAAAAAAAAAAGAGTTGCGGACGCTTGGGGCCGGCGGTCAATTGCAAATGCAAGCCTAAAATTATACCATTGGAAAAATCCATGTGGACTTCTTGCCAAAAACTGTTGATGAGGCAAAGGATTTAAGAAGGCAAAGGACCTTTAGCCGAGGGGGAAAACTTGAAAAATTTAATACCAGTTGCTGCTTTAAATTTAATGAAAAACCCCTTGCAACGGGATGACTTTTTAAAAAAACCCACAAATCCCCCCCAGGGGGCCCGGCAGCCCCGGCGCACCCGGGAAGGCCGGTTCCCTGAACAGGGGGGGGGGCCCCCTCGTGGGGACGCCATGGCACAGGGGGCCCCCATAGAAAAAATGTCTCACGGTTTTACGGTGGGGGGGCCCCTACGGTGTCCGTGTTGCCCCACAACGGGGGGAACAGCCCCATGTCTCCTCACCGTAAAAAAATGGAGACATTGTCCTGATTCCCACATTGCTCACCATTTCAAACACAAGGCACCACAGTGTGCAGTCACACAACCCAAAAATCTGAGCTAGCTCCGCCCCAGCCTCTGATGGCAAAGCAATTGTTTTGTTTTGGTACTGGGAGGCGGACAAAAAACTGCATGGGAACCAAACACCAGAGAGGTGGAAACTAATAGTTTAGCACCCCTAAACAAACATCACAACTAAAGCCGCCGTGGACGTTCTACGGTGCCCTAGAACCCGCACAGCCAAGAGTTTACTATCTCTGAGAGGGGAAAGAGGAAATTAACTACCCGAGAGGCCCCAAAAGAATAGGAAGCCCCCAAACATATAATGGCGGTTAGACAAGATGAAAACACAACACAACAAAAATAGATGACAAGCTGGGACCAAAATGTCTAATAAACAGCACAGGAAGAAATACTGTCTCAACCCAAAAAACCCTAAAAAAACTCCAACACCTCTGAATCCAAAATCCCTGAGACCACACAGTCTCGACCCCTATATCAGATCTCTGGGTGAACATGCGCTCCCAGCAGTAAAAATCACAAGAACTGAGCAAATAAACAATACAAAAAGAGAACAGAGACCAGCAAAGCCCCAAAGGGGGGACGGGGGAAAAACCAAAAAGCAAGGCAGAAAAAACTGGGAAAACAAACCACAGTAAAAAAAACTGAAAGTCACTTATCTGAAGCAACAGAAGACAGCAAAAAAAGCAAATAAATTCCACCTAGCAGGAAGAACAATTATCACCCAAGGATCATGGGAGGTCAGCTCATGTATATAAGGCCAGTCCATCCACCTGATAACCAATATCATTGCAGGTGGTGGATTTTTGTGTTCAAACTTAGGTTCAATACCCTCACAACCACCAGAGGAGCTTCACTCTGAAGTCGTCTCCAAAAGTTCACAACAGTACCCCCCTTGAGGGGGGTACCGAACCTCACGTTGCCCCAGGCCAATAAGATCAGCTGGTGATAGGCACAGACCGTCTCTCAGCATGAATATCGAAGCAAACACCAGGAATTGTCCCTGACCAACCCTTTCCCTTCACCAAGTACTGGGAGTCTCCGCCTAGCCAAAGAAAACCAATATCTTTTCAACACATATCCCAATTGCCCCACCAAAACAACAGGGGCAAGCCCTAAAACCAATGGCTTACAAACCTCTTCAAAAAGATTTTGGAATATTTTGTGAATCTTGAATGTTCCTAAGAAGCAAACGGAAGGAAACGCGATTAAGAATTTTCCCCTCTTATTTAAGGTCCCAATGAACCTTGGCATAAAAATTTTTGGGGACCGACACTCATAGGGATATTTTTGAGGGACAAACAAACCAAGTCACCCACTTTAAACCAAGGACCATCATCCTACCGGTTCAAACCGCTGGGCCTTCTCCTGAAGAGAGACAACTTATCCACTACTTGATCCCCAAAACTGCTGCATTTTCCACAATTTAAATCAAAACAGGACAGACAGAAGCCCCCACCTCCCTGAAGAAAATCGAGGATGAAACCCAAATTGCAGAAAAATGAGACATCAAGGGCAGAACTAGCCCTATTATTCAAAGCAACTCAGCCAAAGGCAAAAAAAACCCGCACTTGATCAGCAGACACAAAACATTCAAAAATCTCCAAGGTTGTTTTTCTCTCTTTGTCCATTGGCTGAGGGGAACGCAGGGGAAAAAAACAGGAACTCCCAGTTTAAACAAAATGTCCTCCAAAATCTAAACAAACGGACTCCTTTCAGACCAATTTCTTTGAAAGCCATGCAACGAACCACCTTTTAAAAAAAAAAAGGGCACAACTCGGAGGAGGATGCCAACTTAGGTAGTGGCAAAGATGTACATCTTGGGAAAATCTATCCAGATTACCCAAAAACAAATCATTTTTGAGAGACTGGGAGTCGGAAATAAAATCTAAGATATGGGCCATTACCCTTGGGCACAGGCAATGGCATTCAAAACCCCTATACGAAGCAAGGTTTTGGACCGAAACAATTCCACAGGACTGCACAAAGCCCTGCATCACGAGACAAATGGGCCACAAAAGGACCGACTCACCAAATCTCTGGTACCAAAAAATACCAGGTGCCCCCCAACGTGGGCAATGAATCGAACATCAATTTTCCCCCACTTTCTGGGACAAACAATTTCCCCAAAAGGTTTATCCTCCTGAAATTGTCCAGGCCAGTTCAATCTGGCGAATAGCGGAAAAAACCACCCCTCCTTCTAAAAAACACGGGCCAGTTACCTCAGGAAATCCGCAAGAAACTCCCGAGGGGCATCCGCCCTTAAAATTTTTAGTTCCCAGGAGAGGGAAAAGACCACAAAATTTAAAAGTTAAAAACAAGGCCACCTGGCCTGCTAGGATTAAGTTGTTGGCGGATTCAAAAAACCAGGGTTTTTGTATCCGGAGGACCCCAAACCATGTTTGGCCCTTCTAGCCAAAGTCTCCCTCTTCAAAACCCACTTCATAGCCAATAAAATCCGATTTCCCAAAATCTAATTACGTTCCGAGGGGAAAATTTTTGAAGAAAAACCAAAGGTTACCTTAAATCTCCGGATCCCTTTGGACAAAATGGCTTCTGCACCAATCCAGAAGCATCAACCTCCACCTGAAATGGTAAGAAAGACAGGTTCCGTAGAACAGGGCAAAGTGAATCTCTGTTACTCCTGAAATGCAGAAACGCCTCAGGAGACCCAAAACACTACATCAAAACCCCTTTTTTGGCAAATCACAGTGGTTTTCCCAAAAGAAAAATTACCTTAAATTTACGATTAAAAATTACAAAACCCAAAAATCTCTGAAGACCTTCAATGTGTGGCTGAACCCAATCACAAAGGCCTGAACTTTGATGGGTCCATTTCAATAACAGACGGAGACAAAATGAATACCAGAAAAGAAACCTTCTGTAGCCAAAAAGACATTTTGATTCCTTCACATACAATCTTTTCTCTCAAAATCCAATACAGCCGCACATGTTCACCAGAAATCCCACTTTGGGAAAAAAATCAAAATTGCCCCAAATAAACGATCAGAAATTTATCCACGAAATCCCGGAAAATATGTTCAAAAAAGGGATTGGAGAGGGAAAGGGGGGGCATTATGAGCCAAAGGCATCACTAGTACCAAAATGCCCCTCTGGGGTACTAAACGCCGTCTTCCATTTCATCACCGTGTTGATGCGAATAAGATTATACGCCCCCTGAGGTCAAGCTGGAAACCAATAGCACCTTTCACTCTGAAAAATAGGTCAGAAATCAAGGGTAGCGGATATGATATTTAATAGTGATCTTATCAGGAGACGATATCAATACACGCCTCAATGAGCCATCCTTCTTGGCCACAAAGAAAAACCGGGCCCAAGGGTGAAGAGGATGGTCTGATATACCCTTCTCTAAATTCTTTGATATAAGATCGCATAGCATCATGCTCAGGTACAGATAAATTAATGAGCCGACCCTTGGGAAATTCACAACCGGGTACTAACTCAATAGCGAAAATCAAAAACTCCTATGGGGAGGTAAGGATGCAGACTTACTCTCACTAAACACATCAGAAAAATCAATCAAATAGTCAGGGACATCTTGAGACTGGGGAAGGAAGAAAAAACAGGAGTGTCATTATGAACACTTTACAACCCAACTGACCACAGACACAGATTTCCAATCCAAAACAGGATTGTGAGTCTGTAACCAAGGAAAACCCAGTACAATAATGTCATGAAAATTATGTAACACCAAAAATTTGCAATCTCTAGGTGGTCCGGGTCAACCCGCATTATCACCTAGGTAGAAAAACTGGGATTTATTCTCACCAAAGGGGTAGAATCAATGTCCAGCAAAGGAATAGATTTTCTGCAGGGGTATCATAGGAAAACCACAATGTTTGGCAAAATCAAAATCCATAGGTTTTTCTGCTGCTCCTGAATCAACCCAAAAGCCTGAGCTGAAAATGTGGACATGGAGCAAATCAAGGTAACAGTCAACAGATATTTACTCTGAACACTACCCAAAACTGAGCGCGCAAAATGTCTTCCCCGCTTGGGGCAGACGGAAAAGCATGAGAAGCGTCACCACAATAGTAGCACAACTTATTACGCTTTCGAAACCATGACGCTGTGCCCCAAATCACTCCATCACACTGCATGGCTCAGGGGCTGGCCTGCAAGGCATCACAATCTCACGCATATTTTCGCTCACGCAAACGTCTGTCATTTGAATAGCTAATGACATAGAGTCATTGAGACCAGAGGGGACAAGGAATCCACCATAACATCCTTTACGTCCCCTGCCAGACCCTTCCAAAAAAGAGCTGCCAGAGCATCATCATTCCATTTAGTAAGGACTGCCCACTTTCTGAATTTCTGACAATACAACTCTGCGGCTTCTTGACCCTGATTCAATGCCAACAAGGTTTTTTCAGCTTGATCATAACATTAGGTTCATGTACAACAACCCCAGAGCCTGAAAAAACACATCAACATCATTTAAAAAGGATCCCCAGGTGTCAGGGAAAAGGCCCAATCCTGAGGGTCACCGGCAACAGGGAGATGACAATTTGAACCTGCTGCGCTGCGTTCCCTGAGGACTTAGGTTCAAAAACAAAAAAACAACTTAGTTATTTTTAAAATTCAAAATTTAGACCGATCCCCCAAAAATAAATCCGGCAGAGGGATCCTAGGTTCCAAACAGGCAACCCAGCAAGATAGCAATACTCCCCAACTTCAGCAGAAAAACTGCTCCGCACGATCGGACAAATGCTTGACCTCCATTGGGGAAAAAATTCTCCTCAGCCCCCAGAGAAAAAAGAGGGGAAAAATGGTCATCTCTTCCATCCTTCCAGTGGATGGCCGTGGAACAAGGGGTGGAAGAAGATTCTGCAGGTGAACAACTGGCTATGTCGATGGTGCCATCAGCAAGGATTTGGATTTTGGATCACGGAGTCAATTATCTATTTCGATGGACTACTTGCTAGAGATGGGGTGCACCTTACGAAGACTGGAAAACATGTATTTGGAAAGTCGCCTTGCTACACTCATCAGGAGAGCTTTAAACTAGAAAAAATGCGGGAAGGGAAGCAAAACGCAAGAAAAAAACCATACACCTGACAAATACTATTGAGAATTCTGCTATTAGAAGTGAAGGAGAAGAACAAAGACAAAAAAATTTTACATAATAAAAAATATTGAAGAAAGAGAAACCAATCACAAACTAAAATGTTTCTATACAAAATGCACAACGGATTGGCAACAAACAAGGAGAACTGGAATACTAACACAGGAAAATAAATATGATGTCATTGGAATCACTGAAACTTGGTGGGACGATAAACATGATTGGAATACAAGGCTAGAAGGATACAACTTATTTGCAAGAAACAGACTTGATAAACGAGTAGGAGGTGTCGCATTGTATGTTAGAAAAGTGTATATCTGCACAGAGATTGACGCTTCAGAGAATGGGAGTTCTGTGGAAACTGTTTGGGTAAGAATACAAGGACAGAACAATGGAAAGGACACCATAGTAGGCATTTACTACAGGCCACCTATGCAAGCTGAAGATATGGATGAACTCTTTATGCATCAAATGGCCAAGTTCTCCAAAAAATATGACATAGTGGTCATGGGAGATTTCAACTATCCAGACATTTGTTGGGAATCTCTCTCAGGCAAAACTAACAATTCAAGGAAATTCTTATCCTCTCTTGCTGACAACTTTATCTTCCAAAAGGTAGGGGAGAAAACAAGGGGATCTGCTACCTTGGATCTAATCCTTATAAACAGGGAGGAAATGGTTGAGGAGGTAAGAGTGGCTGGACCCTAGGAGGTAGTGACCATGCTATTTTAGAATTTTGGATAACAAGAGGAGGAAGACCTGTGAAGACCCAGACGTCAAGGTTAGATTTCAGAAAGGCAGATTTTAAAGGACTCAGAAAGAGAATTGGAGGGATCCAATGGCTGGATATCCTTAAGGACAAAAATGTCCAGGAAGGATGGGAAATCTTGAAAAATGAGATTCTCAAAGCACAATTGTTAACAATTCCGAAAAGAGGGAAGAATGGGAAGCATTTAAGGAAACCAGGATGGATGAACACAGAACTTAAACACATGCTAAAAAGGAAGAAATAAATGTTTATCAAATGGAAAGAGGGAGGCATATCTAAAGAAGAATATAATGCCGTCTGCCGAACCTGCAGGGCATAAATCAGATTATCTAAAGCTGACAATGAATTAAGGCTTGCAAGAAACGTCAAAAGCAACAAAAAAGGATTTTGGGGATACGTCAAAAGTAAAAGAAAAGTTAAAGATTCTATAGAATTTATACAGGATGAAAATGATGAAATGGTAAGACAGGATGTTGAGAAGGCTGAACTTTTAAATTCCTATTTTGCATCTGTTTTCTCTCAGAAAGGAAATGTAACATCAACTGATCTTCACTGTCCTATTAAAGGAACAAAAGAATCCAGGATATCTATAAACAGAAAGACAGTGAGGAAACACTTAGCTAACCTAAATGAATTCAAGTCTCCAGGTCCAGATGAATTACACCCCAGAGTACTGAAGGAGATAGCAGAAGAAATTCTTGAACCACTGTCTATAATCTTTGAAAATTCTTGGAGAACAGGAGAAGTCCCAGAAGACTGGAGAAGAGCAAATGTTGTTCCTATCTTCAAAAAGGGGAAGAAGGTGGACCCATGGAACTACAGGCCGGTGAGTCTGACTTCTATACCAGGAAAGATATTTGAACAAATTATTAAAGAACATGTATTTAAGTACCTGGGTAAGAATGAAGTAATTAAACAGAGTCAGCATGGGTTTGTAACTAATAAGTCATGTCAGAGTAACTTACCGTATTTTTCGGACTATAAGACTCACCGGACCATAAAACGCACCCCAAATTTTCAGAAGGAAAATTGGGAAAAAAAAATAATGTGTCAAATGGGGGTCCGTCTTACAGTCCGAATTTAGCTTACCACTGTGTGGGGTGGTTGGGCACTCTGGGGTGGCTGTGTTATGTGGGGTGGCTGTGTTCTGTGGGGTGGCTGTGTTCTGTGGGGTGGCTGTGTTATGTGGGGTGGCCAGGGTGGCCATATACTCACAAATCCGGTGGTGGCGGCGGCGCTCCCAATGCAGCTTGGCTGCGATGCGGTGGTGGTGTCGCGGCAGCAGCGGGCCTCTGGGCTGCTTGGGGGGCTCCGCCGGCATCTCGTCCCAGCCGGAAAGCCCCCCCGCAGCTGCGACGCGGTGCCGGTGCCTCCGGTGGCGGTCCCGATCCAAGGTGCGGTGGTGGTGTTCGGACAGCAAGCGGGTCCTGCGGGAAGAGATCTCATTGCCGAGATTTGAACTAGAGTATGCGGCGGCCATCTTGCCGGAGGCCCCAGGCGGCCATTCCTCATGCCGGCACCGCGTCGCAGCTGCGGGGGGCTTTCCGGCTGGGAGGAGATGCCGGCAGAGCCCCCCACGCAGCCCAGAGGCCCGCTTGCTGCCCGAACACCACCACCGCATCGCAGCCAAGCTGCATTGGGAGCGCCGCCGCCACTGAACTTTCCGGTATGTTGGGACCATAAGACGCACCCCCATTTTCCCCCAAAATTTTGGGGGAAAAAGGTGCATCTTATGGTCCAAAAAATACGGTAATTTCCTTCTATGACAGAATCACTGACTGGGTGGATCAGGGAAATGCTGTAGATATAGTATATCTTGACTTCAGCAAAGCATTTGACAAAGTATCTCACACAATCATTATTGAAAAAATTACTAAGTATGGACTGGACAAGGCAACTGTTAGGTGAATTCTTAACTGGCTTAGTGATCGGACCCAAAGAGTAGTCGTAAATGGCTGCACATCCAGTTGGAAGAATGTCTCAAGTGGGGTACCACAAGGCTCTGTTTTGGGCCCTGTATTGTTCAACATCTTTATCAATGATTTAGATGAAGGAATTGAGGGTAAACTGATCAAATTTGCTGATGACACAAAGCTAGAAGGGGTAGCTAATACTAGAGAAGAGAGAGAGAGGATTCAAAAAGATATAAATAAACTGGAGCAGTGGGCAGCAACTAACAGAATGGTTTTTAACAGGGAAAAATGGAAAGTACTTCATCTGGGCAATAAAAATGAAAAAAGCATATACAAAATGGGAGGAATAGGGCTAAGTAACAACACATGTGAAAAAGACTTGGTTATACTAATTGATCACAGACTGAACATGAGTCAACAGTGTGATGCCGCAGCAAAAAAGGCAAATACAATTCTAGGATGTATCAACAAAAGCATACAGTCTAGATCACGTGAGGTCATTATTGCCCTCTACTCCTCTTTGGTCAGACCTCATCTGGAATACTGTGTCCAGTTTTGGGCACCACATTTTAAAAAAGACATCAACAAACTGGAGCAAGTTCAGAAAAGAGCCACCAGAATGGTGACCAGTCTGCAAACCATGTCCTATGAGGAACGGTTGCAGGATTTGGGAATGTTTAGCTTGCAAAAAATAAGACGGAGAGGAGACTTAATAGCTGTCTACAAATATCTCAAGGGCTGTCACATTGTAGAAGGATCATCTTTATTCTCATTTGCACAAAGAAAGACTAGAAGCAATGGGATGAAACTGAATGGGAGGAGACACAGATTAGATATTAGAAAAAACTTTTTGACACTTAGGGTGATCAATGAGTGGAACAGGATGCCACGAGAAGTGGTGAGTTCTCCTTCAATGGAAGTCTTCAAACAGAGGCTGGACAGACATCGGTCTGGGATGATTTAGAGAATCCTGCTTTGAGCAGGGGTTGGACCAGATGGCCCAGGAGGTCCCTTCCAACTCTACCATTCTATGATTCTATGATTCTATGTAACAAACAAAAATAAAAAAAAATTTCTGACAACTCTGACAACTCAGACAATTATTTATTTTTTTTTACTATTTTTTCCCTTCTGTTGAGTACCATATAATTTCAGTATGGCCGGTGATTCTGTTATGTTTTGGTAGCTGAGGAGGCAGGAGCAAAAAAACGCATAGGCAGCCAAACACCAGAGAGGTTGGAAACTAATAGGTTGCAGACCCCTAAACAAACAGCACAACTAGAAGCAGCCATGGGACATTCCTACAGTGCCCTAGATGCCTCGTCACAGCCAGAGAGATTAGCTATCCCTGAAGATTGAAAAAGGAAAGCTAACTGACCCTGGAGTAGAGCCCCAAAAGAATAGGAAGCCCCCAAACATATAATGGCGGTTAGACAAGATGAAAACACGAACACAGACAGAAAATAGATTGAACAAACGCTTGGGCCCAAACTGTCTAGATAGGACAGCACAGGAGAGAATACTGTCTGCAACCAGAAAACCCTAGGAAAAACTCCAACACCTCTGAATCCAAAAATACTGAGACCACACGGTCTCGACCACCTATATTAGAACTCTGTTGTGAACATGCAGCTACCCAGCAGTAAAATATCACACGAACTGAGCAAATGAACAAATACAAAAAGAGAACAGAGACCATCACAAGCCCCCCAAAGGGGACGTGGCTGAACTCTAAAAGCAAGGCAGCAAAAAACCAGGAAAATCATACCACAGTAAAAAAAACTGAAAGTAACTTATCTGAATGCAAGCAGGAGACAGCAGAAAAGCAAGCTGAATTCCAACCTAGACCAGGAAGAACAATTGATCACCTGCAAGGATCATGGGAGGTCAGCTCACTTATATCAGGCCAGTCCGTCCCACCTCATAACCAATCATCAGTTGCAGGTGGTGGATTTTTGCTGTTCAGCATAGGTTCAATACCTTCAGCAACCACCAGAGAGAGCTTCAGCTCCGAAGTCGTCTCCACCATGTTCACAACAGCAATATAGCAAGAAAGGTGTGCACTCTGTAATAGCGGATAGGTGCAGGCTGAGCCTGGAGCTAGGCCAGATAAATCTTAAGAGTGGAAAAACAGCCGCACTCAAAAAATCTTTCAATGCAAGTGAAAAAGATTTATTGAAAACACCACAGCGCAAAAAACGTGTTGAGGTAACGTTTCGACCCCGCGTTGGGTCTTTCTCAAACCTAACCAAAGGAAATATACACAAAAGGGGATTAGACTGCAAAAATTAGACTACAAACAATAAAGGTATAATTATACAATTATATAGGATCGATAAAGAGTATATACATATATACATATTCAAAGTAAGTACAAACATGAAAAAACTTTTTAGAGGAGAAAAAAATTTAAGAGAAACATTATGAGCAATATACAAGGGAATATACACACAAAGATGTACAAACACAATTATGCATACTCAATACATATACGCATAAAGTTATTCCATATTTAATAGTAGGGCCCGTGCAACATCGGAATATATGTCACGCACTTGGAAATGCAGTCTTAGAACGGGATAACGGAGGGGCTGAGATGCTAGGATATGCAACAATGGGGATTAATACGAACACAGAGGCAGTGTAAACATAAATACTGACCTTAGGGTAGATCACGGAAAAGAAAACAGAAGAGGCCACTGTGGAATATGTAGACTTGAAAGGCTAGAATAGGATAAAACGTGATGGAAATCAGAAGTAAGTAAAGCACAAAATCATAACGAGGAGACCTATATGAGGAGGGGGTAAAGGGGAGAACAAAAGGCATACCTCCAGGCCATATATATGGAAGTCCGACAGGGCAAGGACCCATTAAAGGTCCTATAGAAATCTGGGGAAAGCAAGCGAGGCAGAGGTTAAAGAAATGTACTATCTGCAAGTACAAGTGTGCAGACCGGGGGGGGGAGGGAAGGGAGGGATAGCGCTGCATACCTGGTGGAATGGTGTGTCATTTGCCGTCTGTGGTGGTGTGTGGAAACATTGGTGGTCAGTGGGTTAAAATAGCCCCAAGACCAGAAGTGGATGGGGAAGGAGGGGGGTAGGTAGGGGCGCGCGCTTAGTGGAAATGAGGCTTGGAGTGCTGGTGGTAGGGACACCTGCACTGTAAAGAGAAGGAGGGGAATGATAAAAAAATGCCGTACCCAGCACAGTGGGGGAGGCGGCATGGAGGAGAGGCTTGAAGCGCTGGTAGTGGGGGCGCATGCACTGTGGAGGCAAGGGGAGAGCATTAGGGGAGCGCCACAAATCACCCAGTTACAGGAAGAGCTGGGAGCGCTGGTGGTAGGGATGCCTGCGCTGTAGAGACAGAAGGGGAGGAGAGTGAAATCGCTGCACACGCTCAGCATGAACGCTGGGGGCGCATGCGCAGTATAACACAAAGGCAGCAGTACCTGCCAGAGTGAGGGAAGAGGAGAGATAGAGCGGAGGGAATCAGGAAGTGGCCATAAGATGGGGAATGTACTGGAGGCAGTCAAGAGAGAGAAAAAATAGAAGGAGTGAAACATAGATAATGAAGTCTAGCAGATATGAGAGATAAAAATGGGAAACAAACAAATAGAAGACTGAATGAAATGAAAAGTAAAGTGTGAATACTGTGAATGGAAGCAAAATGTGTAAAGATTGAACACTGGGAGTAAAATGAGAATGAAGTTGAAAATAAAACCATAAATAGAAAAAAAATCAAAAATAAAGATAAAAAAGTAAAAAAGAAAAAGAAAAAATGATGAAATAAATATGATGAAATAAATGATGAAATAAATATAGGGAAAATGAAAAAATGGAGAAAAAAAGGGAAAATAAAATTATGAAAATAGAATAAAAGTAAAAATAAAAAGCAAATAAATTACATGGAGTGAAAAATGAAAAGATGAAAAAAAAATGATGGAAAATTAAAAAAATGAATAAAATAAATGAAAAAGGAACAAAGGAAAAAAGAGGATTAAAAACAAAAAAATATTTTTATAAAAAAAATAAAACACGTTTTTTACGCTGTGGTGTTTTCAATAAATCTTTTTCACTTGCATTGAAAGATTTTTTGAGTGCGGCTGTTTTTCCACATTTATGACTGGCAAAGCAGTCTTTGTAACCGGAGGAAGACTATTGTGTCCACAGCAGGTATTCTTAACAAATGAGTTGTTGAATTGGAAGACAATGAAGGGATTTGCAGAGGGGAAAACCAGTGGAGTCACAAAGACAGAAGTGGATTAGTAGGGCAGCAGAGTAAAGGACAGACTGGAGAGATGTGATGATGCCATGGGAAATGATGAGATCCTAGACCCCACTTAGAGTGGAGGTCATCCAAGTGATGTGGGCAGTTTGGAAGAAGATGTGGTGGTCACGCTGCCTCAGCTGCACAGCAAATGAGGGAACGGGGTGCAAAAGCTCCTAGGCCAGCCCCTAGCCATTAAGTTGGCTGATACTGTGCACCACAGCCGGCCCCTAGCCTTTTTTCTTTCTGAGTTGGCCTCCATGCAGGACATGTGTGCCGTATTGCGCTGCTATGAGTACTCCACAAACATGGCCAGTGCTGATGACATCATCATCAGCATTTATATACCACTTCTATGCTTTCTTGAAAAAATGCTTCAAGCGATGATAGATCAGGTGGTGGCACAGAAGGAAGAAGATGGAGAGGAAGTTTAGTTCTGAGATGTATGGGGGAGACATATCATGGATGGCTTTGTAGATCGGTGTTAGTAGCTTGAAGTGGATACGTTGTGGAATTGGTAGACAAGGAAGGGATTTGCAGAGCGTAGAAGAGCCGACCAAATAAGCACACCAAAAGCCAGCAGAAAGGAGCTCCCTGACAAGACACGAGTGGTGTGCATTCTGTATAGTCAGAGACTGAAGTGAGGCATAAATGTTCTTAACCTGAGCACCACCTGCATGATGAGACATCTGAATGCAAAGCATGAGCTGCAGTGGAATACATACCTGAAACACCAGGAAAGGTCTGAGCCTTCTCCTGCTCACTCTTCTGCTGCAATCTCGGCCTTCCTCTCCCTGCAACAGGGCCACCAGGCTCCCCTCAAAGAGGCGATGTGACAGCACCAACCCAGCAGTATCATCGAGCATCTCCACACCATTCCATTGTAGTGTTCAGTTGTTCATCCCCCAAACACTGCATCCCATATTCTACATGTGACCTCACAAGTTATTTATAAGGTCTAACAATATGTTGGGATCACGGGAACCACAGTACGTGGTTCACAGCCACCACTACTTTGCCCGCGGGTCATCCCTGCCCTGGGTAAACATATTTCTGCACAAACATATCAACCAAAAGATGTCCAAGATCATGTAGGGCACTGCAAATAGAATATAAACAATATTCCCATATACACAAAAGTACCAGTGGGCAATAAGAAGAGATCCCAGTATATTAACCCCTTTCTGCCATCCGACGTACTATCCCGTCCATGGTACCTGGGCCCGTATGACCAGTGACGGGATAGTACGTCGCAGCGATCGGGATGCGCTCCCGGGGGGAGGGCGGCCGATCACGGCTGGGTGTCAGCTGATTATCACAGCTGACACACGGCACTATGTGCCAGGAGCGGTCACGGATATTAACCCCTGGCACACCGCGATCAAACTGGATCACGGTGTACCGGGGGCACAGGGGAGCATCCCCTCCCTGCGCGCTCCCCAGAGACCCTCAGAACAGCGCGATGTGTCGCGCTGTTCCGAGGGACTCTCCTCACTGCAGGACCCCGGATCCAAGATGTCCGACGGGTCCTGCAGGGAGGCGGCTTCCTCAGTGCCTGCTGAGAAGCCTGCAGCAGTGCCAGAGCGATCGCTGGTGTGACAGAGTGCTTTGCACACTGTCACACCAGCGATCTGACCCTACACAGTAATGTCTCACCCTGGGACAAAGTAAAAATGTAAAAAAATAAAAATAAATATTTGTTTAAAAAAATCCTAAATAATGAAAAAAAAAATATTCCCCAATAAATTCATTTCTTCCTGTAAATAAAAAAACAAAACAATAAAAGTACACATATTTGGCATCGCCGTGTCCGTAACGATCCGCCCTATGGAACTGTCCCACTAGTTAACCCCTTTAGTGAACCCCTTCAAAAAAAAAAACAAAGCAAAAAATCAATGCTTTATCATTATACCGCCGAACGAAAAGTGGAATAACACGCAATCAAAAAGACCGATATAAATAAATATGGTACCGCTGAAAACTCATCTTGTTCTGCAAAAAACGAGCTGCCATACAGCATTATGAGCGAAAAAATAAAAAAGTTATAGCTCGCAGAATAAAGTGATGCAAAAAATAATTATTTTTTATATAAAATTGTTTTTATTGTTAAAAGCGCCAAAACATAAAAAAACATATAAATGAGGTATCGCCGTAATCGTACTAACCCGAAGAATAAAACCGCTTTATCGAATACACAGTACGCGGAATGATATAAACGCCCCCCCCAAAAGAAATTCATGAATTGCTGATTTTTGTTCATTCTAACCTCCCAAAAATCGAAATAAAAAGCGATAAAAAAAGTCACGTGCTCAAAAATGGTACCAATAAAAACATCATCTCGTACCGCAAAAAATAAGACCTCACATGACTCAGTGGGCCAAAATGTGCAAAAATTATAGCTCTCAAAATGTGGTGATGCAAAAACTATTTTTTGCAATAAAAAGCGTCTTTTAGCGTGACAGCTGCCAAACATAAAAACCCACTATAAATAGTAAATCAAACCCCCCTTTATCACCCCCTTAGTTAGGGAAAAATTGTAAAATTAAAAAAATGTATTTATTTCCATTTTCCCATTAGGGTTAGGGTTGCGGCTATAGTTAGGGTTAGGGTTGTGCCTAAAGTTAGGATTAGGGTTAGGGTTGTGATTAGGGTTAGGGTATGTTTCCATGGTCAGTAAACGCCGTGTGTTTGACGCTGTGTACTAGCGCAGCATGAAACACGCAGCGTCCAGATGTTACAGCATAGTGGAGGGGATTTCAAGAAATCCCTCTCCACTATGCTTAAAAAGACGCAGGCGGCAGACCTGCATTAATGGACATGCGGCGCGTCTTTTCAAATCGCAGCATGTCCTTTCCCTTTGCGGCGACGCTCTGTCGCCTCAAGGGAAATAATACAGGCCTATGTAGCTCTGTGGTGAATCCGGATGTGTTCAATGAGCACATCCGGATTCACCGCACGTTCAGAAGGGGGCAGGGCTTTGGGCGGAGCAGACTTTCCGCTCTGTCAAAAGCGCCTGCCATCATGAACGTGGAGCCATACCCTTACGGGTGTGTTAGGTGTTGTGAATGTGTTAGAAATGAATTCTGAGCAGAAGCTCCCTCTGGTGGTTACAAACAGTACTGAACCATTCAATGAGGATTGGCAATCAGGAGCTACAGACTGGTCTTATATAAGGGAGGTTCCCTCCCATCATGGTTGCCGGTGATCAATTGTTCTTGTCTCAACTGTGGTTCCTGGTTCACTTGGAAGCTTGCTGAGTCTTGCCTCTTCTCCTGCTCTCATATAAGATAATTTCTATTTTTTGTTTTTGTGCTTACCATTTGCATATTTCTCTGCATTTCTGTGAGGTTATCCAGGTTTCCCCCCCCCGGGGGGCTTGGGCTCCTCTCAGTTCTTCTGGAGCCACTGTTATTTGTTCATTTGCCTTTTCCAGTTTTTTCAGTGGCTGCGGCTTAGTTTTGTTACACCAGAGAACTAATTTAGGTGGTAGAGGTCGTGTGATCTCAGGTGTTTTTGCAATTAGTAAAGTTGGTATTTTTTAGTGTTTTTTGGATTGCAGTAAGTGTCCTTCCTATCCTTTTCTGTCTAGGCAGATTGGGTCCCAATGTTTGCTCATACTATTTTCTGTCTGTGTCTGTATTTTCCTCTTGTCTAACCGCCATTACATGTTTGGGGGCTTCCTATTTTCTTTGGGGATCTGCTCCGGGGCAGATAGCGTTCCTCTTTCTATCTTTAGGTGTAGTTACCCTCTCAGGCTGTGACGAGGCGTCTAGAACCAACGTAGGAACGCTCCACGGCTGCCTTTAGTTGTGGTGGTTAGTCAGGGTACTGCAATCCAGTAGATTCCAACCTCTCTGGTGTATTGCCATTTTTGCCTGCTCTCCTCAGCTACCAAATCATAACAGTTAGGGTTACGTTTGTGGTTAGGGTTATGGTTAGGGTTGGGACTAGGGTTAGGGGTGTGTTGGTGTTAGGGTTGGAGTTAGAATTGGGGGGTTTCCACTGTTTAGGCACATCAGGGGCTCTCCAAATGTGACATTGCATCTGATCTCAATTCCAGCCAATTCTGCATAGAAAAAGTCAAACGGTGCTCCTTCACTTCTGAGCTCTGCCATGCGCCCAAACAGTGGTTTACCCCCACATATGGGGTATCAGCGTACTCAGGACAAATTGCACAATAACTCTTGAGGTCCAATTTCCTATGTTACCCTTGGGAAAATAAAAAATAGGGGGCGAAAATATCATTTTTGTTAAAAAAAATGATTTTTTTGTTTTTACGGCTGTACGTTATAAACTTCTGTGTAGCACTTGGGGCTTCATAGCACTCACCACACATCTAGATAAGTTCCTTGTGGGGTCTATTTTCAAAATGGGGTCACTTGTGGGAGGTTTCCACTGTTTAGGCACATCAGGGGCTCTCCAAATGCAACATGACGCCTGCAGACCATTCCATCAAAGTCTGCAATCCAAAACGTCACTACTTCCCTTCCAAGCCCCGACGTGTGCCCATACAGTAGTTTTCTCCCACATATTGGGTATCAGCGTACTCAGGACAAATTGGACAACAACTTTTAGGGTCCAATTTCTCCTTTTACCCCTGTGGAAATAAAATATTGGGGGCGAAAAAATCATTTTTGTAAAAAAAAAAAAGGATTTTTTATTTTTACGGCTGTACGTTATAAACTTCTGTGAAGCACTTCGGGTTTAAAGTGCTCACCACACATCTAGATAAGTTCCTTGGGGATCTATTTTCCAAAATGGGGTCACTTGTGGGGGTTTCCACTGTTTAGGCACATCAGGGGCTTTCCAAATGCGACATGACGCCCGCAGACCATTCCATCAAAGTCTGCAATCCAAAATGTCACTCCTTCCCTTCCGAGCCCTGACGCGTGCCCATACAGTAGTTTTCTCCCACATATGGGTTATCAGCGTACTCAGGACAAATTGGACAACCACTTTGGTGGTCCAATTTCTCCTGTTACCCTTGGGAAAATAAAAAGTTGGGGACTAAAAGATCATGTTTGTGGAAAAAATATGATTTTTTTATTTTCATGCTGGGCGTTATAAACTTTAGTGAAACACCTGGGGGTTCAAAGTTCTCACCACACATCTAGATAAGTTCCTTGAGGGTCTAGTTTCCAAAATGGTGTCATTTGTGGGGGGTTTCCACTGTTTAGGCAGATCAGGAGCTCTCCAAATACGACATGGCGTCCAGCCAATTCTGCGTTGAAAAAGTCAAACGGTGCTCCTTCCCTTCCGAGCTCTGCCATGCACCCAAACAGTGGTTTACCCCAACATATGGGATATCAGCGTACTCAGGACAAATTGCACAATAATTTTTGGGGTCTTGATACCCTTGGGAAAATAAAAATTGGGTGAAAAGATCATTTTTGTGGAAAAACTATGATTTTTTTAATTTTACGGCTCTACGTTATAAACTTGTGTGAAGCACTTGGGGGTTCAAATTGCTCACCACAGATCTAGATAATTCACTTAGGGGGTTTAGTTTCCAAAATTGGGTCACTTGTGGGGGGTTTACACTGTTTAGGCACATCAGGGGCTCTCCAAATGCAACATGGCATCCAATCTCAATTCCAGCCAATTTTGGTTGGAAAAAGTCAAATGGTGCTTCTTCCATTCCGAGCTCTGCCGTGCCCCCAAACAGTGGTTCCCCCCCACATATTGGGTATCAGCGTACTCAGGACATATTGGACAACAACTTTTGTGGTCCAATTTCTCCTGTTTACCTCACTAAAAAATTGGTGACTAAAAGATAATTTTTGTGGGAAAAAAAAAGGATTTTTTATTTTCACGGCTCTACGTTATAAACTTGTGGGAAGCACTTGGGGGTTCAAAGTGCTCACCACAGATCTAGATAAGTTCCTTAGGGGGTCTAGTTTCCAAAATGGGGTCACTTGTGTGGGGTTTCCACTGTTTAGGCACATCTGGGGCACTGCAAACGGAACATGACCCCCATCAACGTCTGCATTCCAAAACGCTATTATTTCTTTTTCAAGCCCTGCCGTACACCCAACCAGTTCCCCCCCCACATATGGGGTATCAGCGTACTCAGGAAAAATTGGAAAACAACTTATGGGGTCCAATTTCCTTGGGAAAAATCAAAAATTTGGGACTAAAAAATAGTTTTTGTGGAAAATAGTTTTTTTTTTTCACACCCAGGCATTATAAACTTTTGTGAAACACTTGGGGGTTCAAAGTGCTCACAACAGATCTAGATAAGTTCCATTCGGGGTCTAGTTTCCAAAATGGTGTTACTTGTGGGAGGTTTCCACTGTTTAGGCGCATCAGAGGCTCTCCAAACGTGACATGGCGTCCAATCTCAATTCCAGCCAATTTTGGTTTGAAAAAGTCAACGGCGCTTCTTCCCTTCCGAGCCCTACTGTGCGTCCAAACAGTGGTTTTCCCCCACATATGGGGTATTGGCATACTCAGGAGAAAATGCACAACAACTTTATCTGTCCATTTTCTCCTTTTACCCTTGTGAAAATAAAAAAAGTTTGCGAAAGATCATTTTTGTGACTTAAAAGTTAAATATTCATTTTTTCCTTCCACATTGCTTCAGCTCCTGTGAAGCACCTGAAGGGTTAATAAAGTTCTTGAATGTGGTTTTGAGTACCTTGAGGGGTGCAGTTTTTAGAAAGGTGTCACTTTTGGGTATTTTCTGCCATATAGACCCCTCAAAGTGACTTCAAATGTGAGGTGGTCCCTAAAAAAAAATGGCTTTGTAAATTTTGTTGTAAAAATGAGAAATCGCTGGTGAACATTTAACCCTTATAATTTCTTAACAAAAAAAAATTTTGGTTCCAAAATTGTGCTGATGAAAAGTAGACATGTGGGAAATGTTATTTAGTAACTATTTTGTGTGACATATTTCTTTGTTTTAAGGGAATAAAAATTCAAATTTGAAAATTGCAAAATTTTCAAAATTTTCGCCATATTTGCGTTTTTTTTCAAAAATAAACGCAAGTTACAGTACAGACCAAAAGTCTGGACACACCTTCTCATTCAATGATTTTTCTGTATTTTCATGACTATGAAAATTGTAGAATCATACTGAAGGCATCAAAAGTATGAATTAACACATGTGGAATTATACATTACTCTTTACAAAAAAGTGTGAAACAACTGAAAATATGTCTTATATTCTAGGTTCTTCAAAGTAGCCACCTTTTGCTTTGATAACTGCTTTGCACGCAGAAAAGGTGAATGGATAGACTCTACATGCCTGATTCCCAGCGTGAAGCATGGAGGAGGTGGTGTGATGGTGTGGGGGTGCTTTGCTAGTGACACTGTTGGGGATTTATTCAAAATTGAAGGCATACTGAACCAGCATGACTACCACAGCATCTTGCAGCAGCATGCTATTCCATCCCGTATGTTTTTAGTTGGACCATCATTTATTTTTCAACAGGACAATGACCCCAAACACACCTCCAGGCTGTGTAAGGGCTATTTGACCAAGAAGGAGAGTGTTGGGGTGCTACGCCAGATGACATGGCCTCCACAGTCACCAGACCTGAACCCAATCGAGATGGTTTGGGGTGAGCTGGACCGCTCACCGCTTCAATTTTGAATAATCCCCATGTGTGTCACCAGCAAAGCACCCCCGCACCATCACACCTCCTCCTCCATGCTTCACAGTGGGAACTAGGCATGTAGAGTCCATCCTTTCACCTTTTCTGCGAGCAAAGCAATAATCAAAGCAAAAGGTGGCTACTTTGAAGAACCTAGAATATAAGACATATTTTCAGTTGTTTCACACTTTTTTGTAAAGTGTAATGTATAATTCCACATGTGTTAATTCATAGTTTTGATGCCTTCAGTGTGATTCTACAATTTTCATAGTCATGAAAATGCAGAAAAATCTTTGAATGAGAAGGTGTGTCCAAACTTTTGGTCTGTACTGTATATCGAAGAAATTTTACCACTAATTACAATATGTCTCGAGAAAACAGTCTCAGAATCGCGAAGATCCGTTGAAGCGTTTCAGAGTTATAACCTCATAAAGAGACAGTGGTCAGATTGTAAAAATTGGCCCGGTCATTAACGTGCAAACCACCCTTGGGGGTTAAGGGTTAAAACAAATACTTTATTAAATAATAAATATAAAAATATATAAGAAAAAGCAAAATATTGTTCAAGGGACAACGGGCAGAACTGTATAATAATAGTATTAAGCAGATACAAAAAATATAAATATAAACATCATGGGGAAACAATCGTGAAACCACATATCTGAAAATATGACATGATAATAAACCTGCCTAAAAACACATATCAAGGATGCAGGGAAAACAATCAATGCAAAGCCCCAATATGAAAGGCCTTAATATAGCATAACTCCAAAACATCATCTTTTCCTAAATAGGATTATAGTGATGTGGTAGAATAACCCCAGGTAAATGGAGCATACAAATGTGTTACCATGATATATGTATATTCCCCAATGCAAGTAATGCTATGTTTATAAAACACATGCTTAATAAAAGGATTATATTTACCTATGTGAGAAGAGTATAGCTATTCGGCATCCCCTCACCCCGACGCGCGTTTCACCACCTGCTTCTTCCGGGGGGTCTACTGCCCACTGTACTTTTGTGTATATGGGAATATTGTTTATATTGTGCACAAAATCAGACATGCACTGTGCAACTCCATGAGTGTAAAGGTCCACATAACTACCGATACATGGATCAGTAAGCATGGGCAGGGATGTTATATCTAAATACCCCCATGCTAAATGTTGTGGTGGCTGGGCCTGAGGCAGACATTGTTTTGGTGCATCTCCTACCACCGCAGAGGATTGCTGGACATATTTGGGATGTTTGATTGTCCATATTACCTCCTGCTTCTCTGCTTCCGTCAACACCTTCTCATCCTGCACCACCAATTTCAGCAAAACCAAGGGTAAGCAACTGCAGGATGTTCTGAAACTCATCTATTTGTGGGAAAAATCACACACTGCGCAGGTGCTGTGGATGGGATCAAAGAACAGACATGTTTGGTTGGTGCTGCTAAAACTCAAGCCCGACCTGATGCTGTGCAATAACGGGCAAAATCTCATTGCAGCTCTGGGCCTAGCCTGTTTGATGCACATCCCTTGCCTGGCGCTTGTGCTGAATTTGGTGGTGTAGAGCTTCCTTAAAAATTACAGAGATATGTCAGATCTACTACTGAAACTGCAGGCCATCTGTGCGCGCTTTTGGCATTCTCACTCTGATGCTGCTCGCCTGCCTGCGCTGCAGATTCACTTCTGCCTTCCCTCTTACCACCTCATATGTCACATACCCACAAGGTGGAACTCCAACTTGCACATGCCTGGGAGACTGTGCGAGCAGCAGCAAGTGATACTGCAGTTTGAGCTGCAGCATGCACAGGTGAGTCAATTTGTGGAACAACACCGCTTCACTATCAACAAGTGGGCTGTGTTGCACTATGTCTGGTACTCCACGATCATGGAAAGTGATGATTGTGCCATAATCAGAATTACTATACCACTTCTATGCCTCCTAGAAAAACAAAGCTTCAGGAGGTGATGGATGAGGTGGTGGCACAGGAAGAAGAGGAGGAGGAACAGGGACTATTCACATCATTATCAGGAAAGGCATCCACACATTTCTTGGAAGATAGGTTCCTGTATCAACAGTGGCCAAGTACAGAAATATCCAGCCAGAGGACAGTTATGGAGGAAGAGGAGGTTGAGGAACAAGCGTTTTCACAAACGTTGAGGAACAAACATTTTCACAGCTGCATTCAAAGCAGCTCACGGGCTTCACTGGAGCATAGCTGGGGGATACAGATGATATAGAGGACCCAGACGATACACCTCCCACCGAGGACAGCTTGCCATTGCCTCTGGGCAGCCTGGCACACATAAAGCACCAATTCTAAGAACATGTCCTGTTCGAAACATGTGTGGTGAATATATGTCCTTTTTTTTCCTCCCCCTTTTTCCAAATATCCTTTGGCAAATGTTTTTTGGATCTCTTTTTTCAAATAAATAAGAATAAATCTTGGATTTTATATGTAATGTATCAGGAGCTGGGTCAATTATTTTCTTTCCTGCATCTAACTGAGCGCTTGCAGTAGCGCTGATCGTGGACTTCTGAACCTGCTGCAGCTGTTGGAGGGTGAGCTGGTTTATTGCCTTGCATTCACACACTTGAAGCACTTGTAGCCTCCTGAAGAAACCTAGGAAGGTGAAACGCGCGTCGGGGCTTCTTTTCCATCCCATCGTCGCTGCTCTGACTCATCGCACTATGTCGCAAGGTAATTAGCCCTTTATATCTGCTCATACACTGTGCAAAAAGATATTATTGTATCTTTATTCTATATCTGACTTAAATAACAGTATAGTCTTGCTGCACATCATGATATTTCTCATGCCTTGTATGTGATATTACTTATTTTTTTCAGGGTATATATATATATATATTTTTTCTGATATCTATGGCACTATCTTGCCCCATGACCTAATTACCATATTTTTTTACCCTGTGGTTTTTCATACCTTCATCTTTGACATACTGCGATTTGTCAGCATGCCTCTAGGGACGGTTTTTCTGTCTGGCTATATATTTAACATCTTTTTGATTACTAGCCTAATCTAGCTGTCTTTAGTCTCACTTTGTATCTTTCTGTCGATTTAAAATTTATTCTGCAATAAATTATTATCCATTATATTCTCCCTGTTTTCGTTGGATTTATTATTAATATATTTTATATATATTATATTATTATTTTCTAGTCTTACCTTTATTTATATATCTTTTTTGGTTGTGTTGAAGCAATACATGCTACTGTGCCTTTGCAACAACTGCCGAGTGGCCAGAATTATTACAAATGCTAATTAGTAAATGGCCACCCGGCATAACATGCCACCCTGGCTTCCGTCACTAGAGTGCGATTAGAAAATGCAGGAATAAAAGCACATTCTGATAGACGCACTACTGAAGGCATCTTCACCTGATAGTAGGGTCTCTGTAAAAAGCACAAGGCAGAGGAGGAGGAGGAAGTCGCCAATGCAGCTGGGGCACTGACACTATCTTGGAAGGGAGGGTCAGCATGTCATTAACAAGGAAAACCTTACTCAGCATGTCACAACATTCAGCAGCACCCTCTGTTACAGTCCATATTAGCAGAAGATAGTGTTTACATTATACCTGTATTAACACTAGGGAAAAATTGGAGCAAATACCATAGACATGAATGATTTTCCAATAAATATAAATTTATTATACATATAGTGGTAATATGAGTACCATTTAATACAACATTATCCAATCATAGTGGGAAAAGACACCTAAAGCCAAGCAATTACGGTAGACATGTGTTGTGAATGGGTTTGAGATGAGTTCTGAGCAGAGGCTTCCTCTGGTGGTCACAAGTGGTGCTGGTCTGTCCAGTGAAGATTGTGAGGATTGGGAATCAGGTGTTACTGACTGGTCTTATATAAGGGAGTCACCTTCCCATCAGGGTTGCCGGTGATCAATTGTTCTGGTCTCAATCCTTGAATCCTGTTTCCCTTGTAGCCTGCTGTGTCGTGTCTGCATCTCCTGCTATCAGATAAGACATTTTCTTCTTTTTGTTTTTGTGCTAGATTTTTGCATTTTGTCCTGCACTTCTGTGGGGGCCTTCAGGGTCCCCTCCGGGGGCTTTTGCCCTCTCAGTTTAGTTCAGCCACTGATGTTTGTACTTTTGCTTTTTACAGTTTTTTCAGTGGCTGCTGTTTTGATTTTGTTACACCAGAGAACTAATTTAGGTGGTAGAGGTCGTGTGATCTCAGGTGTTTTTGAAATTAGTAGAGTTGATGCTTTTCAGGGTTTTCTGGGATTGCAGTAAGTACCCTTCCTATCCTTTTCTATTTAGTTAGTTTGGGCCCCAGCGTTTGCTCATACTATTTTCTTTCTGTGTCAGTATTTCTTCTTGTCTAACCGCCATTACATGTTTGGGGGCTTTCTATTATCTTTGGGGTTCTGCTCCGGGGCAGATAGCTTTCCTATTTCTATCTTTAGGTGTAATTAGTTTCTCAGGCTGTGACGAGGCGTCTAGGACCAACGTAGGAACGCTCCACGGCTGACTCTAGTTGTGGTGGTTAGTCAGGGTACTGCAATCTCATAGATTCCAACTGCTCTGGTGTATTGCCTTTTTACCTGCACTCCTCAGCTACCAAATCATAACAGTATCACCGGCCTAAAAATTTAATATTGTATGGTACTCACAGAAGGGAAAAATATTGTGAAAGAAAAAAAAAAAAAAAGGTTGTCAGAGTTGTCAGAGATATTTTTCTGTTTGTTGCATTTTTTATTTTTTTTTTCCCTCTGTATCTCTGGGTGCTGGGGAGGATCTTTTCTCTCAATGGAGTTTGCACAGTTGTCTGGCCGTGTGGATCAGCTTGCCACTGAGGTTCAGAGTATTGCTGCATATCTTGCTAGGTTGCCTGTTGTGGAACCTAGGATCCCCATGCCAGATTTGTTTTTAGGGGATCGAGCCAAGTTTCAGAATTTCAAAAATAATTGTAAATTGTTTTTTGCCTTAAAATCTAAGTCCTCAGGGAACGCAGCGCAGCAGGTTCAAATTGTCATCTCTCTCCTGCGCGGCGATCCTCAGGATTGGGCTTTTTCCCTGACACCTGGGGATCCTGTTTTGAGTGATGTTGATGCATTTTTTCAGGCTTTGGGTTATTGTACGATGAGCCTAATGTCATTGATCAAGCTGAAAAAGCCTTGTTGGCATTAAATCAGGGGCTTGATGACGCTGAGTTATACTGTCAGAGATTCCGTAGGTGGGCAGTCCTGACCAAGTGGAATGACGACGCTTTGGCGGCCCTTTTCCGGAAGGGTCTGTCAGATAATGTAAAGGATGTTATGGTGGGATTCCCTGTCCCCTCTGGTCTCAATGATTCTATGTCATTAGCGATTCAAATTGACAGACGTTTGCGTGAGCGGAGAAGTATGCGTGGAATAGTGTTGCCTTGTGAACCTGCTTCTGAATCCATGCAGTGTGATAGAGTGGTGTCTGGGGCACAGCGTCATGAGTTTCGAAAGCGCAATGGGTTATGTTTCTACTGTGGTGATGCCTCTCATGCTATTTCAGTCTGCCCTAAGCGGGGAAGACGTTTTGCACGCTCAGTTGTCTTGGGTAATGTTCAGACTAAGTTTTTATTAACTGTCACTCTGATATGCTCTCTGTCCTCATTTTCTGCTCAGGCTTTCGTTGATTCTGGAGCAGCTATTAACCTGATGGATTATGATTTTGCTAAACGTTGTGGGTTTCCCTTGATACCCCTACAGAAGTCTATTCCCCTACTGGGGATCGATTCTACCCCTTTGGCTGAGAATAAACCTCAGTTCTCTACTCAGGTGATAATGAGGGTTGAACCTGATCACCAGGAGTGCTGCAAATTTTTGGTTCTGTATAATCTGCATGATATTATCGTACTGGGTTTCCCTTGGTTACAGTCTCATAATCCTGTTTTGGATTGGAAATCTGTGTCTGTAACCAGTTGGGGCTGCCAATGTGTTAATACCAACACTCCTGTTTTTTCTGCCTCCCCCCAGGCTCAGGATGTTCCTGACTTTTTGATTGATTTTTCTGATGTGTTTAGCGAAAGTAAATCTGCATCCTTGCCTCCCCATAGGAGCTATGACTGCGCTATTGAATTAGTGCCGGGTAGTAAATTCCCTAAAGGTCGCCTTTTTAACTTGTCTGTACCTGAACTTGACGCTATGCGGTCTTATATCAAGGAATCATTGGAGAAGGGTCATATCAGACCATCCTCTTCACCCTTAGGTGCCGGTTTTTTCTTTGTGGCCAAAAAGGATGGTTCATTAAGGCCGTGTATTGATTATCGTCTTTTGAACAATATTACTGTGAAATATCAATATCCGTTACCCTTGATTTCTGACCTGTTTTCCAGGGTGAAAAACGCTACTTGGTTTACCAAGCTTGACCTCAGGGGGGCGTATAACCTTATTCGCATTAAGCACGGGGATGAATGGAAGACGGCATTCAATACCCCTGAAGGGCATTTGAGTACCTAGTGATGCCCTTTGGGCTCACTAATGCTCCTTCCGTCTTCCAGTCCTTCATGAATGACATTTTCAGGGATTTTGTGGACAAATTTCTGATTGTTTATTTGGATGATATCTTGATTTTTTCTAATGACTGGGACTCTCATGTGAAACATGTTCGAACTGTATTCCAGATTTTGAGAGAGAATGCTCTGTATGTGAAGGGATCAAAGTGTCTTTTTGGCGTACAGAGGATCTCATTTCTGGGATTCATTTTGTCCCCATCTGTTATTGAAATGGACCCGGTCAAGGTTCAGGCCATCGGTGATTGGGTCCAACCTACTTCATTAAAGGCTCTTCAAAGATTTTTGGGTTTTGCCAATTTTTATCGTAAATTTATTGGTAATTTCTCGGTTATTGTTAAACCATTAACTGATTTGACCAAAAAGGGTTCTGATGTGGTGAATTGGCCTCCTGAGGCAGTCTCTGCATTTCAGGAACTTAAGCAAAGATTCACTTCTGCTCCTGTTCTACGGCAGCCTGATGTTTCTCTGCCATTTCAGGTGGAGGTTGATGCCTCTGAAATTGGGCAGGTGCCGTTTTGTCCCAAAAAGATCCAGAGACCTCTAAAAGTAACCCTTGTGCCTTTTTCTCTCGAAAATTTCTCCTACTGAACGTAATTATGACGTGGGTAATCGGGAGTTACTGGCCATGAAGTGGGCTTTTGAAGAGTGGAGACATTGGCTGGAGGGAGCCAAACATCAGGTGGTGGTCCTTACGGACCATAAGAATCTGGTCTATCTGGAATCTGCCAAGCGACTCAATCCTAGACAGGCCAGGTGGGCCTTGTTTTTCACACGTTTTAATTTTGTGGTTTCCTTTCTTCCTGGCACTAAGAATGTTAAGACGGATGCCCTCTCGAGGAGTTTCCTTGCAGACTCTCCTGAGTTATCTGATCCTTCTGTTATTTTGAAAGAGGGTGTAGTTCTTTCCGCCATCTCGCCCAATTTGAGACTTGCTCTGGAGGGGTGTCAGTAGGATAGGCCCGAGTGCTGCCCTGTTGGAAAATTGTTTGTCCCGGACCAGTGGAAAAAGAGTGTGATGTCTGAGATTCATTGTTCCGCATTGGCTGGCATCCCGGAATTTTTGATACCAGAGACTTGGTTAGTCGGTCCTTTTGGTGGCCTACCTTGTCTTGTGATGTCAGGGAATTTGTGCAGTCCTGCGGGACTTGCTCTCGCTCCAAGCCTTGCTCTCGCTCTAGTGGTTTGTTGATGCCATTGCCTGTGCCCAAGAGACCATGGACCCATATCTCTATGGATTTCATTTCCGACCTTCCTGTTTCTCAGAGAATGACCGCCATCTGGGTAATTTGTGATAGGTTTTCCAAAATGATACATCTTGTGCCATTACCTAAGTTGCCGAATGAAAAAATAACCGTGTGCACAACCAAGAAGGTGCCAGAGTAGGTTCCCACACCGTATCTAATAGAAAATGAACTCGGCACTCAACTTTAGTATAGTGAGAATAAAGATTTTTATTCACAGTAGTAACACGAAACGTTTCGGTCCTATATCATGGACCTTCATCAGTCACTACATTTATAAAAAAACAGAAGAAAAAATTATATTAACAAAATAAAGTATGTACAATCAAAATTTGGTCAATAGTAAAGGTAGAGAGTAGTTGTATACAATGCTTCAGGAGATTTAGGGAGCAATCATAGGTCAGAGTTGTATCAGAGGTATAACAAAGGCAGAAAGAATATATATGGTGAGGACATACCAGATACTACTGGGAAGGGGGTTGATCCACATAGGGAAGAAAAAAAGGGCTGGATATAGCTGTAGGTGAAAATAAGATAAACGTAAGTGCCAATATACTTTTATGTATAAGTAGATTTTGTGCCTATGCCTGTAGATGTGACATACCCTGTGTTGGTGGGGTGAGATGAGGAAGAGGACAATGCCTCTATTGCACTAGTAACCTGTAGAAACAGCGCAAAACATAGATACCATAAATATCACAACTATCAATGTGATGGTGAAGCGGTGGAGCCGATATACTTGTCTGTGACTGACCTGTTGTGAAGGAGTCCGGTAGTGAGGATAGGTCTCTGCATTGGACGCGGTGTCCACCGCTAGTCTGAGTGCAGAGAAAGCTAGAAAGCAGCATGTATATGAGAGGAAGAGGCGGGACTATAGTGTCAGTCAAACAGAGCATCAGACAGGAAGTGAGGTGGCAGGAAGTTAATGGACATGCGTTCCAAGTGAATACTAGGTAACCAGAGGCCGTCCTACAGGTGGGAGGAGTAAAGAAGCGTCGTGCTGATGGAGATGTGCCCAACAGGATGACGTGGCAGCATTATAGTATTTAATACAAGCGGCTCTAAAGTGAATGAAAGAGAGGCATGTTAGTACAAGCATAAAGGAGTTTACAGCAATAAACATTGCGATCTTATACATTAGCTTAAAGCGATAGGAATACATAACAGGCTTGCAGCATCAGTATGCGTCAAAAGGGGCATAACAGTAATATGAGTACTGATTTAGTACATTATCATAAGACAGTATGGAAGACAAATCTGCAGGCAACAAGGAATAATTAATTAACCACCTAACAGAGATCAAAGCAGCATGTGGTAAATGACAGGTGATGTGTAAACATCTGTATGCATCATTTATAAAGTAAAAGGGTGTCACAGCAAAATTCATATTGGTATAGTGCGTTATAAGAAGACAGTATGGAAAAATGGGAGCACGGATTATTAAATAAATAAACACCTGGCTGAGATCAACATATCATGTGGTATATGGCAAGTGATGTATAAAAAAGGGGGGGTGGGGGAATTATAGCCTCAGTGGTCATATGCAGAATTACATGAAGGAGAGTAAATCGTTTCACGATTAAGACCCTTAGGTGATAGAGTGTCTAGGGTGTGTATCCAATAGGCCTCTCTCCTTTTCAATTGACGTATGCGATCGCCTCCTCGATCGTGAATGTGGTATTTGTTCCAAAACTTGGTATTTTAATTGGGCTATGGTATGTCCCATTGTGATGAAGTGGTGTGGGATGGGGAGTAAGGTATTCTTACATCTTATGGTTGATTTGTGTTTTGAAATGCGTTGTTTTACAGGTTGACTAGTTTCCCCAACATATAATAACCCACAAGGACACTTAATCACATATATCACGAAGGCCGTGTCGCAAGTAAAGAAAACAACGCATTTCAAAACACAAATCAACCATAAGATGTAAGAATACCTTACTCCCCATCCCACACCACTTCATCACAATTAACTTCCTGCCACCTCACTTCCTGTCTGATGCTCTGTTTGACTGACACTATAGTCCCCCTCTTCCTCTCATATACATGCTGCTTTCTAGCTTTCTCTGCACTCAGACTAGCGGTGGACACCGCGTCCAATGCAGAGACCTATCCTCACTACCGGACTCCTTCACAACAGGTCAGTCACAGACAAGTATATCGGCTCCACCGCTTCACCATCACATTGATAGTTGTGATATTTATGGTATCTATGTTTTGCGCTGTTTCTACAGGTTACTAGTGCAATAGAGGCATTGTCCTCTTCCTCATCTCACCCCACCAACACAGGGTATGTCACATCTACAGGCATAGGCACAAAATCTACTTATACATAAAAGTATATCGGCACTTACGTTTATCTTATTTTCACCTACAGCTATATCCAGCCCTTTTTTTCTTCCCTATGTGGATCAACCCCCTTCCCAGTAGTATCTGGTATGTCCTCACCATATATATTCTTTCTGCCTTTGTGATACCTCTGATACAACTCTGACCTATGATTGCTCCCTAAATCTCCTGAAGCATTGTATACAACTACTCTCTACCTTTACTATTGACCAAATTTTGATTGTACATACTTTATTTTGTTAATATAATTTTTTCTTCTGTTTTTTTATAAATGTAGTGACTGATGAAGGTCCATGATATAGGACCGAAACGTTTCGTGTTACTACTGTGAATAAAAATCTTTATTCTCACTATACTAAAGTTGAGTGCCGAGTTCATTTTCTATTACCTAAGTTGCCTTCCTCCTCTGAATTGGTGCCGTTGTTCCTTCAGCACGTGGTTCGTTTACACGGCATTCCTGAGAACATTGTGTCTGACAGAGGAGTCCAGTTTGTTTCCAGATTTTGGAGGACTTTTTGTTATAAACTGGGTGTTCAATTGTCTTTCTCCTCGGCATTTCATCCTCAGACCAATGGTCAAACTGAGAGAACAAACCAGACATTGGAGACTTATCTAAGATGCTTTGTGTCTGCTGATCAGGATGACTGGGTCTCTTTTTTGCCTTTGGCTGAGTTTGCTCTTAATAATAGGGCTAGCTCTGCCACTTTGATGTCTCAGTTTTTCTGTAATTCTGGGTTTTACCCTCGATTTTCTTCAGGACAGACGGAGGCTTCTGTCTGTCCAGGTGTTGACTCTGTTGTGGAGCGTATGCAACAGATTTGGAACCAGGTAGTGGAGAGGTTGTCCCTCTCTCAGGAGAAGGCCCAGCGGTTTGCTAACCGGCATAGGACTGATGGTCCTCGGTTTAAAGTAGGGGACTTGGTCTGGTTGTCCTCAAAAAATATTCCTATGAGAGTAGCATCTCCTAAATTTAAGCCTAGGTTCATTGGACCTTATAAGATCATGGAGATTATTAATCCTGTTTCTTTTCGTTTGCTTCTTCCAGGGACATTTAAGATCCATAACGTGTTCCACAAGTCCTTGTTGAAGAGGTTTGTTGAGCCAGTGGTTCCTGCTGCTGTGCCTCCTGACCCTGTTTTGGTTGAGGGCAATCTGGAGTATGTGGTTGAGAAAATATTAGATTCTCGTTTTTCTAGACGGAAACTCCAGTATTTGGTTAAATGGAGAGGTTATGGTCAGGAAGACAATTCTTGGGTGTTTGCTTCGGACATCCATGCTAGGAGACTTATCCGTGCGTATCATAGAACTCATCCTGACCGACCTGGTTGCTCAAATGAGGGTTCGGTGACCCCTCCTCAAGGGGGGGGTACTGTTGTGAATGGGTTTGAGATGAGTTCTGAGCAGAGGCTTCCTCTGGTGGTCACAAGCGGTGCTGGTCTGTCCAGTGAAGATTGTGAGGATTGGGAATCAGGTGTTACTGACTGGTCTTATATAAGGGAGTCACCTTCCCATCAGGGTTGCCGGTGATCAATTGTTCTGGTCTCAATCCTTGAATCCTGTTTCCCTTGTAGCCTGCTGTGTCGTGTCTGCATCTCCTGCTATCAGATAAGACATTTTCTTCTTTTTGTTTTTGTGCTAGATTTTTGCATTTTGTCCTGCACTTCTGTGGGGGCCTTCAGGGTCCCCTGCGGGGGCTTTTGCCCTCTCAGTTTAGTTCAGCCACTGATGTTTGTACTTTTGCTTTTTACAGTTTTTTCAGTGGCTGCTGTTTTGATTTTGTTACACCAGAAAACTAATTTAGGTGGTAGAGGTCGTGTGATCTCAGGTGTTTTTGAAATTAGTAGAGTTGGTGCTTTTCAGGGTTTTCTGGGATTGCAGTAAGTACCCTTCCTATCCTTTTCTATTTAGTTAGTTTGGGCCCCAGCATTTGCTCATACTATTTTCTTTCTGTGTCAGTATTTCTTCTTGTCTAACCGCCATTACATGTTTGGGGGCTTTCTATTATCTTTGGGGTTCTGCTCCGGGGCAGATAGCTTTCCTATTTCTATCTTTAGGTGTAATTAGTTTCTCAGGCTGTGACGAGGCGTCTAGGACCAACGTAGGAACGCTCCACGGCTGCCTCTAGTTGTGGTGGTTAGTCAGGGTACTGCAATCTCATAGATTCCAACTGCTCTGGTGTATTGCCTTTTTACCTGCACTCCTCAGCTACCAAATCATAACAGACATGTGTCTATTGCAAGATGTTAATAAGCCCACCCTAACACAACAAAACTATTCCCACTATGATTGGATAATGTTGTATTAAATGGTTCTCATATTACCACTATATGTATAATAAATTTATATTTATTGGAAAATCATTCATGTCTATGGTATTTGCTCCAATTTTCCCTAGTGTTAATACTATATTTTGGGAGCTCCATAGGGGCATTGCCCGTGACTGTTTTTGTGGTAACAGTCACATCTTATATTGTGGTTGTTATTAATATTTTTTCTGATCTGAGATTATGTTGTTCATTTACATTATACCTGTGTAGCAACAAACTCAGATATAATAGGTTCAACTGAGCCTGCCAGTTCCTGCACAGACTAGATATCTTGACACCTATATCTAGATATCTTGACACCACAGTCCTTAGTGGTGACTTTGGGTATAGAGATAGCCCTTACCAAAGAACTATCAGATGGCAACTTGGACCTAAACTCCCTATATGGCGGTCGAGTCACTTCACATTCCTCCTAAAGGACCAAAGGGCAGAGCAGAGTGTGAATTGACTACAAGAGGAGGAGTGTGCTGAACAAAGGAAAGATGTTACAGTGAGTAAAGTAAATAACAAAATACCAAACATAGAATAAAGGCACTGTCACACTTAGCGATCGCACCAGCGATCACGACATCGACACGACCTGGCGAGATCCCTGGTGCAATCGCTATGTGATCGCTAGTTAGATTCCAAACACATCTCATCAGCGATCTGTATAACGACCTCTGCGGTCGTTGGGAAAACCTAGTCCCACCTGCGACGCTGGTGAAGTCGTTCATAAAGGGTGTCACACTCAGCGATTCAGGCTCACCAGCGGGACACCAACGACCAAAAAACGGCTCAGAACGTTCATAAGCGATCAACGACATCTCAGCAGAGGCCACATCGCTGCTACATGTCACACACAGCTGCGTCGCTAACGAGATCGCTGCTGAGTCATGAAATCGGTGACTCATTAGCGATCTCGTTAGCGATCTCGTTTAGTGTGACAGTACCTTAAGGCAATTACTTTTAACAAACATACAACCTGCCAACTATAGTTAAACAGAATAGAGGTGCAAAGTATAGCAAAGAAACAACAAAGCAAAAATCCTTAGCTCAAAGCTCACAGACTGGCTCCAAACATCAACACAATGTCAGCATACTGGGGGACAGAATGTAAAGCTGCAACCAAAAGGTGACAGGTGGCCAAAGGAAAACACCCGTGTTAACCTGGACAGACTGCAGCCAGAAAACAGAACCCAAACACTCAGAGAAAAGGAGTGTCTCCTTTGGCTTGGCAAAAGAGAAGTCAACCACAAAACACATGCTCAAAGGATCAAATCCTTGAGCAACATGGTGAAACATGGTGAAAGAGTATGTGTCCACACGTGTCTACATACTGATTGATGGGTCTGGTTCATTTAACTTCTGGGTCTCCAAATTGGACAAATTGACTGAACTTGCCATTTACACCTTGGAGATGCTGGTCTGCCCTACGAAAAGGGTACTGTCGTAACGTATGTTAAGCACAGCAGGTGGTGTCAAATTCATTAAAATGAACTAGTAATGGATATCAAATGACTTGTGCATACCTTTGACTGAATATAAAAGTACACCAGCCGCAAACAGCCATTGTTAGTCTGCACTGCAATTTGTTCTATTTTCCATTCACAATGTTTTGAGGCCTTTCCAAATTAAAATAAAAAATGGTGTTTGCAGAGTATACCCACACAGGTTGTTTTGCAGAGAACCCCCATAGTGGATTTTTCAGAGAACTCCCACAGACACACATGCAGAGCACACACACAGATTTTTCTGACACAGTATTCACACAGACAAAAGTGCAAATTATAACTAGTTTTTAATCCCAAAACTCATATAGACACAATGATAGAGTATACAGTGGGTACGGAAAGTATTCAGACCTCTTTAAATTTTTAAATCCTTCTTTCATTGCAGCCATTTGGTAAATTCAAAAAAGTTAATTTTTTCTCATTAATTTACACTTTGCATCCCATCTTGACTGAAAAAAAACAGAAATGTGGAAGTTTTTGCAAATTTATTAAAAAAGAAAAACTGAAATATCACATGGTCATAAGTATCCAGACCCTTTGCTCAGTATTGAGTAGAAGCACCATTTGAGCTAGTACAGCCATGAGACTTCTTGGGAATGACGCAAAAAGTTTTTCACACCTGGATTTGAGGATCCTCTGCCATTCTTCCTTGCAGATCCTCTCCAGTTCCATCAGGTTGGAAGGTGAGCATTAATGGACAGCCATTTTCAGGTCTCTCCAGAGATGCTCAATTGGGTTTAGGTCAAGGCTCTGGCTGGGCCAGTCAAGAATGGCCACAGAGTTGTTCTGAAGCCACTCCTTTGTTATTTTACCTGTGTGCTTAGGGTCATTGTCTTGTTGGAAGATGAACCTTCGGCCAAGTCTGAGGTGTAGAGCACTCTGGAAGCGGTTTTCATCCAGGATATCTCTGTACATTTCCGCATTCATGTTTCCTTCAATTGCAACCAGTCGGTCGGTTCCTGCAGCTGAAAAACACCTCCATAGCATGATGCTGCCAGCACCATGTTTCACTGTTGGGATTGTATTGGGCAGTTGATGAGCAGTGCCTGGTTTTCTCCACACATGCAGCATAGAATTAATACCAAAATGTTCTATCTTCGTCTCATCAGACCAGAGAATCTAATTTCTCATAGTCTGGGAGTCCTTCATGTGTTTTTTAGCAAACTCTATGCAGGCTTTCATAAGTTTGGCAGTGTGGAGAGGCTTCCGTTGGGCCACTCTGCCATAAAGGCCCAACTGGTGGAGGGCTGCAGTGATAATGACTTTGTGGAACTTTCTCCCATCTCCCTACTGCATCTGGCCAGGTCTAGGAAGACTTCTGGTGGTACCAAACTTCTTCAATTTAAGGATTATGGAGGCCACTGTGCTCTTAGTAACCTTGAGTACTGCAGAAATTATTTTGTAAACTTGGCCAGATCTGTGTCTTACCACAATTCTGTCTCTGAGCTCCTTGGCCAGTTTCTTTGACCTCATGATTCTCATTTTGTTTGACATGCACTGTGAGCTGTGAGGTCTTATGTAGACAGGTGTGTGTCTTTACAAATCAAGTCCTATTAGTTTAATTAAACACAGCTGGACTCCAATGAAGGAGTATAACCATCTCAAGGGGATCACAAGGAGATGAACAGTAAGTGACTTAAATATGAGTGTCTGAGCAAATGGTCTGAATACTTATGACCATGTGATATTTCAGTTTTTCTTTTTTAATACATTTGCTAAAAATTTCTACATTTCTGTTTTTTTCTGTCAAGATGGGGTGCAGAGTGCACATTAATGCGAAAAAAAAAACTTTTTTGAATTTACCAAATGGCTGCAATGAAACAAAGAGTGAAAGATTTAAAGGGGTCTGAATACTTTCTGTACCCACTATAATTACAAAGACAGCTGCAGAATACACAGAGTGACTTTTTTGGCATAGTACTCCCAGAGGCTATTTGGCACAGTACTCCCAGAGATAAGTTTGCAGAGGTTTAAAGACACAAGTATTTTTAGGCACAGCTACAACTTGTACAGATACAGCATTAGAATATATATTTTTTTTTAGACACTTACTCACAAAATGGCTGTTGCAGAGTATGCAAATTGCCTCTTCAAACAAAGAGGACTTGTACTCTATAGCGCCACCTATTGGAAGTAGCGATCCTACAAGTCACAATCAACCCTTTAACGAGTCTTGTAATATGACTTAGGATAAAAGCCAAATCAGAATCTCCATTTGCAGACACGGTGTTTCGGACTGTTGGTCCTCGTCAGTGCAAAGTAGGAGAGATCTGATTTGGCTAGATGAGAGGCTCTGGACTGGGGTCTGGGGGTAAGGTTACTCCTTGTGGAGAGTGACATACCAGCTCTGGCGTGTCAAGGTAAGGAGGCTTATTCGCCGTGCAATGCTCCTCTGGGAAATTTTAATATGCAAATTGCCTCTTCAAACAAAGAGGACTTGTACTCTATAGCGCCACCTATTGGAAGTAGCGATCCTACAAGTCACAATCAACCCTTTAACGAGTCTTGTAATATGACTTAGGATAAAAGCCAAATCAGAATCTCCATTTGCAGACACGGTGTTTCGGACTGTTGGTCCTCGTCAGTGCAAAGTAGGAGAGATCTGATTTGGCTAGATGAGAGGCTCTGGACTGGGGTCTGGGGGTAAGGTTACTCCTTGTGGAGAGTGACATACCAGCTCTGGCGTGTTGCAGAGTAGAGTAACATTTTAGAAACACTACTCTTATAGACATAGCAATAGAATAAAATATTTCTTTCGGCCCACAAATGGGAAAGAGATGGTGTGAGGAACTCAGCCGACCGCCACACGGTAGCCCGGGTATCACAGCTTCTGATACCACCGCCGCTACCAAATGTGACGGACGATCCCTTTCCTCCCACGTCACCAATGGGACGTAACTCCACAGGTACAGCTCTCCGGCGCCCCCCTTTGTCTCTCAGGTCAGTAAGAGAACTGCACCTAGAGCAAATGGCCGCCGGGAAGGTGTCCTGCTACCCACTGGGTATTCTAAGATTCGTGATCAGAGTAAAAGCATCAGCCCAAGATTAATTTTATGGTTTAATTTGCCTTAAGGGCGCACTAGATAATTACAGAAATATACAGTAAAGCTATACAACGTAACTACAATGGAATGGCAGTCAGAGTAAGAATACAACAATAATGTACAAGGCTTAAAGGTATTAGCTATAGGTCAATATTACCGGGTTGTAGTATGGACATGGGAAGGCAGGGGCTTTGCCATTCCCAGGTAGTAGTCTTCAGTTACTGGATAGTCCCCAAAGCATATGTTGCTGCACCCTTGGCAAGACAAATCCGTTTTCTTTTGGTCCTTTCCTAGACCATCTTCTTGGCTTCTGTGTGTGAAATGGAATGAGACACCAGCCTCTTCCTGGCTACAGCTTTTGAACCTGCTAGGCCCTTCCCCATTTGCTTTGAAGCCCGCATATTAACTGGCCTGCAATTCATATGGAGCAGGAAACAATGGCTTGAGCTAATTACCATACGACTGACCATCTTATTCAGACCCTGGCCTAAACCAATTAGCATGTAAAGGCCTATTGATTCATAGTGGACATCAAAGCTGGCCGTACTGAATATGCTAATAGGCCCTGTGTAGCTAAAAGTCTGTGGCTGTGTGAACTGACAAAATGGAGGCTGGTACAGGCCCTATACAAAATGGCGACAACCTTTTCCTTACACCTCCCTGCTTTTGAGGGCGCTAGGGGGTATCACATTCCTGTGTTCCCCCATGCGCCCTACCGCACCCTCTCTTTGGCTAGGGTGGCAGATCCACGAGGATTTCTGACTCTCTGTCCTCTGAAAGGTTGCACACTGGTTGGGCATAAGCCTCCCGCTCATGGTGGGCCTTCATCATGTTCACATGGAAGGCCTTCCTCCTACCACGGGCGTGGTCCAGGTGACCAGGTAGGTGACGGCGTTGAGCTGCTCGTGCACGAGGTATGGACCCTCCCAGGCCGCCTGAAGCTTGTTTTTGGGTACGGGGACCAGTACCCACACCTTTTGACCCACCTGGTAGGTCCGCTCACAAGCATTCTGGTCGTACCATCGCTTCTGGTCAGCCTGAGCTTGGGCCATATTGTCATGCACCAGCTGCGTCAAGGCCATCATTCGGTCCCGGAAGCGCACGACATACTCAATGACCGACACTCCAGGGGTGGCTAAATCCCCTTCCCATGCTTCCTTCACCAGAGCAAGGGGCCCCCGTACACGTCGCCCGTACAGGAGCTCAAAGGGGGAGAACCCCGTTGAGGCCTGTGGAACCTCCCGGTAGGCAAACAGCAGGTGTGGGAGATACCGCTCCCAGTCTCTCCCGTGGGAGTCGACCAACATCTTCAGCATCTGCTTTAAGGTGCCATTGAACCGCTCACACAAGCCATTGGTCTGTGGGTGATACGGGCTGGCCACCAGATGTTGCACCTGTACCTGCTTACAGAGAGACTCCATCAGCTGCGACATGAACTGGGTCCCTCGGTCGGTGAGCATTTCCTTGGGAAACCCCACTCTGGAGAAAATCTCCAGTAAGGCAGTGGCCACTTTGTCGGCCCGAATGGACGACAAAGCTACCGCCTCCGGGTACCGGGTGGCATAGTCCACTACCGTTAGTATGAAGCATTTCCCGGAGCAGCTGGGAGTGGACAGAGGTCCAATGAGATCCACAGCCACCCTCGAGAAAGGCTCTTCGATGATGGGCAGAGTTACCAGTGGGGCTTTGGGGCGCGGCCCCGCCTTCCCCACCCTCTGACAGGTGTCACACGAACGGCAGTAGGCTATCACCTCGGTCCTCATTCCAGGCCAGTAGAAATGCTGAGCTAGCCTGGCCCTGGTTTTAGTGATTCCTAAGTGTCCGGCCATTGGAATCTCGTGTGCGATCCGCAACAATTCCGCCCTGAACGGATAGGGCACCACTACCTGTCGGTCCCTGGGCCACGCCTCCGGTGAACCCTGCTGGACCGTTACCCGGTACAGCCGTCCCTGGTCCCAGACCACTCGCTCGCGGTCGGACTCCAGGGGAGGCTGTGCTGCCTGTTCCTTGAGAGTCTTCAGGCTAGGGTCAGCTTCCAACGCTGCCTGAAATCCCTGACTAGATATGGCAAGAATTGATGAGACTGCCCTGTCCTCTGTCAGTTCCCCGGGATCTGTCTCCTGGCTACTGTCTGACTCGGCAGCCACTTGGTTAGAGAGGGGGAAACCATCGGACCTCCGCGAGGCTCCTTGGGCTTCAGCGCTCCCACTCCTGGTAACAGCGGCCACGACCGCTGAGACCACGGGTAGCGCCTGCTTTCCCTCCTCCTCTGACCAAGTCGCCGGGTCAGGCAGACTTCCCTGACTTCCTGACATCCCGGATGTGGGGAACTCCTGACCTGGGGTCCTACCTGGTGGCTCCTCTCCCGGGACACCCCCTCCCCCCATGGCCTGTTCCTCTTCCTGCAGGGGCCCTAGACTCAGCAGGCTGGATTCACTTAGGGGCCCTACACTGCCCATAGCAGCCCCTCCCTCCACCTCTGAGCTCTCCCCTACAGCCTCCTCACCTGTCCTCACTGTGAGCCCTGTGTGTGTAGTGTCAGTGCATGGCTTACCATCAGGTTTCACTCCCTCCTCCACTGTTGGAGGCACATTCAATACATTAACATTAGCATTCACAGTAGAGTCATGACATTCTTGGGGAGCCGGACTTGGGGGTTCAGTGGCCACATACTGGGACACTAGCCGCCCCAAATCGGTCCCAAGCAACACATTTGCAGGAATATTCGGCGTTACTCCCACCTCCCCCATCCCCCTCCCGGCACCCCAATCCAAATACACCTTGGCAACGGGCAGCGCCGGTTCAACGCCTCCAATTCCGGAGACGGAAAGGGTTTTCCCAGGTACCAAGTCTTGAGGGGACACCACCTCAGGGCGTACCAGGGTTCGTTCAGCGCCTGTGTCCCGCAGTCCCATGACCGCTGAGCGGCCGATGGTGATGGGTTGGTAATTGTCTAGGGACCTCCCACCACCCCCTCCCACACACAAAACAGTGGACGGTTTCTGGGACAGGGATGGGGCCTTCTGGCGCTGGGGACATGCAGCCTTAAAGTGTCCTGGCTGATTGCAATTATGGCAACGTCTGGGTTCTGTTCCTGGCCTGGAGAGGGCAGCAGGGGGTACACCCCTTGCACTCTGGGGGCTGGATATGGGGCTGGGGCAGGATTGGGCTTACCCCCTCTCCAGGTGCTGCTGGCAGGCTTCTTTGGCTCCGGCGCCCTGTTGTTGGCATACTCGTCTGCCAGGGCAGCTGTAGCAGAAGCCCCCTTTGGTTTCCGGTCACGGAGGAACTGCTGGAGGTCCTCTGGGCAGTTCCACAAAAATTGCTCCACGACAAACAGTTCCTGGACCTCCTGGCGGGTAGTGAGCTCTAGACCCGAGGTCCAGTGCTCCGCAGCTCTCAGCAGGGCCCGCATGTGGTCGGTCCAGGTGTCCTTTGAACCCCGCTGCAGGCTCCTGAACTTCCTGCGGTACGACTCCGGGGTGAGGTTGTAGTGCTGGATCAGGGCCCGCTTGATGCTGTTGTAGTCCTGCTCCTCCCCGGCAGGTAAGTCCCCTAAAACTTCCAGGGACTTACCCCTCAAACGGGGGGTTAGGTACCTTGCCCACTGATCCGGGGCCAGATGATGTTGGAGGCATGTCCTCTCAAAAGCCAGCAAAAAGGAATCCAGGTCTCCATCCTTTTCAAGCAAGGGAAAGTCCTCCGCCCGGACCTTGGAAGCCCTTGTCTCCGGTGGGCCTGGTGCGTCCAGTGGGGGCCCGTGCTGAGCCATCTCCAGTCGGTGCCGGCGCTCCGCAGCTTCACGGCGTTCTGTATGCTCACGCTCCGCTGCTCTCTCTGCCGCTGCTTGCTCCCGCTCCGCAGCTTCACGGCGTTCTGCTCGCTCACGCTCTGCTGCTTTCTCTGCCGCCACCAGGAGTCTGTCATAGGCGGCGTCATTACCAGCCTCGAGCTGTGCAATAGCCGCTTGGAAGAGGGTCTCCGATCTGGACAGGCTGGGACGGGCAGGGGGTGGACAGTCCACTGTGAGACTGAGCACGGGGGTCGGGCTCCTTGGGGAGCCCTGGCTGAGCTCCCCCTCATCGGTATCGAACACTTCATAGGCCACAGCATTGGCCTCCCCCTTTGCCCTACTCCTGGTGCCTTCCGCCATCTTGGGAACCTTTGGTTACTGACACACAGCTGCAACCCTGACCTTGCACACAACTTGTTATATTTACACTCTGACCGTCTAGTGCTGGGCTGACCTTAAGACCCCAGCAGTGAAAGTACTGCTGGTAGTCTCTAGTGTCTGGGAGTAGGGGTCCCACGCACACTATTACTCTGATCCCACCGCTGCCACCAATTTGTGAGGAACTCAGCCGGCCGCCACACGGTAGCCCGGGTATCACAGCTTCTGATACCACCGCCGCTACCAAATGTGACGGACGATCCCCTTCCTCCCACGTCACCAATGGGACGTAACTCCACAGGTACAGCTCTCCGGCGCCCCCCTTTGTCTCTCAGGTCAGTAAGAGAACTGCACCTAGAGCAAATGGCCGCCGGGGAAGGTGTCCTGCTACCCACTGGGTATTCTAAGATTCGTGATCAGAGTAAAAGCATCAGCCCAAGATTAATTTTATGGTTTAATTTGCCTTAAGGGCGCACTAGATAATTACAGAAATATACAGTAAAGCTGTACAATGTAACTACAATGGAATGGCAGTCAGAGTAAGAATACAACAATAATGTACAAGGCTTAAAGGTATTAGCTATAGGTCAATATTACCGGGTTGTAGTATGGACATGGGAAGGCAGGGGCTTTGCCATTCCCAGGTAGTAGTCTTCAGTTACTGGATAGTCCCCAAAGCATATGTTGCTGCACCCTTGGCAAGACAAATCCGTTTTCTTTTGGTCCTTTCCTAGACCATCTTCTTGGCTTCTGTGTGTGAAATGGAATGAGACACCAGCCTCTTCCTGGCTACAGCTTTTGAACCTGCTAGGCCCTTCCCCATTTGCTTTGAAGCCCGCATATTAACTGGCCTGCAATTCATATGGAGCAGGAAACAATGGCTTGAGCTAATTACCATACGACTGACCATCTTATTCAGACCCTAGCCTAAACCAATTAGCATGTAAAGGCCTATTGATTCATAGTGGACATCAAAGCTGGCCGTACTGAATATGCTAATAGGCCCTGTGTAGCTAAAAGTCTGTGGCTGTGTGAACTGACAAAATGGAGGCTGGTACAGGCCCTATACAAAATGGCGACAACCTTTTCCTTACAGATGGCTGCAGAGTAGACTTTTTTTATACACACTACTAGCAAAAAAAATGTTGCAGAGTACAATTAGTTTTTAAATACACTACTCATATAGACACAGCGGTACAGTAAAAAATTTTGTTTGGCCTTGAAATGACAAATTAGCGGCTGATGCCTGTTATTTACACTGCTCAAAAAAGTAAAGGGAACACTCAACACATTCTAGATCTAAATGAATGAAATATTCTCATTGAATAATTTGTTCTGTACAAAGTTGAATGTGCTGACAACAAAATCACACAAAAATCATCAATGGAAATCAAATTTATTAACCAATGGAGGCCTAGATTTGGAATCACACACAAAATTAAAGTGGAATGTAATGTCCTTAAAACAAGTCAAAATGATGCTCAGTAGTGTGTGTGGCCTCCACGTGCCTATATGATCTCCCTACAATGCCTGGGCATGCTCCTCATGAGGCGGCCGATGGTCCCCTGAGGAGCTCCTCCCAGACCTGGACTAAAGCGTCCGCCAACTCCTGGACAGTCTGTGGTGCAACGTGATGTTGGAGGATGGAGCGAGACATGATGCCCCAGATGTGCAGTGGCCAGTCCATAGCTTCAATGCCTTCATCTTGCAGGAACTGCTGACACACTCCAGTCACATGAGGTCTGGCATTGTCCTGCATTAGGAGGAATCCAAGGCCAACCGCACCAGCATATGGTCTCACAAGGGGTCTGAGGATCTCATCTCGGAACTTAATGGTAGTCCGGCTACCTCTGGCGAGCACATGAAGGGCTGTGTGGCCCTCCAAAGAAATGCCACCCCACACCATTACAGACCCACTGCCGGTCATGCTGAAGGATGTTGCAGGCAGCAGATCGCTCTCCACGGCGTTTCCAGACTCTTTCTCATCTGTCACATGTGCTCAGTGTGAACCTGCTTTCATCTGTGAAGATCACAGGGCTCCAGTGGTGAATTTGCCAATCCTGTTCTGCGGCAAATGCCTAGCATCCTGCATGGTGTTGGCCTGTGAGCATAAGTCCCATCTGTGGATGTCGGGAACTCAGACCTCCTCATGGAGTCGGTTTCTAACTGTTTGTGCAGACACATACACATTTTTGGCCAGCTGGAGGTCATTTTGCAGGGCTCTGGCAGTGCTGCTCCTGTTCCTCCTTGCACAAAGGAGGAAGTAGCTGTCCTGCTGCTGGGTTGTTGCCCTCCTACGGCCCCCTACACATCTCCTGGTGTACTGGCCTGTCTCTTGGTAGAGCCTCCAGCCTCTGGACACTACACTGACAGACACAGCAAACCTTCATGCCACAACTCGCATTGATGTGCCTTCCTGATGAGCTGCAGTACCTGAGCCACTTATGTGGGTTGTAGAATCTGTCTCATGCTACCATGAGTGTAAAAGCACAACCAACATTTAAAAGTGACCAAAACATCAGCCAGAAAGCATTGGTACTAAAATGTTGTCTGTGGTCCCCACCTGCAGAACCACTCCTTTATTGAGTGTGTTTTGATAATTGCCAATAATTTCCATCTGTTTTCTATTCCATTTGCACAACAGCATGTAAAATTGATTGTCAATCAGTGTTGCTTCCTAAGTGGACAGTTTGATTTCACAGAAGTTTGATTTACTTGGAGTTATAGTCTGTTGTTTAAGTGTTTCCTTTATTTTTTTTTGAGCAGTGTATTTTCAACACTACTAGAAACCACATACCAGTTCTGAAAAATAATTTATTTGGCCTATAAATGGCAATGGATGCCACTTATTTATTTGCAATGCTGCTAGAAAATACACTAGCACTAAATAATTATTTCATACAAATGGCATTGAAATGACTGATGGCAATTATTTATTTGCCACACTACTAGAAAAGACACGGAGGTACTGAAACATTATTTCTTTGGCCTACAAATGGCAATGAGATGGCTAATGCCAGTTATTTATTCACAACGCTACAAGGAAACACACAGCGGCCCTGAAAAAATATTTATTTGGACTATAAATGGCAACACTATGGCTGATGACAATTAATTTTCTCCCGCACTACTAGAAAAAAACAGGGGTGAAAACTATTTCTTTGATATATAAATACCAATGAGATGGCTGATGACAATTATGTTTGTCCGAGTGCTAGAAAACACACAGCAGTCCTGAACAAATATTTATTTTGCCTACAAATGTCACGAGATGGCTAATGCAAATTATTTATTTGCCACATTACTAGAAAAGATACAGTAGTCCTGAAAAATACTCACGTGGCTAATAAATGGCAATGAATGAATGATGCCAATTATTTATTTGCAACACTACTAGAAAACACACAGCAGTCCTAAAAAATTTTTTATTTGGCCTATAAATGTCGATGAGATGACTGATGCCAGTTATTTATTTGCAACACTACTGAAAAACACACACCGGAACTGATTTTTTTTTTATTGGCCTACTAATGACAACTAGATGACTGATGCAAATTATTTATTTGCCACACTACTAGACAAAACACAGCAGTACTAAAAAAATATTTCTTTAGCTTACAATTGGCAATGAGATGTCTGATACAAATTATTTATTTGTCACACTAATAGAAAAACACTGCGGATAGATGATGACAATTATCATATTTCATAGAATCATAGAATTGGTAGAGTTGGAAGGGACCTCCTGGGCCTTCTGGTCCAACCCCCTGCTCAAAGCAGGATTCTCTAAATCATCCCAGACAGATGTCTATCCAGCCTCTGTTTGAAGACTTCCATTGAAGGAGAACTCACCACCTCTTGTGGCAGCCTGTTCCACTCATTGATCACCCTAACTGTCAAAAAGTTTTTTCTAATATCTAATCTGTGTCTCCTCCCATTCAGTTTCATCCCATTGCTTCTAGTCTTTCCTTGTGCAAATGAGAATAAAGATGATCCTTCTACAATGTGACAGCCCTTGAGATATTTGTAGACAGCTATTAAGTCTCCTCTCCGTCTTTTTTTTGAACAAACATGCCCAAATCAGAGCCTTTTCCTCACTAGGACATTTTCAACTGATGTCACCACACACTCTGGTGTCCGAACTTGCCAGTTATGAATCCCTTTTTTAAAATGTGGTGCCCAAAACTGACAAAGTATTCCAGATGAGGTCTGACCAAAGAGGAGTAGAGGGCAATAATGACCTCACGTGATCTAGACTGTATGCTTCTGTTGATACATCCTAGAATTGCATTTGCCTTTTTTGCTGCTGCATCACACTGTTGACTCATGTTAAGTCTGTGATCAATTAGTATACCCAAGTCTTTTTCACATGTGCTGTTACTTAGCCCTATTCCTCCCATTTTGTATATGCTTTTTCATTTTTATTGCCCAGATGTAGTACTTTGCATTTTTCCCTGTTAAAATCCATTCTGTTAGTTGCTGCCCACTGCTCCAGTTTATGTATATCTTTTGAATCCTCTCTCTCTCTTCTCTAGTATTAGCTACCCCTCCTAGCTTTGTGTCATCAGCAAATTTGATCAGTTTACCCTCAATTCCTTCATCTAAATCATTGATAAAGATGTTGAACAATACAGGGCCCAAAACAGAGCCTTGTGGTACCCCACTTGAGACATTCTTCCAACTGGATGTGCAGCCATTTACAACCACTCTTTGGGTCCGATCACTAAGCCAGTTATGAATCCACCTAACAGTTGCCTTGTCCATTCCATACTTAGTCATTTTTTCAATAAGGATTGTGTGAGATACTTTGTCAAATGCTTTGCTGAAGTCAAGATATACTATATCTACAGCATTTCCCTGATCCACCCAGTCAGTGATTCTGTCATAGAAGGAAATTAAGTTAGTCTGACATGACTTATTAGTTACAAACCCATGCTGACTCTGTTTAATCACTTCATTCTTATCCAGGTATTGCATACATGTTCTTTAATAATTTGTTCAAAGATCTTTCCTGGTATAGAAGTCAGACTCACCGGCCTGTAGTTCCCTGGGTCCACCTTCTTCCCCTTTTTGAAGATAGGAACAACATTTGCTCTTCTCCAGTCTTCTGGGACTTCTCCTGTTCTCCAAGAATTTTCAAAGATTATGGACAGTGGTTCAAGAATTTCTTCTGCTATCTCCTTCAGTACCCTGGGGTGTAATTCATCTGGACCTGGAGACTTGAATTCATTTATGTTAGCTAAGTGTTTCCTCACTGTCTTTCTGTTTATAGATATCCTGGATTCTTCTATTCCGTTTAATAGGACAGTGAAGATCAGTTGATGTTACATTTCCTTTCTGAGAGAAAACAGATGCAAAATAGGAATTTAAAAGTTCAGCCTTCTCAACATCCTGACTTACCATTTCATCATTTTCATCCTGTAAAAATCCTATAGCATCTTTGACTTTTCTTTTACTTTTGACTATCCCCAAAATCCTTTTTTGTTGCTTTTGACGTCACTTGCAAGCCTTAATTCATTGTCAGCTTTAGATAATCTGATTTGTGCCCTGCAGGTTCTGCAGACGGCATTATATTCTTCTTTAGATATGCCTCCCTCTTTCCATTTGATAAACATTTCTTTCTTCCTTTTTAGCATGTGTCTAAGTTCTATGTTCATCCATCCTGGTTTCCTTAAATGCTTCCCATTCTTCCCTCTTTTCGGAATTGTTAACGATTGTGCTTTGAGAATCTCATTTTTCAAGATTTTCCATCCTTCCTGGACATTTTTGTCCTTAAGGATATCCAGCCATTGGATCCCTCCAATTCTCTTTCTGAGTTCCTTAAAATCTGCCTTTCTGAAATCTAACCTTGACGTCTGAGTCTTCACAGGTCTTCCTCCTCTTGTTATCCAAAATTCTAAAATAGCATGGTCACTACCTCCTAGAGTCCCAGCCATTCTTACCTCCTCCACCATTTCCTCCCTGTTTATGAGGATTAGATCCAAGGTAGCAGAACCCCTTGTTTTCTCCATTACCTTTTGGAAGATAAAGTTGTCAGCAAGAGAGGATAAGAATTTCCTGGACCTGTTAGTTTTGCCTGAGAGAGATTCCCAACAAATGTCTGGATAGTTGAAATCTCCCATGACCACTATGTCATATTTTTTGGAGAACTTGGCCATTTGATGCATAAAGAGTTCATCCATATCTTCAGCTTGCACAGGCGGCCTGTAGTAAATGCCTACAATGGTGTCCTTTCCATTGTTCTGTCCTTGTATTCTTACCCAAACAGTTTCCACAGAACTCCCAGTCTCTGAAGCGTCAATCTCTGTGCAGATATACGCTTTTCTAACATACAATGCAACACCTCCTCCTCGTTTATCAAGTCTGTTTCTTGCAAATAAGTTGTATCCTTCTAGCCTTGTATTCCAATCATGTGTATCGTCCCACCAAGTCTCAGTGATTCCAATGACATCATATTTCTTCTCCTGCGTTAGTAGCTCCAGTTCTCCTTGTTTGTTGCCCATGCTTTGTGCATTCGTATAGAAACACTTTAGTTTGTGATTGGTTTCTCTTCCTTCAATATTTTTATTATGTAAATTTTTTTGTCTTTGTTCTTCCCCTTCACTTCTAATAGCAGAAATCTCAATAGTATTTGTCAAGTGTATGGCTTTTGCTGGCGTTTTGCTTCCCTTCCCACATTGTTCTAGTTTAAAGCTCTCCTGATGAGTGTAGCAAGGCGACTTCCAAATACATGTTTTCCAGTCTTCGTAAGGTGCACCCCATCTCTAGCAAGTAGTCCATCGTATAGGTAATTCACTCCGTGATCCAGAAATCCAAATCCTTGCTGACGGCACCATCGACGTAGCCAGTTGTTCACCTGCAGAATCTTATTCCACCTCCTTGTTCCATGGCCATCCACTGGGAGGATGGAAGAGAAGACCACCTGCGCTCCCAGTTCTTTCACTTTCTTACCTAAGTTTTCAAAGTCCCTGCAGATGGTTTCCAGGTCGTTTCTAGCAGTGTCATTTGTCCCCACATGTATTAGCAGGAATGGGTATTCATCTTTAGGTCTGAAGAGTCCTGATATCCTGTCAGACACATCTTTAATTTTTGCACCTGGAAGACAGCACATTTCTCTTGAGGTTATATCCGGTCTGCAGATAGCGGCCTCTGTTCCTCTCAACAGGGAATCGCCCATGACAACAACTCTCCGTTTCTTCTTCACAACAGTTTTCTTTCTCCATTCAGGAGGACTCTGAGGGCGTACAAGGTTGTTTGTGGGCAAAGTCTTATCCTGATGTATTTCTTCATCGTTCTCCTGTGTAAGAGCCTGGTATTGGTTCCTGAGCAGAATTGGTGCTGACTGCCTCCTGATCCTCCTGCTTCTCTGGGTCACATGCTTCCATTCCTCTGTTTCTTCAGTTGCACTTCGAATTTCTTCTCTTTCTGTACCATAAAGAGATAATTCTGCTCTGTCTAAGAACTCTTCACCTTCCTTAATGGTCTTCAATGTAGATAACCTCTCTTCCATATTTTGCAACTTTTCCTCCAACAGGGACACAAGCTTGCATTTCTGGCATGTGAAGTTTGGCTTTTCCACTGGTAAGTCTATGAACATGTAGCAAGAAATGCAGCTCACCACATGGCTCCTAGCCTCTTCCATGTTCTTATTGTTCAAGAGATAATCAAGCGGTGAAATATAAGCCAAAACTCGGCGCGCGGTTTACTGATGTCCTCCTTTCAGCTGCAACAGCCAAAATCCAGTGTTCCTTGAGCTCGCGGAGACTCTTCACTTATCCCAGAAGGCACTGGGAATATGCAAATTATCTCCTCGGGACTCCTCCCCTGGTTTACTGATGTCCTCCTTTCAGCTGCAACAGCCAAAATCCAGTGTTCCTTGAGCTCGCGGAGACTCTTCACTTATCCCAGAAGGCACTGGGAATATGCAAATTATCTCCTCGGACTCCTCCCCTGGTTTACTGATGTCCTCCTTTCAGCTGCAACAGCCAAAATCCAGTGTTCCTTGAGCTCGCGGAGACTCTTCACTTATCCCAGAAGGCACTGGGAATATGCAAATTATCTCCTCGGGACTCCTCCCCTGGTTTACTGATGTCCTCCTTTCAGCTGCAACAGCCAAAATCCAGTGTTCCTTGAGCTCGCGGAGACTCTTCACTTATCCCAGAAGGCACTGGGAATATGCAAATTATCTCCTTGGGACTCCTCCCCTGGTTATATTTTTATAACTATAAGACCACACTGAATTTTCAGGAGGAAAATATGGAAAAAAATTTAATGCATCAAGTGAGGGTCCATCTTACAGTCCGAATTCAACTTACCAGAAGGGGAGCTGCTGCTATGGTGACACGGGATCACAGGAGGTGTTTGAAGGTGTGATGCTACTGGGTGATGTTGCGAGTCCCATCTCAGGTTGGTAGAGGGGGGTGTTTGGTGGTAATCAGCGATGCAGGGGCTCCACTGACATTTTGTGAAAGCATGGAACCCCGAACTTCCATGGTTTCAATGTGATGGACTCCGAGAAAATAGTCGCCATAGGTGGCGCCTGAGCAGATTTTGATCTCGGGAGCCAAGATCTCAACCTGTGCATGGGCCACCTCCGGCAGCTATTTTCTCAGAGTCCACAACATTGAAAGCATTAAAGTGGGAGGGCTTACACAAATGAGATGTCTGATGCCAATTATTTATTTGCCACACAACTGGAAAAGACACAGCGGTGCCAAATAATTGTTTCTTTGGCCCACAAATGGCAGCGAGATGGCTAATGGCAGTTATTTATTCACAACACTACTAGAAAACACACAGCAGTACTGAAATCATGTATTTGGTATATGAATGGCAACAAAATTGCTGAAACCAGTTACCATATATACTCGTGTATAAGCCGAGATTTTCAGCACCTTTTTTTGTGCTGAAAATGCCCCCTCGGCTTATACACGAGTCAATGGCAGAAACCAGCTGGGGAGGGGTGCCGCGGCAGGAGCCGGTGGCTGGGACATCATACTCACCCTCCCCGTGCCATCGCTGAACGTCCCTGCAATCCTGCGTTGTACCCGGCTTCCTGCAGCTCTCCTGTGCTGAGCGGTGACGTAATACCGCTCATTAAGGTCATGTAATATGGACGCGACCCCACTCCCATAGGCGTGGTGTCCATATTCATATCCTTAATGAGCGGTATTACGTCACCGCTCAGCACAGGAGAGCTGCAGGAAGCCGGTACAACGCAGGATTGCCGGGACGTTCAGTGATGGCACGGGAGGGTGAGTATGACGGGGGAGAACGGAGGACGGGGGAAGCATGGAGGAGGACAATGAGCACGGAGCATGACGGGGGAGGACGGAGAGCACAGAGGAGCACGGAGCAGGACAGGGAGGATGGAGCAGGAGGGGGGATTATGGAGGGCACAGAGGAGCACGGAGCAGGATGGGGGAGGATGAAGGGCACAGAGGAGCACGGGGGGAGGACGGGGGGAAGATGGAGAGCACAGAGGAATGGAGAGGACGGGGGGAGGATCGAGGCACAGAGGAGCACGGAGCAGGATGTGGGGAAGATGGAGAGCACAGAGGAGCACGGAGCAAGACGAGGGGGCACAGGAGGACGGAGCAGGAAGGGGGAGCACAGCGGAGGACGGAGCAGGAGGGGGGCACAGAGGAGAATGGGGGAGCACAGAGCTGGATGGGGGAGCAAGGAGCAGGACGGGGGCAGCACAGAGCAGGACGGCGGTTTATACACCCGGCTTATACGCGAGTCAATAAGTTTTCCCAGTTTTTTGTGGCAAAAGTAGGGCGGTCGGCTTATACATGGGTCGGCTTATACATGAGTATATACGGTATTTATTTGCAACACTATTAGAAAACACACACAGGTCCTGAAAAATTATTTATTGGGCCTACTAAAAAAGACACAGCGGTTCTGAAAATGATTTTTCGGCTTAGAAATGTCAACTAGACGATTATGCCAATTATTTAATTCCCAGACTACTGTAAAACACAGCCAGTCCAGAAAAATTATTGTTTGGGCATAGATAGAGATGAACGAACTTGTTCACCAATCTCAAATTCGGCATGAACGTAGCACATTCGGATTCGTTTTCGGACACCCAAGCATTTTTACTAAAAATCGGCAAAATTTGGCCAAAGTTTGTTACATGATCGCTTTTCTACCAATGCTTTTGTTATGACTTTGGTAGGATATTGGTGCTATATGAGGAGTGTGGGGACGTGTTTTATGAGGAGTGGGGATGGGGAGAGGTTAGAGGACTGTTTTTTTTTCTTAACTTTATGTGTGGAGATTCCGGCAGTCAATCAGGGCGCAGAAACCATTCAGAAAGTCCAGACAGAAGTGATTGTAATATTGACTGCAGAAGTCACATGTTCCTCTCCATATAAAGAGCGAACATGTTGTTTTGATGCCATTTTGCCAGTGTAACAGCGCAGAGAGGCCACTCCGGCTGCTGCTACTGGATAGTCAGAAAGTTATCTAGATGGTTAATTGTCAGTAAGCTAAATAAGACACACAGGATCCTTGGTGTTCAACGTGTACGTGGGTTAGGTGTTAATATGATTGAAAGCTAACCACTGATAACATCTATTACTGGCAGGGCTACTCGACTCCCTTTCTTTGGCAGCCGCACAGCGGTATGCATAGTAGATGAGGCTCAGAAAGAGCATGTGCTACAGTGCATGGCAAGAGCTGAATCAATTAGCCTCTCCTCCTTTTTCCTCTTCCTCCACAGACAGTACAATCCTCAGAGGTTGCACCCCCAATCACCCTTGTCTCCCCCATGTCAAAAATTGACTGTGGGGAACCTCAGATGGGCCATTATGCAGAGCTGTTGAAGCATTCTATTCCATGGGCATCAGAGGTCTGCTCCAAAGAATCACAGAATTCAGAAGAAGAAATCATCTACACCGATGCTCAACATTATTTCATGTTGAAGGATCCGGGGCCTGATGAAGTAGGGTCCGAGCAGAACCACCAAGTGTCAAAAGTGTGCAATTCGCAGGGGCGCTAAGGGTTTCCTAGTCTGGGAGCATTTTTTTGCTGAAAAAAAGCTGTGTTTTTCAGGACCAAATTCTTTATTCATGGCAGATTTCTTAGTCATAATTGTAAGTAAGCACACTTACCTGGGTGAAAAGCAACCCGAACATGAATACTCTCCGGATGCTTTACTGTTAGCATGACACATGACTCATATTAGCGCTCACTTTTTCTACTGCGAAAAATAATTCTTCCAGATGTGGCTTTATCACAGAGAATAATTTTACCATAGTCATGTACAGTACAATCCCTGTACTTCCTACAGAATGACAGGAAGTACAGGGATTGGACTGGAGAGGACTGTAAGAATGATTGTCCAAAGTAAATGTGAGCACTAAGAAGGCTTCGAGGCTAAAGGATTTGTACAAGCCTACATCCACTGAAGATCTAGGGTTAGATTATGTCGTCTTCAGATGAAGACTGGAATAGAACACTGGGGGATGGATTGAAGGTGCAATGATAGCTGGAGATTGACCAGAAGATCATATGTGCAATGCCAGGAAGAGGCCATCATGATGAACTGTCACACCAGTCCTACTTCCGGGATTATGGTGTTGATTGGCATAATATATGGTTGTCATCTTGGCATTACATTGATTTGGTGGTAGAACCAGTGGTACAGACAATTCTCTATAGTGTTCTAGGAGTTGTTATTCAACATAGCAATCACAGGCCGCATGTTGCTCTGCATTTATAGTCTTATATCCACTTAACACCTGGTGTCCATGCACAGACCTCGAACACGGACTTCTCCTTGAAGTCCATGTTACTGCTTGGGTTCGTTAGCCTGATCATCCGGTGTTTACCATGCTCTCATCTGTGTGAAAGCACAACAAACACCGACTCTCAAAGGAACACTTTCACCCTCTTTCATCTATTTATTACTGTAAAATTAAAAATAATAATTGTAATGTTTATTTTGTTAAATCCTGCAATGGTTTATGCCATGTTCAATAACCAGCAGTGCTGGTGCCATATTTGATGGGCTAACTGAAAGACTAAAATTTTGCTATGTCTGGGAGTAACTATGTCGGTTAGAGCACAAAGAGCCTACCACTGGTCGTATGCTGGTGACAAACCCCCTCGCTTGCAGATGTTTGAATCATTACATCTAGTGCAAAAGAGATTGCAGCCAGACTCTTCCACTCCTGCCCAGATGGTCGAACTTGTTGTGATGGACAGATTTATCCTCACCTTTTCCAGGCCAATACAGACTGGTTACTCAAGGCAACCCCAGGAACGTGGATGACCTGGTGAGCCTAGTAGAGAGGTACCAGATTGTCAAGAAATCTCTCAGGAAACTGGACATTGTCACTGCCCCATACCGGAATACCCAAAGGGGGGTGGGCTCAACACGGAGGGGGTCTACAGCCAGAAACAGAGGGCGTCTCAATCCTACTAAGGGTTTCCCAAAGGCTGTTAATAAGGAAATAGTCTGTTGGCGATATCAAAATCCAGGATTCGTAGCCACCCGGTGTCATACATCACTTGAACCAATGGACTGCAGCCTAGGCCAGCAAAGTTCTTATAATGCCTATCCGGCCTGTAGCATGGACTGTCAATCTGGCAAGGGGCCGCAGACGTGTGCTTTGTCAGTCAATTGTGTACTTGTGATTGGACTTTTGGACTCTGAAAGTTTGGTGACTCTAATAAATGCTACATTTTCCCAACATTTGATCCCTGACAAGTTCGTAATCCACTGAATACACGGAGATGCCAAGTACTACCTTGTGGCCAGTGTGAACATGGAAACAGACTGTGGTACCAAGTCCCATGAGGTCGGGATAGTAAAAGACTGGATACATCCCATCATATTGGGGCAGGATTTCACCTTATTTTGGGACTTGTGGCAAAAGAGTGCTGCACCAAGTGACTCAGACAAAAGCAAAATCCTTTGGGAAGAAATTCCATCGAAATCAAAGATGTAGGAGTTTCCCTGTGTGTCCTTGCTGGAGAGGAGGATGAGATGGTGACCGAGGAGCTCAACCTCCCTGAGTTAGAAGTTTCTGAAGAGAACATTGGGAGTGCTCAAATTTGAGACCTTACCTTAAAGGGACATTTGACAATGTTACCATCTGTAATCGGGTTGCTAGAGAGGTGCGGGGCAGACACCATGTTCCCACACTTTGCAGTCAATCGGGAGTTATTGTATCGGGTGACCAAACAGAGTGGAGGTGAGATAGTGGAGCAGCTGTTGGTTCCAGAATCCTATCGGCCAAGGGTTTTAGACATGGCCCATTTGCATGCTTAGAGGGCACATCCTGGTGTAGTGAAAACTCAGGAGAGGATAATGCGGAGGTTCTATTGGCCGGGATGTTATCAAGAAATCTTAAACTATTGTAGGTCCTGCCCCAACTGCCAGATAACCGCTCCCTCTTCTCACATCTGAAGTCCCCTAATCCTGTTTCCTGTGATAGTGGTCCCTGAAGCAGTGCCATTAAGGAACTCTTCTGCCAAGAGTATAGCCCGGGAACTTGTCCTAATTTTTGCTACAGTGGGCTCGCCAAAGGATATCTTGATGGACAAGGGAACCCCAATCATGAGCAAGGTGATGAAGGAGCTGTGTAATATCCTCCAGATTGCCCAGCTGTAAAACCTCAGTCAGGTTGGGAGCTGTGCTGTCTCAAGAAACAAATGGGTATGAACATCCCATCCTTTATCTGAGTCGGAAGCTCTCTTCATGCGAGACAAATTATGTCATTGATAAGAAAGACTGTTTAACCATAAAAGGGGCCGTGGATACGGTGAAGTATTACCTACTAGTCCATAGGTTTAAACTAGTGTCAGATCATGCACCTCTGAAATGTTTAATGTAAAAGAAGGGTAAGAATGCCTGGGTGACTAGGTGGTTCTTAGGCCTCTAGGACTTTAGTTTCCATGTAGAGCACAGACTCGGGAAGCTACACGGTAATACGGATGCTCCATCTCAAATTCCCTGTTTGGTGTCTGGAGGTGCCAAAATCCCCGGCTTAAGGAAGAGGAGGGATATGTGACAGGGTCACTGGCGTTGTATGTGAGAGGAAATTTGTGTCACGAAGGTTGATATCTTCTATGATGTAAATCATAAACATTTTCTTCCAGCATATTATGTGCTGAGGGGTTAATCGGCCATTAAAAGGTTGGGTTTTTGGTGAGTAGATGAAAGAGATCTGTGGGATGGCCACAAACCATATCTCCTCCCCAAGTGTTTAGTGAAGTTAAATGTACAGCCACTGTGTTATTTTCTCTGCAGTGCGTTTGGAGATAGGAAAGTCTCCAGTTGGTAGCTCCTTTGGGAGCTGCAGTTTACTGTATTCTGTGAATACCGCAGGCATATGAACTGTGCTATAAGTAATCTTTTGTTTTGCCATTATGCCAGAAAGGCCATGTTTATTTTGTTAGATCCGCAGTCGTTTGTGCTGTGTTTAATAAACAAACAGAAGATTAACCTAAGCAGCGTTTCTGTGTCTACCTCTGAGAGCAGCTAAGTGAGTAAACCTACCACAATTTTTACAATACAATGAATTATGAGGGAGTCTGTGGGTCCCAAAATATGGGTTACAGAAGAAATTTTCGTGGTATAAAAACAAACTAAAAAAATTGAAATTTATTTAATTTTTTCTATTCCTTTGAGTACTGCGGCTTCTATTTTTTTTAAATCTGATATGGGCTTCTGGTGTTAATTTTTATGGTCTATGCCAAGGGAACATGACCCACAGGGCAAAAATACAAAGCCGACTAAAGTCACACTCGCAGAGAATCCTGTTAGCCTTGCCTCATTGGTAAAGGCCATTAAAAATAGCACTATATACAGTCATGGCCAAAAGTTTTGAGAATGACACAAATATTATATTTTCACATGATCTACTGCCCTCTGGTTTTTATGTGTGTTAGACAGATGTTTTTTTTATCACAGACAGAAATATAATTGCAAACATATGAGTAACAAAAGCTTATATTGACAGTTAGAATGAGTTAATGCAGCAAGTCAATATTTGCAGTGTTGACCCTTCTTCTTCAGGACCTCTGCAATTCTCCATGGCATGCTCTCAATCAACTTCTGGACCAAATCCTGACTGATAGCAGTCCATTCTTGCACAATCAATGCTTTCATTTTGTCAGAATTTTTAGGTTTTTGTTTGTACACCCGTCTCTTGATGATTGACCACAAGTTCTCAATGGGATTAAGATCTGGGGAGTTTCCAGGCCATGGACCCAAAATCTCTATGTTTTGTTCCCTGAGCCATTTAGTTATCACCTTTGCTTTATGGCAAGGTGCTCCATCATGCTGGAAAAGGCATTGTTGATCGCTAAACTGCTCTTGGAGGACATTCTGGTACCATTCTTTATTCATGGCTGTGTTTTTAGGCAAGACTGTGAGAGAGCCGATTCCCTTGGCTGAGAAGCAACCCCACACATGAATGGTTTCAGGATGCTTAACAGTTGGCATGAGACAAGACTGGTAGTAGCGCTCACCTTGTCTTCTCCCTGAATGAGGCGTTTTCCTGATGTCCCAAACAATAGAAAAGGGGATTCATCAGAGAAAATAACTTTACCCCAGTCCTCAGCAGTCCACTGCCTGTACCTTTTCCAGAATATTAGTCTGTCCATGATGTTTTTTCTGGAGAAAACTGGCTTCTTTGCTGCCCTCCTTGAGACCAGGCCTTGCTCCAAGAGTCTCCGCCTCACAGTGCGTGCAGATGCACTCACACCTGCCTGCTGCCATTCCTGAGCAAGCTCTGCACTGCTGGTAGCCCGATCCCGCAGCTGAAACACTTTTAAGAAACGGTCCTGGCGCTTGCTGGTCTTTCTTGGGCGCCTGGAGCCTTTTTGGCAACAATGGAACCTCTCTCCTTGAAGTTCTTGATGATGCAATAGATTGTTGACTGAGGTGCAATCTTTCTAGCTGCGATACTCTTCCCTGTTAGGCCATTTTTGTGCATTGCAATGATGACTGCACGTGTTTCTTTAGAGATAACCTTGGTTAACAGAAGAGAAACAATGATGCCAAGCACCAGCCTCCTTTTAAAGTGTCCAGTGGTGTCATTCTTACTTAATCATGACAGATTGATCTCCAGCCATGTCCTCATCAACACTCACACCTGTGTTAATGGAGCAATCACTGAAAAGAGGATAGCTGGTCCTTTTAAGGCAGGGCTGCAATGATGTTGAAATGTGTTTTGGGGGATAAAGTTCATTTTCTAGCCAAATATTGACTTTGCAAGTAATTGCTGTTAAGCTGATCACTCTTTATAACATTCTGGAGTATATGCAAATTGCCATTAGAAAAAGTAAAGCAGTAGACTTTGTAAAAATTAATATTTGTGTCATTCTCAAAACTTTTGTCCATGACTGTAGAGTCCAGTATCTCTGGAACAGTGTGAGGGATTTAAAAAAAATGGAATAAAGCAATAAGAAAAAATTTAAGACAAAAACTGGCCAATTTTTACCTGTCCTCTTTAAAAGAATGTCCAAAGTATTTATTTTGGGTTTAAAATAAGCATTATATTTTACTCATTCCTTTTCAAAATTTCAAAGCTTGCATGAAGCATGTAGCTGCAGAGTAGACAATTAATTAGCACAGTCTGGATAAAGTGCAGAGAAATATATTACCTTGACATTCAGCATATTATAAATGCCAGTGGATGTAAATGGAACAATCCTCTTCATTTCCAACTTTGTTCAATTAAAGTTAATTTTCTGCTGGTTTTTGAGATTTCATCTACATCTACGGCATGTGAAGTAAAAAAATATATTAGCTATTGCTTTGTTTTGTTTTCTCTAATGATTTATATAAAGCTAAATTTTATATTTTTATTTATGAACACCTATCAGCACTATATTTTGTATTATCGGCATTATCCAGATACATTGTATATTTTTAATTTTTACCATTTAGTGATTTGCTAATTAGAGTTTTTGGCAGAGTTGCCTTACAGATTCGTTTCAGTATAAATAAAATTCAGCCCAAATTGAAAGTACGCCAAAAATAAGTTTATTATACTTTAGACTCCAAAGCGTAATGAACTTAGGGGAAAAAAGGACCAAGTAAATACAATAAGATCCAAAGAGATCAAAGGAAGAAAGTGGAGGACTGGCGTAAGCAGTGGGCCTAGGACAGTATAAACTTTTATCATTTTAAAATTTCTTACCAGCTTTCAAAATAGCCCAGCAAAATGGCAGTGCTGGCAATCAGAATCCCGAAATATTTGGATTTAGGCAAATCCTAAATTTTGTTGAAAATGGTAATGGATTCAATTATTTACTAATCAAATAGCATATCTCTAATGGTGACAATATGAGATGTATGGGTTTATAATAACTTTAACAAATAATTACAGTTTTATATTGCCAATATGAGTAAAATCATCCCAAAATGCCAATTACTGCATAAGGAACTTTTGTTAGTATATTTTTTAATATCATGTTTAAAGTTTAATTACACTTGTCATCAATTACATTTACATTATGTGGTCATCAACTACATATGAATTTCAAATTCTTACACCTTACTTAAATGGAAACTGTACTTTAAACAAACTGAATAAATTAATAGTACAGTCAAGTTTAACAAATGTTGTAATATACAATATTATAGAACTCTGCTTTGTCCCCAATTACAAAAACTTCTTCCTCTCCCAAAACTCCTGCACTCAATATTTACTCTGAAAAAAATAGCTCAAATTAATTTTGCTCAGACAATATGGACAGCCAGCTCACTCTGGTGTCTTGTGACATGGTCCATTATAAGCTAATGAGAAGGGTGATGGAGAGGAAAGGAGCACAAAGAGGAAACAAGCAGGAGACACAGGAAGATTATGCTGAGATTTCTAACAAGTTTTTCACCTCACTTCAGTGTTGAATTCATATCTATGCTGATTACTACTGATGTTTATTGTTCTCTATACCGCTGCTACTTGTCTTTTTTGTGCTTAAAAGGAATTTTTCAAAAATCCTTGATCATGCACTGCAATGTGCCAGAGATCAAACCAGTCAGTTTCCTTTCACTGGCTTAGCGTCCCGTCTCACATAGCGAGATCGCTGCTGAGTCACAAGTTTTGTGACGCAACAGCAATCTCAGCAGCGATCTCACTATGTCTGACACGTACCAGCGATCAAGCCCCTGCTGTGAATCGCTGGTCGTGTCAGAAATGCCTGGACTTTTTTTTGATCGCTGGTCTCCTGCTGGCCAGCACGCATCGCTGTGTGTGGCAGGCATGAGACCAGCGATCAGCTGGTAACCAAGGTACACATCGGGTTTCCAGGCGCGGGGCTGTGCCTGGAAACCCGATGTGCATGTTGGATACCAGTGTGCTGCTGCAGGGGAGCTGGTAACCAAGGTACACATTGGGTTTCCAGGCACCGCGCAGCACCTGGAAACCCGAAGTGTACCTTGGTTACCAGCTCCCTGCACCAGCGGGCTGGTATCCAACGTACACTGCGGGTTACTAAGCGACGTTACCCGCAGTGTCGCTGTCCTGATCGCTGCTGAGATCTGCCTGTTTGGCAGCTCACCAGCGATCATGTAGCGACAAACCAGCGATCCTGACAAGTTCATATCGTTGTTGGGATCGCTGGTGCGTTGCTATGTGAGACGGGGCGCTTAGAGTGGACTGTAAATATTATAGAGAAAGCCTGCAGAGGGGGAAACTGGTGAAAATGCAGAATACCAGTCATATTATAGGCAGAAATAGTGAGCATGAAAATACACAATATAATTGAAAGTACAGTTAACCTTCAGTGTATTAAACATAGTCTTTACATTATTATTCTATAGGTACTGAGCTGCACTATTGATATGCAATGACTTGTACATGATTGCTTTTTTGTATGACATGTTCCTGTTACTTTAACCCCTTCACACTTGGTCATTTTCCATTTTTTTGTATTCGTTTTTTCCTCCCCTTCTTCCAAGAGCCTTTTTAATATTTCTGTCAATATAGCCATATGAGGGCTTCTTTTTTGCAGGATAAGTTGCATTTTTGAATGGAACCATTAATTTATTTCACCATATATTGTACTAGAAAATGAGAAAAAAATTCCAAGTGCGGTGAAATTGCAAAAAAAAAGTGCAATTCGACAAATGTTTTTGGTTTTTTTTATTTACCATGTTCACTTTAAGGTAAAACTGACCTGGCAATATAATTCTCTAAAGAAACACGTGCAGTCATCATTGCAATGCACAAAAATGGCCTAACAGGGAAGAGTATCGCAGCTAGAAAGATTGCTCCTCAGTCAATCTGTCATTGCACCTCAGTCAATAATCTATCGCATCATCAAGAACTTCAAGGAGAGAGGTTCCATTGTTGCCAAAAAGGCTTCAGGGCGCCCAAGAAAGACCAGCAAGCGCCAGGACCGTCTCTTAAAAGTGTTTCAGCTGCGGGATCGGGCTACCAGCAGTGCAGAGCTTGCTCAGGAATGGCAGCAGGCAGGTGTGAGTGCATCTGCACGCACTGTGAGGCGGAGACTCTTGGAGCAAGGCCTGGTCTCAAGGAGGGCAGCAAAGAAGCCACTTCTCTCCAGAAAAAACATCATGGACAGACTGATATTCTGCAAAAGGTACAGGCAGTGGACTGCTGAGGACTGGGGTAAAGTTATTTTCTCTGATGAATCCCCTTTTCGATTGTTTGGGACATCAGGAAAACGCCTCATTCGGAGAAGACAAGGTGAGCGCTACCACCAGTCTTGTCTCATGCCAACTGTTAAGCATCCTGAAACCATTCATGTGTGGGGTTGCTTCTCAGCCAAGGGAATCGGCTCTCTCACAGTCTTGCCTAAAAACACAGCCATGAATAAAGAATGGTACCAGAATGTCCTCCAAGAGCAACTTCTCCCAACCCTCCAAGAGCAGTTTGGCGATCAACAATGCCTTTTCCAGCATGATGGAGCACCTTGCCATAAAGCAAAGGTGATAACTAAATGGCTCAGGGAACAAAACATAGAGATTTTGGGTCCATGGCCTGGAAACTCCCCAGATCTTAATCCCATTGAGAACTTGTGGTCAATCATCAAGAGACGGGTGGACAAACAAAAACCTAAAAATTCTGACAAAATGAAAGCATTGATTGTGCAAGAATGGACTGCTATCAGTCAGGATTTGGTCCAGAAGTTGATTGAGAGCATGTCAGGGAGAATTGCATAGGTCCTGAAGAAGAAGGGTCAACACTGCAAATATTGACTTGCTGCATTAACTCATTCTAACTGTCAATATAATCTTTTGTTACTCATACGTTTGCAATTATTATATTTCTGTCTGTGATAAAAACATCTGTCAAACACACATAAAAACCAGAGGGCAGCAGATCATGTGAAAATATAATATTTGTGTCATTCTCAAAACTTTTGGCCATGACTGTACTTCAGTGTGTTAGAGACTTAATCCCGTTTGATTAGCTTATGCAGAACTCTCTAGTTTATGGGAAGAGTAAAATGTATATAAAGGACACAGCTACAGTTTTAATTAGTAGAGATGAGTGAATATGTTTGGAAAACGATCGGCAAACATAAATACAGCATGAATATGGCACATTCGGATTTGTGATCAATAACACGAGCATTTTTTATTAAAATCAGAAAAAGTTGATTAAATTCAGTAAAAGTGCTGGAAAATAATTGCGTTGTCACTAAAGTATTTAAAAGTAGATGACAGATAGATAGATAGATAGATAGATAGATAGATAGATAGATACTATCAGAGAAGGCTTTGGCCCGCAGCCCCCAATGCCCCTCTTAGCCACTCAGCCCTGTTCTTCCAAAACCAGCTTCACCACCATGACAGAAGATCAGCTCTCCACTCTCCTGTCAAGATCACACCTCACCACTTGCGCGCTTGACCCACTCCCGTCCCACCTCATCCCTAACCTTGCCACAGTCTTCATCCCTACTCTCACACACCTCTTCAACCTTTCACTTACAAATGGTGTCTTTCCTTCATCCTTCAAACATGCTTCAATCACCCCGATCCTCAAAAAGCCCTCCCTCGACCCATCCTCAGCGTCTAGCTATCGCCCGATATCTCTTCTCCCCTTCGCCTCAAAACTACTGGAACAGCATGTATATCTTGAACTGTCCTCCCACCTTTCCTCCTGCTCCCTCTTTGACCGGTTACAATCAGGCTTTCGACCGCATCACTCAACTGAAACTGCCCTAACTAAAGTCACTAACGACCTGCTAACCGCCAAGAGCAAGCGACACTACTCTGTCCTCCTTCTCCTGGACCTGTCTTCTGCCTTTGACCACCGTAGACCATTTCCTCCTCCTACAGATTCTCTCATCTCTTGGCATCACAGACTTGGCCCTATCCTGGATCTCATCATACCTAACAGACCGAACATTTAGTGTCTCCCTCTCACACACCACCTCCTCACCTCGCCCCTGTCTGTCGGTGTTCCCCAAGGCTCAGTCCTAGGACCCCTACTCTTCTCCATCTACACCTTCGGCCTGGGACAGCTCATAGAATCCCACGGCTTGCAGTATCACCTCTACGCCGATGACACGCAGATCTACCTATCTGGACCTGACCTCACCTCCCTACTGACCAAAATCCCACAGTGTCTGTCTGCTATCTCAGCCTTCTTTTCTGCTCGCTTTCTCAAACTGAACATGGACAAAACAGAATTCATCATCTTTCCCCCACCTCATTCTACCCCTCCACCAGGCCTATCCATCAATGTCAATGGCTGCTCGCTTTCCCCAGTCCCACATGCTCGGTGCCTTGGGGTGATCATCGACTCTGCCCTCTCTTTCAAACCACATATCCAAGCCCTCGCCACCTCCTGCAGCCTCAAACTCAAAAATATTTCCCGGATCCTCTCATTCCTCAACCATGAAACCACAAAAACACTAGTGCACGCCCTTATCATCTCCCGCCTCGACTACTGCAACCTCCTACTGTCTGGCCTCCCCTCTAGCACTCTGGCACCACTCCAGTCCATCCTACACTCTGCTGCACGACTAATCCACCTGTCTTCCCGCTATTCCCCTGCCTCCCCACTATGCCAGGCCCTTCACTGGCTTCCTATTGCCCAGAGGCTCCAGTTCAAAACCTTAACCATGACATACAAAGCCATCCACAACCTTTCTCCTCCATACATCTGTGACATGGTCTCCCGCTACCTACCCACACGCAACCTTCGATCCTCTCAAGATCTCCTTCTCGACTCCCCCCTCATCTCTTCTTCCCACAACCGCATACAAGACTTCTCCCGGGCTTCCCCCATACTCTGGAACTCTCTGCCGCAAAACATCAGACTTTCACCAACAACGGAGACCTTCAAGAAAAACCTGAAGACCCACCTGTTCCGACAAGCCTACAACCTGCAATGATCCTCAGTGTACTGAACCATCGCACAACCAGCTCTACCCTCTCCTAGTGTATTCTCACCCATCCCTGTAGACTGTGAGCCCTCGCGGGCAGGGTCCTCTCTCCTTCTGTACTTATGCGTCCCTTGTCTAGCACATGTTTATTGTATCTGTCTATATTTTTCCCCTTTTCATATGTAAAGCGCCATGGAATAAATGGCGCTATATAAATATATAATAATAATAATAATAATAGAAGAAAAGCCAGCAATTCAGCAGCCACTTACTGTAAAGTCACAGCAGGACCCAACAGGATAGAATAGATGGCTTGCACACAGTATACTGTATACACATAGAATAGATAGATATATAGATGTCAGTGACATATACAATTAGTACAGTGTGTGTGCAGCTTACTGTACATATATTTTATTATTAAAAGATTATTTTTCTGAAAAAAATGTCGCAGTCTCCCGTATAATTTTCTTAACCAACAGAGGGAAAGTCAATGTCTGGAGGCAAATGTTTATAGCCTACTAAGGGCGCAAAACCCACAGACCTTCCCAGGCTATTAATATCAACTCACAGCTGTATACTTAGCCTTTACTGGCTAATAAAATGGGGATCCCAAAAAAATGATGTTGGGTCCCCTATTATCAATAACCAGCAAATACTAGGCAGACAGCTGCAGGCTGATATCAATAGTCTACGAAGGGGCCATGGATACTGGCCCGCCAGGCTAAAAATATCAGCTCTCAGCCACCCCAGAAAAGGCGCATCTATAAGATGACACAGACTCCATTAATAAATATTAATTAAACCATACTTACCATTGCCAATTCTAGTGACACCATTATCTCCTGCAAGAGAAATAAAATAAAAAACAACAATATTCCTCACCTTTCCACAGGGAAGATAATAATTCATTTGTCTCTGCACTATAAATAAATGAATAAATTAAAAAAAACAGCGTGAGTTCACCTGTATTTTTGATAACCAGCCAGGCAAAACCCTCAGCTGAACTTTTTCACACTTGCGGTGATGTCAGACAGGTCCTACGAGTTCACTGCGAGACACTGGGCAGTCTGTGTCATTCTTTCAATTAAAGAACTTTTTTCTGACTGTGTGTTTTTATACAATATGACTATGGGGTTAGTACCGATGTGACTGTTCTACACTTGAGAATGCCGTGGACACTCGGGATTATGTGTACTACGACGGACAGGTGAGTATATGGTGGTTTATTATTTTGATTTTTTCTAGGAGACATGAGCATCAAGAATTAGGTGTTAAGGTGAGCATATGTTGCTGTTTTATTTTACATTTTTTATAGGAGATGAGGGCATCGGGGATTTGGCGTTAGGTGATTATAATGTGTTTTTTATTTTTATATGTATTAATTAATTTACATCTTTTTTTTAACTTTGAGCACTAGAGATGAGCGACATTGCCTTTTTTAGGGTCGAGTCAGGTTTCGTGAAACCCGACTTTCTCAAAAGTCGAGTCGAACGAAGTCGGCCGACTAACGGAAATGGTCGGGTCGGAGTCGAAAATTCGACCCCAATGCAAGTCAATGGGGAATAAAAGTCGGCAGGTAGTGGAGGACAGTAAACAAACGTACAGTGCCCATTTCAATGCCAATGACATCAATTCTTATTACTTAAGCTTGTCAACCTTAACTAACTATATAATAATAGTAACGTATTGAAAACTGGGGGTTATTTTGCTAAAGTTGTGGGGGGGCAGTGCTGGCTCCAGGTTTTTGTAGGTCCCGAGCCAAAGAGTCTCAGTGGGCCCCTTTAACACATACCACAATTCATGATGCTCCGATACGGCAGAGAAATATAGGTATAGTACAATGCCAAATACTTCACTTCTTACATTACATGAGTGATATCTATTTTAAATTCTACAATAGCTCAAAAAACGGACAGTATAGTCCTCCATACAGTATTATGGGCAGCACATAGTGCGCCATACAGAATAATGAGCCCCATATATTGCTCTGTACAGAATAATGAGCCCCATATATTGCTCAATACAGAATGGGCTCCATATAATACGCCATACAGAATAGGCCCCATATGTGCTCCATATGATGCTCCATATATAAAGGGCCCTATATGATGCCCCATAAATAATGAACCCCATATGATGCTCTAGTATATGATGGGCCCCATATATGATGCTCCAGTGTATGATGAACCCCATATAATGCTCCAAATATAATGGTCCCCATATATAATGGTCCCCATATATAATGGTCTCCATGTGATGCTCCATATGATGCGCCATATATAATGGGCCCCATATGATGCTCCAGTATATGATGTGCCCCATGGATGATGTTCCAGTGTATAATGGGCCCTATTTATGATGCTCAAGTGTATGATGGGCCCCATAAATAATTCTCCAGTGAATAATACTCCATATATATTGCTCCATTAAAAAAAATGAAATAACTCTCCTTGATGGGCACTGCTCTACTCTGGACTCCTCAGCGTTGCCATCTTCCAGCTCTCTGCACTGTGACTGTTCAGGCAGAGGGCGCACAGATGTGACATCATTGCGCTCTCTGACCTGAATGTCACTGTCAGGAAATGCGGAAGACGTCACAGTGGTGGAGCAGGGAGAGGTAAGTATTGCAAGTGCAGGGGCCCTGAGCTAGCAGGGGGGGCACACTTGTGGGTGCCAGAAACTGGCACAGGGCCCCTCATAGTGCGCCGGTGTTTCTGACGGCAAGTGGGCCCCCCCACCTGCTCAGGGCACCGGCAATTGCCCGGGTGCACCAGGTGCTGACCCTGACCCTGGGGGGGCAGCCCAGTTAGAGAGGTGGAAAAACTGGCATATGTTGAGGTGCAGGCTGGATGTTCAGCAGCTGCAAATGGAGGAATTGGAGAAGTCGGAGGAAGAGGAGGACAAAGCGAGCCATTTTGCTGGCAACCTATGTGTCATCAGGGGAAGGTGGTACAAAATCCTTTGAAACCCAGGCATGGTTCTTTTTAATGAAGGTGAGATCACCTACATTTTGGGTCGACAGCCAGGTCCTTCTTTCTGTCAGGATTGATCCAGCAGCACTGAAGACTCTTACTGATAGCACACTCCCAGCAGTGCAAGCGAGCTCCTGTAAGGCATATTGTGCCAATTCAAGCCAGGTGTCCAGTTTACAGGCCCAGTAATCAAAGGGGAATGAACTGTGAGGGAGAATATCGATAGGGGAGGAGAGGTAATTTTGAACCATAGTTGACAACTGTTGTCTCCTGTCTGTTGCAATTGATTCAGTATTACCAGTCATGTGAGTGTTACTCAATAAATCAGACCACAACATGGTCATGAAACCCCTGTCTCCAACGCCACTTTGGCTGTGTGCACCACGAACACCTCTTCCGTTTGGCCCAGGACGGCTCGTGGTAGTACCTGCACTGCTGCTGTGTGCTGGGAATGCCTCTAACAAACGGTTTACCAGAGTTGCTTGTTTGTTTGCCAATATTAGCTCTAGGTTCTCCTGTGGCATATGTTCTGTAATTTGCCTTTATAGCGTGGATCGAGGATGTTGGCCAACCAGTAGTCGTCATCCTTCATAATTTTGGCAATGCGGGGGTCCCATTTTAGGATCCGCAAGACATAATCACACATGTGGGTGTTAGGGTTCGAGTTCCCGCTGCTGCACAAGGTGGGGGTCTCGGACCAGTCCCGCTGCGGTCCCCCTTTCATCTCCGGCCACAGTGGAGCCTGCTCAGCAGAGACGTCGGTCCCAGCAGTCTTGCCCATTCCAGTACTGTGCAGAGACTTGCTGCTGCCTCTCCTGGATCTGCTATTATAGCCAGTGCTGGAGCAGATGTCTTTGGGATGAAGTCCTGCGTTTCCCCTTCTGAGCATGCCCAGGGTAAGATCTCTCATTGGAGATCAGGGGTCACATGTTCAGGTACTGCAGCAGCTCCTATTGGTCCGCCAGGAAGGTCCTGAAACTACATGTGTTTGGAACATTTTCTCATTGGTCCTTGTTACTGGCAGGTCCTGTAGCTGTTGCTATAAAAGGGTGGCATGGCTGGGCCGCTATGAGCTAATATCAATCATTATATGCTTAGCACCAGTGTGGTCATGCGTGTGTGTGGTTAGGGCCCGGCTGAAATAAGCCCCTAGAATACCGACTTAATCGGTGAGGAGTTTGGTATGCTAGCTGGTCAGGGTCGGTGTCCTAGATGCCCTAGATTGCCGGCATAACGGTGAGGAGTTTGATTGCCGTATTCAGGGCCTGGCGTTCAGACACCATAGATTGCGGGTGACTCCCGCGAGGACATTAGCGCATGATCACGTTCTATGTTCGCTTAGCTGTTTACTGTGTACCTGGGTGCCTGACAGGACACAGAAGTTTGTCTCAGCAGCTCTGTGACGTAACAGGGTTCGCTTTCAACGCTAGACAGCGCCCTAGCATGTTTATTTTGCGACTCAGTTGTGTTAAGTGAGTTTGCACACATCGCCATATAGCGCTGCGGCACTCCTTCTAGCGGCTCTGTGGATTAACAGAGTTCGCACATATTGCCACAGCGCTTTACGGCGTTTATTTTGGCGACTCTGCGGGATAACAGAGTTCGCTTCTTGCGCCATTTTACTAGCAGCAGGCTCCGCCTGCACGGTGGACCCCGGGCTGCGAACGCACCTCTCCACATCTTATATTTGGTGCGTTCCGCAGACCCTAACAGTGGGCCAATGTTCCAGGTGTCAATGATGCACTGCCAGTGGTGGGTGGAGGAGCACTTTCTGCCAAATCCACATTCCTCCATTCACGAACAAACCCTGTACCTGACCTTGGCAAGCCAACAATTTCTCTTGCCCTCTGAGAAGCATCATCCTCCCAAAATAATCATCCCCCTCTTCCTCTTCTTCCTCCACCTCGTCCAGGACAGTTCTCTGAGCAGACAAAGCCTGACTGTCATGAAGGCTTCCCTCCTCCTCCTCCTCCGCTACAGACGCCTGATACTTTATGTGCATCAAAGTTTTCATGAGCAGACGCATAAGTGTGATGCTCATGCTTATGATGGCGTCATCTGCGCTTACCAGCCGTGTGCATTCCTCAAAACACTGAAGGACTTTCCAGAGGTCTTTCAGCTTTAACCACTGCACACCCGACAACTCCATGTCCGCCCTCAAACTGCCTGCCCGTGGATCCTCCCACAAATGCATTACAGCCTGCCTCTGTTCGCACAGCCTCTCAACCATGTGCATGGTGGAGTTCCACCTTGTTGCAATGTCTATGATTAGGCGGTACTTGCAGAGGTGGAGCGATCACTGCAGCCTCTGCATACGACTGGAGTGTACGGGCGAGCGACGGATGTGCGAGCACAGTCTTCGCACCTTATGGAGCAGGGCTGGTAACTCCGGATAATTATTTATGAAGCACTGCACCACCAGGTGCAAGGTGTGAGCCAGGCAAGGTATGTGTCTGAGTTTTGCCAGGGCTATGGCCGCCACAAAATTACGGCCGTTATCACTGACTACCTTGCCTAGCTCAAGATGTAGACTGCCCAGCCATTACTCAGTTTCTCGCTGCAAGTAGTCTGCCAGTACCTCCGCGGTGTGTCTGTTTTCACCCAAAGATATCATCTTTAAAACAGCCTGCTGACGCTTACCACTAGCTGATCGATAGTGGGACACCTCGTGTGCAACACTGGCAGCTGCTGATGGAGTGCTCGTGCGATTGCGCTCTGTCGACGAGCTTTTGCTTCTGGAGGAGGAGTAGGGTCGAACGCCTACAGCCAACTGTTGCCTATACCATAGGCTAGGCAGCACTGTCCCACCGCAGCAATCCCCTGTGGACTCTGCATTCACCACATTAACCCAGTGCGCCCATGCATCTGTTGTGAGGTGCACCTTTGCACTCACTGATTGTTTGAGTGCATGGATAATGCGGTATTTCACATGCAGGTGGAGGGCAGGGATGACTTTTCTAGAAAAGAAGTGCCGACTGGGTAGGACGTTGCGTGGGATAGTGTAGACCATGAGCTCTCGGAACGCTGCGCTTTCAACCAAACGGAAGGGCATCATCTCTAATGAGATCAGTTTGGCAATGTATGCATTCAAAGCCAGTGAGGTTTTGTAGTCCATCCACGCTTGCAAGTGCATGGTGTTTAAATGTCTAAGCATTAGTGTTATCGGGTATCGGCCGATATTCACTGTATCGGAATTCCGATTCTGAGATCCGATATGTTCGTCATATCGGATACCAGAATCGGAATGTTCCTGTCACGGTCAGTGTCCGTCGTCGGGTCTGTCAGGAGTCAGCGGCACTTACCTGGCAGAAGATCTCCGGCGGTCACGTCCTGGACTCCTTGATGGCCGCCATCATCTTCTCCCTGGCGGTCACGTGCAGTTTCTCGCGATAACTGCACGTGCTGCCGGGTAATCGAGGCCGAAAAGCAGTCCGATGACGTCACCGCCGTGGAAGCAGGTAATCAGCTGTGCTGCGTCGGGATGACAGGCTCTGCCTGACATTCCGATGTAGCAGAGCTGGATCGTCATGGGACACTCGTTACTATGGACTGCGTCGGACAGGTGGTATACTGTTGGTTTGTTTTTTTTCTTTTTTTCCAGGAGATCGATGGCGTCGCAGGATGAGCGTGTAATAAAATTAATGAAAACTGTGTTGTCTCTTTTATTTCATTAAAATACTTTTTTCTTGCTGTGTCTTTTTTTTAAACATTTAAAAACTTTGGGATTAATAATGGATCGGTGTCTTATTGACACCTCTCCATTATTAACCGGGCTTATTGTCACCGTGCAATCAACGGTGACATTAACCCCTTATTACCCCGCTTTCCACCGCTACAGGGCAAGTGGGAAGAGCCGGGTAAAGTGCCACAATTGGCACATCTTTTGATGCGCCAAATGTGGGGCTGCTGTAGCCTGGTATTATCAGGCTGTTGAGGGCCAAAATCCATGGGCCTTGACAGTCTTTTAATACCAGGCCGCAGCAGTCTGCATTTTACTTGGCTGATTAACAAAAATAGGGGGGACCCCACGCTATTTTTTTTTCGAGGGGATCCCCTATTTTTTGTTAACCAGCCAAGCTAAGCAGACTGCTGTGGCCTGGATTATCAGGCTGGCAAGGTCCATGGATTTGGTCCTTACCAGCCTGAAAAATCCAGGCCTCAGCAGTCTGCTTCATCTGGCTGGTTAACAAAAATAGGGGTGACCCCACGCCAATTTTTTTCGAGGGGATCCCCTATTTTTGTTAACCAGCCAATATAAGCAGACTGCTGTGGCCTGGTATTATCAGGCTGGCAAGCAGGATCTATGCGCTCCTGAACAGCGAAAATCCGGGGCCCACCAGTCCTGCTGTGCATTGGTGGTTGTCAACAAAAATAGGGGGACCCCACGCCAATTTTTTGAGGGGATCCCCTATTTTTGTTAACCAGCCAAGATAAGCAGACTGCTGTGGCCTGGTATTATCAGGCTGGCAAGCAGGGTCAGACTGCGCCACCGGGACACCGGAGAAACCTCCGGTGGGCCCCACCCCCAGCTCCTGCGTGGTGGGCCCTGATTTGAAAGGATAGGTCACGGGGAAGAGGGGGCGGTGGCCCCGGGCCCCGCACTCTGAGGGGACCCACCCGGAGCTACGCTACAATAACTGTTCGGCGTGCACAGCACGCCGATACAGTTACATTCTGCGGCAGAGCAGGGAGAATCGCTCTCCCTGCTCTGACGCCCGGCCGCTATGGGGCCTGAACAGGCGGTGGGGGGCCCGGTGCCAGCAGTGGGCCCCCCACCCGTCATCGGAGGGTCAGCTGTATCGGCATCCAGCCGATACAGATGACCGCATAGAGAGAGAAAGAGTGAGTTCTCCTTCTCTCCCATAATCCCCTCTCAGCGTCTGACAGCGGGCGCGATGACGTCACCTGCCGGCGCCCGCTGTCAGACACTGAGAGGAGAACAGTGAGCAGCACAGGAGCCGGGAGGTGAGTATTGTTTTTTTTTTTTTAATGGGGTGCATTATACTACAGAGGCTGTATATGGGGGGTGCATTATACTACAGAGGCTGTATATGGGGCTGCATTATGCTACAGAGGCTGTAAATGGGGCTGCATTATGCTACAGAGGCTCTATATGGGGGGAGCATTATACTACAGAGGCTGTATATGGGGCTGCATTATACTACAGAGGCTGTATATGGGGCTGCATTATACTACAGAGGCTGTATATGGGGCTGCATTATACTACAGAGGCTGTATATGGGGCTGCATTATACTACAGAGGCTGTATATGGGGGGTGCATTATACTACAGAGGCTGTATATGGGGCTGCATTATACTACAGAGGCTGTATATGGGGCTGCATTATACTACAGAGGCTGTATATGGGGCTGCATTATACTACAGAGGCTGTATATGGGGCTGCATTATACTACAAAGGCTGTATATGGGGCTGCATTATACTACAGAGGCTCCATATGGGGTGTATTATACTACAGAGACTCCCTATGGGGAGTGCATTATACTACAGAGACTCCCTATGGGGATGCATTATACTACAGAGGCTAGCCTTTATGGGGTGGTGGTGCATTATATTATAGACTCTGCCTATGAGGGTTTATTATAATATAGAGGCTGCCTATGGGGGTGCATTACACTATATTGAGGACTATCTGGTGTATTATGCTGTATGGATGCTATCTAGGGGCGATCATACAGTGTTGGACCCATTAAATAGTTTGGGGACATTAAGGGGTCAGTATATATCCAGTGAGGGGCATTATTCTGTGTATAGGGGAGATGTACAGGGGGAGACTTGGGACATTATTAAATGAAAAGTGGACACTTATTGTTATAGGGGAACTCGGGTTACTGTGACTGTCAAAGGGGCACACAGGGCATTATTACAGTCTAGGGGACAAAATGTGGGCACTGTTTTCTAGGGCACTTGCACCCGGCATTACTATATTCTGGAGGGGTGCTTTAGAATTTAGAGGTCACACAGAACCACACAGCAGGTGCAGTAATAGGGACACATACGGCAGCAGCAGCTCAGTATTGGGGTATCAGGTGCAGTAATAGGGACACATACGGCAGCAGCGGCTCAGTATTGGGGTATCAGGTGCAGAAATAGGGACACATATGGCAGCAGCGGCTCAGTATTGGGGTATCAGCAGGATGAGGAGTTTGTGCAGGTTGAGAATAGTCCAATTGGTGACCGTGACAGTGCTAAAAATATGAGAAGTGAAATGTGTCTTTGTTGTAATCTCTGCAGTCGAGTCCTGGCTGGAGAAGTCGTCATGTCGGTCTGGGCCAGATGGAAAAGACATGAAAAGTGAACAATTCCATTAGAAAGAACATCAGCGGTAAGTCATTATCTATACCTGTGCTGTAATCTATTATATGTTCTGTAGGACTGGTATTATTTACCACAGACCATATGGCGGTGATATCAAAATTGGTCTTTTTATATATAGATTATTTTTGGCAACAGTGCGGTCATTTGCTGAGGTTCTCTGGTTAGGGGCCCACTCAGAAGTTTCGCCCCATTAAACCAAAACCCTAGCTACGCCTCTGGCTCTCTCTCTAGTCTTTTTTCTCTCTCTAGTCTCTCGCTCTCTGTTCTTTCTTTCTCTCTCTGTTCTTTCTTTCTCTCTCTGTTCTCTCTTCTCTGTTCTTCTTTCGTGTCTTTCTTTTCTGCTTCTGTTCTTTTTTCTCTCTTTCTTTCTTTCTCTCTCCTTCTTTCTTTCTCTGTTTTCTTTCTCTCTTTCCTTTCTTTCTCTCTCGCTGCTCTTTCTTTCTTTTCCTCAGTACCAACCACTGTGCCCATAATGCCAGCCACTGTGCCCTCATTACCAGTCAGTGTGATCAACAGTGCTAAATGGGTACGGTTGGGGTGAGGATATGGGTATGATTAGTAGTGAAATGGGTGTGGTCGGGGCAAAGCCAAAAATTTCAAAACTTCAAAAGTTGGGAGGTATGCTGTATGACCTCCCTACAACTTCTGGGCATGCTCCTGATGAGCGCGACGGATGGTCTCCTGAGGGATCTCCTCCCACACCTGGACTAAAGCATCCAACAACTCCTGGACAGTCTGTGGTGCAACGTGGCATGGCCTAAAATTTGCTGCAGTAGGCACAGCGTGCCACAGCCTTTGTCCCTCTTTCCCTTCTTCAAAGGTTGGGAAGTATGATGGTGGGCCCCAAGAATAATTTTTCTCTGGTGGGCCCAAGGTACTCCAGTCCGACGCTGCTGGCAAGGTTCATGGATCTTGGCTCCTTAACAGCCTGAAAATCCAGGCCTCAGCAGTCTGCTTCATCAGGCTGGTTAACAAAAATAGGGGGGGCCCACGCCATTTTTTTTTCAAAGGGAACCCCTATTTTTGTTAATCAGTTCCCTCTGACGTCACTGATGGTGTCCCTGGCTGACCTGAAGTGAAAGTGGAAAGCAATCAATTAAGCTTTCCACTTCCTCTCCTGTCAGCCAGGAGAGGAGCTCATTCATTCGGGGGTTTACTGTGAGGCTGCAGCATTAGCTGCGGTCCCTGCAGTAAACATTAACCCTTTCTGATGGATTACACCGTGGGACCTGACTGTGCATGGGATAGGTAAGAATAATTTTGCTTTTTTATTTTATTTTTATTACAGGAAATGGTTTTTGCAGTAAAATAAAAGATGGTCAAAAACATGTGTCTTTATTTCATTAAAATGATTTTTAATTAAAGCGTGTGTGTTTTATTTTTATTTCATGCAATAGGATTAATAATTGATAGTTGTCTAATTGACAGCTCTCAATTATTAACCTGGCTTAAGGTCACCTTTCAATAGCAATGTGGCTTTAACCCTTATTAACCCATTCGCCACCGCTGCAGGGCAATGGGAATAGACGGGCAAAGTGCCAGAAAGGGCGAATCTAATTATAGATTTGTCTTTTCTGGGGTGTCTGGGGGCAGATGTTAGTAGCCAGGGGGGGGGGCAAAAATAATGGTCCCTCTCTGGGCTATTATTATCTGCCCCCACTCGCTGGCTTTGTCTGTCTGGTTAAGAAAATAGGGCGGGAGCCCACGCATTTTTTTTCAACAATTTTACACCTCATATATATATATACATGTCATTGAATTTGTGACACATTATATATATATATATATTTATATTTATAGTTCATACACTTCTACATAGTATAATAGCCGCTAATTCAATTACCGGCTTTTGTGAAAATGCAGAACCCGACATGAAATGACATGGTTTACATAGAGTTAACCATGTCATTTCAAGTTGTTTGATATATTGTTTTCACTAACAATTACATGAGTGTATGTGTGCAAAATTTCACACCTGTAGGGGTTAATTAAAGGTGTAAATTCGTAGCAAAAAAGTCCGTTTTTTTACAACGAATTTACACCTTTAATTAACCCCTACAGGTGTGAAATTTTGCACACATACACTCATGTAATTGTTTGTGAAAATCAGATATCAAACTACATGAAAATACATGGTTAACTCTATGTAAACCATGTGTCATTTCATGTCGGGTGCTTCTGTACTTTCACAAAAGCCGGCATTACCCGGCAATTGAATCAGAGGCTATTTTACTATGTAGAAGTGTATAAACTATAAATATATGTATATATATGTCACAATGACATGTATATATATATATATGTATATATATATATATATATATATATGTATTCTATGTGTGTATATTTAGTGTTTACAAGGAAAGAAAGGGTTTTTTTAGTTACGATATTTCTGTCCCATAGACTTGTATTGGATTTCCGGTATCGGAATCGGGTATCGCCGATACTTTTTGGGTATCGGCGATACCCATTCCGATCCGATACTTCTTGATATCGGAAACTATTGCTCAACCCTACTAAGCATGCAACTGGTAATCAATTTTCGGAGATTTATCTCTCGGCTAAAGGTTCTTTCACACTTCTTACAGATAACCTTTTCCTCATCAATAGGATTTTGGTCAAAAAAGTGCCACACTGCACTCTTCCTACTATGGGATAAATTTTCAGGGCTTGCGCGCAGTGCTAATTTGACCATCTGGCCAAGCTGTCCTGCAACTCTTTGTTTTTTTACCACGTTTTTGGACTGCTACAGGTCTGCCAGATAACCGCAGCTGCGATGTCGATGCCTGCCGCGGATCCTCCTCCTCTTCTGAGCTATTGCCAGCTGCACGTCTTCCCCAATGGATGTCAATCCGGGTCAACAACTGGGTCATCCATCACCTCCTCTTCAATTTCATCTGCATCTTCCTCTGTGTCACCATGTAAGGTGTTAGAGTATGCGGGAATGGACACCTGAGTTTCATCAGGTTCAGATTCTGGCTCAGTAGACTGCGAGAGCAATGTAGTGCTCTGGGTGAATGTACCAGCAGAATCAGATAGCAGTAGCTGTGCATCAGTGGACTCCATGTCATATTCATCTTGGACTGGGTAATTCAGGATTTGACTTGATAACCCAGGCATGGTATGTGAAAAGAGCTCCATTGAGTAATCTGAAGTGTGGCCTGCCACATCCTTCACTTTTGGTGGGGGTGAAGGACACAAGGAAAGGTGTCGTTCCTAACCAGGAGCCTGTACTGATGACTCTGTGCTTGCGTTTTTTGAAAGTTCGGAAGAGGAGGCGATAGAGCTGGAGGCTGTTTCGGCAATATAAGCCAAACCCTGTTCCTGATGCTCCGGCTTTAAAAGCGGTTTACCTACTCCCAGTAAAGGGAGCCTTCCAGGCCTTCTGGAGCCAGACGATGATGCAGGCTCAACACCTCCTGCCTTAGGTGCTATTGGGCTTTTGGCACTACCAGCAGATGCACCACAGTAGTATAGGTACTGTATAACTCGTCAAACTCAATTTGACAGGTGGTCACGCCCCCTATCATTTAATCCGTCTCCCTGGGATTTGATGTGGCTGGGAAATCTGGGCTGTTGAATCTGTGAATTTCAATCAAAGTGATTTATTCGTCTCTATTTATATTTTATCCAGTGGTTTTGATTAGTCTGTGGAGTTTTAGTGAATTAAAGAGCGAATCTTGATCTTTTTTGTTGGGGAGAAACTTTTAAGGACCCTGTAAATGTAAAGCTATTTTCTAGCAGAGTCTGTAGTACAGACTCCAGTATATAAGAATTTTTAGTGAAATACAGACTCTTAGTGAAATACAGACTCCAGTATATAAGAAGTTTTACTCATTTCTAGCAGGATCTGTATAAAAGACCCCCAGTAAATGTATGTAAAAACAGTAAATGTATTTTTTAGTAGGACTGACACATGAGGACATCTCAGCTATAAGGTATTTTCTAGCAGAGAGTGTAGTACAGACTAATGTTGTATTGTGTATAGCAGCGAATCTTGGAAGGATCTGTTAAAGATAGTTTAAGTATTAGCAAGGGGTGTACAGGGCTTGTGTTGTGTTGTGTATAGCCCCGGCATTAAGAATTTTTAGTGAAATACAGACTCTTAGTGAAATACAGACTCCCGTATAAAAGGCTTGTTTTATATGTATGTAAAAGTTTTGAGATGTATCTTTTAGTAGGACTGACACATGGTGACATCTCAGCTACAGGGTTTGTTAACCCCTCTCTGACATTAGACGTACTATCCCGTCCATAAAACCCGTGCCATTCTGACCATGGACGGGATAGTACGTCATAGGCGATTAGCTGCGCTCCCGAGGGAGCGCAGCTAATCGCCGCCGGGTGTCAGCTGATTATCACAGCTGACACCCGTGACTGTGTGTCAGGAGCGGTCACGGACCGCTCCCGGCACATTAACCCCTTGCACACCGCGATCAAACATGATCGCGGTGTACTGGGGGCACAGGGGAGGATCGCGCAGTGTGGGGGCTCCCTGCGCGCCCCCCTGAGACCCTCAGACCAGCGCGATGTGATCGCGCTGCTCTGAGGGCTTCCTCCCTCCCAGGACCCGGATCCAAGATGGCGCTGGGGTCCTGGAGGGAGGCGGCTTCCTCAGTGCCTGCCGAGAGCAGGCACTGAGAAGCCTGCTGCACTGCCTGAGCGATCGCTGGTGTGACAGAGTGCTGTGCACACTGTCACACCAGCGATCTGATGAAATACAGTGATGTCCCACCCTGGGACAAAGTAAAAAAGTAAAAAAAGTAAAAATAAACATGTGTAAAAAAAAATCCAAAAAAAAAAAAAAATATTCCCCAATAAATTCATTACTTATTGTAAATAAAAAAAATAAAACAATAAAAGTACACATATTTGGTATCGCCGCGTCCGTAACGACCCCCCCTATAAAAATGTCCCACTAGTTAACCCCTTTTGTGAACCCCTTAAAAAATAAAAAATAAAAACGAAGCAAAAAATCAGTGCTTTATCATCATACCGCTGAACAAAAAGTGGAATAACACGCGATCAAAAAGACGGATATAAATAAACATGGTACCGCTGAAAACGTCATCTTGTCCCGCAAAAAACGAGCCGTCACACAGCATCATGAGCGAAAAAATAAAAAAGTTATAGCTCGCAGAATAAAGCGATGCAAAAATAATTATTTTTTATATAAAATTGTTTTTATTCTATAAAAGCGCGAAAACATAAAAAAATGATATAAATGAGGTATCGCCATAATCGTACTGACCCGAAGAATAAAACTGCTTTATCAATTTTACCACACGCGGAACAATAAAAACGCCTCACCCAAAAGAAATTCATGAATTGCTGATTTTTGTTCATTCTAACCTCCCAAAAATCGAAATAAAAAGCGATCAAAAAATGTCACGTGCTCAAAAATGGTACCAATAAAAGCGTCACCTCGTCCCGCAAAAATTAAGACCTCACATGACTCTGTGGGCCAAAATATGTAAAATTATAGCTCTCAAAATGTGGCGATGCAAAAAACTACTTTTTGCAATAAAAAGCGTCTTTTAGCGTGACAGCTGCCAATCATAAAAACCGCTATAAATAGTAAATCAAACCCCCCTTTATCACCCCCTTAGTTAGGGAAAAAAAATAAAATAAAAAAAATGTATTTATTTCCATTTTCCCATTAGGGTTAGGGTTAGGGTTTCGGCTAAAGTTAGGGTTAGGGTTGGCGCTAAAGTTAGGATTAGGGTTAGAGTTTGGATTAGGGTTAGGGTTGGGATTAGGGTTGGGACTAGGGTTAGGGGTGTGTTGGGGTTAGGGTTGGAGTTAGAATTGGGGGGTTTCCGCTGTTTAGGCACATCAGGGGCTCTCCAAATGTGACATGGCGTCTGATCTCCATTCCAGCCAATTCTGCTTTGAAAAAGTCAAACGGTGTTCCTTCACTTCTGAGCTCTGCCATGCGTCCAAACAGTAGTTTATCCCCACATATGGGGTATCAGCGTACTCTGGACCCCAAGAGTTATTGTGAAATTTGTCCTATTTCTTCTGTTACCCTTGGGAAAATAAAAAACTGGGGGCGAAAATATTATTTTTGTAAAAAAAATAAGATTTTTTTGTTTTTACGGCTGTACATTATAAACTTCTGTGAAGCACTTGGGGCTTCATAGCGCTCACCACACATCTAAATAAGTTCCTTGTGGGGTCTATTTTCCAAAATGGGGTCACTTGTTGGGGATTTCCACTGTTTAGGCGCATCAGGGCTCTCCAAATGCGACATGACGCCCCCAGACCATTCCATCAAAGTCTGCAATCCAAAACGTCACTACTTCCCTTTCCGAGCCCTGACATGCGCCCATACAGTAGTTTTCTCCCACATATTGGGTATCAGCGTACTCAGGACAAATTGGACAACAACTTTTGGGGTCCAATTTCTCCTGTTACCCTTGTGAAAATAAAATATTGGGGGCGAAAAAATCATTTTTGTAAAAAAAAAAAGGATTTTTTATTTTTACGGCTGTGCGTTATAAACTTCTGTGAAGCACTTCGGGGTTCAAAGTGCTCACCACACATCTAGGTAAGTTCCTAGTGGGGTCTATTTTCCAAAATGGGGTCACTTGTGGGGGGTTTCCACTGTTTAGGCGCATCAGGGGCTCTCCAAATGCGACATGACGCCCCCAGACCATTCCATCAAAGTCTGCAATCCAAAACGTCACTACTTCCCTTTCCGAGCCCTGACATGCGCCCATACAGTAGTTTTCTCCCACATATTGGGTATCAGCGTACTCAGGACAAATTGGACAACAACTTTTGGGGTCCAATTTCTCCTGTTACCCTTGTGAAAATAAAATATTGGGGGCGAAAAATCATTTTTGTAAAAAAAAAAGGATTTTTTATTTTTACGGCTGTGCGTTATAAACTTCTGTGAAGCACTTCGGGGTTCAAAGTGCTCACCACACATCTAGATAAGTTCCTTGTGGGGTCTATTTTCCAAAATGGGGTCACTTGTGGGGGTTTCCACTGTTTAGGCGTATCAGGGGCTCTCCAAATGCGACATGACGCCCCCAGACCATTCCATCAAAGTCTGCAATCCAAAACGTCACTACTTCCCTTCCGAGCCCTGACGTGCACCCATACAGTAGTTTTCTCCTACATATTGGGTATCAGCGTACTCAGGACAAATTGGACAACAACTTTTGGGTTCCAATTTCTTCTGTTACCCTTGTGAAAATAAAATATTGGGGGCGAGAAAATCATTTTTGTAAAAAAAAAAAAGGATTTTTTATTTTAAGGCTGTACGTTATAAACTTTAGTGAAACACCTGGGGGTTCAAAGTTCTCACCACACATCTAGATAAGTTCCTTGAGGGGTCTAGTTTCCAAAATGGTGTCATTTGTGGGGGGTTTCCACTGTTTAGGCAGATCAGGAGCTCTCCAAACACGACATGGCGTCCAGCCAATTCTGCGTTGAAAAAGTGAGACGGCGCTCCTTCCCTTCCAAACTCTGCCATGCACCCAAACAGTGGTATACCCCCACATATGGGGTATCAGTGTACTCAGGACAAATTGCACAATAACTTTTGGAGTCTTGTTACCCTTGGAAAAATAAAAATTCGGGTGAAAAGATCATTTTTGTGGAAAAAATATGATTTTTAAATTTTACGGCTCTACGTTATAAACTTGTGTGAAGCACTTGAGGGTTCAAATTGCTCACCAAAGATCTAGATAAGTTCCTTAGGGGGTCTAGTTTCCCAAATGGGGTCATTTGTGGGGGGTTTCCACTGTTTAGGCACATCAGGGGCTCTCCAAATGCAACATGGCATCCAATCTCAATTCCAGCCAATTTTGGTTGGAAAAAGTCAAATGGTGCTCCTTCCCTTCCGAGCTCTGCCGTGCGCCCAAACAGTGGTTCCCCCCACATATGGGGCATCAGCGTACTCAGGACAAATTGGACAACAACTTATGTGGTCCAATTTCTCCTGATACCCTTGGTAAAATAAAAAATTAGTGACTAAAAGATAATTTTTGTGGGAAAAAAATAGGATTTTTTATTTTCATGCCCGGGCATTATAAACTTGTGTGAAGCACTTGGGGGTTCAAAGTGCTCACCAAAGATCTAGATAAGTTCCTTAGGGGGTCTAGTTTCCAAAATGGGGTCACTTGTGGGGGATTTCCACTGTTTAGGCTCATCTGGGGCACTGCAAACGGAACATGACCCCCATCAACGTCTGCATTCCAAAACGTTACTACTTCCTTTCCAAGCCCTGCCGTGCGCCCAAACAGTTTTCCACCCCCACATATGGTGTATCAGCGTACTCAGGACAAATTGGACAACAACTTTTGGGGTCCAATTTCCTTGGGAAAATTCAAAAATTTAGGACTAAAAAATCATTTTTGTGGAAATTTTTTTTTTTTTTTTCACACCCAGGCATTATAAACTTTTGTGAAACACTTGGGGGTTCAAAGTGCTCACAACAGATCTAGATAAGTACCTTAGGGGGTCTAGTTTCCAAAATGGTGTCACTTGTGGGGGTTTCCACTGTTTAGGCGCATCAGAGGTTCTCCAAGCGCGACATGGCGTCCAATCTCAACTCCAGCCAATTTTAGTTTGAAAAAGTCAAACGGCGCTCCTTCCCTTACGAGCTCTGCCGTGTGCCCAAACAGTGGTTTTCCCCCACATATGGGGTATTGGCGTACTCAGGAGAAATTGCATAACAACCTTATCTGTCCATTTTCTCCTTTTACCCTTGTGAAAATAAAAAAAAAGTTTGTAAAAGATCATTTTTGTGGCTAAAAAGTTAAATATTCATTTTTTCCTTCCACGTTGCTTTAGTTCCTGTGAAGCACCTGAAGGGTTAATAAACTTCTTGAATGTGGTTTTGAGTACCTTGAGGGTGCAGTTTTTAGAATGGTGTCACTTTTGGGTATTTTCTGTCATGTAGACCCCTCAAAGTGACTTCAAATGAGAGGTGGTCCCTAAAAAAAATGGCTTTGTAAATTTTGTTGTAAAAATGAGAAATCGCTGGTCAACTTTTAACCCTTATAACTTCCTAACAAAAAAAATTTTGATTCCAAAATTGTGCTGATGTAAAGTAGACATGTGGGAAATGTTATTTCTTAACTATTTTGTGTGACATATTTCTCTGTTTTAAGGGAATAAAAATTCAAAGTTTGAAAATTGCTAAATTTTCAAAATTTTCGCCATATTTGCGTTTTTTTCAAAAATAAACGCAAGTTATATGGAAGAAATTTTACCACTAACATGAAGTACAATATGTCACGAGAAAACAATCTCAGAATCGCGAAGATCCGTTGAAGCGTTCCGGAGTTATAACCTCATAAAGAGACAGTGGTCAGAATTGTAAAAATTGTCCCGGTCATTAACGTGCAAACCACCCTTGGGGGTGAAGGGGTTAAAGATAGCTTACTTATTAGCAGAATGCCATTCCCTGTAAGTACAATTGTACAATTGAGAGAAGGTCAGTGGTATTTAGATACAGTAATTCAGGTGCTAAAAAGTACATATAGTAATTAGTGTTGTATTGTGTATAGAGGTTTGTACAGAGATCACTCTATTGTGAATCTTGGTTTATAAGGCTCTTTTAAGGCCCGCAATAAATGTATCCTTTGACCACGCTATTATGTGTGGAAAGTCAAGGCGAGGTCACATTATGAAGTGCTCACATTATGCCAGTGTTACAATATTACAGATAGAAACCACATATAGTAATTAGTGTTGTATTGTGTATAGAGGTTTGTACAGAGATCACTCTATTGTGAATCTTGGTTTATAAGGCTCTTTTAAGGCCCGCAATAAAAGTATGTAAAGGTAATTTATCTGTGTGTGTTTCACCCAGGACAAGTCCTGTGATCAGGCTATTATGTGTGGAAAGTCAAGGCAAGGTCACATTATGAAGTGCTCACATTATGCCAGTGTTACAATATTACAGAATGCTAAATATCTCCTTTAAAAAAAAAAGCAATGACAGGGTATTCTAAAACATGATTACATGACTTTATTGTAATAAATACAGCTCAAAGACATTTCAAGCATTGAACTAATTGTGAAGCCAAAACGACTCGCTCAGTTATGGTGTTCTCTCTAGACAAGCGCAAGTTTGATGTATATTCCAACAGAAGTAGTGCTGTGTTTTTAAATTTGATCTTCTCTCAGCAATAAAATTTCTCACAATTGTATCATTACGCGTTTTATCAGCAGAAAACTTCTTCAATATCTTACTGAATGGTATGTTCCGAGCTAAAAAATGTAAAAAGTACACGCAGTAGTGACCACAGACAGTGCTAAACGTGTCTTGGATCTGGTTGCTTTGATAATTATAAGTCTCACAATTCTTGTTCAGGAAAGTCACAAACTCGCTCGGAAAGATAGCGTTGTCAGCACATAATCCGTAGCTACTGTGGTGTTTTAGTGAAATACAGACTTCAGTATATAAGGATTTTTAGTGAGATACAGACTCCAGTATATAAGTTTAGTGAATTAATGAGCCAGTAAATGTAAATGTATTTTCAATCAAAGTGATTGTCTGTGGAGGAAAGTTGTATTAAAGAGCGAATTTTGATTTTATTCTTTTTTGTGGGTAGATACTTTTAAGGAGCCAGTAAATGTAAAGCTATTTTCTAGCAGAGTCTGTAGTACAGACTCCAGTATATAAGAATTTTTAGTGAAATACAGACTCTTAGTGAAATACAGACTCCAGTGTAAAAGGCTTGTTTTATATGTATGTAAAAGTTTGGAGATGTATATTTTAGTAGGACTGACACATGGGGACATCTCAGCTACAGGGTTTGTTAGAGATAGCTCACTTATTAGCAGCAGTGTTGACATGAAGTGTCATGGTTGTATTGTGTATAGAGGTTTGTACAGAGATCACTCTATTGTGAATCTTGATTTATAAGGCTCTTTTAAGGCCAGGAGTAAACATAGTGATTGTTTCATGTGAGAATAAAGGCATAGGATGGTCGCTTTTTCAAGAAAACTGTCCCTACAGTTCATCCCTATAGTGTAGTTTAATGTATGGGAGTGTGCAAGTCATATCTGTGTACTGCTAGTCTGTAATTAAAATAAAACTATTTCACAAACTTTTTAACATACCTGTGTTTCGGACCATTATGCCATACCAGAAGCACACGGTGCCATGTACTCTAGTCCATAATATTCGATTTTGAGCACATTATAGCTTAGCAGCCTATGTAAAGATAGGGTACGTATCTTTTTAGCAGGAGTGCAGCAGTGATATGTTTCTGAGTCTCATGGAGTTTATTCTACAGTATTATCCAGGATATAGGAACATAGTGAATAAAAACAGTCTACGTATCTTTTTAGCAGGAGTGCAGCAGTGTTATGTTTGGAGTTTATTCTATAGTATTATTCAGGAGTTTATTTGTGGGGAAATGTATATGGTCAATTGTGCATATGGGATTTTATATTCTAGTTTATATTGTGTCATTATGACTCTCATCTTATAGTTTTATTCAGAGTTTATATATATTTATTTGCTAGTGAGTGTCTGTTTCTGCAGTGGTTAGGGTCATATTATGTATAAGTGGTATGAGACTTTTTCTGTGTGAGGTTTCAGTAGAATAGCCTGGGATGAGCAGCGTTCTTGCAGCACAGGCCTATTTTTAAAGATGCTATGCCCCTCAGATATAAAAGACAGGCATGTCGGGACGTGTCTCAGCCTATTTTGGCACAGGCCCATCCCTATCTGAATGCCAATGTTCTCTGTATGCGCTACATACATGACCTGCTGTATAGCCTGGATGAGCAGCGTTCTTGCAGCACAGGCCTATTTTTAAAGATGCTATGCCCCTCAGACATAAAAGACAGGCATGTCGGACGTGTCCCGGCCTATTTTAAAACATGTCCGGGCATGCCCGGACAAGTCCCGGGCCTCTACAGCTCGCCCCTATAGTGTAGTTTAATGTAGGGGGCAAACAGATCATCGCTGGTGTTTGGAAAATACCATATCTCATAGATGGTGGTGATCCGCTGAATCATTTTTAAACATTTCACGCCACTCATGCACCCACAGCACACTTATGGTGTACCCGCACCGCTGCAGCTAGCGCTTTTTTGTGACCTTATCTGCATCATTTTCATTATAGTACGAGGGACAGCCATGGAAAAAACAACCCTGAAATTCAAAAACTATGTGCTGTCCGTTAACATACGTACAGTCATCTAGAAAATATTGAGCGAGTTGCTTCACAAACCACTCAAGGCGTGGTGATTGCCAATGTTCTCGGTATGCGCTACATACATGACCCGCTGTATAGCCTGGGATGAGCAGCGTTCTTGCAGCACAGGCCTATTTTTAAAGACGCTAAGCCCCATCAGATATAAAAGACAGGCATGTTGGGACGTGTCCCGGCCTATTTTGGCACAGGACCACACCTATGCAACGATTTTGATCAGCATTCAACAAAAAATTGCGTGCAAACTTTTTAGCATACCTGTACAAGCTTTTTAACATACCTGTGTTTCGGACCTGTACAAACTTTTTAACACCTGTGTTTCGGACTCTCATGGCGTACCAGAAGCACCCAGTGCCATGTACTCTAGCTCATAATATTTCACAGCGGGTATGGGACCTACATAGCTTTGTTTTCTCAGGTATTAAAAAAGCATGGAAAACTGAAAATCCCGAGGCCTGAGGTAATTTACTGAGCTTCATGGGGATAAAATTTATCGAGTCTATGAACCTTATAGACAAAACGGGTAGCGTCACACACAAGGCGACGACACCTCGGGCTAGCACATTTACCGGTAGTTTTCAAAAACCACTGCCTTAACAATAAAGTAAGAATCGTGGCGCCCTGCATTGTGGGCTATAAATGTATACCCTGAAAATTTAGCGTTGGTAAAGAACAGTAAAAAGTCGTGCGTACAACTATCATCCTCAAATACCCAGAGCTATCACAAACACTATTGCCTACAGAGGCGGCCCCGCGAAAATTTCTGGCTGTGTGTATCAAGAGGCTCCGTGCTTTGACCGATTGTTTGCTCGTGAATGCTGACATTTCCAGGGTCATTATAGTTGTGTAAATGCGCTGTAAATTTATAACGCCTACTATTAATATTAATAATTAATATAGACTGTCGCTAAAATCCATACAGTTAATTTTATTTTAGCTGTCTGGGCCGTTAGCTAGACATGTTTTAATAATATAAACATTTTCTCATACAGATACAGATCGACTCCAAGCGGACTGGGCGGTTGGAAACCCTGTGGCGACTGAGCCGCTCGAGCATCGCGATTCCGATGTTGAGATCGTGGAGGGTCCCCAGGATTCAGATGTCGAGTTCGTAGAACCGGACTATAATCCTCTAACTCGCGCGATACCCAACGCTCCTAAAAGATGGGGTGATTCGCTAAGCACACGGCTCTGGAATAGAAAAGGTAGCGGGTCCTTGAAACCTGGGTGATATGTGTGTTTGTATCCTCTGTACCCTGTGACCCCAACGATAACTAGTGGATATATTTTATTTACGCGCGTTACGATAGCTTTGCGAATTTAGCTTTGTGCGTGTGGCCCGTGTAGATATCATTTCTGTGACGACTAATAGTTATATTTTATTTACAGATGTTAAACTAACGTGCAGGAGGCTGCAGCTTGAAAAAGAAAACACCTCCATACGAAAACGCCAGAGCACCTCCACACCGTTTAATTCACCAATCTCTGAACTACACTACACGTCTCATACTTGTAAGCATATATGTCTACGCAGCTCTATAGTGTGCTTATACACGCAGATAAAAATTTCTGCGGTAACTAGTAGATATATTTTATTTACGTGTGTCAAGTTAGCTTTGTGAATGTGTTGTGCGCATTCATGTATTTTATATTTTATTTACAGCTGCTAAAGTATCACCCGTGAGGTTGCAGTTTGAGGGAGAAAACAGCCCCATACGGCGGCGTCCGAGCAGCGCGATGTCTGGTAATTCAGCATTCTCTGTAGACAAGCACCCGGGGGATACTTGTAAGTATATATGTCTAGGCCGCTCTATAGTGTACTTATACAAACAATCATGCATCGGTTTCACAGATAATCAGTGCTGGTAGCTTTACAAATATCACGTTGAATCAGAGTAAAGTGGGACATGTAGCTCTTCCTATATCTCGCCCGCTTAGCGGTTAACTACACCACGTATCTTTTCTTTAGTTACGGAGGATCGTCATTCGCGAGTTTTGCAACAGCGCAATTATGGATTTGAGAACAGAACGGAGGTGAGAACGGAGCCTCTTTCACACGGGTGTGTCGCAGATCGTGGAGAAAGCAACGCGCCAACCGACCACCCCGGGAATACTGAGAGTAGTAGGCTTAAGAATATACGTCTGTGTCAAGCTACAGAATCTGTAAATAGCAACGCGGAAGCAGCAGCTGCCAATTCAGCGATGCATTACCGTCAAAGAAACGCCGGTATCGCGCCGTCGTGTAAGTAAGAAGCAGAAGGATGATGGTCGATCGCCTTACACACCAACACCCGTATGGACTGGTGAACACACCAAAATGTTTCTTGACATGTCTGCACAGTACGTGCATAATAAACTCTCGCAGAACAGACTAAAATCTTTCTGTGACACGTATGAAAGACTGATAAGTGCGTGTCCAACACCCGACATTATCGCAGAACTGTGCGATTTTAAACAAAATTATGCAAATGTATGATTTTAAACAAAAATTATGCAACTGTACAGGCAACTTCTGTGAAATAAACCTGTCTGCCTGAGAGCGTATGGATATGAATTGAAAAATAATTAAAATGATCACGCATTACACCCTAGGGGCCGACACACGAGCCCCCAGCGCATTTATACAACTATAATGACCCTGGAAATGTCAGCATTCACGAGCAAACAATCGGTCAAAGCACGGAGCCTCTTGATACACACAGCCAGAAATTTTCGCGGGGCCGCTTCTGTAGGCAATAGTGTTTGTGATAGCTCTGGGTATTTGAGGATGATAGTTGTACGCACGACTTTTTACTGTTCTTTACCAACGCTAAATTTTCAGGGTATACATTTATAGCCCACAATGCCGGG
>JARQOD010000001.1:235398039-235493882 GCA_033576555.1 Oophaga sylvatica | reverse complement strand
TGCAGCAGTGTTATGTTTGGAGTTTATTCTATAGTATTATTCAGGAGTTTATTTTGTGGGGAAATGTATATGGTCAATTGTGCATATGGGATTTTATATTCTAGTTTATATTGTGTCATTATGACTCTCATCTTATAGTTTTATTCAGAGTTTATATATATTTATTTGCTAGTGAGTGTCTGTTTCTGCAGTGGTTACGGGTCATATTATGTATAAGTGGTATGAGACTTTTTCTGTGTGAGGTTTCAGTAGAATAGCCTGGGATGAGCAGCGTTCTTGCAGCACAGGCCTATTTTTAAAGATGCTATGCCCTCAGATATAAAAGACAGGCATGTCGGGACGTGTCTCAGCCTATTTTGGCACAGGCCCATCCCTATCTGAATGCCAATGTTCTCTGTATGCGCTACATACATGACCTGCTGTATAGCCTGGGATGAGCAGCGTTCTTGCAGCACAGGCCTATTTTTAAAGATGCTATGCCCCTCAGACATAAAAGACAGGCATGTCGGGACGTGTCCCGGCCTATTTTAAAACATGTCCGGGCATGCCCGGACAAGTCCCGGGCCTCTACAGCTCGCCCCTATAGTGTAGTTTAATGTAGGGGGCAAACAGATCATCGCTGGTGTTTGGAAAATACCATATCTCATAGATGGTGGTGATCCGCTGAATCATTTTTAAACATTTCACGCCACTCATGCACCCACAGCACACTTATGGTGTACCCGCACCGCTGCAGCTAGCGCTTTTTTGTGACCTTATCTGCATCATTTTCATTATAGTACGAGGGACAGCCATGGAAAAAACAACCCTGAAATTCAAAAACTATGTGCTGTCCGTTAACATACGTACAGTCATCTAGAAAATATTGAGCGAGTTGCTTCACAAACCACTCAAGGCGTGGTGATTGCCAATGTTCTCGGTATGCGCTACATACATGACCCGCTGTATAGCCTGGGATGAGCAGCGTTCTTGCAGCACAGGCCTATTTTTAAAGACGCTAAGCCCCATCAGATATAAAAGACAGGCATGTTGGGACGTGTCCCGGCCTATTTTGGCACAGGACCACACCTATGCAACGATTTTGATCAGCATTCAACAAAAAATTGCGTGCAAACTTTTTAGCATACCTGTACAAGCTTTTTAACATACCTGTGTTTCGGACCTGTACAAACTTTTTAACACCTGTGTTTCGGACTCTCATGGCGTACCAGAAGCACCCAGTGCCATGTACTCTAGCTCATAATATTTCACAGCGGGTATGGGACCTACATAGCTTTGTTTTCTCAGGTATTAAAAAAGCATGGAAAACTGAAAATCCCGAGGCCTGAGGTAATTTACTGAGCTTCATGGGGATAAAATTTATCGAGTCTATGAACCTTATAGACAAAACGGGTAGCGTCACACACAAGGCGACGACACCTCGGGCTAGCACATTTACCGGTAGTTTTCAAAAACCACTGCCTTAACAATAAAGTAAGAATCGTGGCGCCCTGCATTGTGGGCTATAAATGTATACCCTGAAAATTTAGCGTTGGTAAAGAACAGTAAAAAGTCGTGCGTACAACTATCATCCTCAAATACCCAGAGCTATCACAAACACTATTGCCTACAGAGGCGGCCCCGCGAAAATTTCTGGCTGTGTGTATCAAGAGGCTCCGTGCTTTGACCGATTGTTTGCTCGTGAATGCTGACATTTCCAGGGTCATTATAGTTGTGTAAATGCGCTGTAAATTTATAACGCCTACTATTAATATTAATAATTAATATATGACTGTCGCTAAAATCCATACAGTTAATTTTATTTTAGCTGTCTGGGCCGTTAGCTAGACATGTTTTAATAATATAAACATTTTCTCATACAGATACAGATCGACTCCAAGCGGACTGGGCGGTTGGAAACCCTGTGGCGACTGAGCCGCTCGAGCATCGCGATTCCGATGTTGAGATCGTGGAGGGTCCCCAGGATTCAGATGTCGAGTTCGTAGAACCGGACTATAATCCTCTAACTCGCGCGATACCCAACGCTCCTAAAAGATGGGGTGATTCGCTAAGCACACGGCTCTGGAATAGAAAAGGTAGCGGGTCCTTGAAACCTGGGTGATATGTGTGTTTGTATCCTCTGTACCCTGTGACCCCAACGATAACTAGTGGATATATTTTATTTACGCGCGTTACGATAGCTTTGCGAATTTAGCTTTGTGCGTGTGGCCCGTGTAGATATCATTTCTGTGACGACTAATAGTTATATTTTATTTACAGATGTTAAACTAACGTGCAGGAGGCTGCAGCTTGAAAAAGAAAACACCTCCATACGAAAACGCCAGAGCACCTCCACACCGTTTAATTCACCAATCTCTGAACTACACTACACGTCTCATACTTGTAAGCATATATGTCTACGCAGCTCTATAGTGTGCTTATACACGCAGATAAAAATTTCTGCGGTAACTAGTAGATATATTTTATTTACGTGTGTCAAGTTAGCTTTGTGAATGTGTTGTGCGCATTCATGTATTTTATATTTTATTTACAGCTGCTAAAGTATCACCCGTGAGGTTGCAGTTTGAGGGAGAAAACAGCCCCATACGGCGGCGTCCGAGCAGCGCGATGTCTGGTAATTCAGCATTCTCTGTAGACAAGCACCCGGGGGATACTTGTAAGTATATATGTCTAGGCCGCTCTATAGTGTACTTATACAAACAATCATGCATCGGTTTCACAGATAATCAGTGCTGGTAGCTTTACAAATATCACGTTGAATCAGAGTAAAGTGGGACATGTAGCTCTTCCTATATCTCGCCCGCTTAGCGGTTAACTACACCACGTATCTTTTCTTTAGTTACGGAGGATCGTCATTCGCGAGTTTTGCAACAGCGCAATTATGGATTTGAGAACAGAACGGAGGTGAGAACGGAGCCTCTTTCACACGGGTGTGTCGCAGATCGTGAGAGAAAGCAACGCGCCAACCGACCACCCCGGGAATACTGAGAGTAGTAGGCTTAAGAATATACGTCTGTGTCAAGCTACAGAATCTGTAAATAGCAACGCGGAAGCAGCAGCTGCCAATTCAGCCGATGCATTACCGTCAAAGAAACGCGCGGTATCGCGCCGTCGTGTAAGTAAGAAGCAGAAGGATGATGGTCGATCGCCTTACACACCAACACCCGTATGGACTGGTGAACACACCAAAATGTTTCTTGACATGTCTGCACAGTACGTGCATAATAAACTCTCGCAGAACAGACTAAAATCTTTCTGTGACACGTATGAAAGACTGATAAGTGCGTGTCCAACACCCGACATTATCGCAGAACTGTGCGATTTTAAACAAAATTATGCAAATGTATGATTTTAAACAAAAATTATGCAACTGTACAGGCAACTTCTGTGAAATAAACCTGTCTGCCTGAGAGCGTATGGATATGAATTGAAAAATAATTAAAATGATCACGCATTACACCCTAGGGGCCGACACACGAGCCCCCAGCGCATTTATACAACTATAATGACCCTGGAAATGTCAGCATTCACGAGCAAACAATCGGTCAAAGCACGGAGCCTCTTGATACACACAGCCAGAAATTTTCGCGGGGCCGCTTCTGTAGGCAATAGTGTTTGTGATAGCTCTGGGTATTTGAGGATGATAGTTGTACGCACGACTTTTTACTGTTCTTTACCAACGCTAAATTTTCAGGGTATACATTTATAGCCCACAATGCCGGGCGCCACGATTCTTACTTTATTGTTAAGGCAGTGGTTTTTGAAAACTACCGGTAATGTGCTAGCCCGAGGTGTCGTCGCCTTGTGTGTGACGCTACCCGTTTTGTCTATAAGGTTCATAGACTCGATAAATTTTATCCCCATGAAGCTCAGTAAATTACCTCAGGCCTCTGGATTTTCAGTTTTCCACGCTTTTTTAATACCTGAGAAAACAAAGCTATGTAGGTCCCATACCCGCTGTGAAATATTATGAGCTAGAGTACATGGCACTGGGTGCTTCTGGTACGACATGAGAGTCCGAAACACAGGTGTTAAAAAGTTTGTACATGTCCGAAACACAGGTATGTTAAAAAGCTTGTACAGGTATGCTAAAAAGTTTGCACGCAATTTTTTGTTGAATGCTGATCAAAATCGTTGCATAGGTGTGGTCCTGTGCCAAAATAGGCCGGGACACGTCCCAACATGCCTGTCTTTTATATCTGATGGGGCTTAGCGTCTTTAAAAATAGGCCTGTGCTGCAAGAACGCTGCTCATCCCAGGCTATACAGCGGGTCATGTATGTAGCGCATACCGAGAACATTGGCAATCACCACGCCTTGAGTGGTTTGTGAAGCAACTCGCTCAATATTTTCTAGATGACTGTGCGTATGTTAACGGACAGCACATAGTTTTTGAATTTCAGGGTTGTTTTTTCCATGGCTGTCCCTCGTGCTATAATGAAAATGATGCAGATAAGGTCACAAAAAAGCGCTAGCTGCAGCGGTGCGGGTACACCATAAGTGTGCTGTGGGTGCATGAGTGGCGTGAAATGTTTAAAAATGATTCAGCGGATCACCACCATCTATGAGATATGGTATTTTCCAAACACCAGCGATGATCTGTTTGCCCCCTACTTTAAACTACACTACAGGGGCGAGCTGTAGAGGCCCGGGACTTGTCCGGGCATGCCCGGACATGTCTCAAAATAGGCCGGGACACGTCCCGACATGCCTGTCTTTTATGTCTGAGGGGCATAGCATCTTTAAAAATAGGCCTGTGCTGCAAAAACGCTGCTCATCCCAGGCTATACAGCGGGTCATGTATGTAGCGCATACAGAGAACATTGGCATTCAGATAGGGATGGGCCTGTGCCAAAATAGGCTGAGACACGTCCCGACATGCCTGTCTTTTATATCTGAGGGGCATAGCATCTTTAAAAATAGGCCTGTGCTGCAAGAACGCTGCTCATCCCAGGCTATTCTACTGAAACCTCACACAGAAAAAGTCTCATACCACTTATACATAATATGACCCATAACCACTGCAGAAACAGACACTCACTAGCAAATAAATATATTATAAACTCTGAATAAAACTATAAGATGAGAGTCATAATGACACAATATAAACTAGAATATAAAATCCCATATGCACAATTGACCATATACATTTCCCCACAAATAAACTCCTGAATAGTACTATAGAATAAACTCCAAACATAACACTGCTGCACTCCTGCTAAAAAGATACGTAGACTGTTTTTATTCACTATGTTCCTATATCCTGGATAATACTGTAGAATAAACTCCATGAGACTCAGAAACATATCACTGCTGCACTCCTGCTAAAAAGATACGTACCCTATCTTTAGTCTCTGCAGAAATATGACACACAACTATAAGCAGCATTGATATAAGCAACATTGCTGTAGTAAGATATATAATAATCATTCAGTGCTGCTAGTGAGAAATTGAAGGATCTATCGCTAAATAATACATGAAAGCAAATTGGTGAAACACCAAAGAAACGACAACAGATCCAGTTGTATTATAGAAAAAATACCAACATTTTTTATTATTCATTTAATTACAAGTATATAAACAGACAGGTGTATTAAAACAGTGAACGACTAGAGAGGTCTGATGTCAATCCAGGACATCTGCCACTGAATACATCCACCTGGGTTCCCTAATGGTGGTTAAATAGTATTGGGCATATATTTATCTAAGCGATTGTAAAAAAGCGGTATCATATGGTCAGTTATAGTATAGAAGATAAATATAAATATACACCTTGCCAATATGTCGGATAATATAATGTCACACCTGTGACCAGACAAAGATAATGACATCAGTGTGTCTAAACAAGGATGTGTATCCACTTCCAATCCATCTTAATGCCAGATGCTGAAAAATCCGCCTTAAAATATTTTTCTGAACAATTATAAAGAGCGGTCATATATGATCAGAATTGTATAGAGGATACACACATATCACCGATACATATGGAACAGAGCATATGCTACACATATAGCAAGACTATGACAACCATGTGTCTACTAAGGATCTATATCTAATTTGAACCAACACTACTATCATGTGCTGAAAATTCGCTTAAAAGGCTTCAGATTGTGCCTGTTAAAAACCACCAGTGCCTGTAGGTAATCCACAGAAACATGTGGAACTAAGTCATACCCAGCAGGACATATTGACCGGATGTGTATAAATGTGAGAACATTACCTCTACATAGTAACCGGCACAAGTAAGGGAACACCAGGTGAGTGCAAACGTGCCCCGACGCACGTTTCGGATAAAGCTCCTTCGTCAGGGGGCGTAACATTGCTACTAAAACTGTGCTTTAAAAACCGCTGGACCGGAAGTCATAAGCGGCATACCGGAAATGATTCATCTGGGAAAAAATCCTTCCAAATTAAAAAATCTATTACATGTACCACAAAATGTGTGGTGTATTATGCCACATGCCCATGCTCCCTGATTTATATAGGTCTCACCACACGACAACTTAAAGTGAGAATCAGGGAGCATGTGCTTGGAATAGAGGCAGCAAAAAATGAGGAGGATTTGTCAATTCTCAAGACCATTCCCAGACACTTTAAGATACACCATCAATGTAATAGTAAAGTTCTACGGGTCAAAGGGATAGATTGTTTAGATCTAGGGATTCGTGGGGGTGAATTTTCACAGCGCTTGGCTCAATTAGAAGCCCGTTGGATATGGACTCTTAACACAGTCCATCCCAACGGGCTTAATGAAAACCTAAGTTTTGCACCTTTTCTTTAAACACCTCTGTTATGGGTTGATGCCTTTCTATGACATCTCCATTTATTTTATTGTATGTGCTTTTATCTTATTTTGTTTATTATTTGTTGTTTTATAATATTTTAGGTTTCGCTAATACTATATTCTGGTTGGACCTTTGATATGGAAGATACTGCATGCTATCTACATATAGTGCATGTATATCAACTATTGATGCCTTTCTGGATGCCATCTATGGATTCACCATCATATGGATCTTATATTGTATTGATCTATTTAACATCGATTCTTTCCAAGAAACAACTGAATACCTATTATTGTTAAGATATATGATTGATCGACATGTTTATGATGGCATTTGCTGATTGTACATATATATAATTTTTTCTTTTTGAATTATGTATGTATGGTATGGTTTCCATGTTAGATATCCACTATTTAAGCTGCATGCCTGTACGCGTGTGGGCTGAGGCGCTGCGCGAGGTTCCGCTCCGTGTGTCTCCGGCATTTGGTTACCATGGGTTCCCCGTGGCGTCCATCTGTTTGACGCATGCGCGGTTCATCGGGTGACGTCTTCGGCTTCACACGCGTCATTTCCGGTATGCCGCTTATGACTTCCGGTCCAGCGGTTTTTAAAGCACAGTTTTAGTAGCAATGTTACGCCCCCTGACGAAGGAGCTTTATCCGAAACGTGCGTCGGGGCACGTTTGCACTCACCTGGTGTTCCCTTACTTGTGCCGGTTACTATTGTAGAGGTAATGTTCTCACATTTATACACATCCGGTCAATATGTCCTGCTGGGTATGACTTAGTTCCACATGTTTCTGTGGATTACCTACAGGCACTGGTGGTTTTTAACAGGCACAATCTGAAGCCTTTTAAGCGAATTTTCAGCACATGATAGTAGTGTTGGTTCAAATTAGATATAGATCCTTAGTAGACACATGGTTGTCATAGTCTTGCTATATGTGTAGCATATGCTCTGTTCCATATGTATCGGTGATATGTGTGTATCCTCTATACAATTCTGATCATATATGACCGCTCTTTATAATTGTTCAGAAAAATATTTTAAGGCGGATTTTTCAGCATCTGGCATTAAGATGGATTGGAAGTGGATACACATCCTTGTTTAGACACACTGATGTCATTATCTTTGTCTGGTCACAGGTGTGACATTATATTATCCGACATATTGGCAAGGTGTATATTTATATTTATCTTCTATACTATAACTGACCATATGATACCGCTTTTTTACAATCGCTTAGATAAATATATGCCCAATACTATTTAACCACCATTAGGGAACCCAGGTGGATGTATTCAGTGGCAGATGTCCTGGATTGACATCAGACCTCTCTAGTCGTTCACTGTTTTAATACACCTGTCTGTTTATATACTTGTAATTAAATGAATAATAAAAAATGTTGGTATTTTTTCTATAATACAACTGGATCTGTTGTCGTTTCTTTGGTGTTTCACCAATTTGCTTTCCTATCTTTAGTCTGTACATAGGCTGCTAAGCTATAATGTGCTCAAAATCGAATATTATGGACTAGAGTACATGGCACCGTGTGCTTCTGGTATGGCATAATGGTCCGAAACACAGGTATGTTAAAAAGTTTGTGAAATAGTTTTATTTTAATTACAGACTAGCAGTACACAGATATGACTTGCACACTCCCATACATTAAACTACACTATAGGGATGAACTGTAGGGACAGTTTTCTTGAAAAAGCGACCATCCTATGCCTTTATTCTCACATGAAACAATCACTATGTTTACTCCTGGCCTTAAAAGAGCCTTATAAATCAAGATTCACAATAGAGTGATCTCTGTACAAACCTCTATACACAATACAACCATGACACTTCATGTCAACACTGCTGCTAATAAGTGAGCTATCTCTAACAAACCCTGTAGCTGAGATGTTCCCATGTGTCAGTCCTACTAAAATATACATCTCCAAACTTTTACATACATATAAAACAAGCCTTTTATACTGGAGTCTGTATTTCACTAAGAGTCTGTATTTCACTAAAAATTCTTATATACTGGAGTCTGTACTACAGACTCTGCTAGAAAATAGCTTTACATTTACTGGCTCCTTAAAAGTATCTACCCACAAAAAAGAATAAAATCAAAATTCGCTCTTTAATACAACTTTCCTCCACAGACAATCACTTTGATTGAAAATACATTTACATTTACTGGCTCATTAATTCACTAAACTTATATACTGGAGTCTGTATCTCACTAAAAATCCTTATATACTGAAGTCTGTATTTCACTGAAACACCACAGTAGCTACGGATTATGTGCTGACAACGCTATCTTTCCGAGCGAGTTTGTGACTTTCCTGAACAAGAATTGTGAGACTTATTATTATCAAAGCAACCAGATCCAAGACACGTTTAGCACTGTCTGTGGTCACTACTGCGTGTTCTTTTTACATTTTTTAGCTCGGAACATACCATTCAGTAAGATATTGAAGAAGTTTTCTGCTGATAAAACGCGTAATGATACAATTGTGAGAAATTTTATTGCTGAGAGAAGATCAAATTTAAAAACACAGCACTACTTCTGTTGGAATATACATCAAACTTGCGCTTGTCTACAGTCATGGCCAAAAGTTTTGAGAATGACACAAATATTAATTTTTACAAAGTCTACTGCTTCATTTTTTCTAATTGTAATTTGCATATACTCCAGAATGTTATAAAGAGTGATCAGCTTAACAGCAATTACTTGCAAAGTCAATATTTGGCTAGAAAATGAACTTTATCCCCCAAAATACATTTGAACATCATTGCAGCCCTGCCTTAAAAGGACCAGCTAACCTCTTTTCAGTGATTGCTCCATTAACACAGGTGTGGGTGTTGATGAGTAGAAGATAAATGGTGTGCACACGAATAAATTAATGGTGAGGTGCTAGTGTCATGGAATGAATCCCAATCTAGACATATAAATAGCACTGCACTCTCAGACAGGAATTCCATGCAAAATCAAATAATATTTATTCAACAACCAAAAAAGTGATGGGGAGCATGTTTTATCACAGCGACATAAATGACACAACTTTCGACTCTCACGAGTCTTTTTCAAGAAGCCGCTGAAAACAGCTTCAGAGCAATTTAAGAGATTATTGGATTTCGATATCTGTTCCAATAGAATGCTCATGTGTCTAGATAGGAGAAGGTGGCTCCCCAAATGGATGGCCTGTGTGGTTGTTAGGTAGTAGAAAGGAGTAACAATCAAAGAGGGAAATGTAGGATCTGGTAATGAATGTATAACAGCGACGCTCCCGCGTCTCGCTGGTTAAGTGGCAATTACTTGCAAAGTCAATATTTGGCTAGAAAATGAACTTTATCCCCCAAAACACATTTCAACATCATTGCAGCCCTGCCTTAAAAGGACCAGCTATCCTCTTTTCAGTGATTGCTCCATTAACACAGGTGTGAGTGTTGATGAGGACATGGCTGGAGATCAATCTGTCATGATTAAGTAAGAATGACACCACTGGACACTTTAAAAGGAGGCTGGTGCTTGGCATCATTGTTTCTCTTCTGTTAACCATGGTTATCTCTAAAGAAACACGTGCAGTCATCATTGCAATGCACAAAAATGTCCTAACAGGGAAGAGTATCGCAGCTAGAAAGATTGCACCTCAGTCAACAATCTATCGCATCATCAAGAACTTCAAGGAGAGAGGTTCCATTGTTGCCAAAAAGGCTCCAGGGCGCCCAAGAAAGACCAGCAAGTGCCAGGACCGTCTCTTAAAAGTGTTTCCGCTGCGGGATCGGGCTACCAGCAGTGCAGAGCTTGCTCAGGAATGGCAGCAGGCAGGAGTGAGTGCATCTGCACGCACTGTGAGGCGGAGACTCTTGGAGCAAGGTCTGGTCTCAAGGAGGGCAGCAAAGAAGACACCTCTCTCCAGAAAAAACATCATGGACAGACTGATATTCTGCAAAAGGTACAGGCAGTGGACTGCTGAGGACTGGGGTAAAGTTATTTTCTCTGATGAATCCCCTTTTCGATTGTTTGGGACATCAGGAAAACGTCTCATTCGGAGAAGACAAGGTGAGCGCTACCACCAGTCTTGTCTCATGCCAACTGTTAAGCATCCTGAAACCATTCATGTGTGGGGTTGCTTCTCAGCCAAGGGAATCGGCTCTCTCACAGTCTTGCCTAAAAACACAGCCATGAATAAAGAATGGTACCAGAATATCCTCCAAGAGCAACTTCTCCCAACCCTCCAAGAGCAGTTTGGCGATCAACAATGCCTTTTCCAGCATGATGGAGCACCTTGCCATAAAGCAAAGGTGATAACTAAATGGCTCAGGGAACAAAACATAGAGATTTTGGGTCCATGGCCTGGAAACTCCCCAGATCTTAATCCCATTGAGAACTTGTGGTCAATCATCAAGAGACGGGTGGACAAACAAAAACCTAAAAATTCTGACAAAATGAAAGCATTGATTGTGCAAGAATGGACTGCTATCAGTCAGGATTTGGTCCAGAAGTTGATTGAGAGCATGCCATGGAGAATTGCAGAGGTCCTGAAGAAGAAGGGTCAACACTGCAAATATTGACTTGCTGCATTAACTCATTCTGTCAATATAAGCTTTTGTTACTCATATGTTTGCAATTATTATATTTCTGTCTGTGATAAAAACATCTGTCAAACACACATAAAAACCAGAGGGCAGCAGATCATGTGAAAATATAATATTTGTGTCATTCTCAAAACTTTTGGCCATGACTGTAGAGAGAACACCATAACTGAGCGAGTCGTTTTGGCTTCACAATTAGTTCAATGCTTGAAATGTCTTTGAGCTGTATTTATTACAATAAAATCATGTAATCATGTTTTAGAATACCCTGTCATTGCTTTTTTTTTAAAGGAGATATTTAGCATTCTGTAATATTGTAACACTGGCATAATGTGAGCACTTCATAATGTGACCTCGCCTTGACTTTCCACTAGTGTTGAGCGATACTGCTCGATATCTAAAAATATCGGATCGGAATGGTATAGCCGATATCACTAACTATCGGCGATATCCGATTCCGATACCGGAAGTCCCATGTAAGTCTATGGGAACAAAATATCGCAACTAAAAAAACACTTTCTTTCCTTGTAAACACAAAAATATACAACTTAGAATACATATATTAATATATATATATATATATATATATATATATATATACATGTCATTGTGACATATATATATATACATATATTTATAGTTTATTCACTTCTACATAGTAAAATAGCCTCTGATTCAATTGCCGGGTAAAGCCGGCATTTGTGAAAAGACAGAAGCACCCGAGGGTCAGTCGCCACAGAGATGTTGCATCGCACCCAGCGAACAGGATTCAGAAGCTCGCTATAAGCGAGTCCTGTGTGCCTTAATTGAACTGTTTTTTTGCTTGAGAATTGCAAAAATCATCATAGACTGTATTTGCCATTTTTCCGTCATATCTGCGCCACGAGGCACAGGTGAAGAATAAGGGGGTGCTCTCGTGGGCGTACACTCACTCCGTGGCGCGAAAACGATGTCCGCACACTCTAAATGTTACTGCAATGTAAGATCGTGCCCCACAGCTCTGGAGTTCCGCCTCCTCATCCTCCTCAGTGGGCGTAAACGAACGCGAAGGTCCCGCCTCCCTACAAAAGATGTCGCCTCTCCTGATGCTAATGACACATGTGACTTTGCTGAGATGACGAATGGACGTGAGCAGAAGTGGGAAGGGATGGAGGAGTCAGAGCTCTCCCCCCACGGAAGCGACCCGATCGCCACGGAGCCACCGTTTGGCACCCGGCCTGCAAACCCTCCTACGCTGGAAGAAGCGGAGGATACCCTGAGAGACCTGGCCCGGCACCGGGAGGAGGTCGCCAGGATGGAAGCGAGCTGGCGGGCCCTAAAACTACAATTGGAGCGGCGCCAATCCCTCTTACCCCCTGAAGTGTCTGTACCGGAAGGTGAGGCACCCGTTCCAGTAGAGGAGGCCATGCGGGCATCCCAGCCCTTGCAATTTGAACCGGTTGCCAGTATCTCAGTGGAGGCACCCGTTCCAGTACAGGAGGCCGTGCGGGCATCCCAGCCCTTGCAATCTGAACCGGTTGCCAGTATCACAGTGGAGGCACCCGTTCCTGCAGAAAACGCCGCACCAGCACCCCAGATCCCGCTGTCTGCCCCCGTCGCTGAGGCAGAAGAAGCGACACCCGTCCTCATGGAGGAGGCCGCGCAGGCACCAGAGCTCTACCTGCCTGTACCGGAGCCCCGACCGTCATCTGTTCCAGAGCCGGCTGCTTCCGCCGCAGGTGAGCACCGCCAGGACTGGCGGGCGCCAGGAGAGCTGCCGCAAACCAGACATCGTGAGCTGGCGTTTGATGGTGGAGACATGGAGATGCTGGTGGAGGAGAATTACAACCGGCGTCAGGAGGAAGAGTGGAGACGTCGGGAGCGGGAAGCAGAGCGACAAAGGGAGCAGCGAGAATCCCAAAAGCTTCGGCAACGTCACCTGGAGAAGGACCTGGCAGAGAAGGCACGTATGAGAAAGGATAAAAGTACGGTGAGGGAGCCGCGGCGTAAGGGTGCAGTACGGAACTTTAAGTTAAAAGGTGGTTGGGGCTTCATCCAGGAGCCTGGACTTTATTTAGAAGTTTTTGTAACCCGGCGGGACGTGGAGGCTCACCTCCCAGAAGGACACCCGGGTAGGGACCTGTTGCCAGGAGACTTGGTGACTTACACCCGACACTGGGGTTACAATGGATGGTACGCCCTAAATGTTACCAGGTGCGACCCCTACTCCCCAGAGTGTCAGGAAACTGACAGACCCTACGAGCCTTCAGCCTCCCCCAACCAGGCCTCTGCACAAGTGCCCACCCCACGCCGTAAATCTCCCCAGCCTCCCTCAGTGGTCTCCTCAGCAGCCCCAGCTATGGACATGATAATGATAGCTGGCCCGTACCCGGCGCCTGTTAGGCCCCCTGGGGTTCGTTCAGTCCGGGACATAGGGGTCCAGACCCGGAGGGAGATGAAAGAGGTGGCCACACAGACCCACATAGCGGGTCACGACGTCACTGTACTGGCCACACGACGTCATCAGGTCTGGGTGGACCCTCCTGTCACGGATGTTTGTCAAGCTCCAGAAGAGTACCAGTTGGTACCTGGAAGAGGCCAGCCAAAGAAGTCTAAAAACCCGGACAGGGTCTCTGTATGTAAATAGTTAAATTATTGATGTACCCGGACGGGTGAATGTTCATAAAAAGAAGTTTATTGCCTTAATATACCCAGGTTGGGTAATGGTTTGATGTACTCGGACGGGTGAATGTTCAGAAGAACAAGTTTATTGTTGCCTTAATATACCCAGGTTGGGTAATGGTGTTTCACTGTAATGAAAATGTTGAACTTTGAAGCCATGAAATGTACTGGCTCACAAATTTTTCTGTAAATAGTTGGCACTTCGGTGCTCCATCTTGGTTTTACAAAAAACTTTACTGTGCACTATTTTCAACTACCTCAGAAACTAAAAACCCGTTTGGTGTGGCCAAAAGTGAGGTCTGCTCAAGGAAAGTCTTGCAGCCCACCCAAGACCACAGTTGGAGGTTTGGAGCGGGTCCTCCACAAGCACAAGTAAAGGACACTGTGAAGTTACCCCGGTGGGGTTGTAGTCCTAAGAAGTCTCCATGAACTTCGGCACTAATGCTATTTGCACTTTTGTTGAATATATATTTATTAACACACATGTATAACACATATCAAGGGTATGACAGTAACAAAACATGTCACATAATATAAGCCATTTGCACTTTTGTAATGTTATTATTAAAAATTTTATTATGCAACGTTTAACTTGAAGTGTTTCCTGCTTTCTTACTACGTCGCATAGTCCACTCTGCTACATCACTTTGCACCATTGCTCTATCTCACATCTATCTGCCCTGGAAGGATAGCGTGTTACCTGTAGAAGACTTTTCACCTACCTGCACTACACCATCCCTTCCAGAGGACCTGCACAGCAGCGCTGGACACCCTGACCAGGTACTACAGGTGGCGTCACGACAAACTACACGAACATTCTATCATCCCCTGGAAATATCCCACATTCCAGTGATTGCCCAGGTCACGGACCGAGCTGTGCTACTCGTGACATCCCCCATAGAAGTCGACGTGATCGGTGCCGAGTACCCCCAAAACCCCTGTCTCTGTGCGACTCAACTTCCCTCACTGTGCTGGCACTTTACATTTACAATGCCTCTGGGTTTTTTTTTTGGGGGGTGGGGAACATTCAGACGTTTGCTATGGGGCCCCATGATTTATATGTACGCCCCTGCTGCTGAGGCATGGTATTTAAGGCTGTTAAGGAGCCAACATACATGGACCTTGCCAGCAGCGTCGGACTGGAGTACCTTGGGCCCACCAGAGAAAATATATTCTTGCGGCCCAACATCATACTTCCCAACCTTTGAATAAGGGAAAGAGGGACAAAGGCTGTGGCACGCTGTGCATGCTGCAGAAAATTTTAGGCCATGCCACGTTGCACCACAGACTGTCCAGGAGTTGGTGGATGCTTTAGTCCAGGTGTGGGAGGAGATCCCTCACGAGACCATCCGTCGCGCTCATCAGGAGCATGGCCAGAAGTTGTAGGGAGGTCATACAGCATACCTCCCAAATTTGGAAGACAGGAAAGAGGATTAAAGGCTGCGGCGCGTGTTGCGGGGCGCTGAAAATTTTAGGCCACGCCCCGACAACACCCATTTCACAGCTAATCACACCCATATCCTCGCCCCAAGCGTAACCATTTAGCACTGCTGATCACACTGACTGGTAATGAGGGCACAGTGGCTGGTACTGAGGAAAAGAAAGAAAGAGCAGCGAGAGAGAAAGAACAAACAGAGAAAGAAAGAGAGGAAAGAAAGAAAAGAGAGAAAGAAAGAACAGAGAGAAAAAAGAACAGAGAGCGAGAAGGAAAGAACAGAGAGCGAGAAAGAAAGACTAGAGAGAGAGCCATAGGCGTAGCTAGGGTTTTGGTTTAGTGGGGGCAAAACTTCTGAGTGGGCCCATCGTCAGAGAACCTCAGCAAATGACCGCGCTGTTGGCCAAAATAATCTATATATAAAAAGACCAATATTGATATTACCGCCATATGGTCTGTGTTAAATAATACCAGTCCTACAGAACATATAATAGATTACAGCACAGGTACAGATAATGACTTACCGCTGATGTTCTTTCTAATGGAATTGTTCACTTTTCATGTCTTTTCCATCTGGCCCACACCGACATGACGACTTCTCCAGCCAGGACTCGACTGCACCCCCATTAAAAAAAAAATCAAAAAAAACCTCACCTCCCGGCTCCTGTGCTGCTCACTGTTCTCCCTCTCAGCGTCTGACAGCGGGCGCCGGCAGGTGATGTTATTGCGCCCGCTGTCATACGCTGAGAGGGGGATTATGGGAGAGAAGGAGCGCTCGCTCCTTCTCTCTCCATGCGGTCAGCTTTATCAGCTGGATGCCGATACAGCTGACCCTCCGATGACGGGTGGGGGGCCCACTGCTGGCACCGGGCCCCCCCAATGCCTGTTCAGGCCCCATAGCTTCCGGGCGGCAGAGCAGGGAGAGCGATTCTCCCTGCTCTGCCGCAGAATGTAACTGTATCGTAGCTCCGGGTGGGCCCCCTCAGAGCGCGGGCCCCGGGGCCACCACCCCCTCTGCCCCGCGACCTATCCTTTCAAATCAGGGCCCACCACACAGGAGCTGGGGCCCACCGTAGGTTTCTCCGGTGTCCCGGTGCCTCAGTCTGACCCTACTTGCCAGCCTGATAATACCAGGCCACAGCAGTCTGCATATCTTGGCTGGTTAACAAAAATAGGGGATCCCCTCGAAAAAATTTGGCGTGGGGTCCCCCCTATTTTGTTAACCAGCCAGATGAAGCAGACTGCTGAGGCCTGGTTTTTCAGGCTGGTAAGGATCCAATATCCATGGACCTTGCCAGCCTGATAATACCAGGCCACAGCAGTCTGCTTAGCTTGGCTGGTTAACAAAAATAGGGGATCCCCTCGAAAAAAAAACGGCGTAGGGGTCCCCCTATTTTTGTTAACCAGCCAAGTAAAATGCAGACTGCTGCGGCCTGGTATTAAAAGACTGTCAAGGCCCATGGATTTTGGCCCTCAACAGCCTGATAATACCAGGCTACAGCAGCCCCACATTTGGCGCATCAAAAGATGTGCCAATTGTGGCACTTTACCCGGCTCTTCCCACTGCCCTGTAGCGGTGGCAAGCGGGGTAATAAGGGGTTAATGTCACCGTTGATTGCACTGTGAGAATAAGCCCGGTTAATAATGGAGAGGTGTCAATAAGACACCGATCCATTATTAATCCCAAAGTTTTTAAATGTATAAAAAAAAAGACACAGCAAGAAAAAAGTATTTTACTGAAATAAAAAAGACAACACAGTTTTCATTTATTTTATTATACTCTCATTCCTGCGACGCCATCGATCTCCTGTAAAAAAAGAAAAAAAAAAAACCAACAGTATACCACCTGTCCGACGCAGTCCATAGTAACGACAGTCCCACGACGATCCAGCTCTGCTACATCGCAATGACAGGCAGAGCCTGTCATCGCGACGCAGCACAGCTGATTACCTGCTTCCCCGGCGGTGACGTCATCGGACTGACTGCTTTACGGCCGGGATTACCCAGCAGTCACTGCAGTTATCGCGAGAAACTGCATGTGACCGCCGGGGAAAGATGATGGCGGCCATCAAGCAGTCCAGCCCGTGACCGCCGGAGATCTTCTGCCAGGTAAGTGCCGCTGACTCCTGACAGACCCGACCGACGGACACTGACAGTGACAGTGACAAATCCGATTCCGGTATCCGATAAGACGAAAATATCGGAACTAAGTATCGAAAGTCCGATAGAGCTAATATCGGCCGATACCCGATACTTGCGGTATCGTATCGCTCAACACTACTTTCCACACATAATAGCCTGATCACAGGACTTGTCCTGGGTGAAACACACACAGATAAATTACCTTTACATACATTTTTTGCGGGCCTTAAAAGAACCTTATAAACCAAGATTCACAATAGAGTGATCTCTGTACAAACCTCTATACACAATACAACACTAATTACTATATGTGGTTTCTATCTGTAATATTGTAACACTGGCATAATGTGAGCACTTCATAATGTGACCTCGCCTTGACTTTCCACACATAATAGCGTGGTCAAAGGATACATTTATTGCGGGCCTTAAAAGAGCCTTATAAACCAAGATTCACAATAGAGTGATCTCTGTACAAACCTCTATACACAATACAACACTAATTACTATATGTACTTTTTAGCACCTGAATTACTGTATCTAAATACCACTGACCTTCTCTCAATTGTACAATTGTACTTACAGGGAATGGCATTCTGCTAATAAGTAAGCTATCTTTAACAAACCCTGTAGCTGAGATGTCACCATGTGTCAGTCCTACTAAAAGATACATCTCCAAACTTTTACATACATATAAAACAAGCCTTTTATATGGGAGTCTGTATTTCACTAAGAGTCTGTATTTCACTAAAAATTCTTAATGCCGGGGCTATACACAACACAACACAAGCCCTGTACACCCCTTGCTAATACGTAAACTATCTTTAACAGATCCTTCCAAGATTCGCTGCTATACACAATACAACATTAGTCTGTACTACACTCTCTGCTAGAAAATACCTTATAGCTGAGATGTCCTCATGTGTCAGTCCTACTAAAAAATACATTTACTGTTTTTACATACATTTACTGGGGGTCTTTTATACAGATCCTGCTAGAAATGAGTAAAACTTCTTATATACTGGAGTCTGTATTTCACTAAGAGTCTGTATTTCACTAAAAATTCTTATATACTGGAGTCTGTACTACAGACTCTGCTAGAAAATAGCTTTACATTTACTGGGTCCTTAAAAGTTTCTCCCCAACAAAAAAGATCAAGATTCGCTCTTTAATTCACTAAAACTCCACAGACTAATCAAAACCACTGGATAAAATATAAATAGAGACAAATAAATCACTTTGATTGAAATTCACAGATTCAACAGCCCAGATTTCCCAGCCACATCAAATCCCAGGGAGACGGATTAAATGATAGGGGGCGTGACCACCTGTCAAATTGAGTTTGACGAGTTATACAGTACCTATACTACTCACCACTAGGGTTGAGCATTCCGATACTGCAAATATCGGGTATCGGCCGATATTGGCTGTATCGGAATTCCGATTCAGAGTACCGATATTTTCGTCATATCGGATACCGGAATCGGAATTGTCACTGTCACTGTCAGTGTCCGTCGGTCGGGTCTGTCAGGAGTCAGCGGCACTTACCCGGCAGAAGATCTCCGGCGGTCACATCCCGGACTGCTTAATGGCCGCCATCCTCTTCTCCCCGGCGGTCACATGCAGTTTCTCGCGATAACTGCAGTGACTGCTGGGTAATCGCGGCCGTAAAGCAGTCCGATGATGGCACCGCCGGGGAAGCTGGTAAGCAGCTGTGCTGCGCCGGGATGTCATTCCGATGTAGCAGAGCTGGATCGTCGTGGGACTGTCGTTATGGACTGCGTCGGACAGGTGGTATACTGTTGGTTTGTTTTTTTTATTTTTTTACAGGAGATCGATGGCGTCGCAGGAATGAGAGAGTAATAAAAAAAATGAAAACTGTGTTGTCTCTTTTATTTCATTAAAAGACTTTTTTCTTGCTGTGTCTTTTTTTACACATTTAAAAACTTTGGGATTAATAATGGATCGGTGTCTTATTGACACCTCTCCATTATTAACCGGGCTTATTGTCACCGTGCAATCAACGGTCGGTGACATTAACCCCTTATTACCCCGCTTGCCACCGCTGCAGGGCAAGTGGGAAGAGCCGGGTAAAGTGCCACAATTGGCACATCTTTTGATGCGCCAAATGTGGGGCTGCTGTAGCCTGGTATCATCAGGCTGTTGAGGACCAAAATCCATGGGCCTTGACAGTCTTTTAATACCAGGCCGCAGCAGTCTGCATTTTACTTGGCTGGTTAACAAAAATAGGGGGACCCCTACGCCGTTTTTTTTTCGAGGGGATCCCCTATTTTTGTTAACCAGGCAAGCTAAGCAGACTGCTGTGGCCTGGTATTATCAGGCTTGCAAGGTCCATGGATATTGGATCCTTACCAGCCTGAAAAACCAGGCCTCAGCGGTCTGCTTCATCTGGCTGGTTAACAAAAATAGGGGGGACCCCACGTCAATTTTTTTCGAGGGGATCCCCTATTTTTGTTAATCAGCCAAGATATGCAGACTGCTGTGGCCTGGTATTATCAGGCTGGCAAGGTCCATGGATTTTGGCTCCTTAACAGCCTGAAAATCCAGGCCTCAGCGGTCTGCTTCATCTGGCTGGTTAACAAAAAATAGGGGGGACCCCACGCCAATTTTTTTCGAGGGGATCCCCTATTTTTGTTAATCAGCCAAGATATGCAGACTGCTGTGGCCTGGTATTATCAGGCTGGCAAGGTCCATGGATCTTGGCTCCTTAACAGCCTGAAAATCCAGGCCTCAGCGGTCTGCTTCATCTGGCTGGTTAACAAAAATAGGGGGGACCCCACGCCATTTTTTTTTCGAAGGGAACCCCTATTTTTGTTAATCAGTTCCCTCTGACGTCACTGATGGTGTCCTTGGCTGACCTGAAGTGAAAGTGGAAAGCAATCAATTAAGCTTTCCACTTCCTCTCCTGTCAGCCAGGAGAGGAGCTCATTCATTTGGGGGTTTACTGTGAGGCTGCAGCATTAGCTGCGCTCCCTGTGACTCGCACCACAATTGTGGATACCAGGGCTATGGGGTACTCAGAGCCGAGCCCATTGATTTCTATGGGAGATGTCACTGGCAGCGGGACTCGGTCCGTGGCCCTGGTGGTCATGCAATGGGGGATATTTACAGGGGATTATTAGGATAGGTAGTTCGTGACGCCACCTGTGGTATATGATCAATTGGACCAGCGCTGCTATAAGGATCTTCACAGGGGATGTTATGGGGCAGCTGGGTGGTAAGTCTCCCACAGGTGAGACTGGTCCCTGGAAGTCTATGGTGATGATGCAGGGTGTAGTTAAGAATTCAGTCACACACAATGCAGCTTCTTTTCATACCTTTACTGGTAGATGGTTCAGGAAGATCCCGGGGAGCTGGTCGGGGTGGAGAATGCACATTTGGGTAACCGCTGAGCAGGTTAGAGGCCTCCTTTACTTCATATATCTCTGAGTCCAAACTTGCATGAAGCGAAGTTAACTCTGTAATCTCCAGCTTTCTCAATAGCTGACAAGCCCGGCTGACATTGTGGTGGAGCCTTCTATGTCTCTGATAATCAGATGTTGAGAGAACTAAGTCCTTACTTTTGTCTGGCCTTGACTCAAAGTCCCCGTTCTCCCTGACTCCGGTTACGTATCGACATTTAGGGCTGCTCTCTGCGACCTGTAGTCCAGATGCCTCGGTTTTCTTGTTACTACGCATGAAGCTCTAGCAACGCTTCGGACCCCGGTGTCCGGCAAATTAGTGCAGGCAATCCAATACCTAAAGCACTTCTCTCTATCTTCTCCACTGTGCCCTTCGCCCTGCTTCCCGCTCTTAACATAAGCACTTGTAGCTTTCGATGGAAAAGTCAGCTTTCTTCTAGAGCTCACTGAATAGCTCTCAGTATCCTCGAAATCCAGACTGGACTGACACTGAACTGCCCTGCACTCAGACAGGAAACAGACTGGGGTGACTCACTCTTGAGCCACCTGGAGCTTGACTGAACTCCTCTATCCTTAGACAGGAAACTGACTGACTGGAAAGAATGAACTGAAACTCAACCCAGCTCTGCTACGTGTCACTCCCTTTTATACCCCTGATGGGTGTGTCTGAAAGTGTGAGTGAAGTGAATGCATATCAAGCGTTGCGGTTACCTTCCTGTGCATTCTCCTGGATTTTATGTGTGTGCCTTACATAGCTGGGCCACACATCTGCAGTAAACATTAACCCTTTCTGAAGGATTACACCGTGGGACCTGACTGTGCATCGGATTGGTAAGAATAATTTTGCTTTATTATTTTATTTTTATTACAGGAAATGGTTTTAGCAGGTAAATAAAATATGGTCAAAAACTGTGTGATTATTTCATTAAACTTCTTTTTTATTAAAGTGTGTGTGTTTGATTTTTCTTTCATACAATAGGATTAATAATTGATAGTTGTCTAATTGACAGCTCTCAATTATTAACCTGGCTTAAAGTGACCTTTCAATTGCAAGGTCATTTTAACCCCTTATTAACCCATTCGCCACCGCTACAGGGCAATGGGAATAGACGGGCAAAGTGCCAGAAAGGGCAAATCTAATTAGAGATTTGCCCTTTCTGGGGTGTCTGGGGGCAGATGTTAAGTAGCCGGGGGGGGCCAAAAAAAATGGTCCCTCTCTGGGCTATTATTATCTGCCCCACTCACTGGCTTTGTCTGTCTGGTTGCAAAAATAGGGCGGGAGCCCACGCATTTTTTTTCAGCAATTTTACACCTCATATATATATATATATTATATATACATGTCATTGAATTTGTGACACATATATATATATATATATATATATATATTATATTTATATTTATAGTTCATACACTTCTACATAGTATAATAGCCGCTAATTCAATTGCCGGCTTTTGTGAAAATGCAGAACCCGACATGAAATGACACTTGGTGTACATAGGGTTAACCATGTCTTTTCATGTAGTTTGATATCTGATTTGCACAAACAATTACATGAGTGTAAGTGTGCAAAATTTCACACCTGTAGGGGTTAATTAAAAGTGTAAATTCGTAGCAAAAAAGTCCGTTTTTTTTACAACGAATTTACACCTTTAATTAACCCCTACAGGTGTGAAATTTTGCACACATAGACTGATGTAATTGTTTGTGCAAATCAGATAGCAAAGGACATGAAAAGACATGGTTAACCCTATGTACACCAAGTGTCATTTCATGTCGGGTGCTTCTGTCTTTTCACAGATGCCGGCTTTACCCGGCAATTGAATCAGAGGATATTTTACTATGTAGAAGTGTATAAACTATACATATATGTATATATACATGTCAAAATGACATGTATATATATATATATATATGTATTCTATGTGTGTATATTTAGTGTTTACAAGGAAAGAAAGAGGTTTTTTTAGTTGCGATATTTTGTTCCCATAGACTTACATGGGACTTCCGGTATCGGTATCGGGTATCGCCGATATTTTAGTGATATCGGCGATACCATTCCGATTCCGATACTTTTGGATATCGGAAAGTATCGCTCAACTCTATTCACCACCACCGCCACCATCATTCCCAACTGGCCCCCCCGCCCACATCTGCGGCCTCTTCCACAATACTTCCTCATGTTTGGGAAAATGTACCAAAAATACCAGCAGATATATGGTACTGTATGAGGAGCGTACAGCTGTATATGGCGTAGGGAAAATTTAAATCTCCGTATATATTTCCAGAGTCGCACACAGACGCTCAGTCAGTATGGATTTGACCGCAATACAAAGAGCAGATATACGGTACTGTCTCAGAAGCGTATCGCTGTATATGATGTAGGGGAAAATTGCAATCTCCGTATATATTTCCAGAGTCACACACAGATAGTCAGCATGTATTTGTCCGTGATACCAGCTGGTACACGGTAGTGTGTGAGGAGCGTACAGCTCTATAAGGTGTGGGAAAAAATGAACGGATGGTAAGTGTGCAGAAAAAAAAGAATAAAAGTATAAGTGCTGTGTAAAAAGCAATCTGCACAGCAGTGTACACACAGCAATACAGCTGTCAGGCAGCCTAATAACCAGCGCTGCTGCACACAAGAAAATCCTCCCCTGTCACTGCACACTAACTGTACAGCACAATTGCTATCAGCACAAGCACAGAAGAACTTCTCTTTCCTGCCTAACTCTCTCCCTACTGATAAACAGCGTCAGCAACCTCTCCCTTCTGTTAATATCGGCAGAAGTAAAAAAGAGGTCGGCACTCAGGGCTTTTATAGACACTATGACGCCCCTCAAAGCAAGCCAATCACTGCAATGCCTTTCTCTAAGATGGTGGTGGACGCTGCACATCTCATTGCCCACACTGTACGTCCTTGCTCATTTGGCTGAAAAAAGGCGCCTGCAAGCTTTATGGGAAAACCGACTTGGTTGCTGGGTCGACGTCCGCATGGCCGACTGCACGCTATGGTCGGGTTTCGGCCAACGAAACCTGACTTTGGTGAAAGTCGGTGACTTTTGAATCTGACCGACCTGTTTCGCTCAACTCTATTGAGCACAGGCGCCGGCTGACAAGAGACTACTTCTCCAATCAGCGGCTCCTGCTATCTCTGTTATCAGTGACAGCAGACATTAGCCTGATGAGAGGAGTAGCCTTTCATTACCAGTGCATGCTGACCTGCCGTAAGCTTTCTACTGTGGGTCACAGCTGCAGGTCACAGTTTCTCTGCGGGGTCACACTGACATTTGTCCAGGCACACATCTTACTATATTGAATAGTATTAAAGAGTTTTTCTACAAATTAAAAATGAGTACTAAAGAAACCCTGCTCAAATTAGAAAGGATGATCTTCTGTTCATTTGTCACCTCAACTGTCTGTTGAACCTAATCTCTGGCCTCAGCAGCCACATGCCACATATGCAAAAAGTACCTCCAAACCATGACCAGACCACATATTACGAACACACAGTTACCGAATATTACCACATGCACACATACAACCACACCATGACCAGACCACATATTACCACCACAAAGTGACTGAATAATACCACATAAAAGGGCCAAATATGATCACACCATGAAAAGATCACATATTACCACCACATAGTGACCAAATAATACCACATAAAAGGGACAAATACTGCCACATTATGATCAGACCACATATTACAGAATTGCTGCCAGTACAGTTTGCTCTCAGAAAAGGGTCATCTAGCTGGGTCAGAAGTAGAGAGGGCAAAAACTGGACAAAATCACAAAAAATGATGTAGCCAAGGTTAAAAGCAGGAGAATGAAGGAATAATCAGAGGGTTAACAGAAGGTTAAGTCAGTCTATAGTCAGCAACAGGTATCAAAATCTAGGTCAGGTAGTAGAGAATTATCAGACCACATATGAAAATGTTCTTGACTGGATCGTTCCTGCATCACCCAACATTGCCCACCCAGCCATAGAAGGATATGCTGTAGGAGTGGATAAAGACATGGATGTAACAAGTCAGGGACACACTCACTGTACAAAAATACGGACCATATTTTACGGCCGTATTACGCCAAAATGTTGCAGGCACAACAATCCGTATTTCATGCGTTTTCAGGGTGCGGCCGCGTATTTAGCGCATGTAAGCATCTGTATGCAATCCATATGCATCCTATAGCGTATTTTTCTCGCAACCTTGCAAAAATGGACATTTAACGGTTTTTAGGCCTGAAGCTCATTCAAATCATCATCAGCAAGGCTATTTTTTGCCTCTGCATCTGGTTGCAACCCCCAGTCTTGCCATTTTTGTGGTCTGCTTGTGTTGGAGGGCTGCTGCATGTTTGCCAACATCTCTGAGAGTCTGCAGTTCACCCCAAATGATAGAGTGTTGTACAACTGGGTTTTGTCCCACCGCTTTGGCCAGCCTTACCCAGTGATCATTGATCCGCGCAGGAGGAGGCGAATGTGGGCTTGTCCGCATTTGAGACAACCACTCAATAAAGGCCATTTTCACCGGCTGTATGCATGTCTGCAGCCTCTTTCATATTATTTTGTCCAGTTTTGTCTGATGGCCATTCCCAGATGTTAGGTTTTGTGGGAGATTGAGCGGCCAGGGATCATGTAACAGGATGCGGAAAGCACAGGAGCTACTTCTCCTTACGCAACCGTCTGGATTTCTTACCTACATACTGTCTATTGATGATGTGTTTTACCACTAGTTTCCATTTACCCTTATGGCTGTTGCAGAAATATCCTCATAATCTAGCCCATATATGACCTTCAAATATCTGAACAATGATATGAATATTGACATTAGAGTAAAATGGTGCTTGGCCTACATGTAACTTATGACTGTTTTGACATTCAGTCATGTAAGGGTTATGTATAGTGTGTTTGTTAATCTTTGTGCATGTGCATTGATTGTTCTCTGTACATTGGGTTACTAGTCACTTCTTAACTACTGGCATATCCTATTCCGCACTCCATCTGCATTTTTCTATGGGGACGTCTAATATCTCTACCATTGTTCGTGATACATGCTTACAACTGTGTTACATACTTCATCAACTGGTGATGGCTGAGCCAAAGATGGAAGAGTGGAAGACGATTGCCAGGGGATTTGAGGACCAATGCAACTTCCCATATTCTCATAGTCTCTGTCTGGTGTTAATAGTCATAACACATGTGTTTGTGTTTGAGTACAAAGAAGTAATGAAAAAATGCTCCAAACTTTTACAAAACTAGATATGTATATGTGTAAACTGCTACTTGAGGTAGTGACTACCATATTAGCTTCATATGGTATATTTCGTTACAGCACAATAGTGTAAGTGTGAAGTCTTACACAAGAAAAAAAATAAGGCATGACAACATTACAAATTGTTCCATACATAATAGTTTGTAAAGGCCAAAACCAATAGTGACTATGGGTAATGCTGATCATATGCTACACATATGTTTGGTTGACAAGATTATACTACTTTAAATATGCAGTAGCCAACATAGAGTGAAATTACATTTAACCAAATAACCAACTTTCACTAATACTAGTGAGCACCATATCTGCCCCATATGGTTAGGTTGTAGGACTAGACTAATGCAATGATGCATTAGCCAACAATTTTTAACAGGGATGGGGACAAAATAACAAACATTGGTAGAAATTATAATATCTAACTAAATAATATTTTCCCATATCCCACATACCAGCAGCTAAGTACAATATGGTATTTGTAGGCATTCAGATTAGTGCAAATATGTGTTACACAACATGTTAAAATAAATGATAAAAAAAAATACCATTTCTCGCAATAGGAGCAGATAATGAAAATAATATAGGTTGACTATGCCTAGTGAAGAGCATATTGCTAGCATATGTTGTTGATAGGCATCTAAATGACTGCTAATGTCTTAGACACAATAGGAGTTTAAAGTACTGTAAATATAAAACCATGACTAACTGGTTTTTCAATCAAAAAATATAATTTACATACAAAATCACAGCTGGTGGTATGTGGGTGGTGGGGTTGGCGGCTTCCCAGCATCTCTTTGTGGTTGGGTTGGATCACCACCTTGAGCATCACTCAGTTGGGGTAGATTTTCAGGCCCCTGAGCTAACATCTGGCCATGGTCAGGTTGGTGTGTGGGCACATTGCCATACAGATAAGATTATATTCCTGTGTAAGATGATACCCACGAGAATCATACCCCCCAATATGACCATGTTGAGCACATCCAGGTTGGGACCAGCCTGCAACACTGGATCTGTACAAGTGGTCATATTGGGAAGTTGGATTATAGGCAGCCATTTGACCCTGTTGTTGCCAACGTTGTTTCGGTGGGGGAATGGGTAGAGGTGTAGGCGCCCGTGCAGGAGGCTCATCAGATCTGTTGGAAAAGGAAAGGGGATTAGAACATGTTTGAGAGATGACCCTAAACTGCATATGTGGTATGTGATGTGATGTATGTACTTACGGTTTGAGATCCAGAATAGGTGCAAGAAAACCCAGCCTGTCTAAGTAAATGTACTTTTGCTTTCTGGGTGCTGCTAACCCACTCTTGGCCCTCTGCTGGCGTTGCTGCCTGTATTGGTCGCGGCTGCTTCTCCATCTTCTCATAACATCATCCACTGCAATGAGACATATAATGTAACCATTTAGCTAGCTGGACAAAGCATAATTATTCTACATACACGTTATATAGTCATGGGGGTCTAGTAGGATTGGACTATACTACAAATTTGGCGGATAAAATAAGAGAAAAAAATGGGAGGCTAATTCTGCGCTGGAACTACGCTGTGAGCATTAAGAAAATTGTGAAAAAATCATGTAACTTACTGATTCGCTGATGCTTCTCGCGTGAGCTGTCACCAAAGTGGTGAAACATCTTCTCACAGATGCGCCTCCATGCCACCTCTTTCCTTGCGCGATCCGCATAATGTTCATCTCTTTTGTGGCACATTTCGGCCCTCTCCTGCAGCAAGAGTCTCAACATCTCCACATTGATCTGGGTAGGCATCATGGCCGACTCCGTGGAGGCATCCTTCGGGGATGTCTAGCGCTCTTTTTGAGCTAATTTGCATGTGTCAGCTTCCTCCTACATGTGTTGCACCATTTCCTGTGAGCTGCAGAAGTCTTCCGTATTTCTCGCAAGTCAGACGCCGGGTCTGTGTGTAATCCGTTGTTTTCTCGCACCCATAGACTATCATTGGCGTACAACGGGCGTAATACACGTACAATCGCAGCATGCTGCGAGTGTCTCGCACCGTAAGATACGGCCGAGAAAAATACGCATGATCAGAGCTACCCCATAGAGAAATATTGGTCCGTGTGTAATGCGTGGTTTTCACGCCTCTCACTCGTCCGTATTCCTACCTAATGTGACGCCGACCTAAGGCTGTATATTGAAGTTTTTGAAAATGGGAGTGTGAGGAGGAACAGCATGAGAGAGGCCAAGTTAAAGAGAGTCACACATAAATTTATGCTGCTGCTTACCTGTGTTTGTCTCACACTAGAGCTAGATTCACATCTAAACTGCCCAGTAGTGCTGAATTGACCTCCATGCTGTTTTTGCTTTTGAATATGTGCTACAAAGAGACAAGAGCCTGAACACCTCTGTTCTGTACACTGTGTGCATAAATATCAGGCCATTTGTATTTTTGATAATTTGTCTTATTATTGAACAATGATAGCGCCACCAGGTTAATAAACTTAAAACCTGAATATTTAAGAAAGTAAAGTGATTTTTCATCTTTTTTAGGAGAATATGTACAGTATGTGTGCAGAATTATTGTGAAACTAAATACAAAAACTTAAATTATCCAATATCAATTATTTGTTGTCATCTGTTAAAGTGAGAATAATAAATACAAACAACGTAAAATTTTTAAAAAATATATATATTTCTGGCATGCAGGCTCTAATGCTCAGTGTGCTGACAGTCAGTGTCAGGGATGCGGTTACAGCCTCAACTCTCTATGAATAGAGAGGTGACTGAACTGTGGTCGCCACATCTCTATGACTGAAAAAGCGAACGTGCCGTGAAGAATAAAGTTAATTTCTGCTGGTTAATAACGTAATTTTTCATGACATGTTTCCTCTAACACGACCTTAACTATTAAAGTGAAACCAGATTCTGAACTTGTGAAATAAGATTATATTTCCAATTCACTTAGATTGTAAACTATCCCTCTCATATATATTTATATATCTATTTATATAATTGCCTTGTAATGTTTTATTTCCTGTTCTGTCCAGATGTCACCGCATCCCAGAATTCTAAGCGGAGGAAGTTCACCAACCGCCATATTGGACACCCAAGTGAAGGGTGTCTCAATATGGAAACTACTGCTGGTACCAATCTATTGTGCGGTACTACCAGCGGAACACTGTTGCACCACACACACACACTCTATACGCCGTACGCACCACACAGTCACACACACACTCACACACATGCACACTCACACTCACATTCTCACACACTCACACATGCACACTCACTCTCACACTCACACACTCACATGCACACACACTCATTCACTCACACTCACTCACACTCATACACTCACACTCAAAAACTCATACTTTCACACTCTCACTCTCACACTTACACTCCACACTCACTCTAACTCTCACTCTGACACTCTCACTCGCACACTCAGACACTCACTCTCACACTGTGAAGATAATGAAAAGAGAACTCGGCACTCAACTTAGCGAAAAGGGTAAATATTTATTGTAGTCCACGGTAGTGAAACGTTTCGGTCCTAAATTTCGGACCTTCATCAGCCACATTAAGTACCGGGAGGGGGTAGAAATACCCAATTCAGAGGTAAGCCGTAGATACTGTTGGGATCAGGTAGATCTCCAAAGTAAGGGTTAAAGGTGAGTATCTGGGTGAGAGTTTTAAGTCAGGTCTCCGCTGCATGCCGATGGGAGGGACGCGGTATCCGCCGCTGGTCCTTGTGCACCTGACTTAAAACTCTCACCCAGATACTCACCCACCTTTAACCCTTACTTTGGAGATCTACCTGATCCCAACAGTATCTACGGCTTACCTCTGAATTGGGTATTTCTACCCCCTCCCGGTACTTAATGTGGCTGATGAAGGTCCGAAATTTAGGACCGAAACGTTTCACTACCGTGGACTACAATAAATATTTACCCTTTTCGCAAAGTTGAGTGCCGAGTTCTCTTTTCATTATCTTCACGGTGTAGGAACCTACTCTGGCACCTTTCAGGCTGTGCACACGATTTATCTTTATACACTCACTCTCACACTCACACACTCACATTCAAACTCTCACACTCACACACTCACACTCTCACATTCACTCTCACACTCACTCTCACTTTCACACTCACACTCTCACACTAACACACTCACACTCACACACTCTCACACTCACACACCCTCACACTCACACACTCTCACACTCACACTCACGCAGCCTCTTGGCAGTACCACTAGTTGAACACAGTCGCACTGTTCCTGTGTGAATTCCGCGCAAGTGCAGTGAATAATTTGGCTGATGCGTGATGTGTCTACAGGCAGAGTAAGCCGATCACATTAAAGGGGTTTTCCCATGAACGAAAGTTCATTTTAAAAATTGTCTATGTCTGACCGTATCCGGAACATACCACATTTCCTGGGCAGGGGAGGAAGCAAAAGACAATACTGATATTACAGCAGGGGATCACAGAGGATTCATTTTGTGAGGTAAAATATTTCACTGCCTGTTTTTAAACAATATTTTACCTCACAAAATGTATTCTCTGCAATCTCCTGCAGTAATGTCAGTATTGTTTTTTGCTTCCTCCCCTGCCCAGAAGCTGTGGTATGTTCTGTACACGGTCAGACACAGGGGTGAGAGAGACAGAGCACAGGGAGGATACAGCTCAAACAGGACAGCACATTATTACTGTATTATTATTCATTGTTATAGCGCCATTTATTCCATGGCGCTTTACATGTGAGAGGCGGAGAGTATGGACAAGTACAATAAATATGAGCAATACAGGACACACATAAGTACAGAAGGAGAGAGGATGCTGCCTGCAAAGGCTCACAATCTATAGGGGATGGGTGAGGATACACTAGGAGAGGGTAGAGCTGGTCGTGCGGCAGTTCAGTAGACTGAGGATCACTGCTAGTTGTAGGCTTGTCGGAAGAGGTAGGTCTTCAGGTTCTTTTTGAAGGTTTCCATGGTAGGGGCGAGTTTGATGTGTCTTGGGGTAGAGAGTTCCAGAGTAGTTGGGAGGCACGGGAGATGTCCTGTATGCAGTTGTGGGAAGAAGAGATAAGGGGAGAGTAGAGAAGGAGATCTTGAGAGGATCGAAGGTTGCGTGAGGGTAAGTAACGGGAGACCATGTCACAGATGTATGGAGGAGACAGGTTGTGGATGGCTATGTATGTCATAGTTAGGATTTTGAACTGGTGCCTCTGGACGATAGGAAGTCAATGAAGGGCTTGGCATAGGGGAGAGGCTGGGGAATAATGGGGAGACAGGTGGATTAGTCGGGCAGCAGAAAGTAGGATGGATTGGAGTGGTGCCAGAGTGCTGGAGGGGAGGCCAGAGAGTAGGAGGTTGCAGTAGTCAAGGCGGGAGATGATAAGGGCATGCACTAGTGTTTTTGTGGTATCGTGGTCAAGGAATGCACGGATCCGGGAAATATTTTTGAGTTTGAGACGGCAGGAGGAGGCTAGGGTTTGGATATGTGGCTTGAAAGAAAGGGCAGAGTCGAGGATCACCCTGAGGCACCGAGCATGCGGGATCGGGGAAAGTGAGCAGCCATTGACATTGAGGGATAGGTCTGGTGGAGGCGTAGAGTGAGATGGGGGGAAGATGATGAATTCTGGTTTGTCCATGTTCAGTTTTAGAAAGCAAGCAGAAAAGAGAGCTGAAATAGCAGACAGACAGTGTGGGACTTTTGTCAGTAAGGAGGTGAGGTCAGGTCCAGATAGGTAGATCTGCGTGTCATCGGCATACAGATCGGCAAACCGTGGGATTCTTTGAGCTGTCCCAGGCCGAGGGTGTAGATGGAGAAGAGTAGGGGTCCTAGAACTGAGCCTGGAGGAACACTGACAGAGAGGGGGCGAGGTGAGGAGGTGGTGTGGGAGAGGGAGACACTGAATGTTCGATCTGTTAGATATGATGAGATCCAGGATAGGGCCAAGCCTGTGATGCCCAGAGATGAGAGAATCTGGAGCAGGAGGGAGTGGTGCACAGTGTCAAAGGCAGAAGACAGGTCCAGGAGAAGGAGGACAGAGTAGTGTCGCTTGCTCTTGGCGGTTAGTAGGTCGTTGGTGACTTTAGTTAGGGCAGTTTCAGTTGAGTGATGCAGTCGAAAGCCTGATTGCAAATGGTCAAAGAGGGAGCAGGAGGAGAGGTGGGAGGACAGTTCGAGATATACATGCTGTTCCAGTAGTTTTGAGGCATAAGGGAGAAGAGTTATCGGGCGATAGCTAGACGCAGAGGATGGGTCAAGGGAGGACTTTTTGAGGATGGGTGTGATTGAGGCATGCTTGAAGGATGAGGGGAACACACCATTTGTAAGTGAGAGGTTGAAGAGGTGTGTTAGAGTAGGGATGAAGACTGTGTCGAGGTTAGGGATGAGGTGGGACGGGAGCAGGTCAAGTGTTCAAGTGGTGAGGTGTGATCTTGAAAGGAGGGTGGAGAGCTGATCTTCTGTCATGGTGGAGAAGTTGGTTTTGGAGGAACAGGGCTGAGCAGCTAAGAGGGGCATTGGGGCTGTGGGCCAAAGCTTTCCCTGATCGTATCAATCTTCTGCTTGAAAAAGGAGGCTAAATATTCAGCAGTAATGAGATGAGAGGGGGGAGGTGGTGGGGGAAGGAGTAGAGAATTGAAAGTGTTGAAGAGCTATTTAGGGTTGTGAGACAGGGAGGATATGAGGGATGAGAAGTAAGTTTGCTTGGCGGCAGTGAGTGTGGACTTGAAGCAGGTGAGGGACTGCTTGTATGCGGTTAAGTGCTCAGCAGAGTGGGATTTCTTCCATCTCTGCTCAGCAACCCTGGAAGCCCGTCTCAGTTCTTTGGTGAGGCTGGTCAGCCAGGGCTGTCTGTGCGAGTTTTGCTATGTGCGAGGGGGGCGGCCGAATCAAGTGCTGCTGTTATTGTGGTGATATAGAAGGTGGCAGCAGCATCTGTGTCATGAAGTGAGGCTATGTCTGTAAGAGGGAAGAGGGACTCAGAGAGCGATTGTAAGTTGAGGTGTTTGAGATTTCTGCGAGGATGAGTGAGTTTGTGGAGCAGGGGTTGCGTACTAGGAGAGGAGAGGAAAGAAAATGTCAGTAGGTTGTGGTCAGACAGGGGGAGGGGTGCGTTAGTGAGATTAGTAAGGGAGCAGATGCGGGTGAAGATAAGGTCCAGTGTGTGTGACCATTTTTGTGAGTGGCTGCAGAGGACCATTGAGTGAGGCAAAAGGAGGCAGGGAGCGATTAAAGGGTGGAGGCAATGGAGGTGGAAGTGTAAATGGGGATGTTAAAGTCACCCATGATGATAGTGGGGATGTCAGCAGAGAGGAAATGAAGCAGCCAGGTGGTAAAGTGGTCAAGAAAGGTGGAGATGGCTAGTTCTGGGGGGCGGTAGATGACAGCTAGCTGGAGGTTGGAAGGGGAGTAGATGCGGACGGAGTGCATCTCAAACGAGGGAAGAGTAGCGGAGGGTGGGAGAGGAAGTGGGGTAAAGGAGCAGGAATCGGAGAGGAGCAAGCCAACTCCTCCACAACGTTTGTTGCTGGGGCTGGGGGTGTGAGAGAGATGGAATCTGCCATAAGAGAGTGCAGCTGGAGAGGCTGAGTCAGAGGGGGTGAGCCAGGTTTCAGTGATAGCAAGGAAGGAGAGTTGGTGATGAAGAGGTCGTGGATAAATGACAGTTTATTGCAGACTGAGCGTGCGTTCCATAGAGCTCCAGGTAGGAGGATCGGAGGAGTGGGGGCTGGGTGAATGGTTATGAGGTTATCATGGTTGCAGAAACGTGTAGAGGATCGTGGCAGGGTGTTTGAAATGAGTGTGGGGATGTGTTGAGGAGGGTCAGGATTTGGGGATACGTCGCCAGCAATGAGGAGTAACAGACAGAGTGTTAGAAGGTGGGAGCAGGATAAGCCATGGTGTGGCCGTGTGTGTCTGGACAGAGAGGCTTGTGTGTGGAGGAACAGTTCTGAGGAGAGGGTGAGGTGGCTGGGGAGGATGGAGGGAGAAATGACTAGTTCCTTACTAGGTGGGGGGATTAATGGAGAGCGGGCAAAATAGAGAAGTATGGGGGTGAAAGTGAGAAGTAGTCGAAACATTGTTGTGGGGTTAGAGTGCGTTACCTTACGTCAAATTCCAGTCCAATTCTAGTCTAATTCAGAGTGTTGTAATTAGAAATCTGTAATTTGAAATATGGGATTTGAAATAAGCCTGTGCAGACTACGTCTGTGCAGACGCATGGCCCTGAATATATCTGGTACTGAGAGGAATCAGCTGTGAGGGGGGATGTGGGCGTGATTAGCTGCACCACATGTTCAGAGTTGCCCAAAGGTGTGAAAAAGGGGGGACGGACTGCACACTCAGAGATAAGGTACTGTCACACTAAACGAGATTGCTAACAAGATCGCTAATACGTCACCTATTTTATGACGCAGTAGCGATCTCGTTAGCGACGCAGCTGTGTGTGACATGTAGCAGCGATGTGGCCCCTGCTGCGATGTCGCTGATCGCTCATGAACGTTTTGAGCCGTTTTTTGGTCATTGGTGTCCCGCTGGTGAGCCTGAATCGCTAAGTGTGACACCCTTTATGAACGACTTCACCAGCGTCGCAGGTGGGACTAGGTTTTCCCAACGACCGCAGAGGTCGTTATACAGATCGCTGATGAGTTGTGTTTGGAATCTAGCGATCACATAGCAATCGCACCAGCGATCTCGCCAGGTCGTGTCGTTGTCGTGATCGCTGGTGCGATCGCTAAGTGTGACAGTGCCTATAGGCATGGAAGACACAGGAGGAATGGAGTACATTATGGATGGAGGAGATAGGGTAAGCAATGCATACCACGCAGAGTTAATGCAGTTCACAAAACACAATCAGGAATTTGGAAAAGCCTGGGAAATTTGGTGCATACCATGCAGAGTTAATGCAGTTCACAAAACACAATCAGGAATTTGGAAAAGCTGGGGAAATTTGGTGCATACAACGCAGAGTTAATGCAGTTCACAAAACACAATCAGGAATTTGGAAAAGCTGGGGAAATTTGGTGCATACCATGCAGAGTTAATGCCGTTCACAAAACACAATCAGGAATTTGGAAAAACTGGGGAAATTTTGGTGCATACCTGTGGGAAGGGAGAAACAGCTTGTTTAGATTGGTACAGATGATATTGCAGGAGCGATGAGTGGCCAAATGCATTCTAGAATTCTAGTCTAATTCAGAGTGTTGTAATTAGAAATCTGTAATTTGAAATATGGGATTTGAAATAAGCCTGTGCAGACTACGTCTGTGCAGACGCATGCCCCTGAATATATACATGAGGGGAGAACACAGTACAGGAAGGAGAGAGACAGCAGACAAGGGGGATATCACATGGGTAGACAGGTCAAAGAAGAGAGCACAGATGGGAGAAGTCAGCACATGGGGAAAGAGAGGGTGGATAGGTGGTTGAGCAAATGGGGGGAGAGATTCTCAATGCTGCAAAGCCTGCCCCCATCGTGACATTATCGCCTTCTCATGCGATAGCATCGGACCTCCATCTAGAATATATATATATATATATTTATATATATATAAATACTGGAACAGCACCAAGTAAGCCAAAGATGGGTTCAAGGCCTCCCAGACCACTGTTCTGTTGTCATTTAAATATCATGTACAAAAAGCAGGAATTAACGTTACCACACCAGATGGGCTAATAGAGTCGTTTTTTGGCATCTGAATTTTTTTGAGTGCTGCCTGCTTTTCTTACATGATATGTATGTACATACATACATACATACATGCGTGTATATATATTATTATTGAGCCACCCATCACCTTCCAATGTTTCATTGTGTCATTTAAGTCAGGTATGAAAATATAGATAAACAAATATACTACAAGTACAAAATAAATAATTTAAATCATAATGTACATATTACCATATATGCAGTAAAAGTGCTATCTGGCATAGTAAAAGTATATATACAGGGTGGGCCATTTATATGGATATACCTAAATAAATTGGGAATGGTTGGTGATATTAAATTCCTGTTTGTGGCACATAAGTATATGGGAGGGGGAAAACTTTTCAAGATGAGTTGTGACCATAACGGTCTTTTTGAAGTTGGCCATTTTGGATCCAACTTTATTTTTTCCAATGAGATGAGGGTCATGTGACACATCACACTTTGAGAATTTCACAAGAAAAACAATGGTGTGCTTGGTTTTAGCGTAACTTTATTCTTTCATGAGATATTTACAAGTTTATGACCATTTATAAAATGTGTTCAAGGTGCTGCTCATTGTGTTGGATTGTCAATGCAACCCTCTTCTCCCACTCTTGACACACTGATAGCAACACCGCAGAAGAAATGCTAGCACAGGCTTCCAGTAACCGTTCTTTTAGATGCTGCACATCTCGTATCTGAAGGAAATTGTCTGGCGAGCACATGGAGGGCTGTGAGGCCCTCCAAAGAAATGCCACCCCACACCATTACTGACCCACTGCCAAACCGGACATGCTGACGGATGTTGCAGGGAGCAGATCGCTCTCCACGGTATCTCCAGTCTCTGTCACATTTGTCACATGTGCTCAGTGTGAACCTTTCATCTGTGAAGAGCACAGGGCGCCAGTGGCGAATTTGCCAATCCTGGTGTTCTGTGGCAAATGCCAAGTGTCCTGCACGGTGTTGGGCTGTGAGCACAACTCCCATCTGTGACATCGGGCACTCAGACCATCCTCATGGAGTCAAATTCTAACCTTTTGTGCAGACACATGCACATTTGTGGCCTGCTGGAGGTCATTTTGCAGGGATCTGGCAGTGCCTCTCCTGTTCCTCCTTGCACAAAGGTGGAGGTAGCGGTCCTGCTGCTGTGTTGTTGCCCTCCTACGGCCCCCTCCACGTCTTCTGGTGTACTGGCCAGTTTCCTGGTAGCGCCTCCAGCCTCTGGACACTATGCTGACAGACACAGCAAACCTTCTTGCCACAGTTCGCATTGATTTACCATCCTGGATGAGCTGCACTACCTGAGCCACTTGTGTGGGTTGTAGAGTCCGTCTTGTGCTACCACAAGTGTGAAAGCACAACCAACTTTCAAAAGTGACCAAAACATCAGCCAGAAAGCATTGGAACTGAGATGTGTTCTGTGGTCCCAACCTGCAGAACCACTCCTTTATTGAGTGTGTCTTGATGATTGCCAATTGTCTATTCCATTTGCCCAACAGCATGTTAAATTGATCATCATTCAGTGTTGCTTCCTAAATAGACAGATTGATTTCACAGAAGTTTGATTTACTTGGAGTTATATTCTGTTGTTTAATTGTTCTCTTTATTTTTTTGAGCAGCATTATATATATATATATATATATATATATACATACTGTATATTACTGCATATATGGTATTATGTACAATATGATTGAAATTATTTATTTTTTACTTGTAGTTTATTTGTAAATCTATACTTTCATACCTGACTTAAACGACACAATGAGACATATTGGATGGTGATTGGTGGCTTATTAATAATAATAATCATAATAGAAATAATATTCATTCAGTTTAATTCACTCTGATTTTATGCACTTATTGAAGAACTATTATATTATGATTTTATTACAATAAGAATTTCACAGTGAGCACCCTTAAATACAATATAATTTAGATATCAAATAACAAATAAAGATCAATGTGTTTGTTGCAAAATATAAAGTTTGCTTTTAAAATGCCAGATAGCACTTTTATGATGTTTCACAGTTCAGTGCATTCTTAGGATTCATTTGGTATGTTCCCATCATATCGTTCTTTCTTTCTAAAAATCAAAGGGCCATTGTCTGATTCCTAAGTTATTAGATGACCTGCTCCTGATGCGCAACCTGTTGTCCGAAAGTTGGAGAAACCTTAGAATGAAACTATATACTGCAACATTCCTGAAGTAATTCACCAGAGCCATTTCAGCTTGATGATAGTACTTAAAACAGAGAACTCTCTGTATAGACAGACTAAAGAAATTTTGAAAAAAAAGAGAACAAAGAAAAGGAAAAAACTCAAGTACTGGAGCACTGCTCTAAAAAGCAAAAAGTCTGAATTGCTTCAAGAGATAGTATGGATGCTTTAAAACAGGAGAATTATGCTCTCTTACACGATGAATCGGATTTGGAAGAATATGAGAAAAGCAAAGTTATAACAGTGAAGTCTAATGGGTGAGTAATAACAAGTGCAGAAATAGCACAGAAGTTATAGATGTAGAAATGCTAAATACGTAGTTTGGTACAATGTGAAGGGATAAGACTTTACTTGTTTTATGTAGCATTACATAATACTGCAGAAAAATCTACAATATCTTAACTCAAGATGCAGAAACAACATACAAAACACAGTCAGATAGATAAATAGATGATAGATAGATAGATGATAGATAGATAGATAGATAGATAGATAGATAGATAGATAGATAGATAGATAGATAGATAGATAGATAAGACAAAAAAATAGGCAGCACTCCTCAGAATCAATAGCAGTTGTGGATTTTATTAGACCCACATCTCAGGGCAACGTTTCGGCTACAATTAGCCTTCCTCCAGCCTATGCTGCTTCAATTTTTTTTGAAATAGATAGATAGATAGATAGATAGATAGATAGATAGATAGATAGATAGATAGATAGATAGATAGATAGGAGATAAATAGATGAATACATAGATATAGAAAGTGTTAACCTGAAATTATATTCATTATACTAATATTTATGGAAGCATTCTCTATAAACATTGATTCTCTGGAGCGTTCTGCAGTCTGATGATGTTAAGTACTGTTATTTTGCTTCGGAATTATGCTCCTATTGACATTTTAAATGTTGCTAATTATAATTAATATGCTGCATAATAAGTGAAGAAATCTTCGGTTTATTGAGTAAACAGCAATTAACTTTTATTTTATTCTCTAAAGCGAATAATCAATTTTATTACGATGGAATATTAAAATATAAGTGAAAAAATAATAGATAATTAGTGTATGTTTGGGCTGTAACAATGAATGCAATGTTATTCATCTAGTTACTAGTATGTCATTATCCTATGCTTTTATCCTAAGTCATATTACAAGACTCGTTAAAGGGTTGATTGTGACTTGTAGGATCGCTACTTCCAATAGGTGGCGCTATAGAGTACAAGTCTCTTTGTTTGAAGAGGCAATTTGCATATTAAAATTTCCCAGAGGAGCATTGCACGGCGAATAAAGCCTCCTTACCTTGACACGCCAGAGCTGGTATGTCACTACTCCACAAGGAGTAACCTTACCCCCAGACCCCAGTCCAGAGCCTCTCATCTAGCCAAATCAGATTTTCCTACTTTGCACTGACGAGGACCAACAGTCCGAAACACCGTGTCTGCAAATGGAGAATCTGATTTGGCTTTTATCCTAAGTCATATTACAAGACTTTTAAAGGGTTGATTGTGACTTGTAGGATCGCTACTTCCAATAGGTGGCGCTATAGAGTACAAGTCCTCTTTGTTGAAGAGGCAATTTGCATAGTATGTCATTGGCATCCATTCTTTGTAATGATTAGCATCTTATTTACTTCATATGCTTGGAAACACACACAACATACTTATTTATGGTTGGGTTTTAGAACTATAAAAGAAAATCTATTTTCTATTAGAATTGGATTTTATTATGCGCAGCCTACATCTTTTAAGGGATATTAAGACAAACTTTAAAATATTGAAAACTATATTTCTATGTCTAAGTTCTTGTTGCTGTTTTTGTCATGGTTTTGCCATTTTTTGCCAAGAATTTTTAGGTTTTAATTAAAGTATAGGTCTCAATAAAGAGTACCAATGTATGTCTGTTATTTGTAGGACATTTGCAACATATTTTTTAACCCCTTTACCCCAATGGTTGTTTGCACCTTCATGACCAGGCCAAATTTTACAATTCTGACCAGTGTCACTTTATGAAGTAATAACTCTGGAACGCTACAACGAATCCCACTGATTTTGAGAATTTCTTTTCGTTACATATTGAACTTCATGATAGTGGTAAAATTTGTTCTATGTTTGTGAAAAAAAACGAAATTTGGCAAAAATGTAGAAAATTTTGCAATTTTCACATTTTAATTTATATGCCCTTTAATCAGAGAGTTATATCACACATAATACAGTATTTTTCAGATTATAAGACGCACTTTTTTTCCCCCAAATTTGGGGGGAAAATGCGGGTGCATCTTATAATGTGGATATACCTTACTGGCCGCAGTGAAGCAGGATCCCAGGGTCGCTGCTGGAGCAGGAAAGAGTGGAGCATTGCTGCAGGCCGCAGGCTGGGATGAGGGGGTGTTCGGATGTGCGGCGCGCTAGTGCGGGTGTCCAGTGCTGTGGGGGCTGTGCTGACATTTTGTGAAAGGCCAGAGCCCTGCAGTTCCATAGTTTCCTATGCAGTGGACTCCAGAAAAATGGCAGCTAGGTGCGGAGCATGCGCAGATGGAGATCTCGGCACCCAGATCTTGGGAGATGAGATCTCAGCGCTGCTCCTCTTCTTCCCAGACCCATAACTTTTTTATTTTTAGGTCAAAATGGCCAAGTGAGGGCTTGCGTTTTGCGGGAGGAGTTGTACTTTTGAATGACACCATTGGTTTTACCATGTCGTGTACTCGAAAACGGAAAAAAAATTCCAAGTGAGGTGAAATTGCAAAAGAAAGTGCAATCCCACAGTTGATTTTTGGGGTTTATTTTACATCATGTTCACTAAATGTTAAAACTAACCTGACATTATGATTCTCCAGGACAATATGAGTTCATAGACATCAAACATGTCTAGGTTCTTTTTTATTTAAGTGTTGAAAAAAAATCCAAATTTGTTAAAAAAAGAAAATTCCGCCTTTTTCAGATACCCATAGTCTCTCCAATTTTCATGATTTTGGGTTTGGTGAGTGCTTATTTTTTGCTTGCCAAGCAAATGTTTTTAATGATACCTTTTTGGTGCAGATGCGATTTTTTGATTGCCTGTTATTGCATTTTAATGCAATGTTGCTGCAACCAAAAAAAAAGGGTTAATAGCTGCAGCTGGATCCCGATTCCACCTGCAGCTGTTCCAGGCACATGTCAGCTGTTCAAAACAGCTGACATATGCTGGGAAAGATGTGGGCTCACATCAAAGGGAGGGAGTCTGACATTGGCGTACTATTATGCCTGTTGTCGGAAAGGGGTTAAAATGTGTTGTGTAATCTATCCTGAGTACATAAATACCCCATGTGTGGTGAAAAACTTCTGTATGGACTCAGAAAGGAAGAAGTGATGTTTTGGAACACAGATTTTGATGGAATAGTCTGCAGGTATCATGGCTTTTGGAGAGCCCCTGATGTGCCTAAACAGAGGAAACCCCCATAAGTGACCCCATTTTGGAAACTACATCCCTCAAGGAATGTATCTAGATGTGTGGTGAGAACCTTCAACTCCAAGGTGCTTCACAGAAGTTTATAACGTAAAGCCTTGAAAATAAAAATATCAAATATTTCCCACAAAAAAGTTTTTTTTTAGTCCCAAGGGTATTTTCACAAAGGTAACAGGACAAAAAGAACTAAAATTTGTAGTTCAACTTCTCCTGAGTGTGCTGATACCCCATATGTGGTTGAAAACTACTCTTGAGGCATAGTGGAAAACTCAGAAGGGAAGAAGTGCCATGTTGGAATTCAGATTTTGCTGGACTGGTTTGATGGTGCCATGTCACATTTGCAGAACTCCTGAGGTGCAAGAGTAGCAGAATCCCCCATTAGAGATGAAAAACATTCTCCAATATCAAAATCGGCACAAACGTAGCACATTCAGATTCGTGTTCGCTTTCACAAGCATTTTTACTCAAAATCGGCAAAAGTCGGTCACAGTTTGGTAAACCATTGCATTTCCACTAATGCATTTGTTTTTACTTTGGCTTGGATAGTGTTGCTGTATGATGAGTGGGGTGTATGGGCGGACATATTTGATGAGGGGAGGGGGTGTGAAAAGGTTAGAGGAACGTCTGAAGAGATTACAGGAGCGGCATGTGCTTTTTTTTCCCTTAACTTCCTGTGTGTTGATTCTGGCAACCAATCAGGGTGCATAAACCATCCACAACGTCATGACACAAGTTCTTCTGTGATTGGCTGGCCATATAAAAGCAGACATCTTGGTTTACTGGTGCAATTTGCTCAGTCTCACAGTGCAGTGCAGTGTCATGGTGAGGTCGTTACTGCGGTAGTGCTGGTGCTGAAAGTGAACTTGTCAGTGAAGTAGTTAGGATCCTGTCATGTGTGAAATCGATCTTCCAGCATTGAAGTAGATTGTGCAAAAACTGTGCGTGTCAGTCTCCGGAAGCCCCATTTGCTACTGCAAATCGTTTGTCTTAAAACTGTGTTTCAGTGGCAAATCAGAAGGCCAGATTTTCAATTAAAAATGTTAGGCCTAATAAAATAGTGCTGCATTGAGCCCCAATTAGCTTCTCCAGATAGTTTGTGCTAAAACTGTATTTCAGTGGCAAATCTGAAGGACACATTTCCACATAAAAATCGTTGGGCCAAATATAGTGGTGCATGCACGAGGCCTAGTTACCTATTCCAAATCGTTTGTGCTAAAATTGTGTTTCAGTGGCAAATCAGAAGGCAAGATTTCCATGTGAAAATTGTAAGGCCTAGTATAGTGGCACAGCCACGAGGCTCAATTAGCTACTACAAATCATTTGTACTAAAACTGTGTTTCAGTGGCAAATCAGATGGCGAGATTTCCACTTAAAATCATTAGGCCTAATATAGTTGTGCAGCCACGAGGCCCAATTACCTGCTCCAAATCGTTTGTGCTAAAACTGTGTTTCAGTGCAAATCAGAAGGCCAGATTTCCACGGAAAAATTGTGAGGCCTAATATAGTGGTGGAGCCACGAGACCCTATTACCTACTCGTAATCGTTTGTGCTAAAAATGCACTTCAGAGGCAAATAAGAAGGCCAGATTTCCATTTAAAAATTATTATGCCTAATAAAGCGGTGCTGCCACGAGGCCTGATTGCCTACTCCAAATCATTTGTCCTAAAACTGTATTTCAGTAGCAAATCAGAAGGCCAGATATCCACTTAAAAATCATTAGGCATAATAAAGTGATGCAGCCTTGTGGCCCAATTAGCTACTCCAAATCATTTGTGCTAAAAACTGTGTTTCAGTGGCAAATCAGAAGGCCAGATATCCACTTAAGAATCATTAGGACTAATATTGGGTTGCAGCCACGAGGCCCAATTACCTACTCCAAATGGTTTATACGAAAACTTTGCTTCAGTGGCAAATCAGAAGGCCAGATTTCCACTTAAAAATTGTTAGGCCTAATATACTGATGCAGCCACGAGGCCCAATTAGCTACTCCAAATCGCTTGTGCTAAAACTGTGTTTTAGTGGCAAATCAGAAGGCCAGATTTCCAAATCATTAGGCATAACAGTGTTATTTAGACACACTATCTAGGAAAATAAATAGTGATTGTTTATTTGGTGACAGGTGACTGACAGCTGTGGACCTAAGGTTGTGAAACTCAGGGTACAATAGAGAAAGGCTACTTTCAATATGAGTGGGAAAAAGCGAGGTCATGGTGGAAGGGGGAATAGGCTTGGTGTTCGATGTGTACGTGGAATAGATGTTATTGTAAATGAATGCTCAACTGAGCAAAAACCGTCTCGTCCTATCCAAAGACCACTGAAAACATATGTTACTGGCCAGGCTGCTCAACCACCTTTGTTTGGTAGGCATACAGCGGTACGCTTTGTAGATGAGGCTCAGAAAGAGCATGTGCTGCAGTGGATGACAAGCACGGCATCAAATGGCCTCTCCTCCTCTTCCTCCACCTTAACATCACACACAGTACAATCCTCAGAGGTGGCACCCTAATCACCCTTGTTTTCCCCGTGTCAAAAATTTCCAAATGCCCAACTGACTGTGGGGAACCTCAGATAGGCCATTCTGAAGAGCTGTTCACACATTCTATTCCATGGGCATCAGAAGTCTGCTCCAAAGATTCACAGAATCAAGAGAAGGAATCATCTGCACTGATGCCCAAAATTTTTTCATGTTGGATTCAGTGTTGGACAAAGTAGGGTCAGAGCAGAATCCAGATTCTCCTCATCTGACGTTAACCACCAACAGTGACTCAGATTCCAGAGGTGCAAGTGGACTGTACTGTGGTGTCGGAGCAGGAAGAGGAGGAGGATGCCTCTCAGTGTGAGGAGTGTGAGAACAGAGAGAATGATGATGAGGTCGTAGATCACTCTTGTTGTGAACCCATAGGTATCGCAGCTAAGTAGCTCTGCAGAGGAGGTGAAGAAGGAGGAAGATGAGGCGGTAACGTTGTGGTTTCCCAAACAGACATAAAGTGATGCAACCACGACAAGCACTGCATCCTCAGCCCCAACTTTGTTGTGGCCAGCACCGGTCATGAGTGTGCAATTTGAAGGGGTGTCAAGTATTCCCTAGTCTGGGCATTTTTTGAGACTGCAAAGGATAACCCAACTGTTTTCACTCAAATTTGCAAAAAAAAACAGTAGAGGCAAAAATTGCAATAATTTGACAACTACATGCATGAACCAGCACATGTTCGGTCAACATGCCTTAGTGTGGGAATCTCACTGCGCTAAAATGCGGACTAGCGGGCCTCGCCAACCACTGGCCAGCCCATCAACCCCATCTGCTGCTTCTTACTCCTCCGTCGCCATTCCAAGTCTTCTCACATAGGTCTCCAGCTGCAAAAACTACAATTGTTTATCCACACCCCCTAAAGAAGCAGGGTGAAATGTGGGCATCAGGGCCCAGAGGTGGAATCTCTTTTGCACTCTTTGAAATAGCGGCTGTGCTACATTGAGGTATATCTCTTCTGACATAAGCAGCTATTGATACATATATATTGTTAAGGATGTAGCTGTCTACATTTTAAATATGTTAGTTGGGCACCACCATGTGGCTGATTATGAAAACTACACTTGACTTTGCATGAATTAATTTTCTTATTTGCCACTTTAGCTAATTGTCTTTGGTAGTCGTTAGGCATCACAGGCCACTGTTTGAACATTTATTTTGGAAAGAGTTCAGTTACAGACCTGATTTTTTGTTGCCAGCAGTTTCAAAAGCTAATGATTTAGCAAGTGCACAAGAACTGTTATATATACTGTATTTTAGCACTGGCACTTTAGATTTTGGCAATTTTATATCTTTTTGGGATTTATGCAAGATTGATATCCATTCCTCACTGCTATCTATTTATATATTTTGAGAGTGTTTTCCAGCTCCGCTTTATCCTTACACCTTTTTCTGTATTTTTAACTATGTCATTATTTTAATCATGTAAAAATAAAAATTAATAATTTTATTCCAACTTATTTTGTCACTTCCAATTTTTTCACACAGGCACCTAAAAATTTAGATTCCTGTGGCAAACAATTTTTGTTTATGAATTATTTACCCACCACAGACGGGGTGAGTGAGAGCCGGTCAGCTGTTATGATTAGACATGCAGCTTTTGTGTCACCTAGCACTACTCATCTTTGTGAATCGACCATAACATCTCCGCCTGCACCTCACTCACAGTCCAGCAGTTTGTCCTGTTCTCCGTACTCTGCCGTCTCTCAGCACAGCAGCCAGCCCTTGGTCTCTCAGCTGTGGTCACTTAAAAGAATGTTTTCTCCTTCACATGGCAAAGTTAAGAGCTTGAACGCCACCATCTCCAATCTGTTGGCCATGGAAATGCTGACTTTCTACCTGGTGTATACAGATGTTTTCATAAAGTTAATGACCGTCACAGTCCCCCAGTACCAGTTGCCCAGTTGCCATTACTTCTCTAAGAAAGGTATGCCTGCGCTACACTAGCATGTCACCGACAACATCTTCCATTCCCTGAAAAAATCTAAGTCTGCAAGGGTGCATTTCGCATTACATCTCGCTGACAGTGCACTGGGTGACTATGACGGCTGTGGGGGCACACATCCAAGAGGCTGCTCCACAAGTCTTGGAATGCCAAGGTTTGTGGGAAAAACCTCTGTATCTAACAGTTCCTCCACTGCTTCGGCCTCCTCCACCTTCTCTAGGGCCTCTGTCTGTACCCCCAACCTCTCCCTTAATCAGACAACAGTGCAGATAGAATCTCCCCCACCTCCATACTGTGCAGCTATGGCTCACCGCAATCAGGCTGTGTTTAAATGAATATGCCTTGGAGATCGCAGTCACAGAGCTCATGAGTTGTGAACTGGTATCCAGGCTAAGTTAGAGCGATAAGGGTTAAACTCAACCATAAATGCCACAACATCTTAGGCCTACATCAATTAAAACTTAAATATAAGAGGCTAAGTGTGGCTATTAGAATATGGGGACACATCTATAACAACAACAACACTGACCATCTGAATGGAAAAATTGATGTACTAGTCCATGTAAGCTGCAAAACTTTTATTAGAAAAATCACAATACAGGAAAAGTGGTAATTGGAGTGAAAACACCATTGCAAGTGTAGACATGACACATAAAGTTTAAAAACAATCGCAAGGGGCACATCACCCCCTAACAGCCTTCAACTATGGTACAAAAAATAATGTAAAGTAGTATCCTATCACAATTGCCAACGTCAAGGCATCAAATAATTGTGATTTTTCTAATAAAAGTTTTGCAGCTTACATAGACTAGTACATCAATTTTTCCATTCAGATGGTCAGTGTTGTTTAAGTTAGAGCGATGTCTGTGTCCACTAAACCTGGAGCCAGTGAAGGCCGTGTGCGATAGCGGTGCAAACCTGGTGGCAGGCCTACACCGTGACAACCTCACACCTGTGCCTTGCATGACTCATGTCCTCAACCTGGTAATACAGTAACTTTTCCAACACTATCCCAGCCAGGATTAGACATGCATTAGTTATCGCACAAAGACCACGTGGGATAACGGTGCAAACCTGGTGGTGGCCCTGCACCGTGACAACCTCACACATGTGCCTTGCATGGCTCATGTCCTCAACCTGGTGGTACAGCAACTTTTCCGCCACTATCCCGGCCAGGATTCACTGTTGCAGAAAGCACGGTCGCTGTGTGCTCACTTCCGATGATCGCACCCCGCAGAGTCTTTCTGCCTTCTGGTTAACTATTTGATTAGTGATGTTCCGAAATGTGGGAATTCCATTCTGCACATGTTGCAGCAGCTGTGGCAGCAGCGACGACCCCTGGTCCCCTCTCTGTTGTCCGTGGTTGGCTGAAGGGAACAGAGGAAGCAACCTCGCCACCAACACAGCATGGACTTGGACCTCATGGAAGGGTCCCACACATGAGCGCCTTCTTGCTGCACTATCTTCAACACAATGCTGGTATTCTTAGGGTTATAAATAGTGCTGACTACTGGGTTGCCACTCTGTTCGATCCACGGTACAGGAGTAAATTTAGTCAGAGGCTTCCCCCCCATGGAAAGGGATTCGCTCTTGCTAGAGTATCGAAATATGCTTGTAGACAATCTTAAGAGTGGTTTTCCCCAAGACAGCAGAGAGGCGCAAGTGTGCATCCCAGTTCTAGACGTTAAATCCCGGGAACGTCAAGGCATCATCGCAAAAACATTAGCAGTAGCAGAGTAAGTGGCATAAGCAATTTCTGTGAGTCGTTTAACACATTTTTAGACCAGCCCACGCACCAGCAGAACAGAATACAAGTCTGACACTTTGGGAACTTCTGTAGAGGATGGTGTAGGAGTATCTGGAGTTCAATATAAATGCCATTAGGGGGGGTTGGAACCTATTGCATTTTGGTCTTCAGAAATGGAAGGGTGGCCTGAGATTGCCTGTCACGCCTTGGAGGTTTGCCATGCCCGGCAGCCAGCTTTTTCTCAGCACGTGTCTTCAGCACTCTTGGTGCTGTCCTGACGGATTGGCTCGTCCAACTGTCCCCTGAAAGTGTAGACAACCTAACTTTCATCATAATGAACAAGTCATGGATCGCCAATGACTTTTGCACCCCAATCGCAGTTGGGTAGACTATGTGATGGTTTCATTTTTAGTGTCCCGTATTGATCTTGCATTATTGCAGGATGTATCATCTTTGTGGTGTCTCCTGAGCCTGCTGTTGCTCCTGCTGCTGATGTTACAAACAATTTTTTGAAAAGTGGAAACTCCAAGATGGGTCTCCATTTGGTGGGTTGCCTGTAATAGATTGTGTGTCAGAGGCTTATTATACTGTTTCTACTCTGTGGAAATTTATGCCACTTTAGTGCTGTGTGACAATTATTTTTGAAATGTGGAATCTCTAAGTTTGGTCTCCATTTGGTGAGTTGCCTGTGTAAGTAGGGCTCCCAGACAGGCATACCTGTACTTACTTTCAATCAACTACCTGTGTTACTTTCCTTACTAGCACTCTAGTAAGAAAATAAGCCATGGATGTTCAGGCATGAATAAATAAAGAACTACATCTCTCCTTCAGAACATAAAACAGAATACTGCTCTCACATTGGAAAAACAGACTGACCAGCAATATGAACAAAGTTCAAGCTGTCCCCTTCCTTCTCATAGTCTCTCAGATAACCAAGCCTGGTTTTGTCATCATCAATATCATCATCCTCATCTATTGCTTTCAATGCTTTTCTATTTCTTAGTTTGTTGTATTGTCAAATAGCTGCATGTGTGATCAGTTAACACAATCATCTGTTTATGTGGAAACTCAACTTACACATTTACAATATACTGTATGTCATGCTTCCCAGATTGTAGTGGCTTATGCAAAATGATGTAATGTGTTTAGCAGCAATTTAAGATACCTTTCCACCATTCTTTCTTCAAGCAAACCATCTCTACTCTATACTCTCATGTGGCAGAGACCTTTGACACTCCACCATCGACAGAAGCAATTTAGCCAGTGACTTTACATGCCTTTCATAGCTATTTCAGTCAATGCTGTGAATGTTGCAAAGCACTACATAAGCGATCATGGTGTTTACCGGTGAAACCTCCACACCAAGCAAGGGTTATGCACCTACTCCACATTTTCCTCAATGGACATCTCCAAATCCCCAATAGCAACAGAGTAGAATTTTGTATCAAAAGTCACACTGGATGGTTACTTGTTAACTACAGGTGCTTCTCACAAAATTAGAATATCATCAAAAAGTTAATTTATTTCAGTTCTTCAAAACAAAAAGTGAAACTCATATGTTATATACAGTCATTACAAACAGAGTGATCTTTTTCAAGTGTTTATTGCTGTCAATGTTGATGATTATGGCTTACAGCCAATGAAAACCCAAAAGTCATTATCTCAGTAAATAAGAATAATTAACAAAACACACCTGCAAAGGCTTCCTGTCACGCTGTCTCTGTATACAGGAGGACCGGGGTCTATGCTGACCCTAAGCTGGGGTCCTGACTAATCCCTCTACCTGGAGGTACTGTTGATGGTACAGAGGTCCAGGCCGCCAGCGTAACCCTATCTCCTGTGAATCCCTAACCACTGTAATCTAGTCCTGAGAAGGACCCTGATTACCACCACAGGGAACAGGAAGGTAACTGCCTTCACACACAGTATAAGACGAACGAGACAGTACAAGGGGTAAAATAAAAGACCACCTTGCATACAAAACTACCACTACAGAGGGAACACCAACGGGTAAGGAGATAAATAATAAAGCGAGGAGAGGAGAAAACCACAACAGGTACTCTTAGCTTTAGACTTCTCAATACGATCCGCTCTGCTGGTCTGCATGAATGCTTTCACCGACACTTCCCTAGCAGACAGGCAGGTATTTGAAGGAATCCAATTACAACAACATTAATTGCAGCTGAGCGAGGCTGGTCTTGTCCAGCACAGAGAGAGGTAGAATTAACTCCCTCTCTGCCGAAAAACACCCAGCACCAGAAACTCAGCTGTGAGAAGTCAGGGTGTGCAATCGCGACGATCTTCGCAGCGACACACCCGTGACAGTACCCCCCCTTCTACGAGGGGCCTCCGGACCCTCAGGGCCGGGTTTATCTGGTGAGTAGTGTGGAAGGCCCGAACCAATCGGTCTGCGTTAATATCCGACGCAGAAACCCACGTCCTCTCCTCAGGACCATACCCCCTCCAATGAACAAGGTACTGAAGGGACCGGCGATTCAGATGTGAATCGATGACTTTCGACACCTGGAACTCCAAGTTACCATTGACCACCACAGGAGGAGGAGGTAAAGGTGAAGGTATCACCGGCGCCACATACTTCTTAAGTAACGATCTGTGGAACACATTATGAATTTTAAATGTAGGAGGGGGTCAAGACGGAATGCAACCGGATTAATTATAGAACTGATCTTGTATGGCCCGATGAACCTGGGACCCAGTTTCCAGGAGGGAACCTTAAGTTTTATATTCTTGGTAGACAACCATACCAGATCGTTCACACTTAGGTCCGGACCAGACACTCTCCTCCTATCAGCCATACGTTTGTATCGGTTCCCCATAGTACTCAGATTATTCAGCACTCCTCTCCACACTGAAGCAAGTGACGACGAAAATCGTTCCTCCTCAGGAACCCCAGAAGAGCCCCCCTATTGAAAGTACAAAACTGGGGGTGAAAACCATATGCCCCAAAAAACGGGGACTTACCAGTGGACTCGCTCCGCCTATTATTTAGAGCAAACTCCGCCAGAGGCAAGAAAGAAGCCCAGTCCTCCTGGTTCTCTGACACAAAACACCGGAGATATGTCTCCAAGCTCTGGTTCAGACGCTCTGTCTGACCATTGGTCTGCGGGTGAAAAGCCGATGAAAATGACAACTGCATCCCCCGCCGTGTACAAAATGCTCTCCAGAATTTGGACACAAACTGAGACCCCCGATCCGACACCACATCGGAGGGTACCCCGTGAAGCCTTACAATCTCCCCAATAAACACCTGCGCAAGAGTTTTAGCATTAGGAAGAGCAGGAAGAGCGATAAAATGTGCCATCTTGCTGAACCTGTCCACAACAACGAGTATGACTGTTTTACCCGAAGATGGCGGGAGATCCGTAATGAAGTCCATAGACAGATGAGTCCACGGACGCTCCGGGATCTTCAAAGGTAAGAGGGTCCCCGACGGACGGGTATGTGGGGTCTTAGAGCGCGCACAAACCTCGCAGGACGCGACAAAAGTTACCACCTCCCTATGTAAGTTAGGCCACCAAAACCGTCGCGAGAGGAGATCCTCAGTTGCTTTACTCCCTGGGTGTCCCGCCAAAGCTGAATTATGGTGTGCCTCGATCACCTTTTGTCGCAACTGATTTGGAACAAACAGTCTCCCTGGAGGTCCTACAGGGGCGTCCCCCTGAGCCTCCAATACCTCCTCCTCAAGCTCAGAGCATACTGCCGACACCACCACCCCCTCCTGAAGGACCGGAACCGGGTCCTCCGTATTCCCAGTCCCTGGGAAACAGCGAGATAAGGCATCCGCCTTAACATTTTTTGACCCAGGACGATATGTGACGACAAAATTAAACCTGGTAAAAAACAACGACCACCTAGCTTGTCTGGGATTCAGACGTTTAGCGGACTCTAAATATAGCAGGTTTTTGTGATCGGTAATGACGGTGACCGGGTGGACTGCCCCCTCCAAAAAATGACGCCACTCCTCAAAAGCCAACTTAATGGCCAAGAGCTCCCTATTGCCGACATCATAATTCCTCTCAGCGGACGACAATTTTTTAGAGAAGAAGGCGCACGGATGCCATTTACCAGGGACGAACCTTGTGACAATACTGCTCCTACCCCTACCTCGGAAGCGTCCACCTCAACAATGAATGGCTGTGACGCATCAGGCTGAATAAGTATGGGTGCTGAAGCAAAACATTTTTCAAAGAGGAAAACGCTTGACAAGCCTTGTCAGACCACTTTGAAAAATCCGTCCCTTTTTTAGTCATGTCTGTGAGAGGTTTAACTATGGACGAAAAATTACGAATGAATTTCCGGTAGTAGTTAGCAAACCCCAGGAAACGTTGTAATGCCTTAAGATCCTCTGGCAGATCCCACTCAAGAACTGCCCGCACTTTCCCAGGGTCCATACGAAAACCGGATGCAGACACCAGGAATCCTAAAAACTGAAGTTCCTGTACGGCGAACACACACTTCTCCCATTTGGCGTACAGTTTATTATCCCGCAAGATCTGCAACACCTGCCTAACATGCTCCTGATGAGACACAAGATCTGGCAGTAAATTAAGATATCATCCAGATATATGACCACAAATTGTCCCATTAGGTGGCGAAAGATGTCATTTACAAAGTGTTGAAACACCGCCAGGGCAATACTCAGACCAAATGGCATGACAAGGTTCTCATAATGCCCCTCCGGAGTGTTAAACGCCGTCTTCCACTCATCCCCCTCCTTCATCCTAATCAGATTGTACGCCCCCCTGAGATCCAACTTAGAGAACCATTTGGCACCCACAATCTGATTGAAGAGATCGGGAATAAGTGGGAGCGGATACGGATCTCGGACCGTAGTCCGATTAAGCTCACGGAAATCCAGGCAAGGGCGTAGGCCTCCATCTTTTTTCTTCACAAAGAAGAACCCCGCGGCCACCGGGGAAGATGAAGGTCTAATATGCCCCTTAGCCAGACTCTCTGAAATATAATCCTTCATGGCCTGTCTCTCAGGACCAGAAAGGTTATACAACCTAGATTTCGGTAACTTGGCCCCAGGGAGCAAGTTAACAGAACAGTCATACTCGCGATGAGGAGGTAGTTCTTGACACCCTTTCTCCGAGAATACATCCTCAAAGTCCACCAGAAATGGAGGTAAGGCCCTAGGAGCGACCGCACCAATGACCGTATTCATGCAGTTTTTATTACAGAAATCGCTCCATTGGCTTATCTCTCTGGATTGCCAATTAATAACCGGGTTATGCTTAGTTAGCCAAGGCAGGCCCAGCACTATAGGAGTGGGAAGACCCTCCAACACATAACAAGACAACAGTTCCTTATGTAGCGCCCCCACTTGAAGATCTATGTTATGCACTGCTTGCACAAAACTTCCCTGACTGAGAGGTCTGGCGTCGATCGAGAATATGGGGACGAGTTTAGCCAACCCACTCAATCGCATACCTTGAACCCGGGCAAAGCGAGCATCCACCAGATTAGCCCCGGCCCCACTATCCAGAAGAACATATATCCTCTCAGTTCTCGCACCCACCACCACCTCCGCCGGTACGAGAAACTGAGACGAGCTTAGGGACGAAATACTTACTCCCAGATTGCCGTCCACCACACAATCTGGGATCAATAGTTTTCCGGCGACTTCTCACTCTGCAAAGGACGGGATGGACACCCCCTAATAAAATGTCCCTTTTTTCCACAGAAGAAACAACTTCTTGTCTTGTGGCGCCCCACCGATCCCCTCCCCCGGAATGATGTCCCTCCTAATTGCATAGGCTCCTCTGGACTGACCAGGGGAACCTCCGTATAAGGGACCCTTGAGGAAGGTGGAGTCATCACAGGGGGCGAAGTTACCCCGCACCTCTCCCGAAGACGTCTGTCAATACGAATAGCAAGGGCCATAGCGGCTTCCAGTGTCGTGGGAGGGTCATACTGCGCCAACACATCTTTTAATTTGTCAGATAAACCTTGACAAAACTGGCTCCTAAGAGCCGGGTCATTCCACTGGGTGTCCGTGGCCCACCTATGGAACTCCAAAGAAAATTCCTCTGCCGGACGATCTCCCTGCTGTATCTTACGTAACTTAGTTTCAGCAAGGGAGACCCGATCCGGGTCATCATATACAAGACCCAGAGCTGCGAAAAATCTATCCACTGACTGGAGAGCCGGGGAGCCCGGGGGAAGAGAGAACGCCCAGGATTGGGGGTCCCCTTGAAGGAGCGAGATGACAATTCCCACCCTTTGATCTTCACTCCCAGATGACCGAGGTCGCAGCCGAAAGTACAATTTACATGCCTCCCGGAAAGCAAAAAATTTGTCCCGCCCTCCAGTGAACCTGTCCGGGAGAGCTACTTTAGGTTCAGGTCTGGCTTGCTCGGGAGGTACAAAACCTTGGACTTAACGTCCCTCAGCTCCATGGACAAACTCTGCAACTGCTGAGCTAGACTGGCTACTGGATCCATGGTGGCTGGGGGAATCTTTAGTATGGTCGGTGAAAATGTCACGCTGTCTCTGTATACAGGAGGACCGGGGTCTATGCTGACCCTAAGCTGGGGTCCTGACTAATCCCTCAACCTGGAGGTACTGTTGATGGTACAGAGGTCCAGGCCGCCAGCGTAACCCTATCTCCTGTGAATCCCTAACCACTGTAATCTAGTCCTGAGAAGGACCCTGATTACCACCACAGGGAACAGGAAGGTAACTGCCTTCACACACAGTATAAGACGAACGAGACAGTACAAGGGGTAAAATAAAAGACCACCTTGCATACAAAACTACCACTACAGAGGGAACACCAACGGGTAAGGAGATAAATAATAAAGCGAGGAGAGGAGAAAACCACAACAGGTACTCTTAGCTTTAGACTTCTCAATACGATCCGCTCTGCTGGTCTGCATGAATGCTTTCACCGACACTTCCCTAGCAGACAGGCAGGTATTTGAAGGAATCCAATTACAACAACATTAATTGCAGCTGAGCGAGGCTGGTCTTGTCCAGCACAGAGAGAGGTAGAATTAACTCCCTCTCTGCCGAAAAACACCCAGCACCAGAAACTCAGCTGTGAGAAGTCAGGGTGTGCAATCGCGACAATCTTCGCAGCGACACACCCGTGACACTTCCTTAGCATTTAAAAAGGTCCCTTAGTCTGTTTCAGTAGGCTCCACAATCATGGGGAAGACTGCTGACTTGACAGATGTCCAGAAGGCAGTCATTGACACACTCCACAAGGAGGGTAAGCCACAAAAGGTCATTCCTAAAGATGCTGGCTGTACACAGAGTGCTGTATGCAAGCATATTAATGGAAAGTTGAGTGGAAGAGAAAAGTCTGGTAGTGCACAAGCAACCAAGATAACTGCAGTCTTGAAAGGATTGTTAAGAAAAGGTCAATCAAAAATTTCACGAGATTCATGAGGAATGGACTGCTGCTGGAGTCATTGCTTCAAGAGCCCCCACACACAGACGTATCAAGGACATGGGCTGCAAGTGTCGCATTCCTTGTGTCAAGCCACTCATGACCAATAGACAATGCTAGAAGCGACTTACCAGGGACAAGAAGAAAAAGAACTGGACTATTGTCCAAGGTGTTTTTTTCAGATGAAAGTAAATTTTGCATTTCATTTGGAAATCAAGGTCCCAGAGTCAGGAGGAAGAATGGAGAGGCACACAATCCAAGCTGCTTGAGGTCTAGTGTGAAGTTTCCACAATCAGTGGTTTGGGGAGCCATTTAATCTTCTAGTGTAGGTCCACTGTGTTTTATCAAGAGCAAAGTGAGCACAGCCGTCTACTTGGAAATTTTAGAGCACTTCATGCTTCCCTCTGCCGAGATGGAAATTTAATTCTCCAGCAGGACTTAGCACCTGTCCACACTGCCAAAAGTACCAATACCAGGTTTAAAAACAACAGTATCTAAGTGCTTGATTGGCCAGCAAAATTATCTGACCTTAACCCCATAGAGAATCTATGAGGTATTGTCAATCCGAAGATGATAGACACCAGACCGAACAATGCAGACCAGCTTAAGGCTGCTATCAAAGCAACCTGGGCTTCCATAACACCTCAGTAGTGCCACAGGCTGATCGCCTCCATGCCACGCCGCATTGATGCAGTAGTTGATGAAAAAATAGCCCTGACCAAGTATTGAGTGCATTTACTGAACATACATTTCAGTAGGCCAAGATTTCAGATTTTAAAATCTTAAAATCTTAAAAAGATGCCTCAGAGGGTATCTCATTTACATGTATAAATATATGTGTGGCCAGTACAAAACACAGGCACATGATTTATTCCTTACAAAGACCGTACTGAGGACTAGGGGGAACACATTATGGTTGGAAGAAAGGCGATTCCGACAGCTAAACAGGAAATAGTTCTTTACAGTCAGAACAGTCAGACCGTGGAATGCCCTACCACAGGAGGTAGTAATGGCAGACACTATAACAGCGTTTAAAAAAGGGCTGGATGATTTCCTAGATACACAAAACATTGCAGGTAGTGTTGAGCGATACTGCTCGATATCTAAAAATATCGGATCGGAATGGTATCGCCGATATCACTAAATATCGGCGATATCCGATTCCAATACCGGAAGTCCCATGTAAGTCTATGGGAACCAAATATCGACATTAAAAAAAACCCATTCTTGCCTTGTTGGTTAATTGTACATGAAGGAAAACAACAAAGAGTAATGTAGAATGTATTGGGGAGGTTGAGGAGACAATAAAGGCATACATGTTTAACCCAATGCATTGGAATAGCATTAATATATTTTTTTTTGGAAATCCGTTTGGATTGACGAACAAATTGACAATGTTATTAACCTTTTTTCTATTTTGGCAAATATGTATGTTTCACAACTTCCATGCTCTTCACCTTTTTAACTTTTGCCATGCCACACTTTCTCCTTCATAATCTTCAGCAGCATCATCTTTCTCATCAAATTATTCTTCATCTTCACCTTCTTAATCTTCTTCTTAAACTTCTTGCTATTCATGTTTTTGTTTACATTACTCATATTGTTATTAGTAAACTATTAATCTTCTTCATATTCAAATTCTTCATCTTCTTCCTCTTCATCATATTCTTATTTGTGACAGAGATTCCTGTACTTGTAATCTGTAAAAGTATGAATTTTTCATTCTTCCGTTCTTGCTGTCACAAAAGATTTAAATTACAACAGTATTTGTCCGTGTTCAGTTTAGCCTGCAGCAGCAGGCATTTTCCAGGGGCACCACGAGGAGGAACGGACTCACCCCCATACACTGCTTAGTCTTCTTCTGCTTAGAATTTAGAGCATATATTTTGCTCTTCATTTTGGTCTTATACTTCATGTTCTTCTGCTTTTTGATCTTCTGCTTATTGTTCTTCTGTCTCTTGTTCTGTATCTTGTAGTTTGTCTTAACCTTCTTTGTCCTGTTGGTGATCTTCTTCTGGGTAATTTTTATTTTTTCTTTGTGATGGTGTTCAGGCTGGTTGGCTTCATGCTCGTCGTCCTTGTTGTCGTCATCTTCTTCTGAGTGGTCTTTAAGGTCGTCTAATTTCCGAGAACCAGCTGACGTTACTGGAACCCGGACGGGTATCAGATGGAGCAAGAGACAATGGAAGTAACGAGGACCAGCTGACTGTGCTGGAACCCGGAGGGGCAGCAGAAGGAAAAGAGGCAATGTCACAACCGAGTACCAGCTGATGTTACTGTGACACGGTTACTAAGCAGGAGGTACCTGTGCTCCAAAGCACTACCAAGGACCAGCAGACGTTGGTGGAACTCGGATACGGAGATGGAGGCACCTAGGCCAAAGGCACTGGGGAGAACCAGTTGACGGTACTGGACCCCGGACGGGTAGCAGAAGGAAAAGAGGCAATGTCACAACCGAGTACCAGCTGACGTTACTGTGACACGGTTACTAAGCAGGAGGTACCTGTGCTCCAAAGCACTACCAAAGACCAGCAGACGTTGGTGGAACTCGGATACGGAGATGGAGGCACCTAGGCCAAAGGCACTGGGGAGAACCAGTTGACGGTACTGGACCCCGGACGGGTAGCAGAACGCACCCATGAAAATGTAAGTTGACAGGACGCAAGCCGTCCGCAGTTACCGAATCACACAGTCCTACAGTGGGTGCTTGTCCTATTGTCACAATGGAAACAGCCTTTATTTACATATCCCCAGCACACATAGGAATCACCTAAACTGCAGGCACCATAGAGTCGGCTAACCCGAATGCAACACGACAGCACAACTTATTGGAGGATAATTGACGTTCACACTGCCAGGAAACAGCTGTCGTGCTGTAACCAGGCTGGCCAGGAGTCAGTACCCCTGCAAATTACTTACGAGCAACAAATGGCGGTGTTGTAGCCCAGGGAGTAGAGTTCAGGTGTAGAAAGATGAACATAACAGGAGACATGGAAAACGTTGCCAGTTATTTAATCTGAAAACGGACAGGCAAATTCAGGTGAGATCCATGCCTTGTTCATTTTCAGAAAAGTAAGCCGGTCTACATTCTCTGAGGATAGTCACATGCGACGGTCTGTTACTACACCACCTGCAGCACTAAAGACACGCTCAGATAATACACTGGCAGCAGGGCAAGCCAGCACTTCCAATGCATACTGGCTAAGCTCTGGCCATGTATCCAACTTAGAGACCCAAAATTTGAAAGGGGAAGAGGCATCTGGGAGTACACTTAGAGGGAAAGCCAAGTAGTCTGTCACCATCTTACGGAAACGTTGCTTCCTGGTGACTGGAGCCGTCTCGGATGGTGTAGACCTTGCTGGCGCTGTCACAAAACTTCGCCACATTTGTAACATACAGCTCTTGCCCTGTGCAGAGGCGCTGCTTGTGCTCCCTCTTGTTGTAGAGGTGTCTACACTGCCTCGACGCACAGAGCTGCTTTGTAAAGCAGTAGCAGCAGCAGCTCTCTCGGCTGGAATGTACAACAGTATGGATTGCACCAGTGTGTCTTGGGTACTCCTGCATTTTACGGTCCCGGTTCACCGGTGTGATGAGGGTTTGTAAGTTGTCCCGGTAGCGAGGGTCTAGGAGGGTGTACACCCAATAATCTGACGTGGTGAGAATGTGGGCGATGCGGCGGTCGTTTCTCAGGCACTGAAGCATGAAATCAACCATGTGCTGCAGACTCCCAACTGGCCAACAAAGGCTGTCCTCTGGAAGAGGCGTCATCTCTGCCTCCTCTGCATCACCCCACCCTCGCTCTACATACTGACTAGAGCGTTGTGTACCTCCCTCTGTAGGGATTTCTTCCTCCTCCATTGACTCCTCCTCCTCATCCTCCTCACAAAGTGAGCCCTGCCCAGCCCTTTGTGAGGAACCACGTTGCGCTGACTGTCCTGAAGGTAATTGAATTTGTGACTCCTCATCCTCCACCTCTTCCAAAACCTCTTCCTTTAGTGCTTTCAGTGATTTCTGAAGCGGGCAGATAAGGGGGACAGTCATGCTGACTAGTGCATCATCTGCACTCGCCATCCGCGTTGAGACATCAAACGCACGCAAAACGTCGCAGATGTCCTTCATAGAGGCCCACTCAGTAGTGGTGAAGTGTGAACGGCGCAAATTGCGAGTTGATTGCGCCTGTTGCAGCTGATACTCCATTACTGCTGGTTGCTGCTCACACAACTGCTCCAACATCTGTAACGTGGAATTCCACCTGGTGGGTACGTCACATATGATGCGATGTTCAGGAAGGCGAAATCTGACTTGCAGAGCTGCAATGCGCGATCTGGCCATGCTGGAACGTCGCAAGTGAGCGCACTCTAGGCGGACCTTGTGCAGCAGTGCATCAAGATCCGGATAGTCCCTCAAAAAACTCTGCACGACCAAGTTGAGCACATGTGCCAGACATGGTATGTGAGTGAGGTTGCCAAGGCCCAGAGCTGCCACCAGATTTCGGCCATTGTCACACACTACCAAGCCTGGCTGGAGATTAGCTGACAAAAACCACACGTCGCTCTCCTGCTTGATGGCATCCCAGAGCTCCTGCGCTGTGTGGCTTCGATTCCCCATGGAAATTAATTTCAGGACGGCCTGTTGACGTTTGGCCACGGCTGTGCTCATATCGGTCGCAACAGGTAAGCGTTCACGGGTCCATGTGGAGGTATACCGTGACGGCTCGTGCAGCGATGATTCTGAGGAACTGCAGTAGGAGGAGGAATCAATGTGCACAGACTGGATTCCTGCAATCCTTGGAGTTGGCAGAACACGTACAGCGCCACTCGCAAGATCTGTACCCGGCTCCACAACATTGACCCAATGGGCAGTGAGGGAAAGGTATCGTCCCTGGCCATGGGTACTGGTCCACGCATCGGTGGTCAGGTGGACCCTGCTACTGACGGCGTTTAGTAGCGCATGTTTAATGTTTCCCTCGACATGTTTTTGCAGAGCAGGGACGACTTGCCTGCTGAAATAAAATCGGCTTGGCACATTATATTGTGGGACTGCCAATGCCATTAAGTTCCTGAAACTGTCAGTCTCCACCAGCCTGAATGACAGCATTTCAAGGGACAGGAGTTTTGCAATGCCAGCATTCAGAGCCTGTGCTCGTGGATGGTTTGCCGAGTATGGCCGTCTTTTATCCCATGCCTGTGGTACCGATGGCTGTTTTGTGGTCTGGGAGTGTGACGATGACTGTGAACTTGCTGCTGTGGGTGGAATAACAGTTTGTCTGTGGACAACAGTGACCGAGGTTCTTCTATGGAGATCCTGTGAGGAAGCCGAACCAGGTGTGTGTGAGCTGGAGGTAGAGGCTCCAACACGACCTGAAGATGTAGGTGCTGCTGTAGGTTGGCCTACATCTCCAGTGTGTCTTTGTAACTCAGCTACGTGCTTTGTCCGTACATGTTTCCACATATTTGTGGTATTCAGGTTACTGATATTTTTACCTCTTTTAACTTTTTGCTTGCACAGCTTGCATTGAACATAGCAAATATCATCTACAAGTCTGTCAAAAAAGGACCACGCACTGCAAGTCATGGGAGCGCCAATTTTGACATTTGTAAGAGAACTGCTCCCAACACGTGCCAAACTGGAGGCTACAGGCAAGCGAGTCTGCAGCCTACCTCTCCCTCCTCTTTGTACCGTTGGGCCAATCTCTTCCTCAGAGCTGCTCCCACCACCTTCCTGTTGCTCACGCCATGTTGGGTCTCGGACTTCATCATCTCCACTACCCTCTTCCAACACCTGCTGCTGTTGGATGGTCTGGGCAGCACCATGCTCCACAAAACCTGGCACCTGAGTCTCATCATCATCATGAGATGCGTTTTGCGGTGTGCTGTCCATCGGCACTGGCTCACCCGCCTCTTCAGATTGAGAGAGACACAGCTGTTGCGCATCACTGCATACTCCCTCTTCTTCAAATTGCAGAATGCTGCTTGCCTGTGCCCGTGTTTGCGAGCCAACAGATTCTGAGAACAGAAGCAGAGACTCAGCTGGCTCCTGTACAGAACTCTCTGACTGCCTGGCCAATTTGACAGGCGGTGAACAGACAGATGGTTGCTCAACAGTGTTGTGTTCCTGAGAGGAGGTGGAAGGAATTGAAGTCGATGCATTGGCTGCCATCCAACCAACAACGGCTTCAATTTGTTCTTCCCGCAGCAGGGGGGCACGCCGAGCTCCTACCAAAGTGCGCATAAAGGAATGCTCACGGGGATAAATGGTGGATGCTGTGTCACTGAGGGCGGCAGCAGCCACAGAATCCCCACATCCTCTCCCTGCTGAAACTCCACGGCCACGACCACGTGCCTTACTCACTGACTTCTTCATCTTGGTAGATTGATAAAGAAAGTCAGAAAAGTTATAAGGCCTAAGTGTGGTTATTACGCAGAGACTGAAGTGAACACTGAAACACAACTGTTCACAATCTGTGAAAGGCTACTCCTTTGTCTACTTCTATAGTGTTTGCAACCAATGTATTGGATACGGATGGAAGCGCGTCACACTAATAGATTATATTTATTTTAAATGGAATGGAGCAGAACCAATTGGAGAGAAATGAAAAGGATGAGGCACTGAGACACACTCAGCAGAGTACAAGCAGCAGTGCTTGAACAAGTAACTGGAGCGTGATGTGCACTCAAAAAATAAAAAACACAGACTGAAGTGAACACTGAAACACAACTGTTCACAATCTGTGAAAGGCTACTCCTTTGTCTACTTCTATAGTGTTTGCAACCAATGTATTGGATACGGATGGAAGCGCGTCACACTAATAGATTATATTTATTTTAAATGGAATGGAGCAGAACCAATTGGAGAGAAATGAAAAGGATGAGGCACTGAGACACGCTCAGCAGAGTACAAGCAGCAGTGCTTGAACAAGTAACTGGAGCGTGATGTGCACTCAAAAAATAAAAAACACAAACTGAAGTGAACACTGAAACACAACTGTTCACAATCTGTGAAAGGCTACTCCTTTGTCTACTTCTATAGTGTTTGCAACCAATGTCTTGGATACGGATGGAAGCGCGTCACACTAAAATTTAAATTGCATGGAGCAGCAAGAATTACACTGAAGAAAAAAAAAAGAGTCTGTGAGTGACACGTGCAGATGCCTACAGACAGCGTTGCAAGCAGAGCAAACTGCAGCGTCACCTGCACTCACACACACCTTGCAGAGCTGTTAAAACAACACTGCAGGCAAAAGGAAGCTTTACACAGCGGTTGGTGCTAGCCTGCCTAAAGCACACTACACTAAATCGCAATCTCTAACTGTCCCTCAGAGTCAGCACAGCAGCGTTCTGTCCCTAACTGAATTCACAGCACAGTGACGCTAAAATGGCGGCGGCGCCTTTTATAGTGCATTCTGACATCATTTCAGCATCCAATCACAGCCATGCCATTAGTTAACATGACCGCAGCAGTACAGGATGTGCCCACACTTCTTAGGATTCCTCATTGGCTGACTAAAATCACATTGCCTCTCAAAGAATTATGGGAACTTCCGATTCCGGTATACGATATATGGAAAATATCGAAACAAAGTATCGAAAGGCCGATAGAGCTAATATCGGCCGTTACCCGATACTTGCGGTATCGTATCGCTCAACACTAATTGCAGGTTATAGTTAGATTAGTGACAAAATTTACAATTGGTTAAGAAATATTGAACTTGATGGACCTAAGTCTTTATTCAACCTATGTAACTATGTAACTTTTTGATGATATTCTAATTTTGTGAGAAGCACCTGTACAACTGGACAACTTAGTAAGTGACAAAGCCATAGATATCATGGCTGCAATGCGTTTGAGCAATGCATGCTGCATAGTGCATTTTCTAAATTTTGCAGCTAAAATTGTTATTAAATAAAAATTCATGGCCTTGCATAATTGCAATTTATTTTATTTGTTGTTGTCATCCTCATGAAATTTTGTATTTTGTGAGCGTCATTGGGGTAAATTCTTGCTCTGTAAAAAAAAATCAAACAAAAATTCATGGCTTCAAAGACTAAAATTTATTTAAAGTAATGTTAATTTGAATACAATTTCTTTATCATAGTAATGTTCTTTTTACAAAAATTAAGATTTTTTTTTTTAATTTTATTAGTGAGAATTCCTTTGGTAGAATGCTTTGTATGATTGGACCCCTAAGTAGGGATTGACCCAAAACGCAAAATATTTTTCAAGCAAAAATTCGTGTCTTACTTGATGAAAATTTTCTTTGCATTAAACATAGTTTTTTTCAAGAATGAGAAGTTTTTTTTTTTTCTTTGTATGTTGTCAATTCCTCTGGCAGAATCCAGTGCAGGCTTTTATCCAGAGCTGGTGTAGATGCAAAAGGCAAACATCAATTTTGTTTAGTCTCATGCTCATGTTTTGTGAATATTAGAAGTAAAATTACATTGACTGGGCTGAATCCTCCCTTACTGGGCCCCTGTATAAGAATTTACACAAAATGTAACAAGTTTTGCGAAGCAAAAAATCATGCACTACTGTGATTATCATCATTCCCATTTTTTTGCAAAAAAAATTATATTTTGAGCCTTCACATTTGTAAATTTTCATTGAAAGCCCCTTTGAAGAACTGGGCCCCTGACCAGGATTGGAAACACAAAAATAGATGGTCATCCTCAAGTCCTGGTTTCTGCATGCATCTTTTTATGGAATTAATGGTATAATCAGGCTTGGCATAAACCAGAGGCTAAAAGGTCAGTAGGTAATTGCAGTAGATCATTTTTTAATCATTTTTTCATTAAAAAAAACAAGAAAAATGTTGTCACTGCAGTGTGTTTTTAAATTGGCTGTTTTCTTTAATTTTCCGGCTCATCACTAATTTGAACATTTTGAACATTTTGTAATTCAATTTGCGAAGTTCGCAAAATCGCAAAATAAGAAGAAAATGCCCGGAATCATTTAACACACTGCTGAAGCAACAGAGAAGCAACAGAGAGTGGTCCACCATGCAATGAAACTATTGCCCCACATGGTTTAGCACAGGGGTCCTCAAACTTTTTAAACAGGGGGCCAGTTCATGGTCCCTCAGACCATTTTGTTGAATATAGTTTAAAAAAAACTGGACAAATTCGTAGGCACACTGCACATATCTTATTTTGAAGTAAAAAAGGCAAGTAAAGGTCTCCAACAGGCAGGTAAATGTCCCCAATAAGCAGCATAGGTCCCCAATAGGCAGGTAAATGTCCCCAATAAGCAGCATAGGTCCCCAATAGGCAGCATAGGTCCCCAATAGGCAGCATAGGTCCCCAATAGGCAGAAATATGTCCCAATAGGCAGCATAGTCCCCAATAGGCAGGTAAATGTCCCCAATAGGCAGTACAGGTCCCCAATAGGCAGCACATGTCCCCAATAGGCAGCATAGTACCCAATAGGTAGCATAGTCCCCTATTGGCAGTTAAATGTCCCCAATATGCAGGTAAATGTCCCCAATAAGCAGCACAGGTCCCCAATAGGCAGGTAAATGTCCCCAATAGGCAAGTAAACAGGTAAATGTGTGCTGCATATGGAGGGCTGTGCATCGCCTTTCCTCGCCACCTCGTTGTTCTGCCCACAACTACAGGGCCCGCTGGAATAGAACTGTAGTGCAGTTCAATGTCGGCCGGGCCCAGGGGCCAGATAAATGTCTTCGGCGGGCCGCGTGTCCCTCGGGCCATAGTTTGAGGACCCCTGGTTTAGCGCAACCAAGCAGGTGGATTATTAAATCTTTTCAAATTAAGAAAAAAAGGAGGAGCAAGATTTTAGACCAATCCTGTCTGAATGTTCATCATTAGTACTTATCGTACTTATTGAACTTGTTGTAAATAACCAGAAACACTTTATTTGGACTGAAGTTTTTTTAAAACAATAATTAAATATTTTGCTTTTGCCCCACATGCCTCATAACACTATCAGCTTACAAAATAAAGAAAAAAGGCATTTAGCAAATGCATATCACATATATCATACCTTAATGTTACAATATGGTACTCTGGCATAATAATTACAAGCGACAGATGCAGTATTTTAGGGATGAGTGCCTGGTGGTAAACCTTTCTAACGTCTAGTGCCTGCAGGTTCTCAATGTAATTTTAAGAAAAAGTACTTGATCATTAATCTCCATGCAGGTGGTACTCAATAAACCAAGAACCATGGTGTGCAACTTTTTAATATTGATTTCCAAGATTATTTTGCTTTGTTCTTCATGGAAACTAAATTTAGTAATGCATAGGAAAAATCAAAAGCACTTTCTGAAAGAAATTGATTGGAAAAACGTTTTTTTACATTGTGTATTGCTTATTTACCATGGTTACAAAATACATGCTACTATATTTTACAGTGAAGGACAGCATTTAATGTTGTCTATTCTGAGGGGATTTGTTAATACATTATTCTTTTTAAGGACAAAGGAGTTTTTTAAAGTTTAAGTCATGCTTTCTTGCATATCTTTAGTTATTATGAGCGATGGGGGAATCCACCCCAAGATATTGATATAAATTGTCCTAATTCTTTTTCTAAAATAGAAATATTCCCCAATGAAGCACCACTGCCTCAAATATAACTTATACCAGTTTACTCTTTTCTTACATAATATATGTAGACATTTCACAAGATTTTGAGTAAGAGTAAAAACTTTTATTCACTTCAGCAGCATTTTACTTGTAAGTTAAATGTTTGTCAAAATGAAAATGGGCTGCTATTTTTAGGCTGGGAGGACAATAACAATGACCCCTTACAAGCCTGAGAACACCAGCCCCCAGCTGTCTTTTTTAGAAAGGCTGGTTGTCAAAAGGGGGGGAGACCCCACGCCGTTTTTTTAAATTATTTAAATAATTAAAACAAATTGGAGTGGGAACTCCTCTATTGTTTGCAAGCAGAATTGCTGGAGATGACAGCTGAAGGTTGCAGCCCCCAGCTGTGAGTTTTGCCTGGCTGGTTATCAAAAATACAGGGGAACCCACACCATTCACTGTTAAAGCGGCAGCAGGTGTCCGCTGATGGGAGCAGTAGTCCCATCAGCCAACAGCAATGACCGGAGGTTAACTTTATACCTCCAATCATAGCTGCGGGCTCACACTGTCATTTGACAGCATGGGAACCACGGCTGTCTGACCAACGGTGATGATTTTACCACCGATTAGAAGTGTTTGCCGTGCTGCCATGCGCATGTCAGTCTTAATGTAATATTTACTGGAGTTCACTGACCTGATTCATTAAGTATTGTACACCACTTATAAATCAGGCTTGTGTGATACCCAGTGTATGTAATCATTGGAAATGAACGCCAGCTAGGGACCTAATTTTTTATATATTTTAAATGTGGGCACATTTCCGAACCATGTCACACCCATGTTGGTGGAGTTTGCTGAGACTGGCATGTAAATGTAAAGACAAGATATTTTTGCACAACTTTGCAGTTAAAGTGTTTATGCCAGATTCCGTAAGCACTGTAATACATTTCCTCTAAAGTTCCTACAATCTTAAACATAAATTTGTCTTCGTTTTGACCATAATTATATAGATTATTTTGCTCGACTAATTTTTTAAAAATATTAATAATAAATCAAGTATATAAATCATTCTCTTCTCATAATAATGTACCTCATTTGTATCACTGAGCAAGTATTTTGTTATCTGCTTAACCCCTTCCTGACATTAGACGTACTAACCCATCCATGTGATCTGGGCCTATCTGCCCATGGACGGGATAGCACGTCATGTGCGATCGGCCGCGCTCACTGGGTAGTGCGGCCGATCGCGGCCGTGTGTCAGCTGATTCTCACAGCTGACTCCTGGCACTAAGTGCCAAGAATTGTCACAGACCGCTCCCAGCACTTTAACTCCTGGAACACTGCGGTCAAACATGATTGCAGCGTTCTGGAGCTGGCACAGGGGCTGACAGCTCCTCTGCCTCTGGATCGGAGACCCCAGGGCGAGCCATGGAGATCCCGATCGCTGCCAGGGAGACATGATGTCGTCATGACGACATCCGAGTCTCAAGAACTGTGAAACTTCCTGTCATGCGCAGTGCACATCAGGAAGTCTCACAGGTTAGGGTAAAGAAGCTGCAGCGCTGACAGCTTCTATAGCATGCAGATGCTGCTTAATCTGCATGCTATAAAAGTGATCAGTAGTGTTGAGCGATACTGCTCGATATCTAAAAATATGGATCGGAATGGTATCGCCGATATCACTAAATATCGTCGATATCCGATTCCGATACCGGAAGTCCCATGTAAGTCTATGGGAACAAAATATCGCAACTAAAAAAACACTTTCTTTCGTTGTAAACACAAAATATACACACATAGAATACATATATATATATATATATACATGTCATTGTGACATATATTTATATATACATATATTTATAGTTTATACACTTCTACATAGTAAAATAGACTCTGATTCAATTGCCGGGTAAAGCCGTTACATACCCCATAGAAGTCGACGGGCTCGGTGCCGAGTACCCCCAAAACCTCTGGCTCTGTGCGACTCAACTTGGGCGTCACGAACAGGATTCTGTAGCTCGCTATAAGCGAGTCCTGTGTGCCTGAATTGAACTGGTTTTGTGCTTGAGAATTGCTAAAATCATCAGAGAATGTATTTGCCATTTTTCCGCCATATCTGCGTCACGACGAGGCACTGGTGAAGAAGAAGGGGTGCTCTTCGTGGGTGTACACTCACTCAGTGGCGCGAAAACGATGGCCGACCACTCTAAATGTTACTGCAATGTAAGATCGTGCCCCACAGCTCTTGAGTTCCGCCTCCTCATCCTCCTCAGTGTGCGGAAACTAACACGAAGGTCCCGCCTCACTACAAAAGAGGGGCCCTCTCCAGATGCTAATGACACATGTGACTTGGCAGAGATGGCTAATGGACACGAGCAGAAGTCTGAAGGGATGGAGCAGTCAGAGCTCTCCCCCCACGGAAGCGACCCGATCGCCACGGAACCACCGTTGGGCACCCGGCCTGGAAACCCTCCTACGCTGCAAGAAGCGGAGGATACCCTGAGAGACCTGGCCCGGCACCGGGAGGAGGTCGCCAGGATGGAAGCCAGCTGGCGTGCCCTAAAACTAAACTTGGAGCGGCGCCAATCCCTCTTACCTGAAGTGTCTGTACCGGAAGGTGAGGCACCCGTTCTAGTAGAGGAGTCCGTGCGGGCATCCCAGCCCTTGCAATGTGATCCGGTTGACGTTGTCGCAGTGGAGGCACCCGTTCCTGCAAAAAACGCTGCACCGGCAGCACCCCAGATCCCGCTGTCTGCCCCCGTCGCTGAGACAGAAGAAGCGACACCCGTCCTCATGGAGGAGGCCGCGCAGGCACCAGAGGTCTACCTGTTTGTACCTGAGCCCCGACTGTCATCTGTTCCAGAGCCGGCTGCTTCCTCCGCAGGTGAGCGCCGCCAGGACTGTCGGGCGCCAGGAGAGCTGCCGCAAACCGGACATCGTAAGCTGCAGTTTGATGGTGGAGACATGGAGATGCTGGTGGAGGAGAATTACAACCGGCGTCAGGAGGAAGAGTGTAGACGTCGGGAGAGAGAAGCCGAGCGACAAAGGGAGCAGCGCGAATCCCAGAAGCTTCGCCAACGTCACATCGAGAAGGACAGGCAGATAAGGACCGGATGAGAAAAGATAAAAGTACGGTGAGGGAGCCGCGGCATAAGGGTGCAGTACGGAGCTTTAAATTGAAAGCTGGTTGGGGCTTCATCCAGGAGCCTGGACTTTATTTAGAAGTGTTTGTGACCCGGCGGAACGTGGAGACTCACCTCCCAGAAGGACACCCGGGGAGGGACCTGTTGCCAGGAGACTTGGTAACTTACACCAGACACTGGGGTTACAATGGATGGTATGCCCTAAATGTCACCAGGTGCGACCCCTGGTCCCCAGAGTGTCAGGAACCTGTGAGACCCTCGGAGCCTTCAGCCTCCCACATCCAGGCATCTGCACAAGTGCCCACCCCACGCCGTAAATCTCCCCAGCCTCCCTCAGTGGTCTCCTCAGCAGCCCCAGCTATGGACATGATAATGATAGCTGGCCCGTACCCGGCGCCTGTTAGGCCCCCTGGGGTTCGTTCAGTCGGGGACATAGGGCTCCAGACCCGGAGGGAGATGAAAGAGGTGGCCACACAGACACAGATAGCGGGTCACGACTTGACTGTACAGGCCACACGACATCATCAGGTCCTGGTGGTCCTTGGTGTCTCAGATGTTTGGCAAGCATCAGAAGAGTACCAGGTGGTACCTGGAACACCCCTGCCAAAGAATTATAAATAACCCGGACAGGGTCCCTGTATGTAAATAGTTAAATTGTTGATGTACCCGGACGGGTGAATGTTCATAAAAAAGTTTTTTAATTTAATAAAAAAAACAACAAGTTTTCATTACTTTTATTACAGTCTCATCCTGGACGCCATCGATCTCCTGTAAAAAAATGAAAAAAAAAAACAGCAGTATACCACCTGTCCGACGCAGTCCATAGTAACGAGTGTCCCACGACGATCCAGCTCTGCTACATCAGAATGACATCAGAGGCAGGCAGGCAGAGCCTGTCATCCCGGCGCAGCACAGCTGATTACCTGCTTCCCCGGCGGTGACGTCATCGGACTGGTTTACGGCCGGGATTACCCTGCAGTCACTGCAGTTATCGCGAAAAACTGCATGTGACCGCCAGGGAGAAGATAATGGCGGCCATCAAGCAATCCAGGACGTGACCGCCGGAGATCTTCTGCCAGGTAAGTGCCGCTGACTCCTGACAGACCCGACCGACGGACACTCACAGTGACAGTGACAAATCCGATTCCGGTATCCGATATGACGAAAATATCGGTACTCGGAATCGAAAGCCCGATACAGCTAATATCGGCCGATACCCGATATTTGCAGTATCGTATTGCTCAACACTAGTGATCAGCCTGCACAAAAAGATTGTCCCATAGTGGGACAAAGTGTTAAAGTAAGAAAAAAAAATTAAACAATTGTAAAAATATTTTTAAAAATAATAAAAAATAATTTTAACCCCTTTATTCCATCAGACGTACTATTCCGTCCATGTGACCCTGGACCTAATTCCCATGGACAGAATAGTACGTCATGGGCGATCAGCTGCGCTCCCGGGGGGAGCGCAGCTGATCGCCGCCGGGTGTCAGCTGATTATCACAGCTGACACCCGTGACTGTGTGTCAGGAGCGGTCACGGACCGCTCCCGGCATATTAACCCTTGGCACACCGCGATCAAACATGATCGCGGTGTACCCTGGGGCACAGGGGAGGATCGCGCAGGGGGGGCTCCCTGCGCGCTCCCCTGAGACCCTCAGAGCAGCGCGATGTGTCGCGCTGTTCCGAGGGTCCGTCCTCCCTCCAGGTCCCCGGATCCAAGATGGCGCCGGGGTCCTGCAGGGAGGCGGCTTCCTCAGTGCCTGCGGAATCTGGCATAAACACTTTAACTGCAAAGTTGTGCAAAAATATCTTGTCTTTACATTTACATGCCAGTCTCAGCAAACTCCACCAACATGGGTGTGACATGGTTCGGAAATTTGCCCACCTTTAAAATATATAAAAAATTAGGTCCCTAGCTGGCGTTCATTTCCAATGATTACATACACTGGGTATCACACAAGCCTGATTTATAAGTGGTGTACAATACTTAATGAATCAGGTCAGTGAACTCCAGTAAATATTACATTAAGACTGACATGTGCATGGCAGCACGGCAAACACTTCTAATCGGTGGTAAAATCATCACCGTTGGTCAGACAGCCGTGGTTCCCATGCTGTCAAATGACAGTGTGAGCCCGCAGCTATGATTGGAGGTATAAAGTTAACCTCCGGTCATTGCTGTTGGCTGATGGGCTACTGCCTGCAGCGATGCCAGAGTGATCGCTGGTGTGACAGAGTGCTGTGCACACTGTCACACCAGCGATCTGCTAAAATACAGTGATGTCCCACCCTGGGACAAAGTAAAAAAGTTAAAAAAATAAAAATAAAAAGTGGTAAAAAAAATCATAATAAAAAAAAATATTCCCCAATAAATTCATTCTTTCCTGTAAATAAAAAAAAACAAAACAATAAAAGTACACATATTTGGTATCACCACGTCCGTAACGACCCCCCCTATAAAACTGTCCACTAGTTAACCCCTTTAGTGAACCCCTTAAAAAAAAAAAGAAAACGAAGCAAAAAATCAATGCTTTATCATCATACCACTGAACAAAAAGTGGAATAACACGCGATCAAAAAGACTGAGATAAATAACCATGGTACCGCTGAAAACGTCATCTTGTCCCGCAAAAAACGAGCCATCATACAGCATTATCAGTGAAAAAATAAAAAAGTTATAGCTCGCAGAATAAAGCGATGCAAAAATAATAGTTTTTTATATAAAATTGTTTTCATTCTATAAAAGCAAAACATAAAAAAAATGATATAAATGAGGTATCGCCGTAATCGTACTGACCCAAAGAATAAAATTGCTTTATCAATTTTACCACACGCGGAACGGTACAAACGCCTCCCCCAAAAGAAATTCATGAATTGCTGATTTTTGTTCATTCTAACCTCCCAAAAATCGAAATAAAAAGCGATCAAAAAATGTCACGTGCTCAAAAATAGTACCAATAAAAACGTCACCTCGTCCCGCAAAAAATAAGACCTCACATGACTCTGTGGGCCAAAATATGCAAAAATTATAGCTCTCAAAATGTGGTGATGCAAAAAACTATTTTTTGCAATAAAAAGCGTCTTTTAGCGTGACAGCTGCCAATCATAAAAACCCGCTATAAATAGTAAATCAAACCCCCCTTTATCACCCCCTTAGTTAGGGAAAAATAATAAAATTAAAAAAATGTATTTATTTCCATTTTCCCGTTAGGGTTAGGGTTGCGGCTAAAGTTAGGGTTAGGGTTGGCGCTAACGTTAGGATTAGGATTAGGGTTGGGATTACGGTTAGGGGTGTGTTAGGGTTAGGTTTGTGGTTAGGGTTGGGACTAGGGTTAGGGGTGTGTTGGGGTTAGGGTTGGAGTTAGAATTGGAGGGTTTCTGCTGTTTAGGCACATCAGGGGCTCTCCAAATGTGACATGGCGTCTGATCTCAATTCCAGCCAATTCTGCGTTGAAAAAGTCAAATGGTGCTCCTTCGTTTCTGAGCTCTGCCATGCGCCCAAACAGTAGTTTACTCCCGCATATGGGGTATCAGCGTACTCTGGACCACAAGAGTTATTGTGCAATTTGTCCTATTTCTTCTGTTACCCTTGGGAAAATAAATAACTGGGGGCGACAAAATCATTTTTGTAAAAAAAAAAATGATTTTTTTTGTTTTTACGGCTGTATGTTATAAAACTTCTGTGAAGCACTTGGGGCTTCATAGCGCTCTCCACACTTCTTGATAAGTTCCTTGTGGGGTCTATTTTCCAAAATGGGGTCACTTGTGGGGGGTTTCCACTGTTTAAGCGCATCAGGGGCTCTCCAAATGCGACATGACGCCCCCAGACCATTCCATCAAAGTCTGCAATCCAAAACGTCACTACTTCCCTTCCGAGCCCCAACGTGCGCCCATACAGTAGTTTACTCCCACATATTGGGTATCAGCGTACTCAGGAAAAATTGGACAACAACTTTTGGGGTCCAATTTCTCCTGTTACCCTTGTGAAAATAAAATATTGGGGGCGAAAAAATCATTTTTGTAAAAAAAAGAAGGATTTTTTATTTTTACGGCTGTACGTTATAAACTTCTGTGAAGCACTTTGGGGTTCAAAGTGCTCACCACACATCTAGATAAGTTCCTTGTGGGGTCTATTTTCCAAATGGGGTCACTTGTGGGGGGTTTCCACTGTTTAGGCGCATCAGGGGCTCTCCAAATGCGACATGACGCCCCCAGACCATTCCATCAAAGTCTGCAATCCAAAACATCATTACTTCCCTTCCGAGCCCAGACGTGCACCCATACAGTCGTTTTCTCCCACATATTGGGTATCAGCGTACTCAGGACAAATTGGACAACAAATTTTGGGGTCCAATTTCTCCTGTTACCCTTGTGAAAATAAAATATTGGGGGCGAAAAAATCATTTTTGTAAAAAAAAGAAGGATTTTTTATTTTTACGGCTGTACGTTATAAACTTCTGTGAAGCACTTTGGGGTTCAAAGTGCTCACCACACATCTAAATAAGTTCCTTGTGGGGTCTATTTTCCAAAATGGGGTCACTTGTTGGGGGTTTCCACTGTTTAGGCGCATCAGGGGCTCTCCAAATGCGACATGACGCCCCAGACCATTCCATCAAAGTCTGCAATCCAAAACGTCACTACTTCCCTTCCGAGCCCCAACGTGCGCCCATACAGAAGTTTACTCCCACATATTGGGTATCAGCGTACTCAGAAAAAATTGGACAACAACTTTTGGGGTCCAATTTCTCCTGTTACCCTTGTGAAAATAAAATATTGGGGGCGAAAAAATCATTTTTGTAAAAAAAAAAAAGAGATTTTTTTTATTTTACGGCTGTACGTTATAAACTTCTGTGAAGCACTTTGGGGTTCAAAGTGCTCACCACACATCTAGATAAGTTCCTTGAGGGGTCTAGTTTCCAAAATGATGTCATTTGTGGTAGGTTTCCACTGTTTAGGCAGATCAGGAGCTCTCCAAACACGACATGGCATCCAGCCAATTCTGCGTTGAAAAAGTCAAACGGCGCTCCTTCCCTTCCAAACTCTGCCATGCACCCAAACAGTGGTTTACTCCCACATATGGGGTATCAGCTCACTCAGGACAAATTGCAAAATAAATTTTGGAGTCTTGTTACCCTTGGGAAAATAAAAATTGGGGTGAAAAGATCAATTTTGTGGAAAAAATATGATTTTTTAATTTTACGGCTCTACGTTATAAACTTGTGTGAAGCACTTGGGGGTTCAAATTGCTCACCAAAGATCTAGATAAGTTCCTTAGGGGGTCTAGTTTCCCAAATGGGGTCACTTGTGGGGGGTTTCCACTGTTTAGGCACAGCAAGGGCTCTCCAAATGCAACATGGCGTCCAATCTCAATTACAGCCAATTTTGGTTGGAAAAAGTCAAATGGTGCTCCTTCCCTTCCGAGCTCTGCCATGCGCCCAAACAGTGGTTCCCCCCACATATGGGGTATCATCGTACTCAGGACAAATTGGACAACAAATTTTGTGGTCCAATTTCTCCTGTTACCCTGGGAAAATAAAAAATTAGAGACTAAGAGATCATTTTTGTGGGAAAAAAATAGGATTTTTTATTTTCATGCCCGGGCATTATAAACTTGTGTGAAGCACTTGGGGGTTCAAAGTGCTCACCAAAGATCTAGATAAGTTCTTTAAGGGGTCTAGCTTCCAAAATGGGGTCACTTGTGGGGGGTTTCCACTGTTTAGGCTCATCTGGGGCACTACAAACGGAACATGACCCCCATCAATGTTTGCATTCCAAAACGTTACTGCTTCCTTTCCAAGCCCTGCCGTGCGCCCAGTTCCCCCCCCACATATGGGGTATCAGCGTACTCAGGACAAATTGGACAACAACTTTTGGGGTCCAATTTCCTTGGGAAAAATCAAAAATTTGGGACTAAAAAATCATTTTTGTGGAAAATTGTTTTTTTTTTTTTTTCACACCCAGGCATTATAAACTTTTGTGAAACACTTTGGGGTTCAAAGTGCTCACAACAGATCTAGATAAGTTCCTTAGGGGGTCTAGTTTCCAAAATAGTGTCACTTGTGGGGGTTTCCACTGTTTAGGCATATCAGGGGCTCTCCAAACACGACATGGCGTCCAATCTCATTTCCAGCCAATTTTAGTTTGAAAAAGTCAAACGGCGCTCCTTCCCTTACGAGCTCTGCCGTGTGCCCAAACAGTAGTTTTCCCTCACATATGGGGTATTGTCGTACTGAGGAGAAATTGCACAACAACTTTATCTGCCCATTTTCTCCTTTTACCCTTGTGAAAATAAAAAAAAGTTTGTAAAAGATCATTTTTGTGGCTAAAAAGTTAAATATTCATATTTTCCTTCCTCGTTGCTTCAGCTCCTGTGAAGCACCTGAAGGGTTAATAAACTTATTGAATGTGGTTTTGAGTACCTTGAGGGGTGCAGTTTTTAGAATGGTGTCACTTTTGGGTATTTTCTGCCATATAGACCCCTCAAAATGACTTCAAATGTGAGGTGGTCCCTAAAAAAATGGCTTTGTAAATTTTGTTGTAAAAATGAGAAATCACTGGTCAACTTTTAACCCTTATAATTTCCTAATAAAAAAAAATTTTTGGTTCCAAAATTGTGCTGATGTAAAGTAGACATGTGGAAATGTTATTTCTTAACTATTTTGTGTGACATATCTCTCTGTTTTAAGGGAAAAAAAATTCAAAGTTTGAAAATTGCAAAATTTTCAAAATTTTCGCCATATTTCATTTTTTTCAAAAATAAACGCAAGGTATATTGAAGAAATTTTACTACTAACATGAAGTGCAATATGTCACGAGAAAACAGTCTCAGAATTGCGAAGATCCGTTGAAGCGTTCCAGAGTTATAACCTCATAAAGAGACAGTGGTCAGAATTGTAAAAATTGGCCCGGTCATTAACGTGCAAACCACCCTTGGGGAGTGAAGGGGTTAAAAATCTATATTTATTCTATCAATAAATAAATATTTGAATAAAAAATATAAACAATAAAAGTACACATATTTGGTATTGCCACGTCCGTAACGGCCCGACCTTTAAAACTGTCCCACTAGTTAACCCCTTTAGTGAACACTATATTAAAAAAACAAGTCACTATGATGGTGTCAACAGTTACAAAGAACTCACCACCAAAAAGGTATATGTAATGCAAAATATTTTTTTTTATTGATAACACATACAAGACATAATTAACAAGATAAGGTGCAGGATGAATAAAAGAGGGACAAGCAAGCCATGGGAGACTCACCTATACATTAAAAACCAGCTAGACACCAACACAGTGTATAGTAGCAATACATATGCTTTAAGAATGTAAGGTGAGACTATTGCCCAAATAGGAACCATATAGTGCTAACCACAGCGCCATGCGCATATCAATATGCACCTAACACCTACAAAGGCAGAGGTCTCTATAATCCTCCATATTAATCCCTGAAAGTGTATTGTGCAATGAAAAAAATTGTGGCTCTAAAGGAACACTATACCTGCTGGATGCTGGAGGGTGGGAGTCCCCGGATGTCCCTCTGCCCCTCTACCACCTTAGTAAGGGAAAAATAATTAAAAAGTATTTATTTCCATTTTCCCATTATGGTTAGGGTTAGGGTTGGAGATAAAGTTAGGGTTAAGGTTAGCTTAACTTAGGGTTAGGGTTGTGGCTAAAGTTAGGGTTAGGGTTGTGGCTAAAGTTAGGGTTGGGGTTAAAGTTAGGGTTGGGTCTAAATTTAGGATTACGGTTGGGGCTGGAGTTGTGGTTAGGGTTTGGATTATGTTACGGTTGGGATTAGGGTTAGGGTTGGGATTAGGGTTAGAGGTGCGTTAGGGTTAGGTTTGTGGTTAGACTAAAGGTTAGGGTTGGGATTAGGGTTAGGAATATATTGTGGGTTAGGGTTGGAGGTATAATTGGGGGTTTCCAACGTTTAGGCACATCAGGGGCTCTCCAAATGCGACATGGCGTCTGATCTCAATTCCAGCCAATTCTGCGTTGAAAAAGTCAAACGGTGCTCTTTCCCTTCTGGGTTCTGCAATGCTCCCAAACAGTGGTTTACCCCCACATATGGGGTATCAGCATACTCAGGAAAAATTACACAACAACTTTTCTGGTCCAATTTCTCCTGTTACCCTTGGGAAAATAAAAAATTGGGGATGAAAAAATCATTTTTGTGAAAAAATATGATGTTTTATTTTTACAGCTCTACGTTATAATAATAATAATCTTTATTTATATAGCGCCAACATATTCCGCAGCGCTTAACAGTTTAACAGTTTCAGAACACAAGTCATAAGTAACAAGGTTAACAATACAATAATTAAAGCAAAATAAGCCGCCCCTGCTCGTGAGAGCTTACAATCTACAATGAGGTGGGGGAGATACAAAGTACAGGTGTTTATATACAATGGTGTATTTACAATGATGGTCCAGCCATCTTGAGGGAGTGAGGGATGGATGGAGATAGTTAATGGGCTACACACACACACACACACACACCACACACTTACACATAGAATGACTTTGATTATTGAATGTGATAGGCCGCTCTGAACAAATGTGTTTTGAGGGAGCGCCTGAAACCATGCAAATTGTGGATAGTCCTAATTTCTTGGGGTAGAGCATTCCAGAGGATTGGCGCAGTGCGGGAGAAGTCTTGGAGTCGGGAGTGGGAGGTACGGATTAGTGCAGAGGTTAGTCGAAGGTCGTTTGCAGAGCGCAGCAGTCGGTTAGGCCGATAGATAGAAATGAGGGAGGAGATGTAGGGGGGTGCTGCACTGTGGAGAGCTTTGTGGGTGAGAACCAGTACTTTGAATTGGATCCTATTGTGATGTATGGTGTACAGTTCATATAGCGTCTTGTGCTTGGGTGCGAGGAAAACACATGAGACACAGGTTTGATATGGAAGGCAAAAGGAAAAAAAAAAAAAAAAAATTTTCCAGCTCAACGATGAAGTGAAGATAAAAAATTTTTTTTTTTTCTTTATTCACTTGTCATTCCAAATACAGAGGAGTATCAGCATAGATTAGCAGCAGATGAATGCGTTATCAACGCGTTTCAGGTGACGCAGCACCCTTAGTCATGAATAAGTGAATAAAGAAAAAAAAAAAATTTTATCTTCACTTCATCGTTGAGCTGGAATTTTTTTTTTTTTTTTTCCTTTTGCAATGTTTCACGTCTGACACAGCGGTTCCTTGCTCCGATCTCTGGTATGCTGCACTGGTGAGCTGGACTTTTATTATTACTTGATATGGAAGGACTTGTATTACTTCATACAAGTAGGCAAAAAGAGTCACACAGATTGCAGGTACAGAAGCAGGAGACACAGCAGGCCAGAGTAACTTTAAGTTCAGCAATACCTCTCCACAACAGGTTCAGGATCTCTTCTCTGTTACCGTAATTCCATGCAAACGTGGATTTATCAAATAGCAGGTTTCCAGAGTCCACAAGTGTTCCAAAGTTCCTCAGTAGGAAATAGCTGGAGTACAAAGTCCAAGGTTTCCAGGAGTCAGGTCACAGGCTCACTGCAGGTTTGATTCTGAAGCACTGATTGCTCAGCTGAGGCTGCTTAAGAGGCAAGAGGGAGAGAATCAGGGCGGGAACATAAAAGCTGGAAACTCCATATTGACTGAGGGCAAGATAGCTGCAGCAAGACAGAAAGCAAAATGGCCGACGGAAAAACTGAGTTTCAAGAAAATGTACAAAGAACCTTACATTACTCCCCCCTTAGGGACAACCTCCGGATGACCTCAGACCAGGCTTGTCTGGGTACCTCTGATAAAACTGGCGGAGCAAGCGAGGAGCATTAACGTTATTGACTGGTTCCCATGAGTTGTCCTCCACTGGGTAGCCCTGCCATTTAATCAAATATTGTAACTGATTTCTGTACAACCTGGAATCTAGAATCCTTTCCACCACAAATTCTTCCTGACCATCGACCAGCACTGGGTCAGGGCAAGGAGAAGAACGACCAGGAAACGCATTGGGTGTTGCAGCCTTTAGTAGGGATACATGAAAGACAGGGTGGATTCTCATAGTTCTGGGCAGTTGAAGACGACAAGCAACGGCACTTATAATTTTACTGATTTTATAGGGTCCAATGTACTTATGTCCCAATTTAGACGATGGAATCCTTAACTTAAGATTTCTGGTTGACAGCCAGACCAAGTCTCCTACCTTGAAAGCTGGTGCAGGTTTATGAAATTTATCTGCTGCTTTCTTGTACCTTTCCTGAGCCAATTCCAGATTTTCCTTTAGAAGATCCATATTCTTTTGTAAAGTTGTGATTCTTTCAGCCACTGCCGGCAAGGGCGTTTCTATGGGAAATCGAGGAAGAATGTTAGGATGATAACCTAAATTGGAGTAAAAAGGAGACTGCTTAGTGGAGGCGCTCTGAGAGTTGTTATAAGAGAACTCAGCCAGTGGGAGTAGATCCACCCAATCATCCTGTAGGTGGCAGATAAAGCAGCGGAGATACTGCTCCAGGGTCTGATTGGTTTGTTCTGTCTGTCCATTAGTCTGGGGATGAAAAGCAGAAGAAAGGCTTACTTTAATGTCCAATGCGGCACAGAAATTTTGCCAAAACCTTGAAGTGAATTGCACCCCTCGATCCGAAATGACCTCATCCGGTACTCCATGCAAGCGAAACACATTCTTAATCATCAAATCTGATGTATGTTTTGCAGTGGGTAAGCCGACACAGGGGATAAAATGAGCTGCCTTTGTTAAACGATCAACCACCACTAGAATGGTGTTCTTCCCTTGAGAGGTTGGTAACTCCACAATGAAGTCCATAGAAATGGATCCCCACGGGCGGGACGGGGTGGGAAGGGGTTGCAACAGACCAGTTGGTGAGGAGCGAGGTGTTTTGCATCTTGCACAGACTTCACATGAAGTGACATGGTTTAAAACGTCTTTCCTGTAAGTGGGCCACCAAAAGAAACGAGAAAGAAATTCTTGTGTCTTTAGAATTCCTCTATGCCCAGCTATTTTGGAATCGTGGATGAGTTGCAATACTCTCAATCTGACTGTTTCAGGTATATACAGACGTTGTCCCTGAATCCACACACCATTCTTAAAGACAAGACTTACGTCCCTTGGAGGTTGTGCCAACAAAGAATCCGCATGGTATGCTTCCTTGATGTCTTTAAGTAGGTCTTGATTATGAATCACTCCCAGGAATCTAGAGTCAGGAAGAATAGTCTTAGGAGGAGTAAGTGGACGGGTCTCTGCTGAATGAATCCTAGAGAGTGCATCAGCCTTTCCATTGCGCGATCCTGGCCTATAAGAAATTACAAAATTAAATTGGTTTAGGAAAAGATTCCAGCGAGCCTGGCGAGGAGTCAGGCACTTAGCCGACCTGATAAATTCAAGGTTACGATGGTCTGTCAGGACGACTATTTGCTGTGCAGCTCCCTGAAGAAGGTGTCTCCATTCTTTGAAGGTGGCAATAATGGCCAACAATTCTCTATTGCCCATCGTAGTTCCTCTCAGCCGAAGACAACCGCTGGGAAAAGAAAGCACAGGGATGCAAGACATTCTTCTCACCTGTTCTCTGAGAGAGTATAGCTCCAACGGCAACGTCTGAAGCATACACCTCTATTATGAAGGCAAGTTCGGGGTTGGGATGTACTAAGATAGGTGCGGTGGTAAATTTATCCTTTAGATGGGAAAATGCTTCCTGGGCTTGCGGGGTCCAGGAGAACCTAGACTCTTTCCGGGTAAGTTGGGTGATAGGTGACACTACCTCAGAGAAATTCCTAATGAAACGTCTATAGAAGTTGGCAAACCCGATGAAGCGCTGCACCTCCTTCACATTCCTAGGAATTGGCCAATCCTTGATGGCTTGGGTCTTGCTTCCATCCATACTAATTCCTTGCGTAGACAGTACATACCCCAGAAATTGAATCTCGGTCCTATGGAATTCACACTTTTCAAGTTTGATGTAAAGATGGTTCTGTCTTAGGCGTTCTAAGACCATTCTCACATGTCCATGATGTTCCTCTGTGGAGTTAGAAAAAATTAAGATATCATCCAGATAAATCACCACAAATGTATCTAGGAGATCCCTGAAGATGTCATTCACCAAGTGTTGGAAAGTGGCTGGGGCGGTACTCAGACCAAAAGGCATGACTAGATATTCAAAGTGTCCATAGCGTGACCTGAATGCAGTCTTCCATTCATCCCCAGGTCTAATACGGACAAGTTATAGGCCCCACGGAGATCCAGTTTAGAGAAAATTTTGGCATGCCGCACTCTCTCCAATAACTCAGGGATTAAAGGCAATGGATAACGGTTTCTAATAGTAACCTTATTGAGTTCCCTATAGTCTATGCAGGGTCTCAGAGATCCATCTTTCTTCTTCACAAAGAAGATGGGTGCACCTGCAGGAGATGAAGAGGGGCGTATGAAGCCCTTGGCTAGATTTTCATCTATGTAGTCCTTCAAAGCCTTTAGCTCGGGCCCCGCCAGGGGGTAGATCTTACCAAAAGGTATCTCTGCTCCAGGCAATAATTCAATTGGACAATCATATGGACGGTGAGGGGGAAGCTGGTCAGCGTTCTTCTTGTCACATAAATCCACATAGTCCTGGTATACAGCTGGTAGTTCAGGGACTGACATGGTTCCTTTAGGAACAGAGCAAGCTGAAACTTCTGGACTCATGTGTTTCTCCGGAAAGTGTAATTCCTTGATCTCCCAGTTAATCGTAGGGTTCTGAGCCTGCAGCCATGGTAGCCCTAGAATAATGGGAAAGTGGGGAGAAGAGATAAGCATAAAGGACAGTTTCTCCTGATGATCTTTACCCATAAGGACCCTCAAAGGCTCCGTTTCCTGATCCACTGGTCCAGAGGTCAGCAGGGAGCCATCCACAGTCTCCATCTGTACTGGAGTAGCCTTTTTCACTGAACGTATCCCCTGTTTCAGAGGAAAGGAGATATCCATAAAATTTCCACTTGCCCCTGAGTCGATCATAGCAGAGCTAGACACCCAGACTGAGTCAACCCAGATTTTGATGGAAAGGAAGCAATGAGAATTGTTTTTCTTACAACTCAGCTGGGACACCGTTGAGGAAACTTGAAAAATTGCAGCGTTTACACAGTCATCGTCCCCAGAACTAACGGAGTTTAAGTCCGAGAAATCAATATCTCTTGCAGCAGATCTCTCTGGAGCCTGAGGCTCGGACATGACAGATCTCCTCTCGCAACACTAACAGTGAATGACTGCCGCAGTAGTCTTACGAGAACGGCTGGGGCAGTTTATAATGAAGTGCCCTGACTTACCACAGTAGAAACATAGATTTTCCTTTAAACGATGTTCTTTGCGTGCATCACTAACCCGTCTATGTAAAGAGTCCACCTGCATGGGTTCAGGTTCTGGTTCCCGTGTGATCCTACTCAAAGGTTCCTTAGCTGAAGAGGGAGGTAGGAAAAGGTTAGTGCGATTATTTTCGAACCACCTCTCTTGTCTGCGTTCAGTTAGACGAGCATCAATACGGATACAGTAGTTAATAAAGTCACCTAACGCAGTGGGAGGGTCGGCACGAGCAAGTTCATCCTTAATCAGAGGAGACAACCCTTTCCGAAATATAGATTTTTTGGCAGAACTGTCCCAAGTGGTATCGAGAGCCCATCTCCTGAAATCCAAGGCATATTCAGCTACTGAGCGCTTACCTTGGTGCAAAGTTAACATGGCTGCTTCAGCTGTTGCACCTCGATTGGGGTCATCAAACACCTGCCCCATGGCTGAAATGAAAGCATCAAGATGATTCAAACATTCATCCCCAGTCTCAATCAGAGGGTTTGCCCACATCAAAGCCTTATTGGTAAGCAACATGATTATAGTAAGCACTTTGGATCGTTCAGTGGGAAATTGTGAAGCATGTGCAGAGAAAAATAGATTGCATTGATTAATAAATCCCCTGAATTTCTCACGTTCACCGCCAAAATGAAAAGGGGGTAACTTGGGGATCCCAGAACTCGGGGTTATGGCAGGAGCCTGGACTCGTTCTTCTAGAGCCTCAATCCTGGCTCGTAAATCCTGGGTAGTTTGTCCAAACACTTGCAAATTGTGATTAGTGAGGTCCTGTAGGCTTGCAAAACGGGTCTTTAAAGTCTGTACATCTGAAAGGATTGTATCAGTCACTCCGCAAAGCTCCTTTATGCGAGCCTCCATCTTCCAGATCTTTTAAGGCAGAAGTACTGGAAGGAGAAGAGGAAAGAAAAAAAAAAAACACAATAGTGTTTACCTGTGGTAACACTCCTGAGTAAAATTAAGGGAATGCGCTCACCTGGAATGGTTGTGAGAAGTAACAACCACTGTCATCACAGAAGGTATAAACGGACATCTGATATCCACAGTCACAGCAGACACGGCCTTCCCAGACCCAGCAGACACTAATGTTGGCTTCAGAATCTTGTGATGTATGGTGTACAGTTCATATAGCATCTTGTGCTTGGGTGCGAGGAAAACACATGAGACACAGGTTTGATATGGAAGGACTTGTATTACTTCATACAAGTAGGCAAAAAGAGTCACACAGTTTGCAGGTACAGAAGCAGGAGACACAGCAGGCCAGAGTAACTTTAAGTTCAGCAATAACTCTCCACAACAGGTTCAGGATCTCTTCTCTGTTACCGTAATTCCATGCAAACGTGGATTTATCAAATAGCAGGTTTCCAGAGTCCACAAGTGTTCCAAAGTTCCTCAGTAGGAAATAGCTGGAGTACAAAGTCCAAGGTTTCCAGGAGTCAGGTTACAGGCTCACTGCAGGTTTGATTCTGAAGCACTGATTGCTCAGCTGAGGCTGCTTAAGAGGCAAGAGGGAGAGAATCAGGGCGGGAACATGAAAGTTGGAAACTCCATATTGACTGAGGGCAAGATAGCTGCAGCAAGACAGAAAGCAAAATGGCCGACGGAAAAACTGAGTTTCAAGAAACATGTACAAAGAACCTTACACCTATAATGAATGGGCAGCCAGTGTAAGGACTGGCGAAGAGCGGACGCGTCTGAGTACCAATTAGCCAGATGGATTACCCTGGCTGCTGCATTAAGGATGGACTGGAGAGGGGATAGTCGAGTAATGGGGAAGCCAAGTAATAGAGCGTTGCGGGAGTGGATCAATGCTACAGTGAGGGTTTTTGTTGTTTCCATGGTGAGAAAAGGGCGGATTCTAGAGATGTTCTTTAGGTGTAGGCGGCAAGAGCGGGCAAGAGATTGTATATGGGAGGTGAAGGAGAGATTGGTGTCAAACATAACCCCCAGACAGCGAACTTGCTGCCGGGGTGTTATTATGGTGCCGCCCACGGAGAGGGATAAGTCAAATTTAGGGAGGTTAGTAGACGACGGGAGCAGAAGAAGTTCAGTTTTGGAGAGGTTAAGTTTCAGAAAGAGAGCGGACATGATGTTGGAGACTGCGGACAGACAGTCGGTGGCGTTCTGTAGTACAGCGGGGTAAGGTCGGGGGATGACGTGTATAGTTGTGTGTCATCAGCATAAAGATGGTACTGAAAGCCAAATCTGCTGATGGTCTGTCCAATTGGGGCCGTGTAGAGAGAGAAGAGAAGGGGGCCAAGGACTGAGCCCTGGGGTACACCGACAGTGAGAGGAAGAGGAGATGATGTAGAGCCAGAGAACGAAACACTGAAGGAGCGGTTAGAAAGATAGGAGAAACCAGGAGAGAACAGTGTCCTTAATACCTAGTGACTGGAGCCTAGACAGTAGGAGACAGTGGTCAACCGTGTCGAAAGCTGCAGAAAGGTCGAGAAGAATGAGCAGAGAGTGGTCACCGTTACGTTTTGCTGTAAGAAGGTCATTGGTCACTTTGATGAGTGCAGTTTCAGTCGAATGTAGGGGGCGGAAGCCGGACTGTGAAGGGTCTAGAAGGGAGTAAGTGGAGAGGTAACGGGTGAGGCGGGAGTAGACTAGGCACTCCAAGAGTTTAGAGATGAAGGGGAGATTGGAGACCGGTCTGTAGTTGTTTGTGCAGGAAGGGTCGAGAGCGGGTTTCTTTAGTAGTGGAGTAATGATGGAGTGTTTGAAGGAGGATGGGAAAATGCCAGAGGAGAGTGAGAGATTAAAGATTTTAGTTAGGTGAGTTGTGATAACTGGAGAGAGAGACTGGAGGAGATGTGAGGGAATGGGGTCGGTAGTGCATGTAGTCGGACGAGAGGAAGAGAGGAGTCTGGAGACTTCTTCTTCTGTGATGGGATCAAATGTGGAAAGTGAGCCAGGGGAACAGCAGGGTGGGATGGGAGTCACAGCCCTTGGTGGTTGAGAGCACATTATAAACTTCTGTGAAGCACTAGGGTGTTCAACGTGCTCACCACACATCTAGATAAGTTCCTTAGGGGTCTACTTCCCAAAATTGTGTCACTTGTGGGGGGTTTCCACTGTTAAGGCACAGCAGGGGCTCTCCAAATGCGATATGGCGTCTGATCTCAACTCCAGCCAATTCTGCGTTGAAAAAGTCAAACGGTGCTCCTTCCCTTCCGAGCTCTGCCATGCGCCCAAACAGTGGTTTACCCCCACATATGGGGTATCAGCATACTCAGGAAAAATTTCACAACAATTTTTCTGGTCCAATTTCTCCTGTTACCCTTGGGAAAATAAAAAATTGGGGATGAAAAATATAATTTTTGTGAAAAAATATGATTTTTTATTTTTACAGCTCTACGTTATAAACTTCTGTGAAGCACTTGGGTGTTCAAAGTGCTCACCACACATCTAGATAAGTTCCTTAGGGGGTCTACTTTCCAAAATAGTGTCATTTGTGGGGGGTTTCCACTGTTAAGGCATATCAGGGGCTCTCCAAACGCGACATGGCATCTGATCTCAATTCCAGCCAATTCTGCATTGAAAAAGTCAAATGGTGCTGCTTCCCTTCCGAGGATTGCGAGGCACCCAAACAGTGGTTCCCCCTCATACATGAGGTATCAGCGTACTCAGCATAAATTGAACTCTTCGATACCAAATATGTATAAATATTGTAATTGTTTTATTTTGAATGGGGCAAAAATATGTTTTTAATATTTTTTAAAACTTTTTTTACTTTTTACTAGCTTCAATTGTCTCCATGGAGACTAGAAGCTGTGATCATCTGATCACTTGTGTTACACATAGCAGAGAAATGCTCATCTGCTATGAGCGCCGACCAGCGGATGGCAATGACAATCACAGGAGTCTCTGGCAGACCACAAGTTGTCATTTCAATCCATTGGCATCCCGCGATCATGTGACGGGCTGACAATGGGCGAAGCTAATACTCACATCCGGTTTGCGCAAGTTTCAGAGATTGACAGCGGCATTTAATTAGTTAACAGTTGCAGGTGGATTGCGATTGCACTGCGGCTGTTAGGGGCACATGACAGCTGATAAGTTCAGCTGTCATGTGCCCGAAAAAGTATGGGCTCAGTGCCAGAGCCTGCATGAAAGGGGGAGAGGTGACCTGTTGCTGATTTACACTTCATATATATACTGTATATATATCGTTACGGGGTTAATCAGCAATGCATGTTGAACAATTTATGACAAATTTTTATTGGCTGGGTTGGGCATACATAGAAATCAAGGGTCCCCATAACAAGCTCTATTCCCCCAATAAAGAATATTCTGAAAAGCAGGAGAAAGTAGGAAAGTAGGAAAAGTAGGAGAGTTCATATCATACAACTTTCATAAACAGGGAGAGGGACATGTATTGTGACACTTACACAGTAATTATGCTTCTATTGAAGCCCCTTAGTGTTCTCATCCACAATATCCCTTGAATGATCATTATAGAGTATGATGCTCCCAAAAAGGACCCCACTCATAAACACAGAGTATGATATCCCCATAGTGAATCCCTGCTCCTTAATTGTACCACCCAGACTCACTCACATACAATACTCACAAAAAGTTAAGGATATTGCCTTTCGAGCAAAAAATTATGGAAATTGTAAAAAGTTCACGCTACAGTGATATTTTATCTTGAAAATAGGGCATTTAAGTAGAAACATGCAATGGTGATTTCCTCATCTCAACTAATTTATTGAAACAAAAGCCAATAACAATGGTGGCTATACCCCAACAAAAAAGTCAATGCCTCAGTATCTTAAAATGTGACCTTGAACATCAGTTGCAGCTTGACAATGACATTCCATTTTGTTCATAAGTCAAGCTATTTTTGCTGAGGCATAGCATCCTACTCTGTTTGAAGGGCAGCCATCACGTACTTGAGCTTCTGATGTACAAAGGTTCAAGCCTCTACACAGCAACTCAGCCGATCCCATAGGTTTTCTATGGGATTCAGGTCTGGAGAAATAGCAGGCCACTCCATTTGAGGTACTCCAATCTTTATCAGCCGTTCCCTAATGACATAACCTCGATGAGCTGGAGCACTGTCGTCCGTGAAGATGAAATTAGTCCCGTGTTGTTTGTGCAGAGGCACAATGACAGGATTAATGATGTTATTCAAATAGTAGGGGCTTGTCACTGTACTATTCACAAAGTGTAGGGCAGTTCTGTATTGACTAGACACACCTGCCTAAACTGTAACACCACCAAAGGCTCATCTGGTAACAACAGTGGCTGATATAAGCACTCTCCTTGACATCTCCAACATCGTTGGCTGCCATCATTTCTACTCAGCATGAATCGACTTTCAGCAGTGAACAGCACTGAAGAACACTGTTCCCTCTAGTACATTCAAACGTTTAGAGACGGTTAGAGTGCATTTTAGGTGTATTTTTGTGAGTAATGTATATTTTGATGGCCAACACAGTATAATACAGTACCTTCACATCATGATGCCCTTAAACTGTCACCTCCCTGAGTATGATGTCTCCTTAGATCCCTCACACATGTTATCATAGCTCCCACACAGCATAATGGTCTGTCAGTAGGATGCCTACTACTCAGTATAATGTCCCCCCTCAGTACGTTACCGTATTTTTGGACTATAAGACGCACCGGACTATAAGACGCACCCAGGTTTTAGAGGTGGAAAATAGGAAAAAATATATTTGAAGCAAAAAATGTGGTAAAATATTTAATAACATAAATAACATACTATTATATGTGGTGTTATTATATATAATAGTATGTTATTATGTAGGAAGCTACAGGTAGAAGATGGTGCTGCGGGACCAGTGTGGTGTCTGTAAACTACTATGTGAAGACGCTGGAGGGTGAGTATAAGGCCGGGGTCGCACATGCGAGAAATTTGCACGATTTTTGTGCGAATCTCTCTCGTGAACACCCGGCACTGCCGCTGGCACTCAGACTGGAGCGTGCCGCTGCATAGAAATAGATGCAGCATAGAAATACATGCAGCCGCACGCTCCGGTTCGAGTGCCGGAGGCAGTGTCGGGTGTTCACGCGAGAGATTCGCACAAAAATCGTGCAAATTTCTCGCATGTGTGACCACGGCCTAAGAATGGGGCATAGGGCTTATATTTAAAGCCACACTCCAGCACTGATAACACTGGAGTGCTGCATTAAGATCCCATGGGAGAACTATAACTCCCAGCATGTCCTGCAGATCCTATGGCATGCTGGAAGTTATAGTTCACCACAGGATGGCAGAGTGATTTTTATGTGCTGTATTTACTAACCTTTTAATTAATTTTTTCTTGTACAGTGTGTCTGAAGGACCTGTGATGAGATCATGAAGAGGGAGGGCTTTGTGTGGTCATGTGATGCTCCAGCCTGCCCACTTCATGACCTCATCACAGGTCCTCCACAGGAGCATTCAGCCTGGCATCAGCACAGCCCCTGTGCTGTCAGGTATGCGATGCCTCCTGCTGCACTCTGTTCCTGTCGCCTCCTTCTCCTTCCCACACATCTCCCCAGCTGCTGCAGGAATCAGGCGCTGGGTAACCATGTGGCTCTGTCATGTGCTGCTCCCCGCTCACTGCTCAGCTGATAGGTGGGCGGGGAAGCGGCTAATTAATATTCACTGCACTTAAGTATCGGGACCAGTGGTTTCCCCAGCGCCGGATTCCTGCAGCGGAGGGGATATTTTCCTGCCTCCTGCGATCCCACTCCACCGCTACCCCCTGCCCCACGTTACATTCCGACCATAAGACACACCCACACTTTCCTCTCAAATTTGGAGGAAAAGAAGTGCGTCTTATGGTCCGAAAAATACAGTAATTAAATAGTCCCCACACAATAACATGTTCCACCTTAGAGATGAGCGAATTTGTTCAGAAAATGTTTGCCAACCTCAAATTCATCACAAGCGTAGCACATTAGGATTCGTGTTCCATTTCCATAGCATTTTTCCTCAAAGTTCTCAAAATTCGGTCATAGATTGATATATGATCACATTTCCACTAATGCTTTTGTTTTGACTTGTCTAGGAGAGTTGTGCTGTTTGATGAGTGGGGAAGATGTGATTTATGTGGGGACGGGGTGTGCCTAGGTCTAGGTCAGAAGAGCAGTGGAGTGTAGTTTTTTTTTCTGTAATAACCGTCAGCCAATCAGGGTGCAAAAACCATCCACAGCATTATGACACAAGGTCTTCTGTGATTTACTGCCAAAGTTACATGTCCCTCTCCATATAAAAAACAGACATCTTGTTTTGCTGGTGCTATTTTCTCAGTGTAAGAGCTTTGGGAGGCTGCTCCTGCTACTGCTGCAAGTGAACTTGTAATTTAGTTAGATAGGATCCTGTCCTGTGTGAAATCGTTCTTCCAGCATCTAACTAGATTGTGTTAAATTTGTATTGCAGTCAGGAGGCCCCATTTGATAATCCAAATTGTTTGGGCTAAAACTGTGTTGAAGTGAGGAATCAAGAGGCACCATTTGCTCATCAAAAATGTTAGGCCTAATAATGAGGTTCAGCCAGAAGCCCCGATTTGCTAATCCAAATCATTTGAGCTAAAACTGTGTTGCAGTGAGGAATCAGAAGGACAGGTTTCCTCTTAAAAATCATTAGGCCTAATATAGGAGTTCAGCCAGGAGGCCGTATTTACTAATCCAAATCGTTTGGGATAAAACTGTGTTGCAGTGAGGAATCAGAAGGCCCCATTTGCTCATCAAAACTGTTAAACCTAATATTGGGGTTCAGCCAGGAGGACCTATTTGCTACTTAGGAAAAATAAGTCCAGCGCTGTAAGTCCATAAAATCTATTTTCATTTATTCCAAAAACTTCCAATGACATGAAAACAGTTAAGTCATAGTCCAGACATTAAAAACATACCTGTTTCAACGCAAAAAACCTGCGTCTTAATCATTGGCAAGGATCTGATGGCAGACTGAACATTTTGAGCTATTTCACACTTCAATCCCACCCACCAGACCTGGCTGGCAAACCCTAAATTAAGGATCACCAATCTAACCCAAGAAGAGGTGTGAAATGGCTAAATAAGATTAAGAAAGATAAATCTCTGGGACCGGATGGCATACCCCCACGAGTAGTAAGAGAACTAAGTAATGTAATAGACAAACCATTATTTCATATATTTAGGGACTCTATAGCAATGAGTAGAGTTGAGCGAAACAGGTCGGTCAGAATCAAAAATCGTCGACTTTCACCAAAGTCAGGTTTCGTTGGCCGAAACCCGACCATAGCGTGCAGTCAGCCATGCAATCGTCGACCTCAGCGCCCAAGTCGGTTTTCCCATAATGCATGCAGGTGCCTTTTTTCAGCCAATGAGCAAGGACGTACACTGTGGGCAACGAGATGACATGTGCAGCGTCCACCACCATCTTAGAGAAGGGCATTGCAGTGATTGGCTTGCTTTGGGGGGCGTCATAGTGTCTATAAAAGCCCTGAGCACCGACCTCCATTTTACTTCTGCCGATATTAACAGTAGGGAGAAGTTGCTGACGCTGTTTATCAGTAGGGAGAGAGTTAGGCAGGAAAGAGAAGTTCTTCTGTGCTTGTGCTGATAGCAATTGTGCTGTACAGTTAAGGCTGGGTCTCACATAGCGATACACCAGCGATCCGACAACGATCAGGATCGCTGGTGTATCGCTACATTATCGCTCCTGAGCTGCCAAACAGGCAGCTCAGGCAGCGATCAGTACAAGCGACACTGCGGGTAACATCACTTAGTTACCCGCAGTGTACCTTGGATACCAGCGCCCTGATGCAGGGAGCTGGTAACCAAGGTACACAGCGGGTTTCTAGGCACAGCCCCGCGCCTGGAAACCCGCTGTGTACCTTGGTTACTTGCGGATCGCTGGTCTCCCGTCTGTCACATGCAGCGATGCGTGCCTGTCAGCGGGAGACCAGCGATCAAAAAAATGTCCTGGCCTTTCAGCGACGATCAGCGATACCCAGCAGGGGGGGCTGATCGTTGCTGAATGTCACACACAGCGATATCGCTGGTGAGCTCGCTGCTGCGTCACAAAACTAGTGACTCAGCAGCGATCTCTCGTTTAGTGTGCAGTGACAGGGGAGGATTTTCTTGTGTGCAGCAGTGCTGGTTATTAGACTGCCTGATAGCTGTATTACTTTGTGTACACTGCTGTGCAGACTGCTTTTTACACAGCACTAATACTTTGATTCTTTTTTTTCTGCACACTTACCGACCGTTCATTTTTCCCACACCATATAGAGCTGTATGCTCCTCACACACTACCGTGTACCGGCTGGTATCACGGACAAATACATGCTTACTATCTGTGTGTGACTCCGGAAATATATACGGAGATTGCAATTTTCGCCTACACCGTATACAGCTGTACGCTTCTGAGACATTACCGTATATCTGCACTTTGTATTACGTTCAAATCCATACTGAGTGAGCGTCTGTGTGTGACTCTGGAAATATATACGGAGATTGCAAATTTTCCACTACACCGAATACAGCTATACGCTTCTGAGACAATACCGTATGTCTGCTCTTTGTATTACGGTCAAACCCATACTGAGTGAGCGTCTGTGTGTGACTCTGGAAACATATACGGAGATTGCAATTTTCCCCTACACCGTATACAGCTGTACGCTTCTAAGACAGTACCGTATATCTGCTCTTTGTATTACGGTCAAATCCATACTGAGTGAGCGTCTGTGTATGACTCCGGAAATATATTTCCGAGATTGCAATTTTCCCTACACCATATACAGCTGTACGCTTCTGAGACAATACCGTATATCTGCTGTTTATATTACGGTCAAATCCATACTGAGGGAGTGTCGTGTGTGATTTAAATTTTCTCCTACGCCATATACAGCTGTACAGTACCATATATCTGCTAGTATTTTTGGTACATTTTCCAAAATATGAGGAAGTATGGTGGAAGAGGCCGCAGACGTGGGTGGGGGGGACCAGCTGGGAATGATGGTGGTGGTGGTGGTACGTCTGCTGGTAGTGCCAAAAGCCCAATAGCACCTAAGGCAGGAGGTGTTGAGCCTGCGTCATCGTCTGGCTCCAGAAGGCCTGGAAGGCTCCCTTTTCTGGGAGTAGGTAAACCGCTTTTAAAGCCGGAGCATCAGGAACAGGTTTTGGCTTACATTGCGGAAACAGCCTCCAGCTCTATCGCCTCCTCTTCTGAACTTTCAAAAAATGCAAGCACTGAGTCATCAGTGCAGGCTCCTGGTCAGGAAGGACACCTTTCCTTGAGTCCTTCACCCCACGAAAAGTGAAGGATGCGGCCGGCCACACTTCAGATTACTCCATGGAGCTCTTTTCACTTACCATGCCTGGGTTATCAAGTCAAATCTTGAATTCCCAGTCGAAGATGAATATGACATGGAGTGCACTGATGCACAGCCACTGCTATCTGATTCTGCTGGTACATTAACCCAGAGCACTACATTGCCTTCGCAGTCTACTGAGGCAGAATCTGACCCTGATGAAACTCAGGTGTCCCTTCCCGCATACTCTAACACCTTACAAGGTGACACAGAGGAAGGTGCAGATGAAATTGAAGAGGAGGTGATGGATGACCCAGTTGTTGACCCGGATTGGCATCCATTGAGGAAGAGGGTGCCGCTGGCAATAGCTCAGAAGAGGAGGAGGATCCACGGCAGGCATCGACATCGCAGCTGCTGTTATCTGACAGGCCCTAGCAGTCCAAAAACGTGTTAAAAAAAACACAAGAGGCAATTTGCATATTAAAAAAAACAAAAAGTTTTGCAGGACAGCTTGGCCAGACGGTCAAATTAGCACTGCGTGCAAGCCCTGAAAATGTATCCCAAAGTAGGAAGAGTGCAGTGTGGCACTTTTTTGACCAAAATCCTATTGATGAGGCAAAGGTTATCTGTAAGAAGTGCAGAAGGACCTTTAGCCGAGGGAAAAATTTTTGAAAATTGAATACCAGTTGCATTCTTAGACATTAAAACACCATGCACTTGCAAGAGTGGACGGACTACAAAACCTCACTGGCTTTGAACGCCTACAATGCCAAACTGATCTCATTAGCGATGATGCCCTTCCATTTGGTTGAAAGCGCAGCGTTCTGAGAGTTCATGGCCTATTCTGTCCCACGCTATGACCTACCCAGCACTTTTTTTCTAGAAAAGCCATCCCTGCCCTCCACCTGCATGTGAGAGACTGCATTGTCCATGCACTCAAACAATCAGTGAGTGGAGAGGTGCACCTCACAACAGATGCATGGGCCAGTAGGCATGGCCAGGGCCGTTACGTGTCCATCACTGCGCACTGGGTTAATGTGGTGGATGCAGGGTCCACAGGGGACAGCGGCAGTGGGACAGTGATGCCTAGCCCACGGTATAAAGAGGGTAAGTTAGCGTGCACTCTGGTCTAAATATAGTCGAGGTGCTGGTATAATGGACTGGTAAGTCCAAGAATAGACTAAAAAATTGTTTACCGCACACTCAATTGGATCTTTTTGCAAAGTGAATATAGATTTTATTTTTGTGGACAATCAAAATATAGAGGCAAGACAAGAAAATATGAAGCGACATTAGTATCAACGTTTCGGTTCACCGGAACCTTATTCATGAAGTCGCTGTGAAGCAAGAGAAACAGGATAAGTGACATGAAAAAAATAATATGAAAAACATAAAGTTGTCAATATTGGTGGTTCAAGAAAACATCTCCAGAGAAAATAGAACACAATGATTGACATGAATAAAATAAAATATACATATATACAAATATACAATTATACAAATTGATCCAAAAGGTACAATGGAGCTAATGAGACAAAAGCGAAATTATTACCTTAGTCCTGGAAAATTAGTGGATAAGTACACAGAGCAAGGTAAGTGCCCGAATATAGAGGATAGCTGTAAGTAATAGTGATAGAGTTAAATCTATATATTGAAACAATATCAATCAGAGGATAAGGCAGCCTAATACCTGTATCATATGCCTTGAGGAAATGAGGGAGAGGCCTCAGTTGAAATCTGTAATAAGGTATGGGTATGCCTATTAGCGTGATTGTGTATAGAGAAGTTTTAAAAGAGCCCAAGTGGAGTGATAAAGGTACCTGTTATTATGGTTGTCTGGGAATAGCCCAAAATCAGAAGATAATGCAATCCTGAAAAAATTAAAGGCTGAACTATAATATATTGTGGTCTCATGTGATAATAACAGTGGTATGGATTGTATGGAGCATACCTGGCAGTCAGTTCGTATAGGAAGGGCCCAAAGGGCAGGAATTGTTTCCAACCTGAAGGTGAATAATGTGCTATTGTTAAGATCGCTAGATGATTGAGGCTTGTAGTTAATAGTATCGGATCTCATATGATGGTGTAGAGCCTACCTGGCTTGCGTTAAGCTGTGGTATGAGCGGCGCTCCCGCGCCTTGCTGTGGCTGGACTGCAGTGTGGATGCATGGGCAGCGCTTATTAAAAGCGCCAAACCGGAAGTAAGACTCCCGGACCGGAAGTGACGTATCGTAATAGGGAGGTGATCACAGGAGATATAGGACATGCGCAGTAGCACATTGGAATACTGACATTGCTCAGAATTAGGTGGAGAAAGTATGTATCTCATAGGGAGGTGATCACAGGAGATAGGACATGCGCAGTAGCACATTGGAATACTGATATTGTTCAGAATTAGGTGGAGAAAGTATGTGTCAATAAGAGGAGGGGCTAATGCAGGTAAAACAGTATTAAGTGGGCCCTATAAGCGAAATCACTATATACAGTGGGATATTGTTCAGTTATAAAATGAAGGCCTTGTTCGGAGTTAGGATGATGCAAAATGCTTTATAAAAAATAAAGGGCTAATATGATTGGAAATAATTGAATGAAAATTAGAACGAAAAATAAAAATAAAAAATTGAAAATTAAAAAAAAAAAATTTGAAAAATTTATTACAAATTCTTTGCTAAGGGCTAAGAAATCAAGAGGGCGGGGATTGGCGATACCCCGGTAAGGAGGGAAAACCCTGTTGGGAAAAATTACGGGTCTGTGAAAAAATTAGATAATGTTAATATAAAAAAATAGGATGTTTTAATGCAAATCTTTTTTCTATTTAATCCTTTGGGGGCTAAAGTATCAAGTTATGGATCCAGTAGGTTTTCTTTGTTTTAAAAAGTTTGACATGTCCCCCCTCTCCTGGGGGTGGAACCCCTTCTATAAACCGAATTTCATCTGGGCAACAAAAGTGTTGATTTGGTAAAGTGGTCGGTGTGGAAGCCCGTTTTTTTGACAAGAATTGGTTTTTGTGGCTTTGCGGTCTTTAACGTGTGGGTAGTTCCCCAACATTAGGAGCCGCAGGGCACTTGATAAGTAACTTCAAAGTTAGAAATTTCAGGTAAAGAAAAACCCTTTTTTGGAAAAGATTTCCCGTCCTGGGGTGTGTGGTGATCTGATCTGAAATGTTTTTACGGTGCAAATTCAACACGGAAATGTACTGTGTTTTGAGGGGTAGGCCTTTGGTTGTTTTTAGAAAGAGCACTATTTAAACCCTTTGCTGCCTATCTCTAACATTGGTGCCCTTTTCTTACACTCAATCCGGTGCGTCGAATG
>JARQOD010000001.1:235305526-235397939 GCA_033576555.1 Oophaga sylvatica | reverse complement strand
GTTTCTGCTTGTTCAGTGGATAAGGAGGTCGACAGGATGGCTTAGCACAGCTTCAAACCTCTGAAGGACCCTGCATTTGTTGTTCGGGGACTTGGAGCACCAACAGCTTCAAAAACTTGCTGGCATACAAGGCTTTTTTGCCGTGCTCTTTTAACCTACGAATTGCCTGTAGGAAAGACCTCATTTTCCCTTATCAACGCACACGGTTGTTCGTGAATCCTACATCCTTCTTGATTGGCGATGATCACAGAATGTTTGCAATGTTTGAAGCATGCCTTGAAATAAACCTCCAACAATTGTTGCTTCTCAGCACCGCACATCTTTTTCTTTCCCTTTTAGCGAAAAGTGGGCTAATAATGTGGGACACCTTCAATAGTTTGCCTTTCTTTGGGGACACACCTCCAAACTAATTGCCAGGGTCTGCAATTACTTACAGTGAATAAAGAGCCGACACACCACCACAATAGTTTAATGACAAACAAAAAAATTCTTCCCTTACACTCCTAAACATTTTTTGCATAATAATTTGGAACACAGTGTACAGGGAGGGAAAAAGAACACCTTCGGGGACAGGTCGGGGGCTTTGGTGGATGCTGCAACCAATGTTGACGAAACAGATCAAGCAACTGACAAATTTGGTGGAAGGCTTTTGAGTGTCTCGAAAGAAAGGTGGTATATGGTCACTATTTTTTTTGTTTTTAATTCCAGAAATGTTTATTTCTAAATTAATTTATATTGGTCTATTTGGTGAAAAAAACAAGTGATAGGGTATATATTGGTTTTTATTAAGTTGCCTAATAATTTCTGCACATTTTAAAGTTACCGCACAAACAGATACCTCCTAAGATACCAAATCTAAAAAAAAAACACTTCCCTTCCAAAAAAATTAACTTTGATATTTATGATTTTTTGGGGTTGATTGAGAATATAGTTGTTGTTCAATAATAAAAAGAATCCTCCAAATACAATTGCCTAAATTCGCACACAGTGTATATATAATATATATTTATTATATTATAATAATATTTTAAATATATATATAATATGTATATGAACGGTAAAGAATGGTAGATCCTAATAGGTAGGAAAGGGTTACCAACAACCTTAACGAGGAATGGCACAGGTGACATCCCATAATTTTCAAGGTTTAGCCTTGCCTTTTTGAAGTAGGCTTGTCTTGCAAACCATGGAGTTTGGGGAGGAGGGTTTTTAGGAAGATATACAAGAGAAAAAAGAGGGAATTGTAAAAGGGAAATAGTTAAATTTCCTTTCTAAGTTTAAAATTTTTTATAACATATTCTTGTGGTTATCATCTGCTCCCATCTCCTTTTTTGCAAATTTGACAATATTTGACATTGACTGGATGGGTCTGGCTGTACAAGTGGGCATAAAATTAACCCCCTTTCTGTAAATTCAATTTTCAGCCAAGGACAAACTGTTTACAGTTTTTTTTTTTACACTTAGTCCAGTGCCCATAAGCTCCTAACGCAATTATCAAGAAATGAGTCGTTTTATCTTTTCCAAAATTGTCTTTACCAAATTCTATCAATACTTATGCAATAGTTAAACAACTTTTATTTCCGGCCCTCTTATAAAAGAGGGCCTATGTCAAATAATCGAAATCTCTTTAAAGAAACCGCCTTGTCTCTCTAGGGAAATATTTACATATGCAGTGGCCATCCATTTTTTTTTAGTTTACCACCATTGAACGAACTTTCTCTAAGCTTGACTGTTTTAAAAGGAAAAAAAAATGCCCCGCAGGTATCAAACATTTGAACCGATTCTGCTAGTGTGTAGCTCTTTTACACCAAAAGGCCAAGTACGTTCAATCACTTATGATATTAAAAGATGCACCAGATATACTTAAAGTGTTCACTTGGTGATCAGACAAAAAGTGGGCCCCTCATGTGATATGTTCAAGTTGTTCAAATGGTCTTTCTTGACTGGTTGAATATGAGGAAAGTGGCTATGCATTTGCTGCTCCATGATTTGGAGAGATCCCAAAAATCAAAGTGATGACTGCTACTTTTGGTTTGTCAAACTGAAGGGCTTTTCTACAAAGAACAACCATAAGAATAATTTCCCTGACTTGAATCTGCGATTATGGTCAGTTCCACATGATGATACCTTGCCAGTTCCTGTACTACCGTTGTAGGATTGGATGAAAATGAAGTAGACTATAAAGACTATGGAACTGAAGCTAGGCGAAGACATGGAGACCTTTCATTGTCAAAAGATAAAGCTGAATTTCTTGCATCTAGGTTGAAACAGAAGAATATTCTTCATGATGATGTCAAAGTGTGTTATTACTGAAACAGAAGTAACACATTAACACAATTTTTCACAGTTGACGGACCAATGGTGACTGTAACAGTGTGAAAGGCCTCTATGAACACTGAATCAAGAGTTTTTGGCTGCAGATTAGCAATTGTTTATTGACTCATCCCAGTTAAGTTTGAAAGCAGTGTTGCTTTACATAACATATACGGTTGTATCTGATGGCTTTTGGCTGTAGACAATACAGTTTTTTATGTTTTTGGATGGAAACTGTCCCATTTAAGGTATGTTGGGACGGTTCGATGGCTTCTGATACAGGGATGTCTCATTTCATTGTTCTTTAGCTTAAGATGGTGTCCAAAAAGTTAATTTCAGTGCTGGAGTAGTTGTAGTGTTAAATTGATAGGTGGGATGAAATTGATTGAACTGTTCATGGAACGTCTTTAGCTGTTGCTCAGACTCCGTCCAGATGATTAAAATGGTCATCAATGTAGCGGTAGTAGGCCCGAGGCTGATGGGGACATGAGAACAGAAAGTCGCTTCAAGCTTGGCCATGAAAAGATTTGCATACTTGGAGCTATTTTACTTTCCATAGATGTGAAGATAGATCTTGTTGTCAAATTCAAGTAATTGTGGGTGAGGATGTTTTTGTGAGTTTCACCACCAGAATCAGCATCATTCACGGCGTTTTTTCATGAAGTTCTTTGCAGGCATTTAATCCATCCTGTGGTGGGATATTAGAGTACAAGGATTCCACATCCATGGGGCCAGGATGGTTCCTTCTGGTAGGGGACCTACTCCAAATACCCTGTGAAAACATCACAAAACATTACCAGACCCCAATCGAGGGCAATAAAAACTTTCACACTCCTTATCTATGAACTGTTCCAATATTTATTTCTCATCCCTCTGCCATAATGACTATTTTTTGCTTAACGTCACTTGTCTTACCTATTGCATTTTTTCCTGTGCTGTTTGTGTATAAATATGTGATTCTTCAGATTTTGTATTAGTTTAGGCTGATGAAGAGACCTGAGTAGTCTCGAAAGCTTGCAATTTGTTACCATCTTTTCAGTTAGCCATTAAAAGGTATCAACCACTGAGGACTCTCAACTCTAAATATTTTTTCCAGTACATTTCACAGAAATTCTCCAGCATTTCCCAGCAAAACTGAAGGAAGGGGTATTTTGTTGGTCCTCAGATCAGAGAGCTTATGAGAGATGATGTGTTTGAAGGAAACTCTAAATGAAAAGGAATTGAGATCTTGGAAAAGCTTCAAGTGGTTCTGTAAAAACTTCTTAGGAAAGCAAAAATCTCCAGAATATGTTGAAGGGTGTTGAGGAACTGTTAAAGCACAAGGAGTTTGTATGTTCTCCCGTGTTTGCGTGGGTTTCCTCGGGTACTCCGGTTTCTCCCACACTCCAAAAACAACTGATAGGGAATTTAGATTGTGAGCCCCATCGGGGACAGTGACGATAATGTGTGCAAACTGTAAAGCGCTGCGGAATATGTTAGCGCTATATAAAAATGAAGATTATTATATACCAGTGTCTTGGATGTCGCATGTCTCTAAATGCCTTTTTGCATTCACATTTAGATTTCTTCCTCAAATCTTGGGGATGTAAGCGATGAACACATAATATTGTGTCTTGGGTTGTTAATACAGCTGCCATATTTCTGTGATTCTTAAATGTATGCCTTTTTAGTGAGGTTGCTTTGAATTTAGATGAATGAAGATTAGTGTTGAGCGATACGATTATGCAAATACGGCTATGGGCCCGATATTAGCTCTACGGCCTTTCGATAATTCGTTTCGATATTTTCGTCTTATCGATACCGGAATCGGATTTGTCACTGTCACTGTGAGTGTCCGTCGGTCGGGTCTGTCAGGAGCCCAGCGGCACTTACCTGGCAGAAGATCTCCGGCGGTCACGTCCTGGACTGCTTGATGGCCCCCCATTATCTTCTCCCTGGCGGTCACATGCAGTTTTTCGCGATAACTGCAGGGGATGCTGGGTAATCCCAGCCGTAAAGCAGTCAGTCCGATGACGTCACCCCGGGGAAGCAGGTAATCAGCTTCTGCGCCGGGATGACAGGCCCTCTGCCTGTCATTCTGATGTAGCAGAGCTGGATCGTCGTGGGACACTCGTTACTATGGACTGCGTCGGTCAGGTGGTATACTTTTTTTTTTTTTTTTACAGGAGATCGATGGCGTGCGGGATGAGACTAATAAAGTAATGAAAACTGTTTTTTTTTTTTTTTTATTAAATTAAAAAACTTTTTTATGAACATTCCCCCGGGTACATAAAAAAATTTAACTATTACATACAGGGACCCTGTCCGGGTATTTATAATTCTTTGGAGGGGTGTTCCAGGTACCACCGGTACTCTTCTGATGCTTGCCAAACATCCGAGGCACCAAGGACCACCAGGACCTGATGACGTTGTGTGGCCTGTACAGCCCAAGTCGTGACCCGCTATCTGTGTCTGTGTGGCCACCTTTTCATCTCCCCCGGGTCTGGAGCCCTATGTCCCGGACTGAAACGAACCCAGGGGGCCTAACAGGCGCCGGGTACGGGCCAGCTGTACTTATCATGTCCATAGCTGGGGTTGCTGAGGAGACCACTGAGGGAGGCTGGGAGATTTACGGCGTGGGGTGGGCACTTTTGCAGAGGCCTGGAATGTGGGAGGCTGAAGGCTCCGAGGGTCTCACAGGTTCCTGACACTCTGGGGAGTAGGGGTCGCACCTGGTAACATTTAGGGCGTACCATCCATTGTAAACCCCAGTGTCGGGTGTAAGTCACCAATCTCCTGGCAACAGGTCCCTCCCCGGGTGTCCTTCTGGGAGGTGAGCCTCCACGTCCCGCCAGTTCACAAAAACTTCTAAATAAAGTCCAGGCTCCTGGATGAAGCCCCAACCACCTTTCAATTTAAAGCTCCGTACTGCACCCTTACGCTGCGGCTCCCTCAGGGTTCCTTTATCCTTTCTCATCCGGTCCTTATCTGCCCGGTCCTTCTCCAGCTGACGTTGGCGAAGTTTTTGGGATTCTCGCTGCTCCCTTTGTCGCTCTGCTTCCCCTCCCCAAAATCTCCATCTTCCTCCTGACGCCGGTTGTAATTCTCCTCTACCAGCTGCTCCATGTCTCCACCATCAAATGCCCGCTTACAGTGTCCGGTTTGCGGCAGCTCTCCTAGCGCCCCCCAGTCCTGGCGGCGCTCACCTGCGGAGGAAGCAGCCGGCTCTGGAACAGATGACAGTCGGGCCCTGTACAGCAGGTAGTGCTCTGGGCCTGCGCGGCCTCCTCCATGAGGACGGTTGTCGCTTCTTCTGCTCAGCGACGGGGGCGACAGCGGGATCTGGGGTGCTGCCGTGCAGCGTTTTTTGCACGAAGGGTGCCTCCACTGCGACAACGCAACCGATCACATTGCAAGGGCTCCTCTACTAGAACGGGTTGCCTCACCTTCCGGTACAGACACTTCAGGTAAGAGGGATTGGCGCCGCTCCAAGTTATTTTTAGGGCACGCCAGCTGGCTTCCATCCTGGCGACCTCCTCCCGGTGCCGGGCCAGGCCTCTTAGGGTATCCTCCCCTTCTTGCAGCGTAGGAGGGTTTCCAGGCCGGGTGCCCAACGGTGGTTCCGTGGCGATCGGGTCGCTTCCGTGGGGGAGAGCTCTGACTGGCTCCATCCCTTCACACTTCTGTCGTGTCCATTACCATCTCTGCCAAGTCACATGTGTCATTAGCATCTGGAGAGGGCCCCTCTTTTGTAGGGAGGCGGGACCTTCGTGTTAGTTTCCGCCCACTGAGGAGGATGAGGAGGCGGAACTGAAGAGCTGTGGGGCACGATCTTTACATTGCAGTACCATTTAGAGCCATCTTTTCGCGTCACTGAGTGAGTGTGTACACCCATGAAGAGCACGCCCTTCTTCTTCACCAGTCCTCGTCGTGACGCAGATATGGCGGAAAAATGGCAAATACATTCTCTGATGATTTTAGCAAATTCTCAAGCACAAAACCAGTTCAATTCAGGCACACAGGACTCGCTTATAGCGAGCTAAAAGAATCCTGTTCGTGACGCCCAATTGAGTCGCACAGAGCCAGAGGTTTTTGGGGTACTCGGCACCGAGCCCGTCGACTTCTATGGGGTATGTCACGGCTTTACCCGGCAATTGAATCAGAGTCTATTTTACTATGTAGAAGTGTATAAACTATAAATATATGTATATATGTATGTCACAATGACATGTATATATATATATATATATATATATATATATATATATATATATATATGTATTCTATGTGTGTATATTTTGTGTTTACAACGAAAGAAAGGGTTTTTTTTGTTGCGATATTTTGTTCCCATAGACTTACATGGGACTTCCGGTATCGAAATCGGATATTGACGATATTTAGTGCTATCGGCGATACAATTTCGATACGATATTTTTAGATATCGAGCACTATCGCTCAACACTAATGAAGATCCTTTAAGTGGGATGTAAGTTGCATGTTTTGGCCAAAATATTGACCAATACCTTGAAATGTGAAGAGTGGGCAATGTGGGTTAGAGGTAGGGATAGCATAAGAGAGAATGGTGTGGTGGTGATAGTTCACAATGGGAGAGTTCAGAGGAAATATTTTATAGAAGGAGATAGTGGAGCAGTTATCATTCATAAAGGAGGCTGGTGTAGTGAGTATAGTTCATAAGGGAGATAGTGTGGCAGTTATAATTCATAAATGAGATGTGTGGAGGAAATATTTTATATTAGCAGACAGTGTTGTAGTTACAGTTCATAAGGGAGAATGGCGTGTCTATTATAGATTAAGGGTGGATGAAGAGGCAATGATAGTTTATAAAGGTAACGGTGCGGCGGTTAAATTTCATAAAGATAAACAATGTGGCAGTTATGTTTCATGAGGGGGACTGTGTGAAGGCAATATTTTGTAGGCGAGGACAGTGTTGAGGCTCTATTTTAGAAGAGAGGGCAGTGTGGAAGCAATATACGATAAGATGAATAGTCTGTGAGTCATATTTTGTGCAGGGAACAAGGGGCAACAGTAAACTACTGATAGGGGTTTGTTATAAGTCTCCAAAAATAATGGAAGAATATCTTCATAAAGCAAATATCTGAAGCAGCGACTCAAGGAGAAGTCATTATTATGGGGGACTTCAACTACCCTGAAATACATTGGGGAACAGAAACCTGCAGTTCCAGCAAAGGTAATAGATTTTTGACAACTATGAGAGACAATTGCCTTTCACAACTAGTTCAGGACACAACAAGAGGGGGGGCACTGCTAGACCTAATATTAACCAACAGGCCAGACCGCATATCAAATTTAAGGGTTCGGGGTCACTTGGGTAATAGTGATCACAAAATAATAAGCTTTCAAGTATCCTTTAATAAGATGTGTAGTCGAGGGGTTACAAGGACACTAAACTTCAGGAAGCCAAATTTCCAACAGATGAGAGATGATCTTGGTGCAGTTAACTGGGACGATATCCTGAGACATAAAAATACACACGGAAAATGGGAGACGTTTATTAGTATCCTGAATAGAACCTGTGCACAGTATATACCCTATGGGAATAAACATGCTAGAATTAGGAGGAAACCACTATGGCTAAATAGAGCTGTAAGGGGTGCAATAAGGGACAAAAAGAAAGCGTTTAGGGAATTAAAGCAAGTAGGTAGTGATGAGGCATTAAATAAATACAGAAGATTAAATAAATTCTGTAAAAAGCAAATCAACACAGCAAAGATTGAGACAGAGAGACTCATTGCCAGAGAAAGTAAAATTAATCTCAAAATATTCTTTAACTACATAAATAGTAAAAAACTAAAAAATGATAGTGTTGGTCCCCTTAAAAATAGTCTGGGTGAAATGGTGGATGAGGAAGAGGAAAAAGCCAATATGCTAAATTACTTTTTTTCAACAGTATTTATAGAATAACCTCATGACTAGAGATGAGCGACTTTGCCTTTCTTAGGGTCGAGTCGGGTTTCATGCAACCCGAATTTCTCAAAAGTCGAGTCAAACGAAATCTGCCAACTATCGGGAAAAGTCGGGGGGCCGACTGAAACACGAAACCCAATGCAAGTCAATGGGGAAGCAAAGTCGGCAGGGAGTGGAGGACAGTAAACACACCTACAGTGCCCATTTCAATGTCAACGACATCAATTCTTATTACTTAAGTTTGTCAACCTTAATTTACATTATAATAATATTTATGCATTGAAAACTGGGGGTTATTTGGCTAAAGTTGTGGGGGGCAGGGCTGGCTCCAGGTTTTCGTGTGCCCCATGCGAAAGAGTGTCAGTGGGCCCCTTGAACACATACCACAATTCAGCATGCTCCGATACGGCAGAGAAATATAGGTATAGTACACAGACAAATACTTCACTTCTTACATTACATGAGTGATATCTATTTTAAAATCTACAATAGCTCAAAAAACGGACAGTATATTCCTCCATACAGTATTATGGGCACCACATAGTGCGCCATACAGAATAATGAGCCCCATATATTGCTCCATACATAATTGGTCCTATATAATGTTCCATACAGTATATGATGAGCTCCACATAATGCTCCAGTATATGATGGTCCACATATAATGTGCCATACAGTATAGGACGGTCCCCATAGAGTCCCCATAGTATTGCTCCACACAGTATAATGAGTCACATATAAAGCTCCATACAGTATATTATGGGCCCATATATTGTTCCATACAGAATAGGCCCCATATGTGCTCCATATCATGCTCCATACCCTATATGATGCCCCATAATGAACCCCATAAGATGCTCCAGTATATGAAGGGCCCCATAGATGATGCTCCAGTGTATGATGGGCCAATATAATGCTCCATATATAATGGGCCCCGTATATGCTGCTCCAGTGTGTGATGGGCCCCATTTATAATGCTCCAGTATATGATGGGCCCCATGGATGATGCTCCAGTGTATGATAGGCCAATATAATACTCCATATATAATGGGCCCAATTTATAATGCTGCAGTGTATAATGTTCCCCGTATATGCTGCTCCAGTGTCTGATGGGCCCCATTTATAATGCTCCAGTATATGATGGGCCCCGTATATGCTGCTCCAGTGTCTGATGGGCCTCATTTATAATGCTCCAGTATATGATGGGCCTCATGGATGATGCTCCAGTGTCTTATGGGCCAATATAATGCTCCATATCTCATGGGACCCATTTATAATGCTCCAGTGTATAATGGGCCCCATATATGCTGCTCCAGCTTCTGATGGGCCCCATTTATACTGCTCCAGTATATTATGGGCCCCATGGTCGATGCTCCAGTGTATGATAGGCCAATATAATACTCCATATATAATGGGCCCAATTTATAATGCTCCAGTGTATAATGTTCCCCGTATATGCTGCTCCAGTGTCTGATGGGCCCCATTTATAATGCTCCAGTATATGATGGGCCCCGTATATGCTGCTCCAGTGCCTGATGTGCCCCATTTAGAATGCTCCAGTACATGATGGGCCCCATGGATGATGCTCCAGTGTCTTATGGGCCAATATAATGCTCCATATATAATGGGCCCCATATGATGCTCCAGTATATGTTGGGCCCCATTTATAATGCTCCAATATATGATGGACCCCATGGATGATGCTCCAGTGTATGATGGGCCCCCTTTATAATGCTCCAGTGTATAATGGGCCCCGTATATTCTGCTCCAGTGTCTGAAATGACCCATTTAGAATGCTCCAATATATGATGGGCCCCCATGGATGATGCTCCAGTGTCTTATGGGCCAATATAATGCTCCATATAATGGGCCCTATTAATAATGCTCCAGTGTATAATGGGCCCTGTATATGCTGCTCCAGTGTCTCATGGGCCTCATTTATAATGCTCCAGTAAATGATGGGCCCCATGGATGATGCTCCAGTGTCTTATGGGCCAATATAATGCTCCATATCTAATGGGCCACATTTATAATGCTCCAGTGTATAATGGGCCCCGTATATGCTGCTCCAGTGTCTGATGGGCCACATTTATAATGCTCCAGTTAATGATGGGCCACGTGGATGATGCTCCAGTGTATGATGGGCCAATATAATGCTCCATATATAATGGGCCCCATTTATAATGCTCCAGTGTATAATGGGCCCCGTATATTCTGCTCCAGTGTCTGAAATGACCCATTTAGAATGCTCCAGTATATGATGGGCCCCATGGATAATGCTCCAGTGTTTTATGGGCCAATATAATGCTCCATATATAATGGGCCCCGTATATGCTGCTCCAGTGTCTGATGGGCCCCATTTATAATGCTCCAATATATGATGGGCCCCGTATATTCTGCTCCAGTGTCTGATGGACCTCATTTATAATGCTACAGTATATAATGGGCCCCATGGATGATGCTCCAGTGTCTTATGGGCCAATATAATGCTCCATATATAATGGGCCCCATTTATAATGCTCCATGTATAATGGGCCCCGTATATGCTGCTCCAGTGTCTGATGGGCCCAATTTATAATGTTCCAGTGTATATTGGGCCCGTATATGCTGCTCCAGTGTCTGATGGGCCCCATTTATAATGCTCCAGCATATGATGGGCACCGTATATGCTGCTCCAGTTTCTGATGGGCCTCATTTATAATGCTCCAGTATATGATAGGCTCCATGGATGATGCTCCAGTGTATGATGGGCCATTATAATGCTCCATATATAATGGACCCCATTTATAATGCTCCAGTGTATAATGGACCCCGTATGTGCTGCTCCAGTGTCTGATTAGCCATTTAGAATGCTCCAGTATATGATGGGCCCCATGGATGATGCTCCATTGTCTTATGTGCCACTATAATGCTCAATATATAATGGGCCCCATTTATAATGCTCCAGTGTATAATGGGCCCCATATATGCTGCTCCAGCTTCTGATGGGCCCCATTTATACTGCTCCAGTATATTATGGGCCCCATGGTCGATGCTCCAGTGTATGATAGGCCAATATAATACTCCATATATAATGGGCCCAATTTATAATGCTCCAGTGTATAATGTTCCCCGTATATGCTGCTCCAGTGTCAGATGGGCCCCATTTATAATGCTCCAGTATATGATGGGCCCCGTATATGCTGCTCCAGTGTCTGATGGGCCTCATTTATAATGCTCCAGTATATGATGGGCCTCATGGATGATGCTCCAGTGTCTTATGGGCCAATATAATGCTCCATATCTCATGGGACCCATTTATAATGCTCCAGTGTATAATGGGCCCCATGGATGATGCTCCAGTGTATGATAGGCCAATATAATACTCCATATATAATGGCCCAATTTATAATGCTCCAGTGTATAATGTTCCCCGTATATGCTGCTCCAGTGTCTGATGGGCCCCATTTATAATGCTCCAGTATATGATGGGCCCCGTATATGCTGCTCCAGTGCCTGATGTGCCCCATTTAGAATGCTCCAGTATATGATGGGCCCCATGGATGATGCTCCAGTGTCTTATGGGCCAATATAATGCTCCATATATAATGGGCCCCATATGATGCTCCAGTATATGTTGTGCCCCATTTATAATGCTCCAATATATGATGGGCCCCATGGATGATGCTCCAGTGTATGATGGGCCCCCTTTATAATGCTCCAGTGTATAATGGGCCCCGTATATTCTGCTCCAGTGTCTGAAATTACCCATTTAGAATGCTCCAGTATATGATGGGCCCCCATGGATGATGCTCCAGTGTCTTATTGTCACGCTGTATAGCAATATATATATATGTGATGACAGTAATCTATATCAAAAGGGCAACATACAATATAACATGCGCATAGATATATGATAACATAGAATTACCTGACAGAAAGTCCAGTGGGTCAATACGGAATCCGTTATACGCTGTCTCCGGCTAGAGGGTGACCGGGGTCTATGCTGACCCTAAACTGGGGTCCTAACTAATCCCTCTACCTGGAGGTACTGTTAAAGGTACAGAGGTCCAGGCCACCAGCGTAAACCCTGTCTCCTATCAATCCCTGCCAACTGTAATCTAGTCCTAAGAAGGACCCTGATTACCACCAAAGGGAATGAACAGGTAACGGTTAATGAACAGAAAGACATACAAGAAAGACAAGAAATAAAGTAAATAAAGTCTTACATACAACACTCACACACAGTAGGAACACCTAAGGTTTCAGAGATAAACTATAAGCTATAAGAGTAAAAACAACTAAGGAGCTCTTAGCTTAAGTATTCTCAGAACCGATCCAGTCTGCTAGACTACATAAAGGCTTTCACCGGCATCTAACAAGCAGACTGGCAGGTATATGAAGGAATCTAATTAGAACATAATCAAAAGCAGCCGGGCGAGGCTGGACCCAGTCCCAGCAAAGAGCTAGGCAAAATCAACTCCCCCACTACCAAACACAAAGAAACAGCAACTCAGCTGTGAGAAGTCAGAGTGTGTAATCGCGACGATCCTTGTGGCGATACACCCATGACAGTACCCCCCCCTCTACGAGGGGACTCCGGACCCTCAGGGCCAGGTCTGCCCGGGTGAGTTGTGTGAAAGGTCCGAACCAATCGATCTGCGTTAACATCAGACGCAGGGACCCACGTCCTCTCCACAGGACCATACCCCCTCCAATGAACCAAGTACTGAAGGGATCGGCGACTGAGACGTGAGTCAATGATTTTCGACCCATGAAATTCCACGTTATCATTGACCACCACTGAAGGCGGAGGTAGAGGTGACGGTATGACTGGTGCCACATACTTTTTAAGTAATAACTTGTGAAACACATTATGAATTTTAAACGTAGGAGGGAGATTCAGACGAATTGCCACAGGATTAATTATGGAACTGATCCTGTACGGCCCGATGAATCTGGGACCCAACCTCCAGGAGGAAACTTTAAGTTTTATATTCCTGGTAGACAACCAAACTAGATCGTTCACCTTCAGATCTAGACCAGAAACTCTCCCCCTATCAGCTATCCGTTTGTAACGGTTCCCCGTAACCTTCAGTCTTAACCGATCTGGAACTATCAGTCTCCCTGGAAGTCCCACCGGGCGTCCCCCTGAGCCCCCAATACCTCCCCCTCAAGCTCAGAGCATACAGCTGACACTACAACTCCCTCCTGAGGAATAGGAACCGGATCATCCGTCTTCCCGGTCCCTGGAAAGTACGAGATAAGGCATCAGGAAGCAACTTTATTGAGCAGTCATATGCGCGATGAGGAGGTAACTCTTTACACCCCTCCTCTGAGAACATCTCCCCAAAGTCCTCCAGAAAAGGAGACAAAGTCCTAGGCACAACCGCACCGATGACCGTGCTCATGCAGTTATTCCTGCAAAATTCACCCCACTGGCTTATCTTTCCGGATTGCCAATCAATCACTGGGTTATGTTTAGCCAACCAAGGAAGTCCCAACACAATAGGAGTAGGTAGACCCTCCAACACATAACAAGACAATTGCTCTTTATGTCTTGCCCCTACTCGAAGATCTATGTTATGAACAGCTTGTACCAAGCTACCTTGACCGAGAGGTCTAGAATCAATAGAGACTATAGGGACCGGTTTGGCCAATACACTCAGTTGCATACCATGCACCTGGGCAAACCGAGCGTCCACCAGATTAGCCCCGGACCCACTATCAAGAAAAACAGAAATCCTCTCAGTTCTAGTACCAATCACCACCTCCGCAGGCACGAGAAACTGAGAGGGATTTGGGGACGAAATACACACTCCCAGGTTAACTCCTTTGCTCAAAGAGGCCCGGGATGGACACCCCCCAACAAAATGTCCCTCTCTCCCGCAAAAGAAACACCTTCTAGCCTTGCGGTGCACCGCCAATTCCCTCCTACAAAAAGATGTCCCTCCCAACTGCATGGGTTCCTCAGAACAGACCAGGGGAACCTCAGTATAAGGGACTTTAGTAGTAGGTGGAGTCATCACGGGAGGCGGAGTTACCTCGCGTCTTCCCCGAATTCGTCTATCCATGCGAATAGCGAGGGCCATAGCAGCCTCCAGTGATGGAGGAGAATCATACTGAGCCAACACATCTTTTAATTTGTCAGACAACCCTTGACAAAACTGGCTCCTAAGAGCTGGTCATTCCACTGAGTATCTGTTGCCCATCTACGGAACTCAGAAGAATATTCCTCCGCTGGACGATTTCCTTGCCGTATTTTACGTAACTTTGTTTCAGCAAGGTAAACTCGATCCGGATCATCATATACCAGACCCAGGGCAGTAAAAAATCGATCCACTGACTGGAGATCTGGGGAGCCTGGAGGAATAGAGAACGCCCAAGATTGAGGGTCCCCTTGTAAGAGCGAGATAACAATTCCCACCCTCTGCTCTTCACTCCCAGATGACCGAGGCCGCAGCCGAAAGTACAATTTACATGCCTCCCGGAAAGTAAAAAATTTGTCCCGCCCACCAGTGAACCTGTCCGGGAGAGCAACCTTAGGTTCAGATCTGGTTTGCTCCGGGGGAACAAAACCTTGGACTTAATGTCTGCAAACTCCATGGACAACCACTGCAACTGCCGGGCCAGCTGGGCTACTGGATCCATGACAGCTGGAGAGAATCTTTAGTAGGGCCGGTGAAAATGTCACGCTGTATAGCAGATATATATATATATGTGATGACAGTAATCTATATCAAAAGGGCAACATACAATATAACATGCACATAGATATATGATAACATAGAATTACCTGACAGAAAGTCCAGTGGGTCAATACGGAATCCGTTATACGCTGTCTCCGGCTAGAGGGTGACCGGGGTCTATGCTGACCCTAAACTGGGGTCCTAACTAATCCCTCTACCTGGAGGTACTGTTAAAGGTACAGAGGTCCAGGCCACCAGCGTAAACCCTGTCTCCTATCAATCCCTGCCAACTGTAATCTAGTCCTAAGAAGGACCCTGATTACCACCAAAGGGAATGAACAGGTAACGGTTAATGAACAGAAAGACATACAAGAAAGACAAGAAATAAAGTAAATAAAGTCTTACATACAACACTCACACACAGTAGGAACACCTAAGGTCTCAGAGATAAACTATAAGCTATAAGAGTAAAAACAACTAAGGAGCTCTTAGCTTAAGTATTCTCAGAACCGATCCAGTCTGCTAGACTACATAAAGGCTTTCATCGGCATCTAACAAGCAGACTGGCAGGTATATGAAGGAATCTAATTAGAACATAATCAAAAGCAGCCGGGCGAGGCTGGACCCAGTCCCAGCAAAGAGCTAGGCAAAATCAACTCCCCCACTACCAAACACAAAGAAACAGCAACTCAGCTGTGAGAAGTCAGAGTGTGTAATCGCGACGATCCTTGTGGCGATACACCCATGACACTTATGGGCCAATATAATGCTCCATATAATGGGCCCCATTAATAATGCTCCAGTGTATAATGGGCCCTGTATATGCTGCTCCAGTGTCTCATGGGCCTCATTTATAATGCTCCAGTAAATGATGGGCCCCATGGATGATGCTCCAGTGTCTTATGGGCCAATATAATGCTCCATATCTAATGGGCCACATTTATAATGCTCCAGTGTATAATGGGCCCCGTATATGCTGCTCCAGTGTCTGATGGGCCACATTTATAATGCTCCAGTTAATGATGGGCCACGTGGATGATGCTCCAGTGTATGATGGGCCAATATAATGCTCCATATATAATGGGCCCCATTTATAATGCTCCAGTGTATAATGGGCCCCGTATATTCTGCTCCAGTGTCTGAAATGACCCATTTAGAATGCTCCAGTATATGATGGGCCCCATGGATAATGCTCCAGTGTTTTATGGGCCAATATAATGCTCCATATATAATGGGCCCCGTATATGCTGCTCCAGTGTCTGATGGGCCCCATTTATAATGCTACAGTATATAATGGGCCCCATGGATGATGCTCCAGTGTCTTATGGGCCAATATAATGCTCCATATATAATGGGCCCCATTTATAATGCTCCATGTATAATGGGCCCCGTATATGCTGCTCCAGTGTCTGATGGGCCCCATTTATAATGTTCCAGTGTATATTGGGCCCGTATATGCTGCTCCAGTGTCTGATGGGCCCCATTTATAATGCTCCAGTATATGATAGGCTCCATGGATGATGCTCCAGTGTATGATGGGCCATTATAATGCTCCATATATAATGGGCCCCATTTATAATGCTCCAGTGTATAATGGGCCCCGTATGTGCTGCTCCAGTGTCTGGTTAGCCATTTAGAATGCTGAAGTATATGATGGGCCCCATGGATGATGCTCCATTGTCTTATGTGCCACTATAATGCTCAATATATAATGGGCCCCATTTATAATGCTCCAGTGTATAATGGGCCCCATATATGCTGCTCCAGCTTCTGATGGGCCCCATTTATACTGCTCCAGTATATTATGGGCCCCATGGTCGATGCTCCAGTGTATGATGGGCCAATATAATGCTCCATATATAATGAGCCCCATTTATAATGCTCCAGTGTATATTGGGCCCCGTATATGCTGCTCCATTGTCTTATGGGCCCCCTTTATAATGCTCCAGTGTATAATGGGCCCCGTATATTCTGCTCCAGTGTCTGAAATTACCCATTTAGAATGCTCCAGTATATGATGGGCCCCCATGGATGATGCTCCAGTGTCTTATGGGCCAATATAATGCTCCATATAATGGGCCCCATTAATAATGCTCCAGTGTATAATGGGCCCTGTATATGCTGCTCCAGTGTCTCATGGGCCTCATTTATAATGCTCCAGTAAATGATGGGCCCCATGGATGATGCTCCAGTGTCTTATGGGCCAATATAATGCTCCATATCTAATGGGCCACATTTATAATGCTCCAGTGTATAATGGGCCCCGTATATGCTGCTCCAGTGTCTGATGGGCCACATTTATAATGCTCCAGTTAATGATGGGCCACGTGGATGATGCTCCAGTGTATGATGGGCCAATATAATGCTCCATATATAATGGGCCCCATTTATAATGCTCCAGTGTATAATGGGCCCCGTATATTCTGCTCCAGTGTCTGAAATGACCCATTTAGAATGCTCCAGTATATGATGGGCCCCATGGATAATGCTCCAGTGTTTTATGGGCCAATATAATGCTCCATATATAATGGGCCCCGTATATGCTGCTCCAGTGTCTGATGGGCCCCATTTATAATGCTACAGTATATAATGGGCCCCATGGATGATGCTCCAGTGTCTTATGGGCCAATATAATGCTCCATATATAATGGGCCCCATTTATAATGCTCCATGTATAATGGGCCCCGTATATGCTGCTCCAGTGTCTGATGGGCCCCATTTATAATGTTCCAGTGTATATTGGGCCCGTATATGCTGCTCCAGTGTCTGATGGGCCCCATTTATAATGCTCCAGCATATGATGGGCACCGTATATGCTGCTCCAGTTTCTGATGGGCCTCATTTATAATGCTCCAGTATATGATAGGCTCCATGGATGATGCTCCAGTGTATGATGGGCCATTATAATGCTCCATATATAATGGGCCCCATTTATAATGCTCCAGTGTATAATGGGCCCCGTATGTGCTGCTCCAGTGTCTGATTAGCCATTTAGAATGCTGCAGTATATGATGGGCCCCATGGATGATGCTCCATTGTCTTATGTGCCACTATAATGCTCAATATATAATGGGCCCCATTTATAATGCTCCAGTGTATAATGGGCCCCATATATGCTGCTCCAGCTTCTGATGGGCCCCATTTATACTGCTCCAGTATATTATGGGCCCCATGGTCGATGCTCCAGTGTATGATGGGCCAATATAATGCTCCATATATAATGAGCCCCATTTATAATGCTCCAGTGTATATTGGGCCCCGTATATGCTGCTCCATTGTCTTATGGGCCCCATTTAGAATGCTCCTGTTTATGATGGGCCCCATATTTTCTGCTCCAGTGTCTGATGGACCTCATTTATAATGCTCCAGTATATGATGGGCCCCATGGATGATGCTCCAGTGTCTGATGGGCCCCATTTATAATGCTCCAATATATGATGGGCTCCATATATTCTGCTCCAGTGTCTGATGGACTTCATTTATAATGCTCCAGTATATGATGGGCCCCATAGATGATGCTCCAGTGTCTTATGGGCCAATATAATGCTTCATATATAAAGGGCCCCATTTATAATGCTCCAGTGTATAATGGGCCCGTATATGCTGCTCCAGTGTCTGATTGGTCCCATTTATAATGCTCCAGTATATGATGGGCCCAATGGATGATCCTCCATTGTCTTATGGGCCAATATAATGCTCCATATATAATAGGCCCCATTTATAATGCTCCAGTGTATAATGGGCCCCGTATATGCTGCTCCAGTGTCTGATGGGCCCCATTTATAATGTTCCAGTGTATATTGGGCCCTGTATATGCTGCTCCAGTGTCTGATGGGCCCCATTTATAATGCTCCAGCATATGATGGGCACCGTATATGCTGCTCCAGTTTCCGATGGGCCTCATTTATAATGCTCCAGTATATGATGGGCCCCATGGATGATGCTCCATTGTCTTATTGTCATGTGAGCATCGCCACGAAGATCGTCGCGGTTGCACATTCTGACTTCTCACAGCTGAGTTGCTGTTTCTTTGTGTTTGGCAGTTAGGGAGTTAATTCTGTCTGTGCTCAGTTCTGGGACTGGGTGCAGTTTCTTCCGGCTGCAATTAATTATTTGTTGATTGGTTTCCTTTAAATCTCTGGTTGTCTGTGTTGGGAGTTGCCAGTGAAATTCTTCATGCAGACCACAGATAGGATTGTATCTGTATAGACTTAAGTTAAAGAGCTCCTTAGTTGTTTTAAGCTCACCTTGCTTAGAGTTTAATATCCCAGATCATTTATGTTCCTTCTGTGTTTGAGTGTGTATGCAAGTCTGTGTTTTCTCCAGTCTGTCTTATATGTCTAATCTGTGTATTTAGCAGAGATCAGCCCATATCCCTTTGGTGGTAATCAGAATCCTTCTTAGGACTGATTACAGGGTTCAGGGACTGATAGGAGACAGGGTTAGGCTGGAGACTTGGACCTCTGAACCATTATCAGTACCTCCAAGGTGAGGGATTAGTTAGGACCCCAGTTTAGGGTCAGGTTAGACCCCCGGTCCTCCTCTTTCCTGTGACAGTGTATCAAGTCCTCAAGATTAACCCTGAGTTCAACGGATATCGTGTCAGGTAAATCTATTCTATATTTACATGCTGATGTTGCTAATCTATATGTTGTATAGAGTGTTGTTCTTTTAAGAATAGTTTACTGACATCGTACACATATCATAAGACCGCGTGACATTTTCACTGGCCCATAAAATTATTCCCAGTTGCCATGGATCCAGTAGCCCAGCTGGCTCTGCAGTTGCAGGGATTATCCATGGAGCTGACGGACATTAAGTCCAAAGTTTTGTCTCCCTCGGAGCAAACCAGATTTGAACCTAAAGTAGCTCTCCCGGACAGGTTCACTGGTGGGCGAGACAAATTTTTTACCTTCAGGGAAGCATGTAAATTGTATTTTCGGCTTCGGCCTCGATCATCAGGGAGTGAAGAGCAGAGAGTGGGAATTGTTATCTCGCTCCTACAAGGGGACCCTCAATCCTGGGCCTTCTCCCTTCCTCCGGGATCCCCGGCTCTACAGTCAGTAGATCGATTTTTTACTGCCCTGGGTTTGGTATATGATGACCCAGATCGGGTCTCTCTTGCTGAGACAAAATTACGTAAGATACAGCAGGGAGATCGTCCGGCGGAGGAATTTGCTTCTGAGTTCCGTAGATGGGCCACAGATACTCAGTGGAATGACCCAGCTCTTAGGAGCCAGTTTTGTCATGGGCTTTCTGACAAATTAAAGGAAGTTTTGGCTCAGTATGATTCTCCTCCATCACTGGAGGCTGCTATGGCCCTAGCTATCCGTACTGATAGACGGCTCCGGGAGAGGTGCAAGGTAACTCCGCCCCCTGTTGTTACTCCACCTACTACTAAAGTCCCTTATGTTGAGGTTCCCCTTGTCTGTTCGGAGGAGCCTATGCAGTTGGGAGGGACATCATTTCATAGGAGGGGATTGGCGGTACGCCGCAGGACTAGAAGGTGTTTCTTCTGCGGGAGAGAGGGACATTTTGTTGAGGGATGTCCATCCCGTGCCTTGTTGAGCAAAAAGTCGCCGGAAAACTGTTAATCCCAGGTTGTGTGGTGGACGACAACCTGGGAGTATGTATTTCGTCCGCTAGTTCTTCTCAGTTCCTTGTACCAGTGGAGGTGGTGGTTGGTACGAGAGTGGAGAGATTTTCTGTTCTTCTTGATAGTGGGTCCGGGGCTAATCTGGTTGACGCTCAGTTTGCTCAGGCTCAAGGTATGCATCTGAGTGTATTGGTCAAACCGATCCCTATATTCTCCATTGACGCCAGGCCTCTCGGCCAAGGTAGCTTTGTTCATGAGGTTCATAACATTGACCTTCGGGTAGGGGCAATACATAGGGAACTATTATCTTGTTATGTGTTGGAGGGTCTACCTACTCCTATTGTGTTGGGACTTCCTTGGTTGGTTAAACATAACCCTGTGATTAATTGGCAGTCCAGAGATATAAGCCAATGGGGGAGTTTTGCAAAAGTAACTGCATGAACACAGTCATCAGTGCGGTCGTGCCTAGTATTTTGCCTCCTTTTTTGGAGGACTTTGGGGATGTGTTCTCTGAGGAGGGGTGTCAGGAGTTGCCTCCTCATCGCGTGTATGACTGCTCTATTAATTTACTTCCTGATGCTAAGTTACCTAAAGCTAGGTTATATAACCTTTCTGGTCCTGAGAGGCAGGCTATGAAAGATTATATTTCGGAAAGTCTGGCCAAAGGGCATATTAGACCTTCATCTTCCCCAGTGGCCGCGGGGTTCTTCTTTGTGAAGAAAAAAGATGGAGGCCTACGCCCTTGCTTGGATTTCCGCGAACTTAATCGGATTACTGTTCGAGATCCGTATCCACTCCCTCTGATTCCTGATCTCTTCAATCAAATTGTTGGCGCCAAATGGTTCTCTAAATTGGATCTCAGGGGGGCGTATAATCTGATTAGGATAAAAGAGGGGGATGAGTGGAAAACGGCGTTTAACACGCCGGAGGGACATTATGAGAACCTTGTCATGCCTTTTGGTCTGACTACTGCACCAGCAGTATTCCAACATTTTGTTAATGACATTTTTCGTCATCTGGTGGGGCTGTTTGTGGTCGTATATTTGGATGACATTTTAATTTACTCACCAGATCTTGTGTCTCACCAGGAGCATGTGAGACAGGTGTTGCAGATCTTGCGAGACAATAAACTATACGCCAAACTGGAAAAGTGTGTATTCGCCGTACAGGAACTTCAGTTTTTGGGTTTCTTGGTGTCAGCCTCCGGTTTCCGTATGGACCCTGAAAAGGTGAGAGCAGTGCTTGAATGGGATCAGCCAGAGGATCTTAAGGCTCTGCAGCGTTTTCTGGGGTTTGCTAACTACTACCGGAAATTTATTTGTAATTTCTCATCTGTTGTCAAACCTCTCACTGACATGACAAGAAAAGGGACGGATTTTTCTAAATGGTCGGACAAAGCTTGCCAAGCTTTTTCCTCTTTGAAAAAATGTTTTGCTTCGGCATCCGTTCTCATCCAACCAGATGCATCACAGCCGTTCGTTGTGGAGGTGGACGCGTCTGACGTAGGGGTGGGTGCAATATTGTCCCAGGGTCCGTCCCCTGGTAAATGGCATCCGTGCGCTTTCTTTTCTAAAAAATTGTCGTCCGCCGAAAGGAATTATGATATCGGCAATAGGGAACTTTTGGCCATTAAGTTGGCTTTTGAAGAATGGCGTCACTTTTTGGAGGGGGCAGTCCACCCGGTCACCGTCATTACTGATCACAAGAACCTGCTGTATTTGGAATCTGCTAAGCGTCTGAATTCCAGACAAGCTCGATGGTCGTTGTTTTTTACCAGGTTTAATTTTGTTGTCACTTATCGCCCTGGATCTAAGAATGTTAAGGCGGATGCCTTGTCTCGCAGTTTCCCAGGGGCCGGGAAAATGGATGACCCGATTCCTATCCTTCAGGAGGGGGTGGTAGTGTCGGCTGTATGTTCTGAGCTTGAGGAGGAGGTGTTAGAGGCTCAGGGGGACGCCCCTGCAGGACCTCCAGGGAGACTGTTTGTCCCAAATCAGTTGAGACAAAAGGTTATTGAGGCACATCATAATTCTGCTTTAGCAGGACATCCAGGGAGTAAGGCTACTTTAGATCTCCTTTCTCGCCGGTTTTGGTGGCCTAACGTTAATAAAGATGTTTTAACTTTTGTCGCGTCCTGTGGGGTTTGTGCTCGCTCTAAGACCCCTCATACCCGTCCGTCTGGGACCCTCTTACCCTTGAAACTTCCGGAGCGTCCATGGACTCATTTGTCTATGGACTTCATCACGGACCTTCCTCAGTCGTCAGGGAAGACTGTCATACTGGTGGTTGTTGACAGGTTCAGTAAGATGGCACATTTCATTGCTCTTCCTGCCCTCCCTAATGCTAAAACTCTGGCGCAGGTGTTCATTGGGGAGATTGTGAGACTTCATGGGTTGCCTTCTGATGTGGTGTCAGATAGGGGGTCTCAGTTTGTGTCCAAGTTTTGGAGGGCATTTTGTTTACGTCGGGGGATGCAATTGTCATTTTCCTCGGCTTTTCATCCGCAGACCAATGGTCAGACAGAGCGTCTGAATCAAAGCCTAGAGACTTATCTTCGGTGTTTTGTCTGAGAGAACAAGGAGGACTGGTCTTCTTTCTTGCCTCTGGCAGAGTTCGCTCTTAACAACAGGCGGAGCGAGTCCACTGGTAAGTCCCCGTTTTTTGGGGCATATGGTTTTCATCCCCAGTTTTGTACATTCAATGGGGGGGGGCCCTTCTGGGGTTCCTGAGGAGGAGCGTTTCTCGTCGTCACTTGCTTCAGTGTGGAGAGGTGTATTGAATAATCTGAGTGCTATGGGGAACCGTTATAAACGTATGGCTGATAGGAGGAGAGTTTCTGGTCCAGATCTGAATGTGAACGATCTGGTATGGTTGTCTACCAGGAATATAAAACTTAAAGTTCCCTCCTGGAAGCTGGGCCCCAGATTCATCGGGCCGTACAGGATCAGTTCCATAATTAATCCTGTGGCATTTCGTCTGGACCTCCCTCCTACGTTTAAAATTCATAATGTGTTCCACAAGTCATTACTTAAGAGGTACGTGGCACCAGTCATACCATCACCTCTACCTCCTCCTCCAGTGGTGGTCAATGGTAACTTGGAGTTTCAAGTGTCAAAGATCATTGACTCACGTCTGAATCGCCGGTCCCTTCAGTACTTGGTGCATTGGAAGGGGTATGGTCCAGAGGAGAGGACGTGGGTTCCTGCGTCTGACATTAACGCAGATCGTTTGGTGCGGACCTTCCACAGAACTCACCCGGGCAAACCTGGCCCTGAGGGTCCGGAGGCCCCTCGTAGAAGGGGGGTACTGTCATGTGTGCATCGCCACGAAGATCGTCGCGGTTGCACATTCTGACTTCTCACAGCTGAGTTGCTGTTTCTTTGTGTTTGGCAGTTAGGGAGTTAATTCTGTCTGTGCTCAGTTCTGGGACTGGGTGCAGTTTCTTCCGGCTGCAATTAATTATTTGTTGATTGGTTTCCTTTAAATCTCTGGTTGTCTGTGTTGGGAGTTGCCAGTGAAATTCTTCATGCAGACCACAGATAGGATTGTATCTGTATAGACTTAAGTTAAAGAGCTCCTTAGTTGTTTTAAGCTCACCTTGCTTAGAGTTTAATATCCCAGATCATTTATGTTCCTTCTGTGTTTGAGTGTGTATGCAAGTCTGTGTTTTCTCCAGTCTGTCTTATATGTCTAATCTGTGTATTTAGCAGAGATCAGCCCATATCCCTTTGGTGGTAATCAGAATCCTTCTTAGGACTGATTACAGGGTTCAGGGACTGATAGGAGACAGGGTTAGGCTGGAGACTTGGACCTCTGAACCATTATCAGTACCTCCAAGGTGAGGGATTAGTTAGGACCCCAGTTTAGGGTCAGGTTAGACCCCCGGTCCTCCTCTTTCCTGTGACAGTGTATCAAGTCCTCAAGATTAACCCTGAGTTCAACGGATATCGTGTCAGGTAAATCTATTCTATATTTACATGCTGATGTTGCTAATCTATATGTTGTATAGAGTGTTGTTCTTTTAAGAATAGTTTACTGACATCGTACACATATCATAAGACGCGTGACATTTATGTGCCAATATAATGCTCAATATATAATGGGCCCCATTTATAATGCAACAGTGTATAATGGGCCCCATATATGCTGCTCCAGTTTCTGATGGGCCCTATTTATACTGCTCCAGTATATTATGGGCCCCATGGATGATGCTCCAGTGTATGATGGGCCAATATAATGCTCCATATATAATGGGCCCCATTTATAATGCTCCAGTGTATATTGGGCCCCATATATGCTGCTCCATTGTCTTATGGACCCCATTTAGAATGCTCCAGTTTATGATGGGCCACATGGATGATGCTCCAGTGTTTGATGGGCCCCATTTATAATGCTCCAATATATGATGGGCCCCATATATTCTGCTCCTGTGTCTGATGGACCTCATTTATAATGCTCCAGTATATGATTGGCCACATGGATGATGCTCCAGTGTATGATGGGCCAATATAATGCTCCATATATAATGGACCCCATTTATAATGCTCCAGGGTATAATGGGTCCCGCATATGCTGCTCCAGTGTCTGATGTGCCCATTTAGAATGCTCCAGTTTATGATGGGCCCCATGGATTATGCTCCATTGTCTTATGTGCCAATATAATGCTCAATATATAATCGGCCCCATCTATAATGATCCAGTGTATAATGGGCCCCATATATGCTTCTCCAGTGTTTAATGGGCCCCATTTATAATGCTCCAGTATATGATGGGCCCCATGGATGATGCTTCAGTGTATGATGGGCCAATATAATGCTCCATATATAATTGGCCCCATTTATAATGCTCCAATGAATAATTGGCCCTGTATATGCTGCTCCAGTGTCTGATGGGCCCAATTTAGAATGCTCCAGTATATGATGGGCCCCATGAATGATGCTCCAGTGTCTTAAGGGCCAATATAAAGCTCCATAAATAATGGGCCCCATTTATAATGCTCCAGTGTATAATGGGCCCTATATATGCTGTTCCAGTGTCTGATGGGCCCCATTTAGAATGCTCCAGTATGTGATGGGCCCCATGGATGATTCTCCAGTGTATGATGGGCCAATATAATGCTCCATATATAATGGGCCCAATATGATGCTCCAGTGTATAATGGGCCCCGTATATGATGCTCCAGTGTATGATGGGCCCCGTATATGCTGCTCCAGTGTCTGATGGGCCCCATTTACAATGCTCCAGTATATGATGGGCCCCATATATGCTGCTCCAGTGTCTAATTGGCCCCATTTATAATGCTCCAGTATGTGATGGGCCAATATAATGCTCCATATATATTGGGCCCCATTTATAATGCTTCAGTGTATAATGGGCCCTTTCTATGATGCTCAAGTGTATTATGGGCCCCATATATAATTCTCCAGTGTATAATGCTCCCCATATAATGCTCCAAACATTAAAAAAAATGAAATACCTCTCCTCGCTGGGCACTGCTCTACTCTGGACTCCTCAGCGTCGCCATCTTCCAGCTATCTGCATAAGGACTGTTCAGGCAGAGGGCGTACAGACGTGACGTGATTGCGCTCTCTGACCTGAATGTCACTGTCACAAAACAGGGAAGACGTCACAGCTGTGAAGCAGGGAGAGGTAAGTACTGCAAGAGCTGGGGCCCTGAGCAAGCATGGGGGGCACACTCGTGGGGGACGGCAGTGGCACAGGGCCCCTAATTGTACGCCGGTGTGTCTGATGGCGAGTGGGCCCCCCCACTGTCAGAGACACTTTTGCATACTATTAGGGAGGACAGCACAGTTAGGGAGGTAGAAAAACTGGCATATGTTGAGGTGTAGGCTGGACGTTCAGCAGCTGCAAATGGAGGAATTGGAGAAGTCGGAGGAAGAGGAGGACATAGCAAGCCATTTTTCTGGCAACCTATGTGTCATCAGGGGAAGGTGGTACAAAATCCTTTGAAACTCAGGCATGGTTCATTTTTATGAAGGTGAGATCACCAACATTTTGGTTCGACAGCCGGGTCCTTCTTTCTGTCAGGATTGATCCCGCTGCACTGAAGACTCTTTCTGATAGCACACTACCAGCAGGGCAAGCGAGCTCCTGTAAAGCATATTGGGCCACTTCAGGCCTGGTGTCCAGTTTACAGGCCCAGTAGTCAAAGGGGAATGAACTGTGAGGGAGAACATCGATAGGGGAGGAGAGGTAATTTTGAACCATAGTTGACAACTGCTGTCTCCTGTCTGTTGCAATCGATTCAATATTACCAGTCGTGTCAGCGTTACTTGAGAAATCAGTCCACAACATGGTCATGAAACCCCTGTCTCCAATGCCACTTCGGCTGTGTGCACCACGAACACCTCTTCCGTTTGGCCCAGTAAGGCTCATGGTAGAACCTGCACCGCTGCTGTGTACTGGAATGCCTCTAACAAACGGTTTACCAGAGTTGCTTGTTTGTTCGCCAATATTAGCTCTAGGTTCTCTTGTGGCATGATGTTCTGTAATTTGCCTTTATATTGTGGATAGAGGATGCTGGCCAACCAATAGTCGTCATCATTCATAATTTTGGCAATGCGGGGGTCCCTTTTTAGGATCCGCAACACATAATCACACATGTGGACCAATGTTCCAGGTGTCAATGATGCACTGACAGTGGTGGGTGGAGGAGCACTTTCTGCCAAATCCACATCCCTCCAGTCATGAACAAACCCTGTACCTGACTTTGGCAAGCCAACACTTTCTCTTCCCCCCTGAGAAGCATCCTCTTCCCCAAAATAATCATCCCCCTCTTCCTCCTCTTCCTCTTCTTCCTCTTCTTCCTCCAACTCTTCCAGGACAGTTTCCTAAGCAGATAATGCCTGACTGTCATCAAGGCTTCCCTCCTCCTTCCTCTTCCTCCTCCGCTGCAGACGCCTGATCCTTAATGTGCGTCAAAGTTTGCATGAGCAGACGCATAAGTGGGATGCTCATGCTTATGATGGCATCGTCTGCGCTTACCAGCCATGTGCATTCCTCAAAACACTGAAGGACTTTACAGAAGTCTTTCAGCTTTGACCACTGCACACCCGACAACTCCATGTCTGCCCTCAAGCTACCTGCACGTGTATCCTCCCACAAATGCATTACAGCCTGCCTCTGCTCGCACAGCCTCTCAACCATGTGCATGGTGGAGTTCCACCTTGTTGCACCATCTATGATTAGGCGGTGCTTTGGGAGGTGGAGCGATCGCTACAGCCTCTGCATACGACTGGAGTCTACGGGCGAGCGATGGATGTGCGAGCACAGACTTCGCACCTTATGGAGCAGGGCTGTTAATTCCGGATAATTATTTAGGAAGCACTGCACCACCAGGTTCAAGGTGTGAGCCAGGCAAGGAATGTGTCTGAGGTTTGCCAGGGCTATGGCTGCCACAAAATTACGGCCGTTATCACTGACTACCTTGCCTGGCGCAAGATGTAGACTGCCCAGCCATGACTCAGTTTCTCGCTGCAAGTAGTCGGCCAGTACCTCCGCGGTGTGTCTTTTGTCGCCCAAAGACATCATCTTTAAAACAGCCTGCTGAAGCTTACCACTAGCTGCTCGATAGAGGTACACCTCGCATGCAACACAGGCAGCTGCGGATGGAGTGCTCATGCGACTGCGCTCTGTCGACGAGCTTCCGTTTCTGGAGGAGAAGGAGGGTTGAATGCCTACAGCCAACTGTTGCCTGTACAGTGGGCTAGGCAGCACTGTCCCACCACCGCTGTCCCCTGTGGACCCTGCATCCACCACATTAACCCAATGTGCAGTGATGGACACATAATGGCCCTGCCCATGACTACTGGCCCATGCATCTGTTGTGAGGTGCACCTTTCCGCTCACTGATTGTTTGAGTGCATGGACAATGCGGTCTTTCACATGCAGGTGGAGGGCACGGATGGCTTTTCTAGAAAATTGCCGACTGGGCAGGTCATAGCGTGGGACAGCGTAGGCCATGAGCTCTCGGAACGCTGCGCTTTCAACCAAACGGAAGGACATCATCTCTAATGAGATCAGTTTGGCAATGTAGGCGTTCAAAGCCACTGTACACGGATGAGAGGATGAGTACTTTCTTGTCCTACTCAGAGTGTCTGCTAGAGTGAGCTGGACTTGAGAGTTGCATATGGGTGAACTATCGGTGGACATGATGGACTGAGAGGGGGTTGGTGATGGTGATGGTGATGATGGCCTACATTCAGTCTATCGTTGCAAAAACATTGTGATTCCCTGACTGCTTTGGCCTTGCGATGACACCTCAACATTTCTTGCTGGTGGTGTGCTAACCGGTGGGCTTATAGTGGGGGAAGCGATGGAGCGTTGCTGGCTACCTTCAGTCGGAGCAGGTGCACATGTGCTGCCTGAGGTTTTGTAGTCCATCCACGCTTGCAAGTGCATGTTGAATTAATGTCTAAGCATGCAACTGGTATTCAAATTTCGGAGATTTATCCCTTGGCTAAAGGTCCTTCCGCACTTCTTACATATAACCTTTGCCTCATCAATAGGATTTTGGTCAAAAAAGTGCCACACTGCACTCTTCCTACTATGGGATCAATTTTCAGGGCTTGCACGCTGTGCTAATTTGACCGTCTGGCCAAGTTGTACTGCAACTCTTTTTGTTTTTTTAACACGATTTTGGACTGCTACGGGCCTGCCAGATAACGGCTGCTGCGATGTCGATGCTTGCTGCGGATACTTCTCCTCTTGTAAGCTTTTGCCAGCGACACCCTCTTCCCCCAATGGATGCCAATCCGGGTCAACAACTGGGTCATCCATCACCTCCTCTTCAATTTCATCTGCACCTTCCTTTGTGTCACTGTGTAAGGTGGTATAGTATGCAGGAAGGGGCACCTGAGTTTCATCAGGGTCAGATTCGGGCTCAGTGGACACCAAGGGCAATGTAGTGCTCTGGGTGAATGCACCAGCAGAATAATCTAGCAGTGGCTATGCATCAGTGCACTCCATGTCAGGTTCATGTTGTACTGGGGAATTCAGGATTTGACTTAATAACCCAGGCATGGTATGTGAAAAGAGCTCCATGGAGTAATCTGAAGTGTGGCCTGCTGCATCCTTCACTTTTGGTCGGGGTAAAGGACACAAAGAAAGGTGTTGTTCCTGACCAGGAGCCTGCACTGACGACTCAGTGCTTGCATTTTTTGAAACTTCAGAAGAGGAGGCGATAGAACTGGAGGCTGTTTCGGCAATGTAAGACAAAACCTGTTCCTGATGCTCCGGCTTTAAAAGCGGTTTACCTACTCCCAGAAAAGGGAGCCTTCCAGGCCTTCTTGAGCCAGACGATGACACCGGCTCAACACCTCCTGCCTTAGGTGCTATTGTGCTTTTGGCACTTCCAGCAGATGCACCACCACCACCATCAGTACAAGTTGGCCCCCCACACCCACGTCTGTGGCCTCTTCCACCATACTTTCTTATTTTTGGGAAAATGTACCCAAAATACCAGCAGATATATGGTACTGTATCAGAAGCGTACAGCTGTATACATTCTAGGGAAAATTGTAAATCTCCGTATATATATTTCAGGAGTCAGACACAGACCTTCTCAGGCTCAGTATGGATTAGACAAGAATATAAAAAGCCGAAAAAGGGTACTATATCACCAAATACCAGGTGTATATAGGATAGTGAAAATATTGTAAATCTCCGTATATATTTCAGAAGTCACACACATATGCTCTCAGGCTCCGTATAGATTAGACAAGAAAATAAAAAGCTGAAAAAGGGTACTATATCACAAGCATACAGCTGTGTGCAGTGTTGGGGTAATTTTAAATCTCCGTAAATATTTCCGGAGTAACAGACTTACGCTCACAGGCTCACTATGGATTAGACCACAAATTAAAAAGCTGAAAAAGGGTACTGTATCACCAGATACCAGGTATATATTATATAGTGAAAATATTGTAAATCTCCACATATATTTCAGGAGTCAGACACAGACGCTCTCAGGCTCAGTATGGATTAGACAAGAATATAAAAAGCTGATAAAGGGGTACTGTATCAGAAGCATACAGTCAGTTCAGAGTGCAAAAAATACCGTAAGCCATCAGCCAGCCCCGGTCTCAAAATATTGAAAATATTACAGATTAAAAATTTTTTTTTTTTACAAATTTCCACTTTTTTATCACTTAAATAAAAAAAAAAACTATATAGTTGGTATCTGCATACCCATACTGACATGGGGAATCATACTGCCAGGTCAGTTTTACCTTATAGTGAGCGCTGTAAATAAAAACCCCAAAAAACAATTGTGGAATTGCACTTTTTTTTGCAATTTCAACGCACTTGGAATTTTTTCCCTGCTTTCCAGTACACTATATGGTAAAATGTATGGTGTCATTCAAAAGTACAGCTCCTTCAGCAAAAAACAAGCCATCTTATGGCTATATGACCAGAGAAATAAAAAAGTTATGCCTCTTTAAAGACGATGAAGTAAGAATAAAAACGAAAAAACAGAAAATTTGCCTGGGAGTGAAGGGGTTAAAATATATAAATAATTTTTTAAAGGTTATATACTCTTTAATGTAATTTGATGCAAACATAACATTTATACAGCTCTGGCAAAAAATTAAGAGACCACTCCACAGTTTTATAAAAATCAACTTCTCTACATGTCTGACAGCCATTCCATTCCAGTGTCAGTTGAATTCCAACCAGAGTACATCCTCATTCTACTTAACGTGCTTCTGATTAGGTGATCAACCGAACCAAATCTTATTTGGTATAAAAAAACACTGCTGTGGTGTTCACAATCCTCTTGCAATAGGACAAGCTGGATAGCAAAACAAGTGCTAGTAATATCCCAAAAGTAATAGTAATGAAAAAATAACTTGTAACCATGCCAAAGGAGTTAAAAAGAAAAGTCTTGAGTGAGGAAAAGAAGGGCTCAATTCTGGCTTTACTAGCAGAGGGTTACAGTGAGCGTCATGTTGCCTTCATCCTTAAAATTTCTAAGATGGCAGTCCATTACAACAAGGTCAAGCAGTATACATTGGGGACAATAAAGCTACAGACTTTGTAACATCTCAGGAAAAGAATGCAGCACTCACCAGTTAGAAAACATTCCCATGTTCTTTTATTTCACCATTCGTGGTGTAGACAAGGTTACGGACATACAGGGTTAATGAGACATGCGGGAGAAAGCAGAATGATGGTCGTTTCGCGTCTGTACACTTCAACGGAAACATACAGATGCAAAACTGCCATTGTCCTGCTTTCCCCCCCCCGCATGCCTCGTTAACCCTGTATGTCCGTAACCTTGTTTACACCATGAATGGTGAAATAAAAGGACAAAGAACTGAGACGGGCTTCCAGGGTTACCGAGCGGAGATGGAAGAGAACCCACTCCACCGAGCACTTCAACGCATACAAGCAGTCCCTTGCCAGCTTCAAGTCCACGCTCTCTGCCGCAAAACAAACTTACTTCTCATCTCTCATATCCTCCCTGTCTCACAACCCTAAACAGCTCTTCAACACTTTCAATTCTCTACTCCATCCCACAGCACCTCCTCCCTCTCCTCTCATTTCTGCCGAAGACTTTGCCTCCTTCTTTAAGCAAAAGATTGATACTATCAGAGAAGGCTTTGGCCCGCAGCCCCCAATGCCCCTCTTAGCCACTCAGCCCTGTTCTTCCAAAACCAGCTTCACCACCATGACAGAAGATCAGCTCTCCACTCTCCTGTCAAGATCACACCTCACCACTTGCGCGCTTGACCCACTCCCGTCCCACCTCATCCCTAACCTTGCCACAGTCTTCATCCCTACTCTCACACACCTCTTCAACCTTTCACTTACAAATGGTGTCTTTCCTTCATCCTTCAAACATGCTTCAATCACCCCGATCCTCAAAAAGCCCTCCCTCGACCCATCCTCAGCGTCTAGCTATCGCCCGATATCTCTTCTCCCCTTCGCCTCAAAACTACTGGAACAGCATGTATATCTTGAACTGTCCTCCCACCTTTCCTCCTGCTCCCTCTTTGACCGGTTACAATCAGGCTTTCGACCGCATCACTCAACTGAAACTGCCCTAACTAAAGTCACTAACGACCTGCTAACCGCCAAGAGCAAGCGACACTACTCTGTCCTCCTTCTCCTGGACCTGTCTTCTGCCTTTGACACCGTAGACCATTCCCTCCTCCTACAGATTCTCTCATCTCTTGGCATCACAGACTTGGCCCTATCCTGGATCTCATCATACCTAACAGACCGAACATTTAGTGTCTCCCTCTCACACACCACCTCCTCACCTCGCCCCCTGTCTGTCGGTGTTCCCCAAGGCTCAGTCCTAGGACCCCTACTCTTCTCCATCTACACCTTCGGCCTGGGACAGCTCATAGAATCCCACGGCTTGCAGTATCACCTCTACGCCGATGACACGCAGATCTACCTATCTGGACCTGACCTCACCTCCCTACTGACCAAAATCCCACAGTGTCTGTCTGCTATCTCAGCCTTCTTTTCTGCTCGCTTTCTCAAACTGAACATGGACAAAACAGAATTCATCATCTTTCCCCCACCTCATTCTACCCCTCCACCAGGCCTATCCATCAATGTCAATGGCTGCTCGCTTTCCCCAGTCCCACATGCTCGGTGCCTTGGGGTGATCATCGACTCTGCCCTCTCTTTCAAACCACATATCCAAACCCTCGCCACCTCCTGCCGCCTCAAACTCAAAAATATTTCCCGGATCCGCTCATTCCTCAACCATGAAACCACAAAAACACTAGTGCACGCCCTTATCATCTCCCGCCTCGACTACTGCAACCTCCTACTGTCTGGCCTCCCCTCTAGCACTCTGGCACCACTCCAGTCCATCCTACACTCTGCTGCACGACTAATCCACCTGTCTTCCTGCTATTCCCCTGCCTCCCCACTATGCCAGGCCCTTCACTGGCTTCCTATTGCCCAGAGGCTCCAGTTCAAAACCTTAACCATGACATACAAAGCCATCCACAACCTTTCTCCTCCATACATCTGTGACATGGTCTCCCGCTACCTACCCACACGCAACCTTCGATCCTCTCAAGATCTCCTTCTCGACTCGCCCCTCATCTCTTCTTCCCACAACCGCATACAAGACTTCTCCCGGGCTTCCCCCATACTCTGGAACTCTCTGCCGCAAAACATCAGACTTTCACCAACAACGGAGACCTTCAAGAAAAACCTGAAGACCCACCTGTTCCAACAAGCCTACAACCTACAATGATCCTCAATGTACTGAACCATCGCACAACCAGCTCTACCCTCTCCTAGTGTATTCTCACCCATCCCTGTAGACTGTGAGCCCTCGCGGGCAGGGTCCTCTCTCCTTCTGTACTTATGCGTCCCTTGTCTAGCACATGTTTATTGTATCTGTCTATATTTTTCCCCTTTTCATATGTAAAGCGCCATGGAATAAATGGCGCTATATAAATATATAATAATAATAATAATATTTTCTGACTGGTGAGTGCTACATTCTTTTCCTGATAAGTTGGATCTATGTATTTGACTTGCCTTCATGCTGAGCACCTAAAACCAGTAGAATCTCACCACATATCTCAGTGAACAGTGATCTATCGACTGAATAAGTGTTGAACTAGTACCCTTGTTGCAGTTAATTTTTTTTCTTGGATTGGATAGCTTAAATTTTTGTAGCAAGAGTGGCGTAAGCAGTGTGAAAGGCTGGTGGGAAGCATGCCAAATGCATGAAAGCTGTGATTAAAAATCATGGATATTGCACAAAATATTGATTTCTGAACTCTTCCTGAGTTAAAACATTAGTATTGTTGTTTCTAAATGATTATGAACTTGTTTTCTTAGCATTATTTGAGGTCTGCAAGCACTGCATTTTTTTTTGTTATTTTGACCACTTCTCATTTTCTGAAAATAAATACAAAATTTATTGCTTGGAAATTCGGAGACATGTTGTCAGTAGTTTATAGAATAAAAGAGCAATTTACATTTTACTCAAAATATAACTATAAAGAGAAAAATAAGACAAACTGAAAAATTTGCAGTGGTCTCTTAATTTTTGCCAGAGCTGTATGCAAGTGATACTTACTTAATAAAATCTTGCTAGAAACCAGTCAAGCAGGAAAATTCCAAAACTGTAGAACATTTACAGGTAAATAAAGAAGCAAAGTTAGGGTGCATTTACAATGGTTTACGACTGTCATCTAAAAGACCTTTGAAGGCATACATGCATGACATTTCTGCATATGCCAGAAATGAGCCAGAAGTGAACAGAAGGTATGACTAACCACTGTAATTAAATATACTAACTTTATTTCACCTTCCTCCACACTTATTCTCATCATGCTGACATATGCTCCAACAGTTTTGGCTCTATTACTCCTCACTTTCCTTCACTATTCACATACAACAACACCATCAAACCAAATAATAATCTCTCCTTCCCTCTTGACTCCCCACCTGACCTCTGCTGACCTACTCCTCAACCTCAGATCTTGCCTACTAAAACACAAAACAAGCTGCCCACTCTCCTTCTCACACCTGCTCTCCCTCTCTCTGCTTCTCCTCACTGCTGGCGACATATCTCTCAATCCTGGACCCTCCCATTATTTCCCCCTTCTATCACTCCCAACCCAATATAAACACCCGAAATCTTGCCCACTTCAAATCCGTGCCCTTGATGCCCACCACCCTGCTCCCTCTCTCTGGATCACTCTGGAATGCAGCTCCATCTGCAATAAACTCCACGTGATTCACAAACTCTTTACCTGTCGTAATCTCTCCTACGTGGGCCTCACCGAAACATGGCTGACACCTTCCGACATAGCCTCCCGTGCTGCACTATGTTATGGCAGCCTGCACTTCACCCATTCTCCTCCACCTGGCAACAGACATGGTTGAGGAGTGGGAAGGAGTGGGCATTCTCCTTTCTTCAAACTGAACCTTTAACCCAATCCAACCTCTACACTTCTTTATCCTCCCCTCTTTTGAAGTCCACTCTGTCCGCATCTACTCTCCCTCCAACCTCCAAGTGGCTGTCATATACTGACCTCCGGGCCCGACCACTACCTTTACTGACCAATTCTCCACCTGACTTCTTCACTTTCTCTCTGCTGACAATCCCACCATCATTATGGGTGACTTCAACATCCCCATTGACACCCACCAGTCGGCAGCCTCCAAACTTCTGTCGCTCACTTCATCTTTTGGACTTACCCAGTGGTCCTCCTCAGCCACCCACACAGACTGACATACATTAGACCTGGTCTTCACCCGTCTCTGCTCCCTATCTAACTTCACAACCTCTCCTTCTATCTGACCACCATCTACTCACATTCTCATCCCTGTCTTACTCACCTGTCACCCATGTCCAGCAACATGCGCACACCCGCAAAAACCTCGCACACCTAGACACTTGCACACTCTCTGACTCTATTCTACCACTGTCCTCCATATTTTCACTCCAAGACACAGACACTGCCACTAGTTTCTACAATGCAACTCTTGCATTAGCCATTGACTCAGTCGCCCCTGTCATGCAAAGCAGAGTGCAACGAATCAATAGACAACCCTGGCACAATAACATCACTAAAAAGCTTCGGCAAATATCCAGAATTGCAGAGCGGTGTTGGAAGAAAATGCACTCACAAGACAACTTCACTGCATTCAAACATTAGAGTCAAAGAAGAGACTGATGAATAGCAGCAAAAACATCAACATCATATATTGTATCAATTAAATATGCTTTTTGCCATATAGGACCAATAATGGATCTATCGTAAAAAAACAATTCAAACATGCAACAATCGCATTCAAATCAGCTCACACCTCTGCTAAACAGGCCTACTTTAGATCCCTTGTATCTTCCTTATCCCACAACAGTTGTTCAACACTTTTAACTCCCTCCTCCGCCCACCACTGCCCCCTCTGACTTCCCTAATCTCTGCCGAGGACTTTTCCATGCACTTCAAAAATAAGATAGACCAAACAAGGCAAGTCTTTGTTGTCTGACCACCACAATCCTTTGTATGCCAGACCAATGCCCTAACCCCGTAACTTCCCTCTCAAAAATCACTTAAGGAGAGCTTACTCATCTCTCCAAATCACACCTCACCACTTGTGTGCTTGACTGTTATGTTTCGGTAACTGAGGAGGACAGGAACAACAGCAGGGCAGCCGAACACCTGAGATGTTGGTAACTGATGGGTTGCAGATTCCTAAACTAACGACACAACTAAAGGTAGCCGTGGAGCGTTCCTACGTTGATCCTAGACGCCTCATCACAGCCTGAGAGATAACTACACCTAAACGCAGAAAGATGAAAGCTATCTGCCCCGGAGCAGATCCCCAAAGAAAATAGGAAGCCCCCAAACATATAATGGCGGTTAGACAAGATGAAAATACAAACATAGGCAGAAAATAGACTGAGCAAACGCTGGGGCCACAAGCTGACTAAATAGGATAGGACAGGAGAGATTACTTTCTGCAACCCAAAAAACCCTATAAAAATCCAACAATTCTGATTACAAAAATAATGAGATCACACGATCTCGCCACCCACTAAATCAGATCTCAGTGTGAGCAAAAACCAAGCAGCAGCCACTGAAAAAACAGGAAAAAGCAAATGAGCAAATAACAGTGGCTGCAGATAAACTGTGAGGAGCTCCGGCCCCCGGAGGGGACCTGGCTGACCTCCACAAAAGTGCAGAAAACAATGCAAAAAGCAAGCACAAAAAGAAAAGCAAAAAATATCTTATCTGAAAGCAGGAGATGCAGGCAAGACTCCAGCAAACTTCCAAATGAACCAGGAACCACAATTGAGACAAGAACAATTGATCACCGGCAACCATCATGGGAGGGAACCTCCCTTATATCAGACCAGTCAGTGAACCTAGATTGCCACTCCTCGCTGAAAGGTTCATTACTGTCTGTAACCACCAGAGGGAGCCTCTGCTCAGAAACCATCTCTAGCACATTCATAACAGTACCCCCCCTTGAGGAGGGGTCACCGAACCATCACTTGCGCAACCAGGCTGATCAGGATGAGCTCGGTGATAGGCATGGATCAGTCTCCTAGCATGGATGTCCAAAGCAAACACCCAAGAATTGTCCTCCTGACCATAACCTCTCCACTTAACCAAATACTGGAGTTTCTGTCTAGAAAAACGAGAATCCAATATTTTCTCAACCACATACTCCAGATTGCCCTCAACCAAAACAGGGTCAGGAGGCACAGCCATAGGAACCACTGGCTCGACAAACCTCTTCAATACTTGTGGAACACGTTATGGTTCTTAAATGTCCCTGGAAGAAGCAAACGGAAGGAAACAGGATTAGGAATCTCCATGATCTTATAAGGTCCAATGAACCTGGGCTTAAACTTTGGAGATGCAACCCTCATAGGGATATTTCTTGAGGACAATCAAACCAAGTCTCCCACTTTAAACCGAGGACCATCAGTCCTATGCCGGTTGGCAAACCGATGGGCCTTCTCCTGAGAGAGAGACAACCTCTCCACTACCTGGTCCCAAATCTGCTGCATACACTCCACAACAGAGTAAACACCCGGACAGACAGAAGCCTCCGCCTGTCCCGAAGAAAATCGAGGGTGAAACTAGATCGACTAGATCGACTAGATCTTTTCTCTTGGACACGGGACATTTTCTGAATATCATTAAGAATATCAATACAGTGCCTCCAAATAGTATTTTGGTCACTATGGATGTCACTAGTCTGTATACCTCCATTAAACACACCAGTGGAATTGAAGCCACAAGGTATCTACTCAATTCATCTGATATGTCTACTGACTCCACCCAATTCTGCATAGATCTCCTCGGGTTGGTATTATACGAAAACTATTTTCTATACGAAGACAAATTCTTTGTCCAGAAGTGTGGTACAGCAATAGGCTCGAACGTAGCGCCCGCTTATGCAAACGCATTTATGAATTATTTTGAGATTTCTCATGTGTATAACCATGATCTATTCATACGACACGTTACAGCCTATCACCGATTTATAGATGACATCTTCTTCATCTGGACAGGTACCTCCAGCTGTCTACAGACCTTTCATACTTACCTTAATTCCGTCCTTCCGGAATTACAATTCACAATGCACTGCAATACTGAATCTGTTTCCTTTTTGGATACTAAGGTTTTGAAAGACACCAATGGGATACTTTCCACGGACATTTACTCTAAACCCACAGATTGTAACAGTCTGTTACACTACAAGAGCTGTCATCCTAAAACTACCCGCGATAGTTTACCCCGTTCTCAGTTTAACAGAGTCACGCGTATTGTTTCAGACTCCAACATTCTGTCTAACAGACTGGACACTATGTCCCTCAAGTTTCGTGAAAGGGGCTATCCCTCTACACTACTTGAAAATGAGAGAACCAGAGCTCTTAAACCTCCATCCTCATTACCACAGACACATGCCAAAGAAAGGATTCCCTTTGTGCATACATTCCATCCTCTCATGCCAAAGGTTTATACCATCATTAAGAAACATTGGTCCCTCCTGGCTAGAGCCTACCCTGATATTGGTCCTTTCAATGTACCAACTCTGATCTGTACCAAACGACCACCTAACATTAAGGACAAACTCATTAGGGCAGACATAGGCAGTGCACATCCTACCACCACTCAGAGACTTCTAGCACCGAGACGCAATGGTACCTTTCCCTGTCTGAATTGCGCCTCCTGCTCAAACATTATCAGATCGGACAACATCACTCACCCCCGAACGGGCAAATCCTACCCTATACGAGGTTTTTTTACATGCAACTCTAATTTTGTAATTTATGTGGTTAAATGTCCATGCGGGTTGCTCTATGTGGGTGAAACCACACAACACATCAAAGATCGTATAGCCAGCCACAAGTCCACCATTAGATGTGGAAAGACATGGCTCCCTTTACCTGACCATTTTGCCAGAATGAGACATTCAGTGGCCCAGCTTAAATACCAAGTGGTTGAACATGTCCCCTGTCCTCGAAGGGGCGGGGACCATTCAAGATTACTTAAATCCCGTGAGACCCACTGGATTTTCAAACTCGATACTTTAGCTCCCAAGGGTCTAAATAGGGAGATAGATTGGTCATCATGATATGTCATTCTAATATTTTTTTCTGTTGATTTTCAGACTCGCTAATACTTGATTGCCTTGGGTGAGTTTTGCTACCCCACCCCCTGGCCTTTGCCTCTATACTTCAATCATATTCATGTATATAATAGTGTGTATATAGTATTAACTCTTCCCTAATTTTATTTTTATTTTTAATTTTATTTTACTCTGTCAGCCAGCCAGTTTTTTCTTTAATGTTCACACCTAACATTGTAGTGCCTGTTAGTTATCCAGGTCACCTGCGCTCACTATACAATCATAGAACTAGTTTCTACTAACAGCATCCTATACTCTTATTATAGTTCCTAAGGTACGGCGCTCACGCAGTTAACACTCTCAGACAGACGCTTCCTATCAACAGCGTCCTGTTTCCATGACACCTATTCCTCCAGCAAGGAATGGCATCTGCGCAGTAAGCACACTCAGTCACGTGACATCATCTCCGCCCCCAGACCCTCACTTCCGGTCTGACGGCTCTAGCATGGTATTTACACCCAGACTTCATACAGGGCAGCACATACATCACAAGCTCGGCGCGGGAGCGCTGCTTCTAAATATCTCCTCTCAGGTAATCTATACCTCCCACTGCAGCCCTTTTACTTCATGAGACATGTTACTGAGATAGACATAGGAGTCTCCTTTCTTCCTACAGACTGTTAGCTGCATTATGTGACATATTTACGATTCCCTGTGAACAGCTGCTACTAATTAGGTAAATTCACCTTTTCACCCTCAGTCTTCCTCTCTTGTGTTCAATAGACTTAATACCTTCTCATTATTTCCTACAGCCTTACTCTGACACCCTGTTGGTTTTTGCACCTTCTCTTTGTATTCATTGGCACTGGACCTCAAGGTAACTCCGCATATTCCGAAGCTCCTTTGCCGCCAGAACAAGTGTATATATTTATCTTTTCCTTGCATGTTTGATATGGGCCAAACTGTATATCTTTTCTCTGTGTGACTATTTTGTATATAATATCTGACCACTGGATGATTTTTGTATATTTACCTTCATTGTCTCATTTGCTTTATTATTTCATTGTGATTATATATTTGCTATTTATTTGTTTTCTCTTTATTTTTCAGCGACTTTTTTGATAAAGGCTCCGGTTGAGCCGAAACGTTAAAAATTTAATCGCTTGTCATATATTGCCTTGCCTAAACTACCTATCTGTATATAAATAAATAATAGTTTTCCCCCTTGCATCATATTCAACTAAGTGTGCGGTGTATTATATTATTCTAGATTTGGGACCTCAGGTCCGCTACACCAGCACCTTGTCTTACTTGACTGAGTGCACGCTAAGTTCTTTACTTAAACCGAGGACCATCAGTCCTATGCCGGTTGGCAAACCGTTGGGCCTTCTCCTGAGAGAGAAACAACCTCTCCACTACCTGGTTCCAAATCTGCTGCATTCGCTCCACAACAGAGTCAACACCCGGACAGACAGAAGCCTCCGCCTGTCCCGAAGAAAATCGAGGGTGAAACCCAAAATTGCAGAAAAATGGAGACATCAAGGTGGCAGAGCTAGCACTATTATTAAGAGCAAACTCAGCATAAGGCAAAAAAGAGACCCAGTCATCTTGATCAGCAGACACAAAACATCTCAAATAAGTCTCCAAGGTCTGGTTTGTTCTCTCAGTTTGTCCATTGGTCTGAGGATGAAAAGCAGAGGAGAAAGATAATTGAACACCAAGTTTAGAACAAAATGTCCTCCAAAATCTGGAAACAAACTGGACTCCTGTGTCAGACACAATGTTCTCCGGAATGCCATGTAATCGAACCATGTGCTGAAGGAACAAAGGCACCAATTCGGAGGAGGAAGGCAACTTAGGTAATGGCACAAGATGTATCATCTTGGAAAACCTATCACAGATTACCCAGATAACGGTCATTCTCTGAGAAGCAGGGAGGTCGGAAATAAAATCCATAGAGATATGGGTCCATGTCCTCTTGGGCACAGGTAATGGCATTAACAAACCACTAGAGCGAGAGCATGGCTTGGAGCAAGAGCAAGTCCCACAGGACTGCACAAATTCCCTGACATCACGAGACAAAGTAGGCCACCAAAAAGGACTGACTCACCAAGTCTCTGGTACCAAAAATCCCGGGATGACCAGCCAACGCGGAACAATGAATCTCAGACATCACACTCTTCTTCCACTGGTCTGGGACAAACAATTTCCCAATAGGTCAGTGCTCAGGTTTATCCTCCTGACACCCTTCCAAGGCTAGTCTCAAATTGGGCGAGATGGTGGAAATAACTACACCCTCTTTCAAAATAGCAGTAGGATCAGATAACTCCTCGAGAGGGCATCCGCCTTAACATTCTTAGTGCCAGGAAGAAAAGAAACCACAAAATTAAAACGTGTGAAAAACAAGGCGCACCTGGCCTGTCTAGGATTAAGTCACTTGGCTGATTCGAGATAAACCAGATTCTTATGGTCCGTGAGGACCACCACCTGATGTTTGGCTCCTTCCAGCCAATGTCTCCACTCTTCAAAGGCCCACTTCATGGCCAATAACTCCCGATTACCCACGTCATAATTACGTTCAGTTGGAGAAAATTTTCGAGAAAAAAAGGCACAAGGGTTACTCTTAGAGGTCTCTGGATCTCTTTGGGACAAAACGGCACCTGCCCCAATTTCAGAGGCATCAACCTCCACCTGAAACGGTAGAGAAACATCAGGCTGCCGTAGAACAGGAGCAGAAGTGAATCTCTGCTTAAGTTCCTGAAACGCAGAGACTGCCTCAGGAGGCCAATTCACCACATCAGAACCCTTTTTGGTCAAATCAGTCAATGGTTTAACAATACCGGAGAAATTACCATTAAATTTACGATAAAAATTGGCAAAACCCAAAAATCTCTGAAGAGCCTTTAATGAAGTAGGTTGGACCCAATCACAGATGGCTTGAAACTTGACCGGGTCCATTTCAATAACAGACGGAGACAAAATGAATCCCAGAAATGAGACCTTCTGTACGCCAAAAAGACACATTGATCCCTTCACATACAGTGCATTCTCTGTCAAAAATCTGGAACACAGTCCGAACATGTTTCACATGAGAGTTTCAGTCATTGGAAAAAATCAAGATATCATCCAAATAAACAATCAGAAATTTATCCACAAAATCCCTGAAAATATCATTCATGAAGGATTGGAAGACGGAAGGAGCATTAGTGAGCCCAAAGGGCATCACTAGGTACTCAAAATGCCCCTCTGGGGTATTAAACGCCGTCTTCCATTCATCCCCGTGCTTAATGCGAATAAGGTTATACGCCCCCCTGAGGTCAAGCTTGGTAAACCAACTAGCACTTTTCACCCTGGAAAACAGGTCAGAAATCAAGGGTAACGGGTATTGATACTTCACAGTGATCTTATTCAAGAGACGATAATCAATACACGGCCTCAATGAACCATCCTTTTTGGCCACAAAGAAAAAACCGGCACCCAAGGGTGAAGAGGATGGTCTGATATGACCCTTCTCCAATGACTCCTTGATATAAGATCGCATAGCATCGTGTTCAGGTACAGACAAGTTAAAAAGGCGACCTTTAGGAAATTTACCACCATGCACTAATTTAATAGCGCAATCGTAGCTCCTGTGAGGGGGCAAAGATGCAGATTTACTTTCACTAAATACATCCGAAAAATCTGTCAAAAAGTCAGGAACATCCTGAGACTTGGGAGAGGCAGAAAAAACAGGATTGCCGGCATTAACACATTGGCAGCCCCAACTGGTCACCGACACAGATTTCAAATCCAAAACAGGATTATGAGACTGTAACCAAGGGAAACCTAGTACAATAATGTCATGTAGATTATACAGCACCAGAAATTTGCAACTCTCCTGATGATCTGGTTCAACCCTCATTATCACTTGAGTAGAAAACTGGGGTTTATTCTCCGCCAAATGGGTGGAATCAATGCCCAGTAGGGGAATAGACTTCCGCAGGGGTATCATGGGAAACCCACAGCGTTTGGCAAAGTCAAAATCCATCAGGTTAATAGCTGCTCCTGAATCAACAAAATCCTGAGCTGAAAATGTGGACAGGGAGCAAATCAGGGTAACAGTCAACAGAAATTTAGTCTGAACACTACCCAAGACAACTGAGCGTGCAAAATGTCTTCCCCGCTTAGGGCAGACTGAAATAGCATGAGAGGCATCACCACAGTAGAAACATAACCCATTGCGCTTTCAAAACTCATGACGCTGAGCCCCAGAAGTCACTCTATCACACTATATGGGCTCAGAAGCTGGCTCACAAGGCAACACTATCTCACGCATACCTCTGCGCTCACGCAAACGTCTGTCAATTTGAATAGCCAATGACATAGAATCATTGAGACCAGAGGGAGCAGGGAATCCCACCATAACATCCTTTACATTCTCTGACATCCCCTTCCGAAAAAGGGCTGCCAAAGCATCATCATTCTATTTGGTCAGGGCTGCCCACTTTCGGAATTTCTGACAGTACAACTCAGCATCTTCAAGACCCTGATTTAATGCCAACAAGGTTTTTTCAGCTTGATCAGTGACATTAGGTTCATCATACAATAACCCCAGAGCCAGAAAAAATGCATCAATATCATTCAAAACAGGATCCCCAGGTGTCAGGGAAAAAGCCCAATCCTGAGGATCGCTGCGCAGGAGAGAGATGACAATTTGAACCTGCTGTGCTGCGTTACCTGAGGACTTAGGCTTTAAGGCAAAAAACAACTTACAGTTATTTTTGAAATTCAGAAATTTAGCCCGATCCCCGAAAAACAAATCTGGCATGGGAATCCTAGGTTCCACAAACGGCAACCCAGCAAGATAGGTAGCAATACTCCGAACCTCAGTGGCAAGCTAATCCACATGGCCAGACAACTGTGCAAACTCCATTGAGAGAAAAAAAAATCCTCCTCAGCACCCAGAGAAAAAGAGGGAAAAAATGCAACAGACAGAAAAAAAAAAAATCTCTGACAACTCTGACAACTTTTTTCTTTCCACACTATTTTTCCCTTCTGTGAGTACCATATAATTTTCAGTTATGGCCGGTGATACTGTTTTGTTTCGGTAACTGAGGAGGACAGGAACAACAGCAGGGCAGCCGAACACCTGAGATGTTGGTAACTGATGGGTTGCAGATTCCTAAACTAACGACACAACTAGAGGTAGCCGTGGAGCATTCCTACGTTGATCCTAGACGACTCGTCACAGCCTGAGAGATAACTACACCTAAAGGCAGAAAGATGAAAGCTATCTGCCCTGGAGCAGATCCCCAAAGAAAATAGGAAGCCCCCAAACATATAATGGCGGTTAGACAAGATGAAAATACAAACATAGGCAGAAAATAGACTGAGAAAACGCTGGGGCCACAAGCTGACTAAATAGGATAGGACAGGAGAGATTACTTTCTGCAACCCAGAAAACCCTACAAAAATCCAACAATTCTGATTACAAAAATACTGAGATCACACGATCTCGCCACCCACTAAATCAGATCTCAGTTTGAACAAAAACTAAGCCTCAGCCACTGAAAAAACAGGAAAAAGCAAATGAGCAAATAACAGTGGCTGCAGATAAACTGTGAGGAGCTCCGGCCCCAGGAGGGGACCTGGCTGACCTCCACAAAAGTGCAGAAAACAATGCAAAAAGCAAGCACAAAAAGAAAAGCAAAAATATCTTATCTGAAAGCAGGAGATGCAGGCAAGACTCCAGCAAACTTCCAAATGAACCAGGAACCACAATTGAGACAAGAACAATTGATCACCGGCAACCATCATGGGAGGGAACCTCTCTTATATCAGACCAGTCAGTGAACCCAGATTGCCACTCCTCACTGAAAGGTTCATTACTGTCTGTAACCACCAGAGGGAGCCTCTGCTCAGAAACCATCTCTAGCACATTCATAACACTTGACCCCATCTCATCCCACCTCTTCTCCAACCTCACAACTACACTAATTCCATTCCTAACCCATGTTTTCAACCTATCACTAACTTCTGGTACCTTCCCTTCTGCTTTCAAACATGCCACAATTGCACCTATCCTTAAAAAGCCATCCCTTGACCCGAGCGCTATGTCCAGCTATCATCCCATATCTTTGCTCTTATTTACTTCCAAACTCCTTAAGCAGCACATCCACGTTGAACTTTCCTTTCACTTTGCATCTAACTTGCTCTTCGACAACCTACAATCTGGCTTCCGTCCCCACCATTCCACTGAGACTGCCCTGACCAAACTTACTAACGACTTACTTATAGCCAAAGCTAACAGACAGTTCTCTGTACTCCTCCTTCTAGACCAGTCCTCTACCTTCGACACAGTTGACCACTGCCTCCTACTGCAGATCCTCTCTTCCTTTGGTGTCAAAGACCTCGCCCTATCCTGGATCTCCTCATACCTTACCAACCGCACATTTAGTGTTTCCTACTCCCACACTACCTCCCCATCTCGCCCCCTCTCTGTTGGTGTCTTTCAAGGCTCTGTCTTAGGACCCCTTCCCTTCTTAATCTACACCCTTGGTCTGGGACAACTCATAAAGTCTTATGGCTTCCAGTACCATCTATATGCTGATGACACTCAGATCTACCTCTCTGGCCCAGATGTCACCTCTCTGCTCTCCATAATCCCAGAGTGTCTATCAGACATATCCTCCTTCTCGTCTTGCTTCCTCAAGCTCAATGTGGACAAATCTGAACTAATTATCTTTCCTCCATCTTGCATACCTTCCCTAACTGATCTATCTATCACAAAAAATGAACTCACACTTTCCCCTGTCCCAGAAATCTGCTGCCTCACAGTAACCCTTGACTCTGCCCTGTCCTTCATACCGCACATCCAAGCTCTTGCCACCTCCTGTCGCTTCCAGCTCAAAAATATTTCCAGAATCCGTCCTTTCCTCAACCCTCACTCTAACAAAATGCTTGTGCATACCCTAATCATCTCCCATCTCAACTATTGCAACATCCTTCTCTGTGGCCACCTTCTAACACTCTTGTACCCCTCCATTCCATCCTTAACTCTGCTGTCCGACTTATCTCTCTCCTCACTACACTCCTGCTTCCACTCTTTTGCAAATCCCTTCACTGGCTCCCAATTTCCCAGCATATCCAGTTTAGACTACTAACGCTGACCTACAAAGCCATCCATAACCTTTCTCCTCCTTATAATGCCGAACTAATCTCTCAACATCTTCCCTCATGTAATCTCTGGTCCTCCCAAGACCTTCTTCTCTCCTCCACACTTATTCTCTCCTCACCCAATCGCCTCCAAGATTTCTCCCGAATATCCCCCATCCTCTAGAATTCTGTGCCCCAACACGTCCGGTTATCCACCACATCTGGATCCTTCAGACGGAACCTGAAAACCCATCTCTTCAAAAAAGCTTACAACCTGTAATGACCACATGGCCACCTCAACAGCATCGGAGCTACTGCAACCCCCGACCTACTGTCTCCTTCCCCATAATCCTGTAGAATGTAAGTCCGCAAATGCAGGTTCATCTTCCCTCTTTACCAATCTGTCATTGTTAGTTTGTTTACTGTAAGTGATATTTGTATTTTGAAGTAACCCCTTCTCATGTACAGCACCATGGAATTAATGGTGTTATATAAATAAATAATAATAATAATAATGACAATCAACAGTTGTTTGATAGCCTGTTTAAACAGGCCAAAACACATGGATGCAGATTGATCATTAATACAAGTATTTTGTGGCATAGAATAATATTATTGCGAGAATCACATGTTCTGTTTCCACAGAAAGATGTGCTGCTAAAAATGATGATTTTCAAGCAAACTTAAAACTCCTTTTACAAGCATTTACATGAGCCGTCATTACATATTTTAGGTGTAAGCATGCACCTAAATCAGTGTTAATAGAAACAGATTCTTTTTACAAAATAATCCACTCTAATCCCTTTAAAAAGATACAACATGACAATATTTAAAGAGAACTTCATGTCCCCAAACCATGAATTCATGTTTCAATTTGGTTGACTTTAATTTTTTTTCTAAAATAGTAGATGATTAACCTACAAAGGCTACACATGACCTACCAAAACCCCAGAGGACAAAAAAATATTTTTTATAATTTGTATTAAACAGAAAATTAAAGCTAAAATGATTATTATGACACCAAATTAATTACAGCTTAGAGAATTCCTTGACCAGTAGAGATGAGTGAATCCATATCAACAGTCTGTGGACCCACGATGGAAGTCATATAGACCACCTCTTACATGCTGGAATTCCAAGCGCCTATTCTGATTTTTTGGTCCATGTCTTTCTTGCAGTCTGATAAATGTATGACATTGCACTGGGCCAATTAATCAGAGGAGGTAGCAGGGATTCTAGTAGAAAGGCAGCGACTCACAAACCGCGAGGTCCAGCACCGGTAGATGATTGATGTGGCTGCTGGACCAGGGTTCACCAAATTGATTCATCTCTACTGGTCAGGCTCCTTTGGCCCTTTATTTCATCCAGATTACATACTGTATAAAAATTAATAGATACAATGAATTATTCTGACTTCCAAAAGTGTGCATAAATAAAATGTGAAAAAACTAGGACATAATAAACATAGTAAGCACATCTATTATCAGGTCTATACAGATATATGCATTACCTTGTGTATAAAAAAATTTAAATCTTACAATTTTTACACTGGTCACTGGTATTATTTCAGCTTCATACTTCCTATTCTTTCAGTAAGTCTAAATATACATTAGCAGGAACAGTGGATCCTGCGTTATTGACTGTCTATACAGGTATTACCTGTCATGTAAATCCTGAGTGTGATGACAGTAAGGCTTCAGAGAAGTCTTCCTGAAAGAACAGGAAGCATGAGCTTAGATCTGGAACTAGCAACACTTTGGACGCAGAACAGTGTAGATTCAACCAGTCCAATACATTGTATAGGTGAAATTTCTGTTGTGGAGACTGACTTCTCTGCAAGAGAACTTGACATGCTGCGGTCTGGAGAGACACGCTACATGTCCATCTCAGCGGATGAGCTGCGGGCGTCTCTGGACGCAAAGTGGACATTGGATTTCTTAAAATCCCATCCACTATGCTGTAACATCTGGACCCTGCGGGTTGGACACTGCAGAAGTACGCAGCGTCCAACCCGCCGCATTTACTGATCGTCTGCACATACCCTTATTGTCTGCAGCACCATAACATTGACAGCACTGCAGCTGTTCATGCCATTACCGCAGACAGAGCCACTGAGCTCTGTTATTTTACTGCATTGTTTTCAATAAGGGTGCAGAAAATAACAGATACCACGAGCAGTGATGTAGACTGAGCGCTGAACCAGAGAATGAATAAAGCACAGTATTTTTTTTTAAATAATCTGTGCCAAGGACAGGGGTTTTTGGAAGTCAAAACAACCCTTTTATATGATTCACTATAAAATGATTTAAGCATTTTAATTTATTGACTTCACAAAAAAGTCTCCTTGGTTTGACAAGCTGTTATCACGTCCATTCCCCCATAGCGATATCACTGTGTAGAATATATGCTAAAGGAAAAATCAACAGAAAGGTACAAAGTCAACAGACTCAACATAATAAAAATGTATTAGTCAATCATTGAAAAGAATGGCGTAGGGCAGCCAAGGCTTTAATGACTCTTAGTAGGTCAGCCATCAAATAAAGTTATACCAAGGTGTTTTACACCTTGAGTTTGTTTTGAATGTATAAAGTAACCCACCTTGAATTATACAAAACTATATTTGATTCTCATTTCCAATTTTTTTATTCCTAATTACCACATATATTGCAATTGTTATCAATCAGTGTGATATTAGTAATTCAGTTTGGAAAAGTAACACATTAACATCTAGAAAATAAATCTATTCATATAAGCAGCTTGGCAACTTGCCAATGTAAGTAAAGATTTGGAAGTTATACACGACCCATAGGATAAGGGATTATTCCCAATCAGCAGGGATCAGACTCCTGGGACAACCACGAATCCTAAAAAACAGGGCTCTGAAAAGCCATGTGTGAATGGATAGGTGGTCAATCATGCACACGGCCACACCATTCATTTTTAATGGGACCTTCAGAGATATTGAAGTGAGGAGCTCAGTTGATCTTCAGCCCATGGAAGTAGGGAGAAATATATGGCAGACTAACCTATTTATCAGATTAATTCTTATGATTGTTCAAATTGTTACAAATGTATATTTGACGGAAACTTCTAGAACAGTGGAGATTGTTCTACTGATTGCAGAACAAAGAAATTATCAGGACATACAAAATCAGTTTAGTTTGAGGAGAGGAATCTCATTCTGAAACAGCTGTCTACAGACCTTGGTCACTCATCATGTTTTTTTGAGTTTTAGTACACACAATAGCGACCTTTCCAAAATCATTGAAGCAAAGTGATTAGTTGTGAATATGCAAATTGCCTCTTCAAACAAAGAGGACTTGTACTCTATAGCGCCACCTATTGGAAGTAGCGATCCTAGAAGTCACAATCAACCCTTTAACGAGTCTTGTAATATGACTTAGGATAAAAGAGCCTTAGTCCAGAGCCGGTATGTCACTCTCCACAAGGAGAAACCTTACCCCCTAGACCTTAGTCCAGAGCCTCTCATCTAGCCAAATCAGATCTCTCCTACCTTGCACTGACAAGAACCAATAGTCCGAAACACCGTGTCTGCAAATGGAGATTCTGATTTGGCTTTTATCCTAAGTCATATTACAAGACTCGTTAAAGGGTTGATTGTGACTTGTAGGATCGCTACTTCCAATAGGTGGCGCTATAGAGTACAAGTCCTCTTTGTTTGAAGAGGCAATTTGCATATTAAAATTTCCCAGAGGAGCATTGCACGGCGAATAAGCCTCCTTACCTTGACACGCCAGAGCTGGTATGTCACTCTCCACAAGGAGAAACCTTACCCCCTAGACCTTAGCCCAGAGCCTCTCATCTAGCCAAATCAGATCTCTCCTACTTTGCACTGACAAGAACCAATAGTCCGAAACACCGTGTCTGCAAATGGAGATTCTGATTTGGCTTTTATCCTAAGTCATATTACAAGACTCGTTAAAGGGTTGATTGTGACTTGTAGGATCGCTACTTCCAATAGGTGGCGCTATAGAGTACAAGTCCTCTTTGTTTGAAGAGGCAATTTGCATATTAAAATTTCCCAGAGGAGCATTGCACGGCGAATAAGCCTCCTTACCTTGGCACGCCAGAGCTGGTATGTCACTCTCCACAAGGAGAAACCTTACCCCTAGACCTTAGTTGTGAATACTAATTTTATGTCATGTTTCAAAATCCTTTGATTCTTACTATGTTGGTAAAATAGTCACTTAAAGGAATATTAGGAAATAATAAGTATTAAGTAATAAGTAATAAGAAGTTATCTCCTATCCAAAGTACAGGTGTTACCTTTAAATCAGTGGGAGTTTAAAGGTACTGCCACACTAAACAATCCCGCTAGCGATCACGATAACGACGCATACTAATGCGATCGCTAGCGGGATTGTTTCTATATCGCTAAATGCGGCCACATTTAGCGATATAGTTAACGACGCTATCGCCGTTAGCGATCTTCTTAACGACTTTAGCGGTACAAAAGTACCGCTAAATCGCTAAGAAAAGGTGCCACACAGCGATAAGATACTTACCCAGCGGGAGCGCCAGCGATGAAATAGGGTCCGGAACGATTCCAGCGACGAGCGAGATCACAGCAGGAAGCTCGTCGATAGAAGCTGCCGCACTGAACAATATCGCTAACGGGATCGCTAAATAGTGACGTTTTTTAGCGATCCCGTTAGCGATATTGTTTAGTGTGGCATACCCTTAACTGCAGAGATCCTTAGCAATCATGAGGATCAGACACTTTTGTCTCCAGTCTGGAAGGAGCTACATTGTGTATTTTGCTTCCATCTCTATGGCACTGACAAAGAAGGCCAACAGCTGTAATTGGCTTTATCGCATAATGCCACTGAGAATTAAAGCAGTTGAGCATGTACACTGACTCTCCATTCATACAGAATCTACCAGTCTGTCAAAAAGTGGGGGTCTGAATGGTTAGACTATCAAAGGACTAGAAGTTATTGCCTATGTTATGGAATGAAGATAACTTCTTGTACCAGGAATACCTCATTAAGTAGACTATAACTATGCATTTAATGATTATGTGTGGAACTCTCAAATATCATAATCTTTGAATCCAGTATAACACAATAAGTGGACTATCTTGTTCAAAATCAAATGTCTATACCCATATGTAGGCTTACCCATATTATCGGTATCTGTAAGAAAATTTAACTACTTAAAATGTTCATCAAAGTTCCAGTGTTAGCATAAGAAATTCTTTTTTCACTAATCTCCATCGTATATCAGCAATTCAAGAATTACCACAAATGCTAATTTTCACACTAAAATGTATTTTTAGCATAACAGCTCACTAAAGGATATATACAATATAACAGCAAAGAACATTTTGCTAATATCCAGTGACACTTCTGCCATGAGAAGAGATGATCATTTTGCTTCTGACGATGGACTTAGGTGTCTTTCTGGTGTAACAATGCTACTCACTTGGGAGCGATATGAGGTATCACAGGAACCGTTTCTACAGTATTTAAAAGTCCATCTGGTTTATTGTAGTCCTCTTAAAAAACACATCACAGAAAACTCAAATGCAGCCCTTGTTAGGCTCAAAGAACAACATAAAGCAAAAAGTCCATACAATAGTGCAGGTTAGCCCACCTGGCTTACAGTCCAGCTTCTTAGTACTTTTAGCAAGGGCACTCAATCCAGAAGATCTGCAACCTCCAGACACACAGTCCTCTATGAGACAAACAGGTCTTAATTTACAAAGTGAGCAATACCCAGGGGTTGAGACAGGTTGAGCACCCATCTTTCTGAACACTTCAGCAGTTCACAATCAAACTGTCATGGCCAATTAACCCTTTTTAGACCGATATGTGCTAAATCATATCTCCCATCCACTAGGTGTCCTACAGCCACTTTACACTGGGCATTTTGACACAGCAGTGGGATTTGGACAGATCTCAGTGGTTCTCTGAACAGCTGACAGCTGCGTCAGAGAACTAGGAGAATGTTGGTTCCTTGGTTCTGCATTCAATGGAATTAACATATACAAGATGCAAATGAAATTGAAGAAATAAGCACCAGCACTGTAGGAACAGAGGAGCACTAACATACTCCCCACCCCTTTGTGTGGGGCTGGAACGTGGTCACCTCATTGCACTGTCACCCCGAAGCCTGTTTTCACCTTCCCTACCTGGCCAATTTTTACAATTCTGACCACTGTCAATTTATGAGGTCATAACTCTGGAACGCTTCAACGGATCCCAGTGATTTTGAGAATGTTTTCTCGTGACATATTGTACTTTATGACAGTGGTAAAAATTTCTTTGATATGACTTGCGTTTATATATGAAAAAAAATGTAAATTTGGCAAAAATTTTAGAAAATTTTGCAATTTTAAAATTTTATATTGTTATGCCCTTAAATCAGAGACTCATGTCGCACAAAATAGTTAACAAATAACATTTCACACATGTCTACTTTACATCAGCATAACTTTGGAAAAATTATTTTTTTTGTTAGGAAGTTATAAGGGTTAAAAGTTGACCAGCGATTTCTCATTTTTACAACAAAATTTGCAAAACCATTTTTTTAGGGACCACCTCACATTTTAAGTGACTTTGAGGAGCTTATATGAAAGGAAATACCCCAAAATGACAACATTCTAAAAACTCAAGGTACTCAAAACCACATTCAAGAATTTTATTAACCCGTCAGGTGCTTCACAGGAATTTTTGGAATTTGGAAGAAAAAACTAGACATTTTACTTTTATTTCACAAAAATTTTCCTTTAGACCTAATTTTTTTTTACTTTTGCAAGGGTAACAAGAGAAAATGGACCATACGTTTTGCTGTGCAATTTATCCTGAGCATGCCAATACTCCTATATATGGGGGAAACCTACTGTTTGGGCACTCGGCAGGGCTTGGAAGGGAAAGAGAGCTATTTCACTTTTTGAATGTAAAATGTGCTAGAAAAATTAGTGGTTGTCATGTCGTGTTTAGAGAAACCCTGATGTGCCTAAACAGTGGAAATCCCCCACAAGTGACACCATTTTGGAAACTAGACCTCTTACGGAACTTATGTGTATTGAGCACCTTGAACCCACAGGTGCTTCACAGAAGTTTATAATGGTAAGCCGTGAAAATAAAAAAAATGACATTTTTCCCAAATAAATCTTTTTTAGCTCCATATTTTGCATTTTTGTACTGGTAACAGGAGAAATTGCTCCATACAATTTGTTGTGCAATTTCTCCTGAGTACACCGATTCCCCATATGTGGGGTAAAACTGCTGTTTGGGTGTACGCCAGGGCTTGGAAGGGAAGGAGCACCATTTGACTTTTTGAATGCAAAATTTGATGGAATAATAAGCGGATGCCATGTCACGTTTGAAGAGCCCCTGATGTGCCTAAAAAGTGGAAGCCCCCCACAAATTACACCATTTTGGAAACTAGACTCCTTTGGGACCTTACCTTGATGTGTATTAAGCACCCTGAACCCCTAAGTGCTTCACAGATGTTTATAACGTTAAGCCGTGAAAATAAAGAAATCACATTTTTCCCACAATAATCTTTTTTAGCTACAAATTTTGTATTTTTACAAGGGCAAAAGGAGAAAATGCACCCCAAAGTTTGTTGTGCAATTTCTCCTGAGTTCACTGAAATCCCATATGTGGTCAAAAACTACTTTTGAGGTACAGTGCAAAGTTCAGAAGGGTAGTAGTGCCATATTACAGTACAGATTTTGCAGCAGTTGTTTGAAGGTGCCATGTTATATTGGCAGAGCCCTGAGGTGCCAGAACAGCAGAACCCCCCACAAGGGACCCCATTTTGGAAATTATAACCCTTTGGGAATTTATCTACAGATGTAGTGACAATTTTGACTCTGTGGGTGTTTTCCACAAACAGGCAGCAGTGGTGGAGTGAAAATTGCAAACTGCCGTTGTATTGACCAGTATGCTGCAGTGACCAGTACGTTGCAGTCACCAGTACATTATGCCCAGCTCATGCTTCTGGAGACACACACCTGTAATTTAGGAGGGCTCTCATCACTACAGAAATGGCAAATATGTGGGCACTAAATGTTGTTTAGACACACTGGGGCTCAGAAGGGAGGGGGGCATTTGGATTTGGGAGCAGAGAATTTGTTGAATTTCTTTTGGGGAGCGAGGAGCCATTTTGCTATTACAGAGCTTTTGTACTACCAGTAACGTTGATGCCCCCTATATTTCCAATGACACATCTGAGTGGGGACTTGCATTTTTTGTGGATTGAGTAGAAGCAGGCTCGGACTGGCCCACCGGAGAACCGGAGGATTCTCCGGTGGGCCCAGGCACTGACACCTGCTGGCATACTGGCCAGCAGCTGCCTAGGGCCCCCATTGCTCCAGGGGCCCCCAGCAATCGGCTATGGGGGCCCTGAGTTAAGCGGGCCCGCCCTGTGCCTGCGTAGCAGCAGCTGGAGACAGGATCGTGTCTCCGCTGCTAAAGCTAAATGAATATTCACGCTTCCCCACGCCCCTATGGACGTGGAGAGGCATGAATACCATTTCTCTTTAATAGCGGGACACACACATACAGAGAGAGACACACAGAGACTCACCGCGCAGCACATCCTGGCATCCTGCACGTCTCTTCCTGTCTGAGAGAGCCCAGCTGATGACGTCATCATCCAGCACTGGGTCTCAGACAGAAAGCAGCAGGCGAGGAACAGGCTGCCGTGATGTGCCGTGATGTGCAGCTGCTGTGGGGAGGTGAGCTGTGCTATGTGTCTCTGTGCCTTGTGTATGTGGTGTGATGCTTTGTGTGTGTGTGAGAGAGAGAGGGTTGGTGGGGGGAGGCAGTGATGGAGGTGATGGGCAATGATTGTGGGGAAGGCAATGATGAAGGTGATGGGCAATGATGGTGAGGGGAGGCATTGGTGAAGGTGATGGGCAATGATGGGGAGGCAACGATGGAGGTGATGGGCAAAGATTGTGGGGGGAGGCAACGATGGAGGTGATGGGCAATGATGGTGGGGAGGCAACGATGGAGGTGATGGGCAATGATGGCGGTGGGAGGAGGCAGGGGTGGAGATGATGGGCAATGATGGCGGTGGGGGGAGGCAATGATGAAGGTGATGGGCAATGATGGTGGGGAGGGCAATGGTGAAGGTGATGATGGGCAATGATGGGGGAGGCAGCGATGGAGGTGATGGGCAATGATGGCGGTGGGAGGAGGCAGGGATGGAGGTGATGGGCAATGATGGCGGTGGGGGGAGGCAATGATGAAGGTGATGGGCAATGATGGTGAGGGAGGCAATGGTGATGGGCAATGATGGGGGGAGGCAGCGATGGAGGTGATGGGCAATGATGGCGGTGGGAGGAGGCAGGGATGGAGGTGATGCGCAATGATGGCGGTGGAGGGAGGCAATGATGAAGGTGATGGGCAATGATGGTGGGGAGACAATGGTGAAGATGATGGGGAGGCAATGATGGAGGTGATGGGCAATGATGATGGGGGAGGCAACGATGGAGGTGATTGGCAATGATTGCGGTGGGGGGAGGCAGCGATGGAGGTGATGGGCAATGATGGTGGTGGGAGGAGGCAGGGATGGAGGTGATGGGCAATGATGGCGGTGGGGGGAGGCAATGAAGAAGGTGATGGGCAATGATGGTGGGGGAAGCAATGGTGAAGGTGATGGGCAATGATGGGGAGGCAGCGATGGAGGTGATTGGCAATGATGGTGGTGGGAGGAGGCAGGGATGGAGGTGATGGGCAATGATGGCGGTAGGGGAAGGCAATGATGAAGTTGATGGGCAATGATGGGGAGGCAGCGATGGAGGTGATGGGCAATGATGTCGGTGGAAGGAGGCAGGGATGGAGGTGATGGGCAATGATGGTGGTGGGGGGAGGCAATGATGAAGGTGATGGGCAATGACGGTGCAGGGAGGCACGGATGGTGGTGATGGGCAATGATGGCGGTGGGAGGAGGCAGGGATGGAGGTGATGGGCAATGATGGCGGTGGGGGAGGCAATGATGAAGGTGATGGGCAATGACGGTGGGGGAGGCAATGATGAAGGTGATGGGCAATGATGGTGGGGAAAGACAATGATGGAGGTGATAGGCAATGATGGTGGGGGAGGCAATGATGGAGGAGATAGGCAATGATGGTGGGGGGAGGCAATGATGGAGGTGATGGGCAATGATGGTGGGGGAGGCAATGATGGAGGTGATGAAATGGACAATGATGGTGGTGGAGGAGGAGGCAATTATTGAGGTGGTGGAATGGGCTGTGATGGGGTGGTGGAGGAGAATGATAAGGGTGGTGGGGAGGAGGCAATGATAGAGGTAGTGATGAGGACAATGATGGAGGTGGAGAGGGTCTGTATTATACTTTGAGGGGGCTACATTATATTCTGGGGCTATATCATACTATATGAGGGGGCTACAATATACTCTATGGGGAGCTGCATTATATTCTGTGGTGGGACTGCATTATTCTCAGGGGACTACATTATATTCTGGGGCCTATATCATACTATATGAGGGGGCTACAGTATACTCTATGGGGAGCTGCATTATATTCTGTGGTGGGGCTGCATTATTCTCTCGGGACTACATTATATTCTGGGGGGCTACATATTACTATATGATGGGGCTACAGTATACTCAATGGGGGGCCTGCATTATTCCATCGGGACTACATTATATTCTGGGGGGCTATATCCTACTATATGAGGGGGGCAGCATTATGCCCTATGAGGGGGCTACAGTATACTCTATGGGGGGCAGCATTATGCCCTATGAGGGGGCTACAGTATACTCTATGGGGGGGCTGCATTATACCCTATGAGGGTGCTACATTATATTCTATGGTGGGGACTGCGATATACCTTATGAGGGGGTTGCATTATATTTTGTGGGGTGCTGCATTATATTCTATGAGAGAGGGCTGCATTATATTTTATGAGGGGGCTACATTATATTCTGTGAGGGTGGCTACATTATATTCTATGAGGGGGCTACATTATATTCTATGAGGGGGCTACCCCTCTATGATCCTACCGCAACCCCTACCACATAATTAAGACATGTACTACCTTATATTATACCCTGATATAGCGCGTTTTACCTCACAATTGGCGGTCTTGTATTTATTTGTATGTAGCTACATAGTGGGCCCCAAGAATGATTTTCTCTGGTGGGCCCAAGGTGCTCCAGTCCGACGCTGAGTAGAAGCTTTTATTGGGAACATTTTACATAACGTTTGGGATCACATTTATCTGGCCCTCTACGCTGAGCACTTAGTTTGGGGTTTCCATCCACATCTCTGAGTGACGTGAGTGATGAAACCCCCGAGGGATTCATTCACTATAATGAGGCAGCAGAGTTACTCTGGACTCCGTCTGGCCTCTGTTCAGCAGTGTCCTTTTGTGTCCTTTTCAGAAGTGCACAAAACTGTGGCCGATGGCACTTTTATGCAATTCTAAAAAGACAGACACCGAAGGATCACAGGTCCTACGGCATCCAAAGTGCCTCCATCTGCCTCATTATAGGGAATTTTCCACTAGGGGTTCTGTCTGAATCACGTATTTCAGAGATTTACACGGAAACCTCGGTGTAAGCGCTCAGAATGTGCGCCAAGCCTTACTGCAATCTTTGGGAGGCAAAATGAAAAAATTAACAGCATGCGAAGAATTTGTTTTATTTATTTTTTACGTTGTTCTTAGTGCGATATAAGTGATTAGGCGACTTTATTCTTCGGGTCGGTGAGATTACAGAGATACCAGATTTATATCGGGTTTTTATGTTCGGCTGCTGTCACACACTAAAAGACGATTTTTATTGTGAAAAATAGTTTTTGCATCACCATATTTTGAGAGCTATAATTTTTTCACATTTCGGCCAACACAGTCATGTGAAGGCTTGTTTTTTGCGGGACGAGCTGATGATTTTTTGGTACCATTTTCGGGCACATGACATTTTTTGATCGCTTTCTATTATGATTTTTGGTAGACAGAATGAACAAAAACCAGCAATTGAGGAATTGCTTTTGTTTTTTTATGCCTTTCCACTTGTGGCAAAATTCGTAAGGCAGCTTTATTTTTCTGGTCAGTATGATTACAGCGATACCTCATTTATATCTTGTTTTATGTTTTGGTGCTTTTACACAGTAAAAACTATTTTATAGAAAAAATAATTATTTTTGCAATGCTTTATTTTGAGCGCTATAACTTTTTTATTTTTCTGCTGATGGAGCTGTATGGCAGCTTGCTTTTTGTGGGACAAGATTACGTTTTCAGCGGTACTGTGTTTATTTACATCTGTCTTTTTGATCGCATTTTGTTGCGCTTTTTGTTCGGCGATTGATGATAAAGCATTGTTTTTTGCCTCGTTTTTTATTTATATTTTTACGGTGTTCACTGAAACCCCTGAGAAAGTTTTATAGAACGGGTCGGTATGGACGCGGCGATACCAAATATGTGTACTTTTATTCTTTTTTTTTATTTACATAAATAAATATATTTATTGGAGAAATAATTATTTATTTTTCTTTATTCTTTATTTATAGGGATTTTTTAAAAAAATATTTTTACACTTTGTAATTTTTTTTTTTTTAGTTTTTTACACTGTCCCAGTATGGGACATCACTGTATTATATCAGATCGCTGATCTAACACTCTAGATTGCAGAGCATCAGATGAGGATCTGACAGGCAGGGAAGGGGGCATGCCAGCGCCTGCTCCCAGCAAGTGCTCACAAGCCACCTTCCCTGCATGACCCCATGGCCATCTTGGAGACCATCAGGACAACTCAATTGCATCGCATTGTCCTGATGGAAGCGGGCAGGGAGTCCTCTCCATGTGCAATTCCCCTCTATGTCACTGTCACTACTGACAGCAGCATCAGAGGGGTTAAATGCCCACGATCTGTGCTAGCACCGATTGTGGGGGTTGCTGCAGGGTGTCAGCTGTTACATACAGCTGACACCCGCTTGAGATCACCACGACTCTCAGAGTAAGGCCGCGTGATTGTGCCGTAATACTAGTACTGCGGTTTGTGGGAACGCACCTCCCACAGTGCAGTACTAGTACGACACATGTCGAGAAGGGGTTAGTCACTTGCTATTTTTAAAGGTACTGTGTTGAAATATGCTGAGGGCAAGAAAAGACGGAAGTCTGCAGAGACTAGCTGTGGACGTAAAAAGTCATCATGGCATCTAGACCAGATGGAATATAAAGGGATGAGATCATATGACTCCAATCAGAGAAGACATTATCTACAAGGTGCCACCATAGAAGTGTTTATTTGTTATACTGACTGCATCTAATTAGTACTGCAGTTTCAAAATGGTCTGAAGTCTGAATATGGCTGTTAACAAAAACTCCAAATATCTCCTTAGCATTGTTGAGGACATACTGGGAGTTGCAGATTCATGCAATAGAAATATATATGACCTGATATTGCAATTAATTAATGTACTCAGCCATGATTTGTTCTTGTAGGTCGGGGTTACACTAGCGATGAATACGGATGATTACTATGCGATAAAACATCGCATAGCACTCGGACCAGTATACATCTACTGTTAGGGCAGCTCCCATCACCTTTTTTTTTCTCGGACGTGTTCTACATGCGAGTGAAGTCACAGCATGCTGCGATTGTCACCGACACTCGGCCGAGTCTCAGCGCACTTGCACCCATATAAGCCTATGGGTGCGAGTGAGACAACACCCATCACTCGGATATTATCCGAGTGATGTGCTATATACGCTGACCCCGGCAATGTCGGAGATAGAGAAATTAGTTTCTCTGCCTCCTCCGCAGCTGTGCTCCGATCCGCTCTGTGCAAGAGGCTCGGAGCACGGTCGCATGACACTCTGCTCCCGAACGCAGCAAAGGAGGAGCCAAGGGTCATTAGCATATCGCATCCGATGCTCTAGCATCGGATGCCATACGCTAGTCTGACCCCGGCCGTATTCTGCAATACTGCGGTATTGAATAAATATAGTATGAGTGAAAAGATGATTGCAGGTTCAAGTTCTGTAAAGAGAATAAAAGTAAAGTAAAAAATGTGAAAAAAAAGTCTTAAAAATATTATAAAAAATATAAGAACTGAAATGCCGACAACAAGAGGTAGTGAGTGGCAGACGCTATGTCAGCTTTTATAAAAGAGCTGGATGATTTCCTCAATACACATATCAATGCGGGCATAGTTAATTTAGTGACAAAATGAACAATTGATGGAGAAAGGTTGAACTTCAAGGACCTAGGTCTTTATCCAACCTATGTAACTTTGTAGCTATTTTTCAACTTATGACACAAAAAACAAGCTCTCCTGCAGCTCCATTGTCACATCTTTATCTGAACATACTGTAAGCTCCATCCTGGTCACTGGGAGGCGTCGCACTAAGACCTCAGTTACCGCTGGAAGATGGCAGCTTGTGGAAGTTTACTTTTTAGATAGCTGAAACTAGTTGTCCGTTCCCAATTCACCAGTGTGAAGTGGTAATGTAATTAGATGTATTCATGCAGTAAAGGGTATACCACACTAAGCGAGATCGCTAGCGAGATCGCTAATGAGATCGTTACTGCGTCACCATTTATGACGCAGTAGCGATCTCATTAGCGACTTAGCTGTGTGTGACATGTAGCAGCGATGTGGCCCCTGCTGAGATGTCGCTGATCGCTTATGAACGTTCTGAGACGTTTTTTGGTCGTTGGTGTCCCGCTGCTGAGCCTAAATCGCTGAGTGTGACACCCTTTATGAACGACTTCACCAGCGTCGCAGGTGGGACTAGGTTTTCCCAACGACCGCAGAGGTCGTTATACAGATCGCTAATGAGTTGTGTTTGGAATCTAACTAGCGAGCACTAGCGATCTCGCCAGGTCGTGTCGTTGTCGTGATCGCTGGTGCGATCGCTAATTGTGGCAGTGCCTTAACAGACAAGTCTCCCTTCTATGTAAACCCCAACAGACAGCCTCTGGCTCCAGTTATTTAGTTACACTAAGCCTGGTCACCCTGATCAACTGGTCCTGTTGTGCTACTTTGTAAGTTCTGTTTTCTGGCTTGTATTTTGATCACCTGATTGCTTCTTGATATTGTACATCTTCTTGTACCCATGTTGCTCCACCAGTCAGCAGATGACTACAAAACCTCTGTCCATGGGACACTGTACAAGTTCATATCCATATACAGGTGTTAAAGAGTGAAGGCCACCTGTCCATGGAAGCCCTATCAACAGCTGTCAGGCTTCATCGAAAAGTGCAACTGTTATGATCTGCTACAAGAACTAAGGAAAGGTGGAAATTCTGTCCCTACAATAGGACTGAGCTGGATCCCTACGATGTAACGGGGAACCTGATCCTGCGACCAGACCCGCTAAAGTCCTCAGCTAGTCTGAACGAAGACCTATAGTTGCGAGGGAGGAATCCCTACCAGATCTAGGGACTGGGTGAAAAGGTGGACACCTCCTAACAGAAAGTGTAGCAGGGAATATAAAACAGAAAACAAATACTAAGAGATACTAAGATCAAGCAAAACTGACAGAGTAAGGCACCCAAGCACCCAGCTAGCTTAAGAGTAGATAATACAATGAAGTCCAGCAAAGCCAGAAGGGCGGAGCCAGACTAAATAGGGTAAAAAGGTCATGTGACCAGCAAACTGAAACAAAATCTAACAAGAGGGTTGTAACAGTACCCTCCCTTCTAAGAGGATCCTCCGGATCCCCTAGGACTTAGGCTTATCCGGAAACCTCTTGTGAAACGCTCTAACAAGTCTAGACGCAGAAACATCATCCGCCCTCACCCATGAGTTATCCTCGGGTCCATAACCCTTCCAAGCGACAAGGTACTGCAAACTCCCTCTATACGTCTAGAATTTAGGATGCGGGAAATCTCATATTGCCCGTCCTCCACCACCAGGGGAATAGTAGCCGAGACATCTCCATCTGAGACCTCAGCTTTTTTCAAGAGAGAAACATGAAACACCGGATTAATCTTCCAGGAGGTAGGAAGCTCCAACTTAACAGCAGATTGGTTAATAACCTGAAGCACCTTAAAGGGCCCTACAAACTTGGGACCCAATTTCTTAGACGGAATCCTCAAGCGCAGATTCTTAGAGGATAACCAAACCATGTCACCAATAGCAAACAAAACCTCTTGTCGTTTTCTATCAAAATACACTTTGGATCTTTTGTTAGCCTCCTGAAGATTACCACGCACATCAGTCCAAACTCTCTCCAAAACAGCAGAAAAATTCTCCTCTTCAGGTACAGCCGATCCCAACTTGGAAAATGACCCAAAAGACGGATGTCTCCCAGTACAACAAAAAAAAGGCGAACAACCAGCAGAAGCGGATGTATGATTGTTAAGAGCAAACTCAGCAAGTGGCAGAAACTCAGACCACCCCTCTTGATTATCAGTCACAAAACAACGCAAGAACTGCTCAACATCCTGGTTTTTCCTTTCTGTCTGGCCATTAGACTCAGGATGATATCCGGAAGAAAACGACAAATGAACTCCCAACCTGTCACAAAAAGCGCGCCAAAAACGAGCCACAAACTGAGGTCCCCTATCGGAAACAATGTCAGTAGGAACGCCATGTAGTTTGACTATTTCCTTGACAAAGGCCTTAGCGAGAGTCTTAGCGCAGGGCAGTTTGATGAAAGGAACCAAGTGACACATCTTGCTAAAACGGTCCACGACCACCCAGATGACAGTGAAACCCTCAGAGGGGGGAAGGTCAGTAATAAAGTCCATAGCCAAATGTGTCCAAGGTGCACTAGGGACCTCCAGAGGGCAAAGCAACCCCGCAGCAGGAGTATGAGAAGACTTAGATCTAGCACACACAGTGCATTGACGCACCCACTTAATGACTTCCTTCTGCCATCCTGGACACCAAAAACTGCGACCCACAAGTCTCTTGGTCTCAGAGATTCCAGGATGACCTGCCAACCGAGAGTCATGACATTCAACAAACAAATCTCTCCTCAGGGTACCAGGCACAAACAACCTCCCATGCGGCGTGTTAGATGGGGCATTCTCCTGTGCTTTAAGAATCTCATCTTCCAACACGGAGTCCAAAACAGCAATAACAACCCCCTCTTGCAAGATGTTCTCCTCCTCCTCCTCAGTACCCACCATAGGAGAAAAGCTGAGAGACAAAGTATCAGCTTTAACATTTTTAGTACCTGGGATGTAAGTAACGGTAAAATTAAACCGTGAGAAAAACAGTGCCCACCTAGCCTGACGGGCATTCAAGCGTTTGGCAGCATCAAGGTAGATCAGATTTTTATGATCGGTGAAGACTTGAATAGGAAATTCCGCTCCCTCCAAAAAATGACGCCAGTGTTCAAATGCGAGTTTAATTGCCAACAATTGCCGATTACCGATATCATAATTTAGTTCAGACTCAGAAAATTTCTTTGAAAAAAAAGCACAGGGATGTACTCCATCCGTCTTTGCCTGAGACAACACCGCGCCGACCCCCACAGAAGAAGCATCAACCTCAACCAAAAATAGTTTAGTCACATCAGGCTGCGTAAGGATGGGAGCAGAGCTGAACCTCTCCTTTAGCAACACAAAAGCCTCAATGGCCTCAGTAGTCCACTGAACCGCATCAGCACCTTTCCTGGTGAGATCGGTCAGAGGTTTGGCAATCACAGAAAAAATTTTTATGAATTTTCTATAATAATTGGCGAACCCCAAAAACCTCTGTATTGATTTCACACCAATAGGTCTAGGCCAATCCTGCACAGCTTGCACTTTCACTGGGTCCATCTCAAAACCTTCACTGGAGACAATGTAGCCCAAAAAACTAAGTCTCTGTACAGCGAACTCACATTTTTCTAGTTTGGCAAAAAGTGAATTATCACTCAGTAACTGTAATCCTTCACGCACACTCCTCCAATGAGACTCCAAATCTGATGAATAAATCAAAATGTCATCCAAATACACAACCACACTTCTGCCGATCAAAGGTCTAAGGATGTCATTAATAAGATTCTGAAAAAATGCCGGAGCACTGGAAAGTCCAAAGGGCATGACCAGATTCTCAAAATGACCCAGTGGAGTGTTAAACGCAGTCTTCCATTCATCCCCCTCCTTCATGCGCAACAAATTGTATGCCCCTCGAAGATCAATTTTCGAGAACCACTTGGCCCCCACTAACTGATTAAACAAATCAGGAATCAATGGCAGTGGGTAAGGATTGCGTACAGTAATCTTATTAATCTCACGAAAGTCTAGACAAGGCCGTAAACCGCCGTCCTTTTTTTTAAAAAAAAAAATTCCAACCGCCACAGGAGATTTGGAAGGCCTAATGTGACCGGCGGCCAAGCTTGTCTGTATGTATTCCTCCAAAGCCTTTCTCTCAGGAATAGTCAAATTAAATAAACGACTTTTAGGAAGAGTCGCTCCAGGGACAAATTCAATTGCACAATCATAATCTTTATGAGGAGGCAATACCTGCGATTCCTTATCAGAAAAAACTTTCCAAAAATCCTGAATAGGTACAGGTAACTCCCCTTAACTACAGCAGCAATACGCCCGTTACAACACTTGTCATAACACTTAGGACTCCAGGACTTAATTTCATTGGTAGACCAATCCAGTACCGGATTGTGCAATTTTAACCAGGGTAACCCCAAAATCACCGGTGAGGGCAAACTATTCAAAACTACCAAATCCAAATTCTCTTGATGAACACCATTAATAGTAAGAGGAAATTCACAGATATGGTGAGTAACATTTTTCAAGGGAGAACCATCCACAGACACCACATTAATAGGGGAAGACAGAAGTTTGGGTTTTAATTTTAGTTTTTCCAAAAATTTCCCATCAATCACATTGAGAGTTGTACCACAATCCACAAATACCCGAAACTCCATTAATTCCTCCTCAACAGCAGTGGTAGCAGAAAGAAAGACACCTTTATTGTTTAAACAAGCTATGCGGGCAAAACTGACCTCATTTTTTTTTCTCTCTTTATTCATTCGAAGCGCACAGTTCTTAATGAAATGCTCAGATTTACCACAGTAGAAACACAAACCTTGAGCAAATCTGCGTTCTTTTTCTCGAGAGTGAGGTGTCATTGCTCCAATTTCCATCGGCTCTGCAATGTCAGTACATTCCTTCTCCAAACTTGGAGCTGACAAGGCAGATTTACTCTCATTAACCCTTGCACGCAGTCTCCTATCCACCCGTATGGCTAATTGCATAGCCTCTTGCAAGTTACCAGGTATAGGATAAGCAATCAGCAAATCTTTAACCCTTTCACTTAACCCTGCAAGAAATAAACTTTTCAAAGCTGAATCGTTCCAGCCCACCTGTGTGGACCACCTTCAGAAGTGAGTACAATATTTTTCCACATTACCTGATCCCTGTCTCAAACGTCTCAATTCTGTCTCAGCTGATGAAACACGATCCGGATCGTCATACAATAACCCAAAGCAGAAAAAAAACTATCCACTGATCTAAAGCATGGATCACTAGACTGCAGAGAAAAGGCCCAGTCCTGAGGTTCTTTGCGCAAAAGTGACATTATGAACCCTATGCGCTGTGATTCATCACCAGAGAATCTGGGTCTCAAACGGAAATACAACAAGCAAGCATTTTTGAAAGAAAAAAAATCTTGTTGTTCACCAAAAAATAAATCAGGCAAACGTACCTTTGGCTCCACGAAATGTGCTCCAGAACAACTACTCACGTGTTGCTTTATCTCAGCCACCTCCAGAGAGAGACCCTGCAGGCGTTGAACCAAATCCTGAACCAAAACCATGATGAAACAGAAAATCTTTCCTTAGAGATTTTTTTTTTTTTTTTTTTTTTTTGGGCTGGACTTACTGTTATGAACTGCTACAAGAACTAAGGAAAGGTGGGAATTCTGTCCCTACAATAGGACTGAGCTGGATCCCTACGATGTAACGGGGAACCTGATCCTGCGACCAGACCCGCTAAAGTCCTCAGCTAGTCTGAACGAAGACCTATAGTTGCGAGGGAGGAATCCCTACCAGATCTAGGGACTGGGTGAAAAGGTGGACACCTCCTAACAGAAAGTGTAGCAGGGAATATAAAACAGAAAACAAATACTAAGAGATACTAAGATCAAGCAAAACTGACAGAGTAAAGGGTATGCCACACTGAACAATATCGCTAACGGGATCGCTAAAAAACGTCACTATTTAGCGATCCCGTTAGCGATGTTGTTCAGTGCGGCATCTGCCAGCGACGAGCTTCCTGCTGTGATCTCGCTCGTCGCTGGAATCGTTCCGGACCCTATTTTCTCGTCGGCGCTCCCGCTGGGTAAGTATATATCGCTAGTGTGGCACCTTTTCTTAGCGATTTAGCGGTACTTTTGTACCGCTAAAGTCGTTAAGAAGATCGCTAACGGCGATAGCGTCGTTAACTATATCGCTAAATGTGGCCGCACTTAGCGATATAGAAACAATCCCGCTAGCGATCGCATTAGTATGCGTCGTTATCGTGATCGCTAGCGGGATTGTTTAGTGTGGCAGTACCTTAAGGCACCTAAGCACCCGGCTAGCTTAAGAGTAGATAATACAATGAAGTCCAGCAAAGCCAGAAGGGCGGAGCCAGACTAAATAGGGTAAAAAGGTCATGTGACCAGCAAACTGAAACAAAATCTAACAAGAGGGTTGTAACAGCAACTTTGACATCCATCGATGAAAAAATAAAAATGATATAGGCCTCCAAAATGGCAACGCAAACAAATTGTGTTTTTTTTTACAAAAAATCTATGAAAGTTTAGTATTGCTGTGATCACACTGACCCAGCAAACTATGTTCACAGGTTATTTTTTACCATACAATGAATACTGTAAAAACAAAACCCCAAAAAACAATCACAGAATTGCGCGTATTCACTGCAGGCTTTTATTGCACTCTATTTTACTTTTGGCCTCATGCAGCAGAAAAGCTAGAATAAGCCCTGCTCATATCACCATCAGTTGTTGAGATCTGAGATTTCCTATGGGACTGCAGGTAAAGCTACACAAAGGCTGACATTAATGTTATCTTGTAACAATGGCAACTGTGAAAACGTTGAAGATATCTTAGGTAGAAATTCAAACTTTAAAATGTGCAAGTGTACATATGAGGGCAACTTTAACATGGGCCAAATTATAATTTCAGAATAGCTAGAGTCAGAGCATCTTTAAAGTGGCAGATATTGCAGAACACTTTCCCAGTATGCAGTTATTAGTATCTAGCATAGTGGTGCAAATAAGAGAGAGAGAGACCAAAAAAGCAATTGGAATAGTTCCAGGCATGCTCAGAGTGGAAAAACTGAATCCGTCACTGGAATCCGTGCTCTGACGGATCCAGCGCCCATAGGCTACCATTATAGCCTACGACGGACGCCGCTGGATCCGTCCTTGTACGTCTTTTCGACGTACACGAAAAACGTTCTAAAGTCTGTTTTTTCCAGCCGACAGACGATTTTTCAACGGATTCGTCAAAAGACGGATGAAACGTATGGCCATCCGTCACAATCCGTCGCTAATGGAAGTCTATGAGAAAAAAATGGATCCTGCAGCACCAATTGCAGGATCCATTTTTTTCACAAAACTGAAGACTGAAGGGAAAAAACGGATGTGTGAAAGAGGCCTAATAAGGAAGTCACTTGCACTAGCAAAAGGGTCATGGGCTCCCATGGCTCATTGATGCATGTTGGGAGGGAAGACTAGCTTTTTGGATACTGTTGCACAAAAGAGATATTTTAAGTTAAAATTTTTAACACAAATTACTTTAAAAAATAGCTAATGCCATTTGTAACATGGCATGGGGTGTTAGCCGTGTGCGAGGTACTCATACTACATGAAAATGGGGGTCCTGACTGAGTGTGTGGCTGTATTATTGCTGTGGACAATTTTAGGTTCAGCTCTGCCACAATTTTCGCAATGCAAAAAATGCAAAAAATGCAAAAACTTTTAAACACAGGATGAGGAAACCACACAAGTTTGTAAAAATAGAGTCCTTTCTACTGACAATAAAACTTATGTACAGAGGATAGCAGGAAATAAGCTTGCTGTTTTCTTCTGCATCTTATTCTTGGTGGTCATGGAAGACGGCACAATACTTGTGGTGAACGTTGCAGGTGAAGAGAAGTACAAAATGGGTACCGTATATACCCATGTATAAGCCGAGATTTTCAGCCCATTTTTTAGGGCTGAAAGTCCCCTCTCGGCTTATACGCGGGTCATATACGGGGGTCGGCGGGGGAGGGGGAGCGGGGGTGTCGGATCATACTCACCCCTCCGCCGGCGCGGGTCTCTGCAGCCCCCCTGCTTCTCCCACGATCTCCGGCTCCTTCCTGCAGCTGTCACATGGCACCGCTCATTAAAGTCATGAATATGCACATACAGTGCCTACAAGTAGTATTCAACCCCCTGCAGATTTAGCTGGTTTGATAAGATGCAAATAAGTTAGAGCCTTCAAACTGCAAACGAGAGTAGGATTTATTAACAGAAGCATAAATCTTACAAACCAAAAAGTTATGTTGCTCAGTTGAATTTTAATAAATTTTAAACATAAAAGTGTGGGTCAATTATTATACAACCCCTATGTTTAATATTTCGTGGAATAACCCTTGTTTGCAATTACAGCTAATATTCGTCTTTTATAAGACCTGATCAGGCCGGCACAGGTCTGTGGAGTTATCTTGGCCCACTCCTCCATGCATATCTTCTCCAAGTTATCTAGGTTCTTTGGGTGTCTCATGTGGACTTTAATCTTGAGCTCCTTCCACAAGTTTTCAATTGGGTTAAGGTCAGGAGACTGACTAGGCCACTCCAACACCTTGACTTTTTCCCTCTTGAACCAGGCCTTGGTTTTCTTGGCTGTGTGCTTTGGGTCGTTGTCTTGTTGGAAGATGAAATTACGACCCATCTTAAGATCCTTGATGGAGGAGCGGAGGTTCTTGGCCAAAATCTCCAGGTAGGCCGTGCTATCCATCCTCCCATGGATGCGGACCAGATGGCCAGGCCCCTTGGCTGAGAAACAGCCCCACAGCATGATGCTGCCACCACCATGCTTGACTGTAGGGATGGTATTCTTGGGGTCGTATGCAGTGCCATCCAGTCTCCAAACGTCACGTGTGTGGTTGGCACCAAAGATCTTGATCTTGGTCTCATCAGACCATAGAACCTTGAACCAGTCTGTCTCAGAGTCCTCCAAGTGATCATGAGCAAACTGTAGACGAGCCTTGACATGACGCTTTGAAAGTAAAGGTACCTTACGGGTTCGACTGGAACGGAGACCATTGCGGTGGAGTACGTTACTTATGGTATTGACTGAAACCAATGTCCCCACTGCCATGAGATCTTCCCGGAGCTCCTTCCTTGTTGTCCTTGGGTTAGCCTTGACTCTTCGGACAAGCCTGGCCTCGGCACGGGAGGAAACTTTCAAAGGCTGTCCAGCCCATGGAAGGCTAACAGTAGTTCCATAAGCCTTCCACTTACGGATGATGCTCCCAACAGTGGAGACAGGTAGGCCCAACTCCTTGGAAAGGGTTTTGTACCCCTTGCCAGCCTTGTGACCCTCCACGATCTTGTCTCTGATGGCCTTGGAATGCTCCTTTGTCTTTCCCATGTTGACCATGTATGAGTGCTGTTCACAAGTTTGGGGAGGGTCTTAAATAGTCAGAAAAGGCTGGCAAAAGAGATCATTAATCCACACATGTGAAGCTCATTATTCTTGGTGCCTGCACTACTTCTTAATACTTTAGGGGGACCAAACAGAATTCTTGTGGTTTGAGGGGTTGAATAATAAATGACACTCTGAATTAACTTTTAACGTTTAAAAAAAAAAAAAATTATAAAAAATTTTTTTTGCTGCAGTGCATTTCCCACTTCCAGGCTGATCTACAGTACAAATGTCACAATGCCAAGTTAATTCCGCATGTGTCAACCAGCTAAATCTGCAGGGGGTTGAATACTACTTGTAGGCACTGTACAGTCATGGCCAAAAGTTTTGAGAATGACACAAATATTAATTTTTACAAAGTCTACTGCTTCACTTTTTCTAATGGCAATTTGCATATACTCCAGAATGTTATAAAGAGTGATCAGCTTAACAGCAATTACTTGCAAAGTCAATATTTGGCTAGAAAATGAACTTTATCCCCCAAAACACATTTCAACATCATTGCAGCCCTGCCTTAAAAGGACCAGCTAACCTCTTTTCAGTGATTGCTCCATTAACACAGGTGTGGGTGTTGATGAGGACATGGCTGGAGATCAATCTGTCATGATTAAGTAAGAATGACACCACTGGACACTTTAAAAGGAGGCTGGTGCTTGGCATCATTGTTTCTCTTCTGTTAACCATGGTTATCTCTAAAGAAACACGTGCAGTCATCATTGCAATGCACAAAAATGGCCTAACAGGGAAGAGTATCACAGCTATAAAGATTGCACCTCAGTCAACAATCTATCGCATCATCAAGAACTTCAAGGAGAGAGGTTCCATTGTTTCCAAAAAGGCTTCAGGGCGCCCAAGAAAGACCAGCAAGCGCCAAGACCGTCTCTTAAAAGTGTTTCAGCTGCGGGATCGGGCTACCAGCAGTGCAGAGCTTGCTCAGGAATGGCAGCAGGCAGGTGTGAGTGCATCTGCACGCACTGTGAGGCGGAGACTCTTGGAGCAAGGCCTGGTCTCAAGGAGGGCAGCAAAGAAGCCACTTCTCTCCAGAAAAAATATCATGGACAGACTGATATTCTGCAAAAGGTACAGGCAGTGGACTGCTGAGGACTGGGGTAAAGTTATTTTCTCTGATGAATCCCCTTTTCGATTGTTTGGGACATCAGGAAAACGCCTCATTCGGAGAAGACAAGGTGAGCGCTACCACCAGTCTTGTCTCATGCCAACTGTTAAGCATCCTGAAACTATTCATGTGTGGGGTTGCTTCTCAGCCAAGGGAATCGGCTCTCTCACAGTCTTGCCTAAAAACACAGCCATGAATAAAGAATGGTACCAGAATGTCCTCCAAGAGCAACTTCTCCTAACCCTCCAAGAGCAGTTTGGCGATCAACAATGCCTTTTCCAGCATGATGGAGCACCTTGCCATAAAGCAAAGGTGATAACTAAATGGTTCAGGGAACAAAACATAGAGATTTTGGGTCCATGGCCTGGAAACTCCCCAGATCTTAATCCCATTGAGAACTTATGGTCAATCATCAAGAGACGGGTGGACAAACAAAAACCTAAAAATTCTGACAAAATGAAAGCATTGATTGTGCAAGAATGGACTGCTATCAGTCAGGATTTGGTCCAGAAGTTGATTGAGAGCATGCCAGGGAGAATTGCAGAGGTCCTGAAGAAGAAGGGTCAACACTGCAAATATTGACTTGCTGCATTAACTCATTCTAACTCTCAATATAAGCTTTTGTTACTCATATGTTTGCAATTATTATATTTCTGTCTGTGATAAAAACATCTATCAAACACACATAAAAACCAGAGGGCAGCAGATCATGTGAAAATATAATATTTGTGTCATTCTCAAAACTTTTGGCCATGACTGTATTCATGACTTTAATGAGCGGTAGCACGTGACCGCTGCAGGACTGAAGCGCTGCGGAGAGCGCCGGGAAAAGAGGAGAGGCTGCAGGGACGCGCGGTGGAGGGGTGAGTATAGTGATATTTACCTCTCCCTTGGTCCACCGCAGCGCACTGCTCCCTCGGTCCGACTCCTCTGTGTGTGAATGATCAGGCAGAGGGCGCGATGACGTCGTTAGTGAGCGCCCCGCCCCCTGCCAGATCATCACACACAGAGGAGTCAGACCGAGGGAGCAGTGCGCTGCGGTGGACCGAGGGAGAGGTAAATATCTCAGGTGCCGGGGTCCTGAGCGAGCGGTGACACCCCCCGCCTGCTCAGGACACCGGCACCTGGCCCCCAGCGACGAGAGGTGAGTATGTCATTTTTTTTTTTTTTTTTGCAGCAGCATATGAGGCCTATAATATGGGGCATAATTGTGCAGCATATGGGGCATAATATGGAGCATATGGGGGCATAATATGGAGCATATGGGGGCAAAAGCTGTGAAACATATGGGGCATAATCTGGAGCATATGGGGGCATAATATGGAGCATATGGGGGCATAAGCTGTGGAACATATGGGGCATAATCTGGAGCATATGGAGGCATAATATGGAGCATATGGGGGCATAAGCTGTGGAACATCTGGGGCATAATCTGGAGCATATGGGGGCATAATATGGAGCATATGGGGCATAATATGGAGCATATGGGGGCATAATATGGAGCATATGGGGGCATAAGCTGTGGAACATATGGGGCATAATCTGGAGCATATGGGGGCATAATATGGAGCATATGGGGGCATAATCTGTGGAACATATGGGGCATAATCTGGAGCATATGGGGGCATAATCTATGGAACATATGGGGCATAATCTGGAGCATATGGGGGCATAATCTATGGAACATATGGGGCATAATCTGGAGCATATGGGGGCATAATCTGTGGATCATATGGGGGCATAATCTGTGGAATATATGGGGGCATAATCTGGAGCATATGGGGGCATAATCTGTGGAGCATATTGGGCATAATCTGTGGAGCATATGAGGGCATAATCTGTGGAGCATCATATGGGGCATAATCATTTTTCACCCTAGGCTTATACGCGAGTCAATACGTTTTCCCAGTTTTTGTGGCAAAATTAGGGGGGTCGGCTTATACACGGGTCGGCTTATACATGAGTATATACGGTAATTCCATTTTCCTGGTACAGGGCCACATGGGTCAATGTGTTTCGCTGTGACCACAGCACCCAAAGTACACTCTAGAGCCCCACGGGTCAGTGTGTTTCGCTGTGGCCACTGCACTCTTGTGAAACACTGTAAGGAAGCCCTCACTAGCTGCCACCTTACCAATGTGCCCCAGCCTGGCTGATCCTGCCTTCCTCCTTCACAGCTGGTCTCCAGGTCTGCTAACATGACTGCTTCATTTAGCTTTTCCAGTACTTAAGTGCCCCAGAGTTGCCTGCTATGGGAAACTGCTGCCACTGTACAATTTTTGCTCAGACTAGCTCCCTTTCCTCGCCTTGGCTGCAGGAACGGACATGCCCACAGGAGAACAGGAGAATCCTCTGGTGGGTCCACATGCTGGAGTGGGCCACCCCTCTCTTGTATGACCAGTACTAGGCACAATATGCTTGATTCACTATATACAGAAAAAGGTAGCATTTTATTCATTTAACAATTAACCCAGTTTTTTGCTATTGAAATTTGTGAATGAGGGTAGAGTCATATTTGCATGTAGCCATGGGCGTACCCACCGTGGGGCAGGGGGGGGCAGGTGCCCCCCCTAGAAGCAGGGGCACACGGTGCTTGATCCGGCCCGTCGGCCCCGCCGACATTGAACTGACAGTTCATTGCCGGCGGGCGGCGGGCCCTTTAATCGCGGGCGCAATGTGCTGAGTTAGGAAGGCCTTGCGGCCTTCCATATGCAGCACAGGCGACGTGATCGTCATCACGCCGCCTGCGCGCCCTGAAGACGTCACGCCGCCTGTGCCAGGAGAAGATGGAGTCCAGAGAGCGCTTCTTCAGAGCAGCGGGGGAGATAGGTGAGTACTGGCTTTTTTTTTTTTTTTTTGACGCCGGGCCCGGCCTGTGGGGGATTATGCTGGCTATAGGGGGATTATGCTGGCTATAGGTGATTATGCTGGCTATTGGGGGATTATGCTGGCTATGGGGGATTATGCTGGCTATAGGGGGATTATGCTGGCTATAGGTGATTATGCTGCCTATGGGGGATTATGCTGGCTATTGGGGGATTATGCTGGCTATGGGGGATTATGCTGGCTATAGGGGATTATGCTGGCTATGGGGGATTATGCTGGCTATAGGGGATTATGCTGGCTATGGGGGTATTATGCTGGCTATGGGGGATTATGCTGGCTATAGGGGATTATGCTGGCTATGGGGGGATTATGCTGGCTATGGGGGGGGATTATGCTGGCTATGGGGGGGGATTATGCTGCCTATGGGGATTATGCTGGCTATGGGGATTATTCTGGCTATGGGGGGATTACGCTGGCTATTGGGGGATTACGCTGGCTATTGGGGGATTTTGCTGGCTATTGGGGGATAATGCTGGCTATTGGGGGATTATGCTGGCTATTGGGGACTATGCTGCTTATGCGGGATTATGCTGCCTACTGGGGACTACTATGCTGCTTATGGGGGATTATGCTGCCTATTGAGGACATATGCTGCGTATTAGGGACCTATGCTGCCTATTGGGGACCTATGCTGCCTATTGGGACATTTATCTGCCTATTGGGGACCTATGCTGTCTATTGGGGACCTATGCTGTCTATTGGGAACCTATCCTGTCTATTGGGGACTATGCTGCCTATTGAGGACATTTGCTGCCTATTGGGGACCTATGCTGCCTATTGAGGACATATGCTGCCTATTGGGGATCAATGCTGCCTATTGGGTACATTTACTTGCTATAGGGGACATTTACCTGCCTATTAGGGACTTTGGCACCACACCAGTCTGAGCCTGAGCTAAAAGCGGAGTTGCGCCACTATGTGCACTGATGAGGATGAAATGATATGGATTGGCAAGGCTGCAGTGATGGGCAGTGCAGGCTGTATGTCTCTGTGTGGGCAGTTTTATTGCTGGTATATTATTTTTGTAGCGCTGTATATATATTGGTATTTTACTAATAGCAATTTGGAATCCTTAGGAAATAATGATATCAAGAAAGAGAAAAATTGCTTCACTTGTGACAAATATGGAACCGAACATTGACCATCTCATTAGCCAAAAGCAGGCCCATAGTTCCCACTGAAATACCAGTAAGTTTGTTGATTTTTAACTTTACTTGTTCTTTATTTTAAGGATTGTATTTGTTCCTGATTATTTTTATTTTTTTTACTTCAAAATAAGAGTGTAGTATATGGTGTATACAGGGTCATACACATGGTGTGCGGTATATAGAGTGTATATACACGCTGTATTATACTTTTCATATACAGGTTATAATGCCTCTTATTCTTTGTATAGAGGTGAGTATGCCATGAATAATATATGGTATATACAGCGTAGTGTCGCATACACTGCTGTATTATACAATATACAACAGTTCTAATGCTCCATACCTAATATGCAGGATAATGTACAGTGTATATGATGTAACCTGTATAAGATGTGACATTGGCTTCCCCCCCCCTAGTTTTGATCCTGGGTACGCCCATGCATGTAGCTCTGAAAAATGGGGTCCTGGAGTTGATGTTACTGGTGGGCCCTTGGAGTCCCAGTCAATAGCTGCTTGGCTGTCATACACACACTCGGTGATGATAACTAGAGATGAGCGGTGTTCGAAGCGAACTGTTCGCCAATCTCAAATTCGAGCTGTTTTGGGCGGTGTTCAAGTCGTTCGACGAACCCGAACGATTTGGAAAAAATTTGGCTGTTCGAGGTTATGTTTGATAACTGTTCGTGCACCTAATTCGTCACTGGACTTTTTCGCAGTTATGCTGAGAATCACTGTTAATACACATTTTGAGTGTGGGGGGAGGGGCATGGCATGGATTTCTGCAGAGATAATGAAGATCTCCATTTTGTCTGCAGCAGCTTTACTGGACGCTACTGGACCTGGCATTACCACGGCTGCTGGCATGAGACTTGCCCTCCAATAGATCCTTGTAAAAGGATTTAAAGTGTACTCATTCAAATTAGAGTGACAATTTAAATAAAAAAGATTAGACCTGCCTCCACCGCAGGGGGGCTCGCTCGACCCAACAGCGGACAGGCACCAATATTGGGAGAGGGGGGATGGCCGTCAGGGTCCACCGCAGCTCTGGCACAAACCCGGCGACACGCAGGTCGCACGGGCAGGAACAGACTGACCGTGTCGGCTTGGCACGTTTTTGGTTTTAGAAGGGCATGACTTGCCTATATCTGTGTCTCCCCCTCCTTTTACTACTCCACCACTTTTCTTTTCGCATGACTATATGTACTTGTCACTTTTCCATGTGTTAGTTGTGTCTTGTGAGCAATTTGTCAGCTTTTGGACACCTTTGAAGTTCGTCGAACACATTGCTGTTCGGCAAACCGAACCGAACTCGAACACTACGGGGGTGGCTCATCACTAATGATAACCTTCCTTTGAGGGTGTCAATTCTTGTCTCTCGCTCATTAACAACTGACTAAAAACCAGGAACTAACACACAGTTCCCTACTATTACTGCTCCCCAACTATGAGCCAGTCCTACAGTTAACCCTGTTACCCCTAACAGAAACTTCAACCTCCAGGAGGATGAAACATGCAATAAATAAATTTTGCATAACATTAAAACACAGGGGTCTTAAGAGAGGGGAACAATCTCTTCCCCACCTTCACATCATTTATAATACAAATTATTCAAAAAATACTTTGCAAGACTGATTACTGTACATGTTGACCCCAGGGCAACACCAAAAGATCCTAAAATGAGCTTATATGTATGAGAACTGCAATATAGAGCAATGGCAGTTTGATCAATCAATTTTGGATTTGTTTACATCTCGCGGACAGAGGGATGTGAGAGTCTGGGAAAGAGATTACAGCCGTATACACTAGAAAGAGTAGGCAACATTGGTTCCAGACATTTGGGAGGATGTTACTTTTGACATGTAACAGCTACCTAAATATAATTTCAGACTATGTATATCCCTTCATGGCAGTGGTATTCCTTACTGGCAGTGACCTCTTTCAGCAGCAAATTGCAGCAACCAAACAGCAAAATTTTCTATAAAGTATGGTTTAGAACGCATGACAAGAACTTCACAATCTGAATCATGCCTCTAAAGTCTCCAGATCTTAATCCAAATAAGCATCTGTGGTATTTGTTGGAAAAACAAATCTCATCCATGGAGACTCCATTTAATAATTTACAGGAATTATAGAATCTGTTGTTAATTTTCTCGGTTCCCGATATTGCTAGCCACCCTCAGAGTTCCTTCGGCGTTCATAACTTAACGGGTCAATGCTGCTTTGGCAGCAAGAGATGGGGTGTGGGGTGTGTACACATTTGCCAGGTGATTTTAATGTTATGACCTATGTACTGTATACAATAGTTATTGCATTCTATTATGACTTTTTAGATTTATAGCCTCCAAGAACATGGACAGTAGTAGTAGTAAGTAGTAGTAGTTAGCAGTAACTTAGTGGCATTCTTAAGGACATACTTGGCCATTTCCACTCTTCTTTTTATCAGTAATAAATATGACTTAAGCCCCCATTACACTAAGCGATCTCGCTTAGTGTGACACGCAGCGACGACCAGCCCCCTTGCTGGGTATCGCTGATCATCGTTGAATGTCCTGGACCATTTTTTCATCGTTGGTGTCCCGCTGGCCAGCGCGCATCGCTGCGTGTGACAGCGGGAGACCAACGATCAGCGAGCTGGGAGCTGGTATCCAATGTACATATCGGGCAACTAAGCGCCGCACGGCACCTAGTTACCCGATATGTACCCTGGTTACCGGCTCTCAGCTTCTGCTGTAGAGCGCTGAGAGCCGGTATCTAGGGTACATATCGGGAAACTAGGCGCCGCGCGGTGCTTAGTTACCCGATGTGTACATTGGATACCAGCGTGCTCGCTGGTCCTGATTGATGGTGAGTCTGCCTATGTGACAGCTTACCAGCGATCAGCTAACGATGTCCCAGTGATCCCATCCACGTCATATCGTTGGTGGGATCGCTGGGACATTGAAGAGTGTGACGGGACGCTTAGAAGTGGTCCAAATGTTTATCCTGTAATCTTCCTTTGCTGTTTGCAGCCATGTTTATTAAAAGCATGAAGATATGGTAAAAAGAGGAGAATCGGTGAACAAAAGGGAATGACACATTGAAAGAAGTTTTCTTATCGTGCTTCATGTATGGTAAATTACAAAAAGTTGATTGATTTTACAAGCAATTAGCACTATTTGATGTATAAGAGTGACGGCAACACATTAGAAGTTTGAAGCGCTATCTCTGTCAGTCAAGTTTGATTGTGGGTGCCAATAGATTGCTATGGCAACAGAAGGCCTGATATAGGCCTCGAGTCAGACATAAATCACAACCAATAAAATCCCACATGGAGCATGGCCTTATAGGGCAACAGTCAGTCAAGTACTGGCTGTGAGGTAAGGGAGTGCTGTGTGTTACTAATGCAATCATGAGATGCATGCTAAAGGTTCCTTTTGGGAATTAATATTGTAAAAGAAAAAAGTAAAAAAATATTATTAAGTGTTAAAAAAGGTAAAAACAGTCTGCTCAAAATTCCAATAGCTTTCTCAATGAAAAAAAGTTTTAATCTGGAAAAAAATGTAACTAAAAAAAAAAAAAATCACATATATGGTATCGCTGCATCCACAATGACACATAGTACCGTATTTTTCGGACTATAAGATGCACCGGACCATAAGACGCGCCCCAAATTTTCAGAAGGAAAATTGTGAAAAAAAAATAATGTGTCAAATGGGGGTCCGTCTTACAGTCCGAATTTAGCTTACCAGCGAACGGATCAGCACAGGTAGAGGAGTGGTCACTGGGGTCGTTTGGTGGTCCAGGCTGGTGCGGTAGTGGTGCTCTGTGGGGTGGCTGTGTTATGTGGGGTGGTTGGGCACTGTGGGGTGGCCATATACTCACAAATCCGGTGGCGGCGGCACTCCCAATGCAGTTTCCCTGCGGAGCGGTGGTGGTGTCGGGGCAGCAGCGGGGCTCTGTGCTGCGTCGGGGGCTCCGCCGGCATTTCATCCTAGCCGGAAAGCCCCCCACAGCTGCGACGTGGTGCCGGGCTGAAGGTCGCCAGGGGCCTCCGGCAAGATGGCCGTCGCATACTCTCATTCAAATCTCGGCAACGAGGCCGCTACGTCATTTGGGGTGATTCTCGCAATGCATTACTGCGAACGGGATTGGCCGGGAGCGTCGCTGAGAGGCTGGAAGGCTGCGGGGGCCGCCGGAAGGTGAGAATATCATTATTTTTTATTTTAATTATTGTTTTAACAGGGATATGGTACCCAGGGCCTGGAGGAGAGTCTCCTCTCCTCCAGACCCTGGATACCATCCGCACATGAACCACTTACTTTGCACATAGTGGGCATAGCCACATGCGGAAAGTAAGCGGTTCAATGCATTCCTATGGCGGCGTAATCGCCGCAATTCTAGAAAAAGAATGAGCATGCTGCTTTTTTTCCACGATGCGATTGCACCGCGGAAAAAAGCACAGCATTGCGGAATCCCATAGGATATAATGAGTTGCATTGGGTAAGCGTTTTTGCCGCGTTTTCGCAATTATATTACATGAAAGCAATAAACAAATTCCTTACTATAAAATGCTGCAATTAGTTGTTTCTGAAATTACAGTTGCCACTAGATGAAAACTGATGATGGGTAGGGATAGAGTATACAATACTTACTATATCCGTTTGATGGCAGGGGCGCACATCACTCCACGATCCCATTGCTGCCTCCGTAATGTTGTAAGGGAATGAAGGAGTATTACTGTTTCGCCCCGCCCCTTAAGTGTACTTAATGTTTCTTATATAAATAGTCATTGTAGAGTTATGAACATTCTGTGGTACTGCTACATAACCTTATGTATTATTGCTGATATTATGGTACTGCCACATTAAAGATGTGTTACCATTATGTATATATATATGTCTTGTGTTCCTTTGTATAATATTGTATGATGTCCTTTACTTATGTACAGCTTAGGGAAAGTTCAGTGCATCATTTTGGGACAATAGAGGAGGGCAATAGAGGAGGGCACTTTAGTATATAGTTTCTATATCTGGGTAGTTGTAGTTCTGTTATGGGCCAATAGGTGGGGGCATACTAGTGGGCCTTGTTAAGTATAGCTGATAGGTAGTTTACATGGTGTTAAGGGTAGGAGGGTCTGCCGGGTAGTAAGACAGGAGTTTGTAGGAAGTTAGCTCAGACGGGGCCAGCGTACCCAAGTGTCCACAAGGGCTTGGGCCCGGACAACCGGCAGCCACGCAACGTTTAAGGACAGTAACCCATGTTACCCACTGCCACTGCATAGTCTCGCAGTGGGCCTGTACAGAGAAGAAAGATGTGGTCTCTTACCGCCTGGGCCAATGCTTTTAGGGCAGAAGTTGGCTGGACCAAGGAAGTGAAGGGAGCTGGAGCTTCGACGAGTTCTGTATAGACGGGCCAGTTACTTTACGGGGGTCACCAAATGTAGTGATTGATGAATTCAGTTCTGGAGCGAAGAAGGCAGAAGGAAATGTCATTATAGCGAGGTCAGGCCTGGAAGGAACTAGGTAGTAGTCTAGTATGGTTCGGTCCGGGCGTATACTGCACAGAAGCGACAGCATAGCAGGGATAGATAATGAAACGAACAAAACACCTGTTGTGCCAACTGTGGATGTAATGTGTGAAGAGTTAAGTAAAGAATATGTTCAAGTTATTCTTGACTGTGTCTCCATTACTGGGGGTCACCTGGAAGAGGGACCGTCGACGCCTGGGTGGTGCTCAGGAGAGATGGAATCTGGAGATGCAGGTATGCCAGAGGAAAGAACACAGTTTCATGTAGGGGAAAGACTGGACATTGATGCTGCAGTAATTCAGGTCATGACTACGGTCCTGTCCCTCCCTTACAATATGATCATGGTGCGGTGATGGGCTGTCATCAAAGCTAAGGGTCTGCTGAAGACCTTTGTGCCTGTAGTTACAATTCTTCTGTCAAAGCACTCCCATGGCTGGCATTCACAGGAGAACTTGATTTTAGCTATACATAGCATAAGCGATCAGACGATTGCAGCTTCAAATCCGCCAAGAGTACTATTAAATTCAGTTTTAAAAACTATGAAAAAATAAAAAAAAGTTCAAATCACCGCTCCTTTGACCCAGTAAAACAACTAAAAAAAAATACACATATATGGTAATGCTGCATTCGTAAAACTCCGATCTAACAAATGTCAAATGTATAAAATAAACCAATCCGATCGGTTAACAGCAGAACAAAAAAAATATAAAAATGCCAGAATTACATTTGTTTGGCTGATGAAACATTGCAATAGAATGCTAAAAGAGGCGTTTAACCATTGCATCAGCTCTGGACACAAAAATAAGCCCTAGCAGAGCCCCATATGCCGATAAATGGAAAAGTTGCAGATCTCAGAAAATGGCGACAAAAGCAAAATGTTTTTCTTACAAATTTCTGAATTATTTTTCACCACTTAAATAAAAAAAAAAAAGAGGAGGAAAAAATGAAAAGGAAAAAAGGGAAATGGGCCATAGCATGAAGGGATTTAAGCACTAGACATGAATGTACAATGTGATGTGGGAGGTAGCAAGCAGGGGAGAGGGAGGAAGCCATCTCATCCTAGACTCATTCCATTGTGCTCTGTACTCAGCAGTTTTCAAATAGAAGATGCCTTTGCATTAGAACTAGTATTCCTAATTTTATTGTAATTTTTGTGGGAATGGTTATTTATATAGCTATAGGTTACAATCATTGTCCTGGGACAAGCATAGCCTGGGCTATTTACTTGTCAATTAGATATTAGTTAAACAGCAAAACACTGTTACTTCCAGCATGCACACGGTTTCCATCCAATGCTAAAATCGTTTTGTTCATGATGACAGTGTCATTAATAACAGGAAAATGAACTTTATTCCTTCTGAAATCCATTGTCTTTTTGTCATAGAGGCGGTGCTCAGAGCAGCTTCAGTCACTAGTGTTGAGCATTCCGATACCGCAAGTATCGGGTATCGGCCGATATTCACGTTATCGGAATTCCGATACTTAATTCCGATACTTTTTCAATATCGTATACCGGAATCGGAAGTTCCATAATTCTTTGAGAGGCAATGTGATTTTAGTCAGCCAATGAGGAATCCTACGAAGTGTGGGCACATCCTGTAATGATGCGGTCATCTTAACTAATGGCATGGCTGTGATTGGCTGCTGAAATGATGTCAGAATGCACTATAAAAGGCGCCGCAGCCATTTTAGCGTCACTGTGCTGTGAACTCAGTTAGGGACAGAACGCTGCTGTGCTGACTCTGAGGGACAGTTAGATATTGCGATTTTGTGTACTACTGTGCTTGAGGCAGGCTAGTTTACCAACCGCTGTGTAAAGCTTCATTTTGCCAGTGTTGTTTTAACAGCTCTGTGCAAGGTGTGTGTGTGACAGTGCAGGTGACGCTGCAGTTTGCTCTGCATCCACCGCTGTTTGTAGGCATCTGCACGTGTCACTTTTTTTTTTTTTTTTTAAATTTTATTTAGTGGAATTGGTGCAGCTCCATTATATTAGAAAAAAATCAAATCTATTAGTGTGACGTGCTTCCATCCGTATACAATACATTGGTTGCAAACACTATAGAAGTACAGAAAGGAGCTTTTCACAGATTGTGGACAGTTGTGTTTCAGTGTTCACTTCAGTCTGTGTTTTTTACTTTTTTGAGTGCAGATCACGCTCCAGTTACTTGTTCAAGCACTGCTGCTTGTACTCTGCTGAGCGTGTCTCAGTGGCTCATCCTTTTCATTTATCTCCAATTGGTTCTGCTACATTCCATTTAAAATAAATCTAATCTATTAGTGTGACGCGCTTCCATCCGTATACAATACATTGGTTGCAAACACTATAGAAGTACAGAAAGGAGCTTTTCACAGATTGTGGACAGTTGTGTTTCAGTGTTCACTTCAGTCTGTGTTTTTTACTTTTTTGAGTGCAGATCACGCTCCAGTTACTTGTTCAAGCACTGCTGCTTGTACTCTGCTGAGCGTGTCTCAGTGGCTCATCCTTTTCATTTATCTCCAATTGGTTCTGCTACATTCCATTTAAAATAAATCTAATCTATTAGTGTGACGCGCTTCCATCCGTATACAATACATTGGTTGCAAACACTATAGAAGTACAGAAAGGAGCTTTTCACAGATTGTGGACAGTTGTGTTTCAGTGTTCACTTCAGTCTGTGTTTTTTACTTTTTTGAGTGCAGATCACGCTCCAGTTACTTGTTCAAGCACTGCTGCTTGTACTCTGCTGAGCGTGTCTCAGTGGCTCATCCTTTTCATTTATCTCCAATTGGTTCTGCTACATTCCATTTAAAATAAATCTAATCTATTAGTGTGACGCGCTTCCATCCGTATACAATACATTGGTTGCAAACAATATAGAAGTACACAAACGGGCCTTTCACAGCTACTGAACATGGGTTTTTAATTTTTAACTAAAATATGTATTTTTTCAAATGACACAAATATAAGTAATGTTGAAGAGGAATAGTCCTACATCCATTGTTTGCACAATATTACAGGTGTACATCATGTCCCTTAATCAACAATGTATTATTATATTTACTTGTATGCTTTTATTTAAAAGCCAAGAACACAGAAGGATAACCTTCGCACTGCAGCTGTTGTCAAAGTTCAACCCACATTATGCACTTCCAACATTGCAGCATTTGAGGCATGATGTGAGTTGGATTGGTCAAAGTTATGGAGTGAGAAGGTTCACCATCAGTACCCTATAGCATAAGTATGCTTTTGTGTTAGCATTTGTGTTAGACATGTGGATATCTGCCATAATATGTCACAATTATTTAGTTACAGATTTGTTACCAACACTAATCATTGAATGGTTTTAAATTTGACGTTTCACTTGTTTACAGCTTAGAAATAAGGGTGTAGCCTGATATCTATGTGTAGCACTAGCCACTTTAACATGTCATGTTTTTTTAAACATGTGTAGCTAGGTAGCAGTAATTTTTGCCGGACACACAGCAGGGGAACAGCAGGCGTTACTGAACCCCACTATTACTATAGCTTGTGTATTGGTCTGTGGACACGACACTTCTGAGCAGCAACTGGCAGTGTTGTAGCCCAGGGAGTATAGCTCAGGTGGTAGAAAGATGAACATAACAGGAGACATGGAAAACGTTGCCAACCAGTTAGTTAATCTGAAACCGGACAGGCAAATTCAGGCGAGATCCATGCCTAGTTCATTTCAGAAAAGTAAGCCGTTCTACATTATCGTAGGATAGTCGCATGCAACGGTCTGTTAGTACACCACCTGCAGCAGTAAAGACGCGCTCCGATAATACACTGGCAGCAGATCAAGCCAGCACCTCCAATGCATACTGGCTAAGCTCTGGCCATGTATCCAGCTTAGAGACACAAAACTTGAATGGGGAAGAGCCATCTGAGAGTACACTGAGAGGGCAAGACATGTAGTCTGTAACCATCTTACGGAAATGTTGCCTCCTGCTGACTGGAGCCGTCTCGGATGGTGTAGACATTGGTGGCGCTGCCACAAAACTTCGACACATTTGGAACATACTGTTCTTGCCCTGTGCAGAGGCGCTGCTTGTGCTCCCTCTTGTTGCAGAGCTGTCTCCACTGCCTCGACGCACAGAGCTGCTTTGTAAATCAGTAGCAGCAGCAGTGCTCTCGGCTGGAATGGAGAACATTATGGATTGCACCAGTGTGTCTTGGTACTTCCGCATTTTACGCTCCCGGTTCAACGGTGTGATGAGGCTTTGTAAGTTGTCCCGGTAGCGAGGGTCTAGGAGGGTGTACACCCAATAATCAGACGTGGTGTGAATGTGTTCGATGCGGCGGTCGTTTCTCAGCCACTGCAGCATGAAATCAACCATGTGCTGCAGACTCCCAACTGGCCAAGAAACGTTGTCCCCTGCAAGAGGCGTCATCTCCGCCTGCTGTGCATCACCCACCCTTGGTCTACATACTGACTAGAGCATTGTCTACCTCCCTCTGGAGCGATGTCTTCCTCCTCCATTGACTCCTCCTCATCCTCCTCACAAAGTCCTTCAAATACATATAAATTTACAAAATTTAAAACTCAAAATTTAAAAACTTTGTATCATAATTCTGTAACATCAGTTTATGGAAACACAATAGCATTACAAAAGGATAGACAAAAAATGTACATTATGTGCTTTGTAAATACATTAAAAGTTTGTAATGGTTATGAAAATATAGACAGCGACTCTGGAGGTTCAATTGTTGATACAGCATGGTACTTTGAAAGTCCTCCAGCCCTTTGTGAGGAACCACGTTGCGCTGACTGTCCAGAAGGTGATGGAATTTGTGACTCCTCATCCTCCACCTCTTCCAAAACCTCATGCCTTAGTGCTTGCAGTGTTTTTTGAAGCAGGCAGATAAGGGGGACAGTCAGGCTGACTAGTGCATCATCTGCACTCGCCATCCGCATTGACTCATCAAACGCACGCAAAACGTGGCAGATATCCTTCATAGAGTTATTCGCCACTCATTACACTGGCAGTGGCTGCCCATTCATTATAGGATCCAATTCTAATTACTGGTTCTCACCAACAAAGCTCTCCACAGCGCAGCACCCCCCTACATCTCCTCCCTTATTTATATTTATCGGCCTAACCGACTGCTGCACTCTGCAAACGACCTTCGACTAACCTCTGACTAATCCGTACCTCCCACTCCCAACTCCAAGACTTCACCCGCGCTGCGCCAATCCTCTGGAATGCTCTACCCCAAGAAATTAGGACTATCCGCAATTTGGATGGTTTCAGGCGCTCCCTCAAAACACATTTGTTCACAGTGGCCTATCACATTCACTAATCAAAGTCATTCTATGTGTAATTCTGTGTGTGTAGCCCATTCACTATCTCCATGCATCCCTCACTTCCTTAAAATGGCTGGACCATCATTGTAAAAACACCATTGTATATAAACACCTGTACTTTGTATCTCCCACACCTCATTGTAGATTGTAAGCTTTCACCAGCAGGGGCGGCTGATTTTGCTTTAATTATTGTATTGTTAACGTTGTTACTTATGACTCGTGTTTTGAAACTGTTAAACTGTAAAGCACTGCGGAATATTATGGCGCTATATAAATAAATAATATTATTATTCTTATTATAGAGGCCCACTCAGTAGTGGTGAAGTGTGAACGGCGCAAATTGCGAGTTGACTGCGCCTGATGCAGCTGATACTCCATTACTGTTGGCTGCTGCTCACACAACCGCTCCAACATATGTAACGAGGAATTCCACCTGGTGGGTACGTCACATATGATGCGATGTTCATGAAGGTGAAATCTGCGTTGCAGAGCTGCAATCAGCGATCTGGCCATGCTGGAACGTCGCAAGTGAGCGCACTCTAGGCGGACCTTGTGCAGCAGTGCATCAAGATCCGGATAGTCCCTCAAAAAACTCTGCACGACCAAGTTGAGCACATATGACAGACATGGTATGTGAGTGAGGTTGCCAAGGCCCAGAGCTGACACCAGATTTCGGCCATTGTCACACACTACCAAGCCTGCCTGTAGATTCTCTTCCAAAAACCACACGTCGCTCTCCTGCTTTATGGCATTACAGAGCTCCTGCGCTGTGTGGCTAAGATTCCCCATGGAAATTAATTTCAGGATGGCCTGTTGACATTTGGACACGGCTGTGCTCATATCGGTCGCAACAGGTAAACGTTCACGGGTCCATGTGGAGGTAGACCGTGACGGCTCCTGCAGCGATGATTCTGAGGAACTGGAATAGGAGGAGGAATCAATGTGTACAGACTTGATTCCTGCAATCCTTGGAGTTGGCAGAACACGTACAGCGCCACTCGCAAGATCAGTACCCGGCTGCACAACATTGACCCAATGGGCAGTGAGGGAAAGGTATTGTCCCTGGCCATGGGTGTTAGAACCCTCTTGTTAGGTTTTGTTTCAGTTTGCTGGTCACATGACCTTTTTTTCCCTATTTAGTCTGGCTCCGCCCTTCTGGCTTTGCTTGACTTCATTGTATTATCTACTGTTAAGCTAGCCGGGTGCTTAGGTGCCTTAATCTGTCAGTTTTGCTTGATGTTAGGATCACAAAGTATTTATTTTTCTGTTTAATTATCCATGCTACAATTTATGTTAGGAGGTGTCCACCTTTTCTCACAGTCCCTAGATCTTGTAGGGATTACTCCCTCGCAACTATAGGTCTTCGTTCACACTAGATGAGGACTTTAGCGGGTCTGGTCGCAGGATCAGGTTCCCCGTTACATCGTAGGGATTCAGCTTAGTTGTATTGTAGGGACAGAATTCCCTTCTTTCCTTACTGGTTGTAGCAGATCATAACAATGGGTACTGGTCCACGCATCGGTGGTCAGGTGGACCTTGCTACTGAGGGCTTTTAGTAGCGCATGTTTAATTTTTCCCTCAACATGCTTTTGCAGACCAGGGACGGCTTGCCTGCTGAAATGAAATCGGCTTGGCACATTGTATTGTGGGATTGACAATGATATTCAGTTACGGAAACTGTCTGTCTCCACCAGCCTGAATCACAGCATTTCAAGGGACAGGAGTTTTGCAATGCCAGCATTCAGAGCCTGTGCTCGTGCATGGTTTGCGGAGTATGGCCGTGTTTTATCCCATGCCTGTGCTACCGCTGGCTGTTTTGTGGCCTGGGAGTGTGAGGATGACAGGGAACTTGCTGCTGTGTGTGGAATAACAGTTTGTCTCTGGACAACAGTGGCCGAGGTTCTTCCATGGCGATCCTGTGAGGAAGCATAACCAGCTGTGTGTGAGCTCGATGAAGAGGCTTCAACACAACCTGAAGATGTAGGTGCTGCTGTAGGTTGGCCTACATCTCTAGTGTGTCTTTGTAACTCAACTACGTGCTTTGTCCGCACATGTTTCCACATATTTGTGGTATTGAGGTGACTGACACTTTTAGCTATTTTTAATTTTTAATTACACAGCTTGCATTTCACATAGCAAATATCATGTGCAAGTGTGTGAAAAAAGGACCACGCAGTGCAAGTCCTGGGAGCGCACGTTTTGACTTTTGGAAGACAACTGCTCCGAACAGGTGCCAAACTGGAGGCTACAGGCAACCGAGTCTGCAGCCTAACTCTCCCTCCTGTTTGTACCGTTGGGGCAATGTCTTCCTCTATCTTCCTTCTATCACTAACCATTTCTCTAGGCCTCTCCCAGCTTTCAACCAAAGTACTGGTTCTCACCCACAAAGCTCTCCACAGTGCAGCACCCCTCCTACATCTCCTCCCTCATTTCTATCTATCGGCCTAACCGACTGCTGCGCTCTGCAAACGACTTTCGACTAACCTCTGCACTAATACGTACCTCCCACTCCCGACTCCAAGACTTCTCCTGCTCTACGCCAATCCTCTGGAATGCTGTACCCCAAGAAATTAGGACTATCCACAATTTGCATGGTTTCAGGCGCTCCCTCAAAACACATTTGTTCAGAGCGGCCTATCACATTCACTAATCAAAGTCATTCTATGTATTCTGTGTAAGTGTGTGTGTGTCTCTAGCCCATTCACTATCTCCATCCCTCAGTCCCTTAAGATGGCTGGAACATCATTGTAAATGCACCATTGTATATAAACACCTATACTTTGTATCTCCCCCATCTCATTGTACATTGTAAGCTGTCACGAGCAGGGGCGACTTATTTAGCTTAAATTATTGTATTGTTAACGTTGTTACTTATGACTTGTGTTCTGAAACTGCTAAACTGTAAAGCGCTGCGGAATATGATGGCGCTATATAAATAAATATTATTATTATTCCTCTGAGCTGCTCCCACCACCTTCCTGTTCTTCATGCCATGTTGGGTCTTGGACCTCATCATCTCCACTACCCTCTTCCAACACCTGCTGTTGGGTGGTCTGGCCAGCACCATGCTCAACAGAAACTGGCACCTGGGTCTCATCATCATCATCAGATGCGTTCTGCGGTGTGCTGACCATCGGCACTGTCTCACCCGCCTCTTCAGATTCAGAGAGACACAGCTGTTGCGCATCACTGCATACTCCCTCTTCACATTACAGAATGCTGCTTGGCTGGGCCCCTGTTTGCAAGCCAATAGATTCTGAGAACAGAAGCAGACACTCAGCTGGCTCCTGTACAGAACTCTCTGACTGCCTGGGCAATTTGCCAGGCGGTGAAGAGACAGATGGTTGCCCAACAGTGCTGTGGTCCTGAGAGGAGGTGGAAGCAATTGAAGTCGATGCATTGGCTGACATCCAAACAACAACGGCTTCAATTTGTTCTTCCCGCAGCAGGGGGGTACTCCGAGCTCCTACAAAATTGCGCATAAAGGAACGCTCACGGCCCGGGGAAAACTGGTGGATGCTGTGTCACTGGGGGCCGCAGCAGCCACAGAATCCCCACGTCCTCTCCCTGAAGAAACTCCACGACCACGTGCCTTACTCCCTGCCTTCTTCATCTTGGTAGATTGATAAAGAAAGTCTGAAAAGTTATAAGGTCTAAGTGTGGTTATTCCGCAGAGACTGCAGTGAACACTGCACACAACTGTTCACTACCCAATGCGTCTCAGCAGGAAGGCAGTCTGTGCGTCAAAACAAAGGCACAAGCATACATCCATGTACCCTGTTTATACAGCTATATAAAAAAAAATATGTAGTAGTGACGCACACTTTATTGAGGTACAGTATTACATCGCCATTCACCATCTGTGGCTATGCAGTGTCATCTATATATACCTTATCTATCTGTTGTCATGCTTCCAAGTCGACAGTCAGCCATAAATAGCAATTTTCACTATGCACTATGCACTTTTTAAAGGTTATGTTTGTTAATAAAAATGATTATTGCCACATATTATGAGTATTACATGATGGAAATTGTATAATTTTGTATAAAATATTTAGGGACATTATTCAGCAAATGGAACATTTTAGTAATATCACAGATAACTTGTAATGCTGATGATGTTTTGAAGTCAGACATTCATTGTCTATACAATAAAAATGGTGTACATACTGTTACTTATCCATCATTAATGGATTCAGATATGTACTTGTATGCTTTTATGTACAACCGTATAGCAGATTCCTTAACTAATTTATTTTGTGGTTTGCATTGCTGTTCAACATGTTAATGTATGTGTTTATGTTTGTCAATTCTTTATTTATCTAGATATTAGTTTAAATGAAATCATCATCTTATGGTAGTAAAGGTTATCTTTCTCTTGTTTGAAGTATAGACATTTAAAATTGACAGGTAACAAGGAAATTACTTGATCTAGTATTTAAACATCCTCCTTGACCCTGGGCTCCAACACCGCCAGTTGTTGCTCGGAAGTGCTGTTAGCACAGTCAACACTTGCTCCTGTGTTACTGGGGTTCAGTAACGTCAGCTGGTCCTCGGTTGTGCCATTGGCTCTTTTCCTTCTGCTGCCCCTCCGGGTTCCAGCACAGTCAGCTGGTCCTCGTTACTTGCATTGGCTCTTGTACCTTCTGCTACCCGTCCGGGTTCCAGTACCGTCAACTGGTTCTCCGCAGTGCCTTTGGCCTAGGTGCCTCCATCTCGGTATCCGAGTTCCAGCAACGTCTGCTGGTCCTTGGTAGTGCTTTGGAGCACAGGTACCTCCTGCTTAGTAACCGTGTCCCAGTAACGTCAGCTGGTCCTCGGTTGTGCCATTGGCTCTTTTCCTTCTGCTGCCCCCCGGGTTCCAGCACAGTCAGCTGGTCCTCGTTACTTGCATTGGCTCTTGTACCTTCTGCTACCCGTCCGGGTTCCAGTACCGTCAACTGGTTCTCCGCAGTGCCTTTGGCCTAGGTGCCTCCATCTCGGTATCCGAGTTCCAGCAACGTCTGCTGGTCCTTGGTAGTGCTTTGGAGCACAGGTACCTCCTGCTTAGTAACCGTGTCCCAGTAACATCAGCTGGTACAAGATTGTGCTACAAATACAAGATACGGAACAAGAGACACAAGAACAATAAGCAGAAGATCTAAAAGCAGAAGAACATGAAGTATAAGACCAAAATGAAGAGCAAAATATATGCTCTAAATTCTAAGCAGAAGAAGACTAAGCAGTGTATGGGGGTGAGTCCGTTCCTCCTCGTGGTGCCCCTGGAAAATGCCTGCTGCTGCAGGCTAAACTGAACACGGACAAATACTGTTGTAATTTAAATCTTTTGTGACAGCAAGAACGGAAGGATGAAAAATTCATACTTTGACAGATTACAAGTACAGGATTCTCTGTCACAAATAAGAATATGATGAAGAAGATGAAGCAGAATATGAATAAGAATAATAGTTTAATAAGAAGAATATGAGTAATGTTAACAAAGATGAATAGCAAGAAGTTTAAGAAGAAGATAAAGAAGGTGAAGATGAAGAATAATTTGATGAAAAAGATGATGCTGCAGAAGATTATGAAGGAGAAAGTGTGTGAAAAGTTAAAAAGGTGAAGATGAAGAGCATGGAAGTTGTGTAATATACATATTTGCCAAAATATAAAAAACGTTAACATTGTCAATTTCTTCGTCAATCGAACATCTTTAAAAAAAAATATATTTATGCTATTCCATTTGATTGGGTTAAACATCTATGCCTTTAATGTCTCCTCAACCTTCCCCAATACATTCTACATTACTCTTTCTTGTTTTCCTTCATGTACAATTAACCAACAAGGCAAGAATGGGTTTTTTTTAATTTCGATATTTTGTTCCCATAGACTTACATGGGACTTCCGGTATCGGTATCGGGTATCGCCGATATTTTAGTGATATCGGCGATACCATTCCGATTCCGATACTTTAGGATATCGGAAAGTATCGCTCAACTCTATCAGTCACTGCTCACAGCACTGTGGCATCTGTAAGGATACCCCTTGACTTGAATGAAACCTAGCTATGTACTGATACATTGAAGATCCAGCTGCCAATCAAAGGCATCAGCAAAGGGGATGAGCAC
>JARQOD010000001.1:235253476-235305426 GCA_033576555.1 Oophaga sylvatica | reverse complement strand
CCGGTACTCCATGTAAGCGAAACACATCTTTAATCATCAAATCTGATGTCTGTTTTGCAGTGGGTAAGCCGACACAAGGGATAAAATGAGCTGCCTTTGTTAGACGGTCAACCACCACTAGAATGGTGTTCTTCCCCTGAGAGGTTGGTAACTCCACAATGAAGTCCATAGAAATGGATCCCCACGGGCGGGACGGGGTGGGAAGAGGCTGTAACAGACCAGTTGGTGAGGAGCGAGGTGTTTTGCATCTTGCACAGACCTCACATGAAGTGACATAATTCAAAACATCCTTCCTGCAAGTGGGCCACCAAAAGAAACGAGAAAGAAATTCCTGTGTCTTTAGAATTCCTCTATGCCCAGCTATCTTGGAATCGTGAATGAGTTGCAATACTCTTAATCTGACTGTTTCACGAATATACAGACGTTGTCCCTGAATCCACACACCATTCTTAAAGACAAGACTTACGTCCCTTGGGGTTGTGCCAAAAAGGAATCCGCATGGTATGCTTCCTTGATGTCCTTAAGTAGGTCTTGATTATGAATTACTCCTAGGAATCTAGAGTCAGGAAGAATAGTCTTAGGAGGAGTAATTGGACGTGTCTCTGCTGAGTAAATCCTAGAGAGTGCATCAGCCTTTCCATTGCGCGATCCTGGTCTATAAGAGATGATAAAATTAAATTGGTTTAAGAAAAGATTCCAGCGAGCCTGGCGAGGAGTCAGGCACTTAGCCGACCTGATAAACTCAAGGTTACGATGGTCTGTCAGGATGACTATTTGCTGTGCAGCTCCCTGAAGAAGGTGTCTCCATTCTTTGAAGGCGGCAATAATGGCCAACAACTCTCTATTGCCCACATCGTAGTTCCTCTCAGCCGAAGACAACTGCTGGGAAAAGAAGGCACAGGGATGCAAGACATTCTTCTCACCTGTTCTCTGAGAGAGTATAGCTCCAACGGCACAGTCTGAAGCATCCACCTCTATTATGAAGGCAAGCTCGGGGTTGGGATGTACTAGGATAGGTGCAGTGGTAAATTTATCTTTTAGACGGGAAAATGCTTCCTGGGCTTGGGGAGTCCAGGAAAACCTAGACTCTTTCCGGGTAAGTTGAGTGATAGGTGACACTACCTCAGAGAAATTTCTAATGAAACGTCTATAGAAGTTGGCAAACCCGATGAAGCGCTGTACCTCCTTCACATTTCTAGGACTTGGCCAATCCTTGATGGCTTGGGTTTTGCTTCCATCCATACTAATTCCTTGTGTAGACAGTACATACCCCAGAAATTGAATTTCGGTCCTATGGAATTCACACTTTTCAACTTTGATGTAAAGATGATTTTGTCTTAGACGTTCCAAGACCATTCTCACATGTCCATGATGTTCCTCTGTGGAGTTAGAAAAAATTAGAATATCATCCAAATAAATTACCACGAATGTATCTAGGAGATCCCTGAAGATGTCATTCACCAAGTGTTGGAAAGTGGCTGGGGCGGTACTCAGACCAAAAGGCATAACTAGATATTCAAAGTGTCCATAGCGTGACCTGAATGCAGTCTTCCATTCATCCCCAGGTCTAATACGGACTAAGTTATAGGCCCCACGAAGATCTAGTTTAGAAAAAATTTTGGCATGTCGCACTCTCTCCAATAACTCAGGGATTAAAGGCAATGGATAACGGTTTCTAATAGTAACCTTATTGAGTTCCCTATAGTCTACGCATGGTCTCAGAGATCCATCTTTCTTCTTTACAAAGAAGATGGGTGCACCTGCAGGAGATGAAGAGGGGCGTATGAAGCCCTTGGCTAGATTTTCATCTATGTAATCCTTTAAAGCCTTTAGCTCGGGCCCCGCCAGGGTAGATCTTACCAAAAGGTATCTCTGCTCCAGGCAATAATTCAATTGGACAATCATATGGACGGTGAGGAGGAAGCTGGTCAGCGTTCTTCTTGTCACATAAATCCACATAGTCCTGGTATACAGCTGGTAGTTCAGGGACTGACATGATTCCTTTAGGAACAGAGCAAGCTGAAACTTTTGGACTCATCTGTTTCTCTGGAAAGTGTAATTCCTTGGTCTCCCAGTTAATGGTAGGATTCTGAGCCTGCAGCCATGGTAGCCCTAGAATAATGGGAAAGTGGGGAGAAGAGATAAGCATAAAGGACAGTTTCTCTTGATGATCTTTACCCATAAGAACCCTCAAAGGCTCTGTTTCCTGATCCACTGGTCCAGAGGTCAGCAGGGAGCCATCCACAGTTTCCATCTGTACTGGAGTAGCCTTCTTCACTGAACGTATTCCCTGTTTCAGAGCAAAGGAGACATCCATAAAATTTCCACTTGCCCCTGAGTCGATCATAGCAGAGCTAGACACCCAAGCTGAGTCAACCCAGAGTTTGATGGAAAGAAAGCAATGAGAATTGTTTTTCTTACAACTCAGCTGGGACACCGCTGAGGAAACTTGAAAAATGGCAGCGTTTACACAGTCAACGTCCTCAGAGGTAACGGAGTTTAAGTCCGAGAAATCAAGATCTGTTGCTGCAGATCTCTCTGGAGCCTGAGGCTCGGACCTGACAGATCCCCTCTCGCAACACTCACAATGAATGAGTGCTGCAGTAGTCTTACGAGAACGGCTGGGGCAGTTTATAATGAAGTGCCCTGACTTACCACAATAGAAACATAGATTCTCCTTAAAACGATGTTCCTTGCGTGCATCACTAACCCGTCGTTGTAAAGAGTCTACCTGCATGGGTTCAGGTTCAGGTTCCCGTGTGATCCTACTCAAAGGTTCCTTAGCTGGAGAGGAAGGTAGGAAAAGGTTAGTACGATTGCTTTCGAACCATCTCTCTTGCCTGCGTTCAGTCAGACGAGTATCAATACGGATGCAGTAGTTAATAAAGTCACCTAACGCAGTGGGAGGGTCGGCACGAGCAAGTTCATCCTTAATCAGTGGAGATAACCCCTTTCGAAAAATAGATTTTTTGGCGGAACTGTCCCAGGTGGTATCAAGGGCCCATCTCCTGAAATCCAAGGCATATTCAGCTACCGAGTGCTTACCTTGGCGCAAAGCTAACATGGCTGCTTCAGCTGTTGCACCTCGATTGGGGTCATCAAACACCTGCCCCATGGCTGAAATAAAATCATCAAGGTGATTCAAACAATCATCCTCAGTCTCAATCAGAGGGTTTGCCCACATTAAAGCCTTGTTGGTAAGCAACATAATTATAGTAAGCACCTTAGATCGTTCAGTGGGAAATTGTGAAGCATGTGCAGAAAAAAAAAGATTGCATTGATTAATAAATCCCCTGAATTTCTCACGTTCACCGCCAAAACGAAAAGGGGGCAACTTGGGAATCCCAGCACTCGGGGCTACAGCAGGAGCCTGGACTCGCCCCTCTAGAACCTCAATCCTGGCTCGCAAATCCTGGGTAGTCTGTCCAATTACTTGCAAATTGTGATTATTGAGGTCCTGTAGATTTGTAAAACGGGTCTTTATATTCTGCAAATCTGCAAGGATATTATCAGTCACTCCGCAAAGTTCCTTTATGCGGGCCTCCATTTTCCAGATCTTTTAAGACAGGATTACTGGAGAAGAGGAGAGAAAAAAAAAAAACAATAGTGTTCACCTGTGGCAACACTGCAGAGAGAAAAAAAAAATTAAGGGAACTGCTCACCTGGAATGGTTGTGAGAAGTCACAACCACTATCATCACAGAAAGTTCACCCGGACATCTGATATCCACAGTTACAGCAGACAAAAAAGAGAAAAGAAAAAAAAAAAACAATAGTGTTTACCTGTGGTAACACTGCAGAAAAAAAAAACACTTAAGGGAATTGCTCACCTGGAATGGTTGTGAGAAGTCACAACCACTATCATCACAGAAAGTTTCAACCAGACATCTGATATCCAGAGTTACAGCAGACAAAAAAGAGAAAAGAAAGGAAAAAAAAAAAAAACAATAGTGTTTACCTGTGGTAACACTGCAAAAAGAAAAAACTTAAGGGAATTGCTCACCTGGAATGGTTGTGAGAAGTCACAACCACTGTCATCACAGAAAGTACAACCGGACGTCTGATATCCACAGTACAGCAGACACAGCCTTCCAGACCCAGCAGACACTAACGTTTTTTGGCTTCAGAATCTTGTAATGTATGTAGTACAGTTCATATAGCGTCTTGTGCTTGGGTGCGATGAAAACACAGGAGTCACAGGTTTGATATAGAAAAGTCCTGTATTACTTCATACAAGTTGGCAGAAATAGTCACACAGTTTGCAGACACAGAAACAGGAGACACAGCAGGCCAGAGTAATCCAAGCTCAGCAATCACTCTCCAATACAGATTCAGGATCTTCTTCTCTGTTACCGTAAGTCCATGCAAACGTGGGTCTTTCAAAGAGCAGGGTTCAGAGTCCACAAGTGCTTCAGAGTTCCTCAGTAGGAATAGCTGGAGTACAAGGTCCAAGGCTTACAGGAGTCAAGTCACAGGTTCACTGCAGGCTAGATTCTGAAGCACTGATTGCTCAGCTGTGGCTGCTTAAGAAGCAAAGGAGAGAATCAGGGCGGGAACATGCAAGCTGGAAACTCCATTTTGACTGAGGGCAAGATAGCTGCAGCAAGACAGAAAGTAAAATGGCTGACGAACAAACTGAGTTTCAGGAATATATACATAGAACCTTACACTCTGTTTTTTCTTTTACTCAGTACCAGTGTGCCCATAGTACCAGTCACTGTGCCCTCATTACCAGTCAGTATGATCACCAGTACTAAATGGTTGTGGTTGGGGCGTGGACATGGGTGTGACTAGTTGTGAAATGGGTGTGGTCGGGCATGGCCTAAAATTTGCCTGTCGCAACCTTTCTCCCTCAAATCGAGGGGGCGCCGTTTTGCAGTTCGCCTCAGGCAGCACAGAGGCTAGGTTCACCCCTGTCTCTACCTTCCGGTCCTCTGGAGGTGAGAAAGAATTTAATATTCGACACCGCATTTCTTGCGGGAGTATCCATGTCATTTACTACGCCACATGTGGTTGCCCAAAAATCTACGTCGATCTCACCACCAGGGCACTACGGGTAAGGGTACGGGAGCACGTGCGGGAAATTCGCGCGGCCAAGGCAGCGGCCGATCAATCTGATCTAAAAACAATTCCACGCCATTTTTTAAGACATCATGATGGCAATGCGGCGACCTTCATGGTTAGGGGCATTGACATCCTCCATCTGGGCATAAGAGGTGGCAATTACAAGAAGATTTTGGCTCAGATGGAGACTAGGTGGATTGCTAAATTGGATACTCTGACCCCGAAGGGCTTGAATGAGTCTATGTCATTTGCTCCATTTCTCTAAATGGTCTTCCGCATCTTCTTGCTTTTCTTTTTGTTTTTTCTTTGGCTAAATATACCCCTTACACTGTGCCGCATGTCCGTGTTTTTTATTTCATTTCTATTTGTTTTTAATTGATATTGCTGTTTTTTTGTTTTAAATTCTAGTCAATGTGACCTTGATCATTTATGTATGGACATTATCCTTCGAGATCAGTTTGGGACCGACCTCTCTACAAGCATCTGACCCTATGAATACTCCATGCAATATCCAAGATAATTGAGATGCTGATATGCTTATTGGAACTTTTATTCTTTATTGCTGATATTTTGGGTATATGTTATACTACTAGTTAGGTGTACTAGGCTCCAATGTTATTGCTTTCCATGTGCCATTTATGTGTCTATTATTATATTTTTTATCTTATACTTATCACCTTGTTATAATAATTGGTACATTTGACACATTGCGTCCAACCTCATAACGTTGGTGGTGCGCATATGCTCTTGTGTCCTCCTCTCCTGACATGCCGCCGGGCGTCGCTCTACTGGCGGGGGCAGGCCCTGGGAACCCTCCTTCCCCTGTGCCTGCACTGCCTGACGCCTTGGCTTCATGTTACAGGACCTGGGAGACGCACTGCGCATGCGCCACTATGTACCACACTGGTTGGCCGCACGATAGCATGTGACTGCTGACGTTGGGCTTAAGAAGGTACTGGTCTTCTACCATAGCGTACCGTCCCTTGAGAAAGTGGGTTTTAGCCCACAAAACATGCGTCGGGACCGGACAGCCGCACCAGTGCTGGGGGTACCTATTCCTGTACACTTGGGTAAAGGTACTGCCACACTTAGCGATCTCGTTAGCGATCACGATAACGACGCAATCATTGGTGTGATCGCTGTTAGGTCGCTAGTAGCTGCCAAACAGGAGATCTCATAAACGACACATCAGCGGTCAGCGATCTCTTTAACGACTTTGGCGGTCGTTAGGATGTCATTAGCATATACTGAGCGCTTCTGATTCATAGGAATTTCCAGCATCGCTACTGCTCTCTGCGTCCTGCTAGCCTGCTTTGCAACTTCTGCGATCCGCTCTGTGACGCAAAAGAGAACCTACAGATATTGCGATCCACTCCGTGACGCAAAAAACCCTAGTCCCGCCTGTGCCGCTGTCATATGCGTCACAAACTAGGTCGCTCGTCGTTCGCAAAAGGTGCCAAACACAGCGATATAGGCTCACCAGCAGGACCCAACGATAAAAAAACGGTCCAGAACGCTAGTGAACGATCAGCGACATCACAGCAGGGGCCACATCGTTGCTACATGCCACACACAACGAGGTCGCTAACGAGATCGCTAAATAGTGACGTTTTAGCGATCTCGTTAGCGATCTCGTTTAGTGTGGCATACCCTTAAGACCTCGGTTGCGTTATGCAGCTTTTTTTGCAACCTGTCACATTCTTTCTGTTGATCCCAGGCTCTAAGTAAATCCAGCAGGGGGTGCTTATCAGTATTTTTTGTTGCACTGCAAGCACTTTGTGGGGCCACGGTGTTATGGGTCTGCGGAACACACCAAATATATAATGTAGAAAGGTGCGTTCGCAGCCCGGGGTCCACCGTGCAAGCGGAGCCTGCTGCTAGTAAAAATGGCGCGAGAAGCAAACTCTGTTATCCCACAGAGTCACCAACATAAACGCCGTAATGCGCTGTGGCAATGAGTGCGAACTCTGTTACTCCACAGAGCCGCTAGAAGGAGAGCCGCAGCGCTATATGGCGATGTGTGCGCACTCACTAGACACAACTGAGTGGCAAAGAAAACATGCTAGGGCGCTGACTAGCGTTTAAAGCGAACCCTGTTACGTCACAGGGCCGCTGAGAAAAAGCACTGTGTCCTGTAAGGCTCTCAGGTACACAGTTAAGTGCTAAGCGTACATAAAGCGTGATCATGTGCTAATGTCCTCGCGGGAGTCACCCGCAATCTATGGTGTCTGAACGCCAGACCCTGAATACGGCAATCAAAACTCCTCACCGGTTATGCCGGTAATCTAGGGCATCTAGGACACCGACCCTGACCAGCTACCATACCAAACTCCTCACCGATTAAGTCGGTATTCTAGTGGCTTATTTCAGCCGGGTCCCTATCCACACATACACATGACCACCCTGGCGCATAGCATACAATGGTTGATATTAGCGCATGGCGGCCCAGCCATGCTACCCTTTTATAGCAACAGCTACAGGACCTTCCAGGAACAAGGACCAATGAGAAACTGTTACAAACATGTAGCTACATGACCTTCCTGGCGGACCAATAGGAGCCGCTGCAGCACCTGAACATGTGACCCCTGATCTCCAATGAGAGATCTCACTCTGGGCATGCTCAGAAGGGAAAACGCAGGACTTTGTCCCAAAGACGTCTGCTCCAGCACTGGCTATAATAGCAGATCCAGGAAAGGCAGCAGCAAGTCACTGCACAGTAGTGGAGTGGGCAAGACGCTTGGACCGACGTCTCTGCTGAGCAGGCTCCACTGCGGCCGGAGATGAATGGGAGACCGCAGCGGGACAGGTTCGAGACTCCCCTTGTGCAGCAGCGAGAAATTGAACCCTAACAGTACCCCCCCTCCTAGGGCCCCCCCTTCTTTGGGCCTCGCTGCGCTCAAAGACAGCGATGAGCTGCGGAGCGTGAACAGGCTCCCAGGATCTATCCTCAGGCCCATAACCCCTCCAATCCACCAAATAAAATTTTTTTGCCTCGTACCACCTTGCACCCAACAATGGCGTTCACCTCATGATCGTCAGTAGATGAACCCGACGTCCCGGTAGATGACTCGGAAAACCGGGAAATGGCCACGGGTTTCAAGAGGGACACGTGAAAGGTGTCAGTGATACCAAGGCGAGGCGGAAGGACTAGGCGGTAAACCACCGGGTTCACCTGCTCAAGAACTTTAAAGGGGCCCAAAAAGTGAGGTGCCAACTTGGTGGACTCTACCCGTAGCCTGATGTTTCGGGCAGAAAGCCACACTAGGTCACCCGGGCAAATGTAGGAGCGGGGCACCGATGGGCATCGGCCGAAGACCTCATCCTCTCTTTGGAGGCCTGAATGGCATCCTGAGTGCGGTCCCAAATGTCCCGTGCCTCCACAGCCCAGTCTGCCACCCTGGAATCGGCGGAAGACACGGGCATAGGCATTGGTACCCGCGGATGCTGACCGTAGGTCAGGAGGAATGGGGTCTGTCCGGTGGAGTCAGCCACAGCATTATTTAGAGCGAACTCAGCCCACGGTAGCAAGGATGACCAGTCATCCTGCCTGGCAGAGACAAAATGTCGCAAGTATGTGACCAAGGTCTGGTTGGCCCTCTCTACCAACCCATTCGTCTCGGGATGGTATGCAGAGGAGAGATTCAACTCAATGCTGAGTAGACGACACAGCTCTCTCCAGAACCGAGATGCAAACTGGGGTCCTCGATCACTGACAATTTTGTCTGGCATACCGTGTAGGCGGAAAATATGCCTAATGAATAATGCTGCCAAGGCCCGTGCAGACGGTAACCGTGGTAACGGCACTAAGTGCACCATTTTGGAGAAGTGGCCGGTTATCACCCAGATGATGGTGCAGCCCCGAGACTTGGGTAAACCCACCACAAAATCCATCCCGACCATCTCCCAAGGCCTGTCTGCCACCGGTAAAGGAAAAAGTAACCCAGCTGGCCGTTGTCGAGAGGACTTATTCTTGGCGCAGGAGACGCACGCCTGAACGTATTCCCTGACGTCACGGGCCATCTGCGGCCACCAGTATGTCCTCGCCAGCAACTCAGAAGTCCTTTTGGTCCCAAAATGTCCACCCACCCTGGACGAATGTGCCCAAGAGAGTACTTCCAGTCACAAATTGGTGGGCACAAAAGTCTTGCCCGGAGGCACAGACTCAAGTGAAACCGGAGCCACCGTTCTTAGGCTTTCTGTGGGGACAATCAGCCGAGGCTCCTCCTCCACCTCCTCAGAGGACACCACGGAGCGAGATAGAGCATCTGCGCGAATGTTCTTCTCACCGGAGAGGAAATGGAGGGTGAAATGGAACCGGGAGAAAAACAAGGACCATCTGGCCTGACGGGAATTTAGCCGCTGGGCTGTCTGCAAATACACCAAGTTCTTGTGGTCTGTGAACACTTGGAAGGGGAAGCGAGCCCCCTCCAGAAGATGTCGCCACTCGGAGAAGGCCAACTTCATAGCCAGTAACTCCCTGTCCCCGATGGAATAATTCCTCTCTGCTGGTGTAAAGGTTTTGGAAAAGAAGAAGCAGGGATGCTTCCGACCCTGGGCATCCTTTTGAAAAAGGACTGCTCCAGCACCAACAGAAGAGGCATCCACCTCTAAGATAAACGGTTTATCAACATCGGGGCGATGTAAGATGGGAGCACTGGCGAAATGCGACTTGATGGAGGAAAACGCCTTGGTGACCTCCTCTGACCACAACTTGGGATTAGCTCCCTTCTTGGTGAGGGCTACCAAGGGAGCTACCAAAGTGGAGAAGTGGGGAATGAATTGGCGATAGTAGTTAATGAACCCCATAAAGCGCTGCACCGCCTTACGGGAGTGGGGTTCTTGCCAATCCATCACAGCCTGTAGTTTGGTAGGATCCATAGCCAATCCCTGGGTGGAGATGATATAGCCCAGAAAAGGTAGAGACTCCTGCTCAAACATGCACTTCTCCAACTTCGCATATAGGGAATTTGCTCGCAAGAGGTCGAAGACCTTGCAGACATCTCTCCGGTGGGAGGCCATATCTGGAGAAAAGATGAGAATGTCATCCAGATAGACTACCACCGAGGTGGTCAACATATCCCGGAAGATGTCGTTCACAAAGTCTTGGAAGACAGCTGGAGCATTACAGAGCCCAAAGGGCATTACCAGATATTCATAATGCCCATCCCTGGTGTTAAATGCCGTCTTCCACTCGTCCCCCTCACGGATGCGAATCAGGTTATACGCACCCCGCAGGTCTAGTTCAGTAAATACCCTTGCTCCCCGAAGCCTGTCAAAAAGCTCAGAGATTAGCGGCAAAGGATACTTATTTTTCACGGTGATAGCGTTGAGACCCCTATAATCAATGCACGGACGTAGTTCTCCGTTCTTCTTCTGCACAAAGAAGAACCCCGCTCCCGCTGGTGACACCGACTTCCTAATGAATTCCCTTGCCAAGTTCTCCTGAATATATTGGGACATGGCCTCTGTCTCAGGAAGAGAGAGGGGATAGACCCTTCCTCTAGGAGGCTCAGCTCCAGGCTAGAGGTCGATAGGACAGTCATAGGGGCGATGAGGCGGAAGAGTCTCCACAGCCTTCTTTGAGAAAACGTCGGCATAAGACCAATAGACCTTGGGAAGAGGAGAGAGGTCTATGGGTATCTCAGTGGTGTTGACCTGCACGCTGTCCCTAATGCATCTGCCTTTACATAAATTACCCCAACCCAGAATTCTCCCTGAAGCCCACTCAATATGGGGAGAGTGGTGGCGGAGCCAGGGTAATCCCAACAAAACCTCATCTATACCCTCAGGGAGGATAAAAAATGATATATTCTCCTGATGGGAAGGAGACATAGACAAGGTGAGTGGGACAGACTGATGGGTGATTTGTGAGGGCAGAATTGCTCCGTTCAACACCCGAACCGATACTGGTTCAGCCAGCAACACCAAAGGCATGGTGTGGCGAGAAGCAAAGGAGGATGACATAAAATTTCCCTCTGCCCCAGAATCCACACACAGCTTGACGGGTAGGGTGGTAGAACCGTGGGTAATTATCCCTTGAGGAGCACTTTAGGGGCAAAAACTCATGGCGTCCAGTGACCCTGTTCCTACGGTTACTGGGCGCGACCGCTTATTCAGCCGCTGTGGACATCGGTTGGCAAAATGTCCCTGCTGCTGGCAAATATAACAAATCGGGGATGGACGAGTGACCCGAGATTTAGATCCTGCAGGAGCAACCTCCTGAAGGTCGGGCGCCTGAACAGGCGACTCCAGAGGGTTGGTGAAGGTAGGAGCCAACTGGACCCTCTGCCTACACTGGACACGTTCCAGCCTCCGCTCGTGGAAACGGAGGTCGACGCGAGTGGAAATAGCGATAAGCTTCTCCAGTGTGGCAGGAATCTCCCTGGTAGCCAAGGCATCTTTCACATGACCCGCCAGTCCTCTCCAGAACATGGGAATGAGGACTTTATCTGGCCACTCTAATTCCGAGGCCAGAGTCCGAAATTGGACAGCAAAATGGCTGACCAAAGCCGAACCCTGGGTACTTGCCAGCAGTTTGAGCGCCGCATCGTGGGTGACCTGAGGTCCTAGAAAAACCTTTTTCAGAGCCTCCAGAAAACGAGAAGCGCTCTGCACCACACGGTCGTCGCGCTCCCACAGCGGCGTTGCCCACTCCAACGCTCTGCCCGACAGAAGAGCTATCACAAAGCCCACTTGTGCCCGATCCGTGGGGAAACGTGCAGCCAGAAGCTCGAGGTGTATGGAGCACTGACTTACGAATCCCCGACATTGCTTGCTGTCACCAGCAAACTTGTCTGGAAGCGGGAGGTGGGACAATGTAGGGACAGAGGTGGCAGAGGACAAACTGGCTGCAGCTACACTAGCAGCCTGAACAGCGACTGCGGTAACATCCACAGCTGAGGTTGTGCGCTCAAGAGCCGCCAACCTACCCTCCAGCTGCTGGATGTACAGCTGTAATCGCTGTTCATCCGCCATTTTACTAGCCAGACCCTGGCGCTAATATTATGTTATGGGTCTGCGGAACACACCAAATATATAATGTAGAAAGGTGCGTTCGCAGCCCGGGGTCCACCGTGCAAGCGGAGCCTGCTGCTAGTAAAAATGGCGCGAGAAGCAAACTCTGTTATCCCGCAGAGTCGCCAACATAAACGCCGTAATGCGCTGTGGCAATGAGTGCGAACTCTGTTACTCCACAGAGCCGCTAGAAGGAGAGCCGCAGCGCTATATGGCGATGTGTGCGCACTCACTAGACACAACTGAGTGGCAAAGAAAACACGCTAGGGCGCTGACTAGCGTTTAAAGCGAACCCTGTTACGTCACAGGGCCGCTGAGAAAAAGCACTGTGTCCTGTAAGGCTCTCAGGTACACAGTTAAGTGCTAAGCGTACATAAAGCGTGATCATGTGCTAATGTCCTCGCGGGAGTCACCCGCAATCTATGGTGTCTGAACGCGAGACCCTGAATACGGCAATCAAAACTCCTCACCGGTTATGCCGGTAATCTAGGGCATCTAGGACACCGACCCTGACCAGCTACCATACCAAACTCCTCACCGATTAAGTCGGTATTCTAGTGGCTTATTTCAGCCGGGTCCCTATCCACACATACACATGACCACACTGGCGCATAGCATACAATGGTTGATATTAGCGCATGGCGGCCCAGCCATGCTACCCTTTTATAGCAACAGCTACAGGACCTTCCAGGAACAAGGACCAATGAGAAACTGTTACAAACACATGTAGCTACATGACCTTCCTGGCGGACCAATAGGAGCCGCTGCAGCACCTGAACATGTGACCCCTGATCTCCAATGAGAGATCTCACTCTGGGCATGCTCAGAAGGGAAAACGCAGGACTTTGTCCCAAAGACGTCTGCTCCAGCACTGGCTATAATAGCAGATCCAAGAAAGGCAGCAGCAAGTCACTGCACAGTAGTGGAGTGGGCAAGACGCTTGGACTGACGTCTCTGCTGAGCAGGCTCCACTGTGGCTGGAGATGAATGGGAGACCGCAGCGGGACGGGTTCGAGACTCCCCTTGTGCAGCAGCAGGAAATTGAACCCTTATGCAAATAGAAATGTGTCCACTTGGCCATCTGTGTGCTTACTTGTTTATATGCACACATTGATTTCTAGCCTCATAGCCCTTCCAGGTGCTCATTTTTGCACTCCCCCTTGGCTGGTTTGCCTGGATATGAGTCGTCTGTGCCATGCATTACCGGGCACATTAAACTTGCCTCACTGCTCTGTGTGATTGTGTTTAGTGGTCTGTACAAAGTACTTTTCCCATTTAGGGACCATTTCTTTATTGAGTGACCTCTAAAATCTCACCCTGAGTTAGACCTTGCCCGGTCCAGACATATTATATTGCATTTGGGATCCCATATGATGTGACTTTTAATGAAGTTAATGTACTGTAACTTTGCTGCCATCTGTGTTTTTTGTCCTATATGACTCAATTTTTTGTACATGGATATATATAGTAACTATTAATAAAAATTCATATTTTCATTAACCTATATGCTCCCTTGTTTCTCTTGGTTTATATGTCTGTTTGGAGCAGGTACCGTATATACTCGTGTATAAGCCGACCCGTGTATAAGCCGACCCCCCTAATTTTGCCACAAAACACTGGGAAAAATTATTGACTCATGTATAAGCCGGGTGTATAAACTGCCCTCCTGCTCTGTGCTACCCTCGTCCTGCTCCTTGCTCCCCCATCCAGCTCTGTGCTCCCCCATTCTCCTCTGTAGTCCCCCCCTCCTGCTCCGTCCTCCGCTGTGCCCTCCATCCTCCCCTGTCCTGCTCCATGCTTCCCCCGTCCTCCTCCACGCTTCCCCCGTCCACCGATCTCCCCCCTGTCCTGCTCCATGCTTCCCCCGTCCTCCGTTCTCCCCCGTCCTCCTCTATGCTTCCCCCGTCCTCCTCTATGCTTCCCCCGTCCACCGATCTCCCCCCCGTCCTGTTCCATGCTTCCCCGTCCTCCGTTCTCCCCCTGTCCTCCTCCATGCTTCCCCCGTCCTGCTTCAGCTTCCCCCGTCCTCCTCTATGCTTCCCCCGTCCACCGTTCTCCCCCCCCGTCCTGTTCCGTGCTCCTTGTCCTTTCCTCCATCATACTTACCCCTCCCCGTGCCATCGCTGAGCATCCCTGCAATCCTGCGGTCTCCCTGTCTTCCTGCAGCTCTCTCCAGCACTGAGCGGTGATGTAATACCGCTCATTAAGGCCGTGAATATGGAGGCGACGCCCATGGGAGTGGCGTCGCGTCCATATTACATGACCTTAATGAGCGGGTATTACGTCACCGCTCAGTGCTGAAGAGCTGCAGGAAGACGGGGAGAACGCAGGATTGCAGGGACGCTCAGCGATGGCACGGGGAGGGGTGAGTATGATCCCAGCCACCGGCTCCTGCCGCGGCATCCCCTCCCCCGCTGGTTTCTGCCCTATGACTCGTGTATAAGCCGAGGGGGCATTTTCAGCACGAAAAAAGGTGCTGAAAATCTCGGCTTATACACGAGTATATACAGTAATTGTTTTTTGTTTTTTATGTAGACTTCTACGGGTGCTTTAGTCATCCTCTGGTTTAATATGCAACTAGGTTGTGCGTTGGCATTAATTATTTCTGTGTTTTTCACAGCTTTCTATAGTATTCCAATGGATTTCCGGACGCGTGATAAAACGTGGCATGCCCAGATAAATGGTGCATTTCAGGACATCACTGGAGGTGGTAGTGACGGATCCAATAAAAACACACAGGAGGTTGCAAATCAGTTCAAAGAATTACTGAGAAAACGCACTAGGATATGGTGGAACCATGAATTTCTTACTAAATACATAGAAAAGGAACTAGTCCCTAGGGGACTACGTATCCAGGTTTTTCCATCTTTTCCTATACAAGATGAAAAATTCATTGAGAAATGGGAGTCTTTAGCAAGTACCTGCTCTATAGGTTTTATGGAGTTACTTCGAGATATGAACCAACAATCTTTGACATCTCTTGAGTTAGAAATGGAGAACTTGCAGGTCACCCTTAGGAAAGATATGAGTAGCGATGCCTTTAAAAGGTTTAATGATGAGATGGCCACTGAGTCCCAGAAATGGGCACTTGAAATTCAAACCAATAAGTCAAAAAAATTCAGACGTGATGTTCAAGATAAACAAACCTCTACGATGTATAGGTGGCGCAACAATACAGAGCGTTCCAGATCTCGCTTCCGCTATTCATCATACTCACGCTCAAGATCTACATCAAGGAGACCAAATCACTCTAATAATGGGGAGAATAATGCTAAGACATCTTCTAGTAATAGTACATCCGTTCCTGAGCCTTCTACCTCAAAGATTTCTACTCGCCAAACAACCCGTAACAAGCATCGGGGTGAGAACTCCACACCGATTGGTCCACAGGGTGGACTGCAGGTACCGTATGTACTCATGTATAAGCCGACCTGTGTATAAGCCGACCCCCCTAATTTTGCCACAAAAAACTGGGAAAACTTATTGACTCGCGTATAAGCCTAGAGTGAAAAATGATTATGCCCCCATATGATGCTCCACAGATTATGCCCCCATATGCTGCACAGATTATGCCCAATATGCTCCACAGATTATGCCTCCATATGCTCCAGATTATGCCCAATATGCTTCAGAGATTATGCCCCCATATGCTCCAGATTATGCCCCATATATTCCACAGATTATGCCCCCGTATGATCCACAGATTATGCCCCCATATGCTCCAGATTATGCCCCCATATGTTCCACAGCTTATGCCCCCATATGTTCCACAGCTTATGCCCCCATATGTTCCACAGCTTATGCCCCCATATGTTCCACAGCCTATGCCCCCATATGTTCCACAGCTTATGCCCCCATATGCTTCAGATTATGCCCCCTTATGTTCCACAGCATATGCCCCCATATGCTCCAGATTATGCCCCATATGTTCCACAGATTATGCCCCCATATGCTCCATATTATGCCCCCATATGTTCCACAGCTTATGCCCCCATATGTTCCACAGCTTATGTCCCCATATGCTCCAGATTATGCCCCATATGTTCCACAGCTTCTGCCCCATATGCTCCAGATTATGCCCCCATATGCTCCAGATTATGCCCCATATGTTCAACAGCTTATGCCCCCATATGCTCCAGATTATGCCCCCATATGCTGCACAATTATGCCCCATAGTATAGGCCTCATATGCTGCTGCTGCAAAAAAAAAATGACATACTCACCTCTCGTCGCTGGGGGCCAGGTGCAGGTGTCCTGAGCAGGCGGTGACAGCGGCGCGCTGTGGGGGACAGGTGTCTGTGTCACGCTCGCTCATGACTCCGGCACCTGAGATATTTACCTGTCCTCTCTGCACCGCTGCGCTGCTCCCTCGGTCTGACTCCTCTGGCTGTGAATGATCTGGCAGGGGGCGGGGCGCGCACTAACGACATCATCGCGCCCTCTGCCTGATCATTTACAGCCAGAGGAGTCAGACCGAGGAGCAGCACAGCGGTGGCACGGGGACAGGTAAATATCGCTATACTCACCCCCCGCCGCGCGTCCCTGCAGCCTCTCCCTTCTCCTGGCGCTCTCCGCAGCGCTTCAGTCCTGAGCGGTCACATGGTACCGCTCATTAAAGTCATGAATATGTGCATATTCATGACTTTAATGAGCGGTGCCATGTGACCGCTGCAGGAAGGAGCCGGAGATCGTGGGGGAAGCAGGGGGGCTGCAGAGTCCGCGCCAGCGGAGGGGTGAGTATGAGCCAACACCCCCGCTCCCCTCCCCCACCGACCCCCGTATGTAACCCGCGTATAAGCCGAGAGGGGGACTTTCAGCCCTAAAAAATTGGCTGAAAATTTTGGCTTATACATGGGTATATACGGTACTTAACCTCTCGGCTCACGTACTGTCGGATACACAGCTGCAGGTCCTGAGCAAGGGTTTAACATTCTCACCTACTAATTCTTTTGATTATTTTACAGCTTTAAAGGACCTGCAGCTGTTTTCCCGTAAACTTCTGCTGAGGAAATTACACAACAAACAATATTGCGGTGATGATTTGAGTGATACCGAGAGGGAGGCGTTACGCAACTTAGAGGAGCTCCTTGATGAGCAGGTGAGCCATCCATCCAAGCAGTTTCCTACCTGCATTGTACCTAAATCAACGAGGATTCCCCTTATCCCTCTGTCCAGCAATAGATATCTTTACCAAATTGGTGTCTGATGATTTCAAAAAACTTTCAACTAGACGAAAATTTGATAATTTGACTCACAAAGAGCGACAGGCTCTGGCACAATTACAGTCACTGGATGACGTGGTGATTAAGGCTGCGGACAAGGGGGGAAACATTGTGATTTGGCCTCAGGAGAAATATATACATGAGGCGCTCAGACAGCTGAGAGATGGTAGCACATATCGTAGATTACCTTCTAATCCTACCGCCTCTTTCTCGGCGGAACTCGAGGTCATCCTGTTCTCGGCTCTTGAAGATGGTATTATCACCAGGGAGGTCTTTAATGGCCTATTGGTCAAGACACCTAGAACCCCAACCTTCTACTTGTTACCTAAAATCCACAAGAATGCCCTTGACCCTCCAGGGCGCCCCATTTTGTCAGGAATTGGGAGTCTAAATGACCCAGTATGCAAATTTATAGATTATTATCTGAAACCTATTGTGACAACACTACCATCATACATATGTGACACTGCTGACGCCCTGGCTAGGGTCAATGGCATTCTTGTGGATCAGGAGACTTGGCTTGTTAAAGCTGACGTAGAGAGCCTATACACATGTATAGATCACTCTCATGGCCTGGATGCGGTGCGCCTCTTCCTTGGGTTCTCCGACCTGGACGGCCCTATGTGCGAACTGATACTCGAGCTGCTGCACTATGTCCTGTCCCACAATTACTTTGTATTTAAAGGGAATCTGTCACCCTAAATTGGCGGGATATTTAAATGATGGCAGTCAGGTCAGATGGGCGGTGTTTTGGGTACTTGCCTTAACATGTTGTTCGCCGCTGTTTCCATTATTTCTGGGAATTGTAGTCATTGCCCTCCATATAACGCGCCTGCGCATTGCAATCTTGAATTGCGCACGCGCAGTATGCTTTGCCCACAGATTGCAATGCGCAGGCGCGTTATATGGAGGGCAACGACTACAATTCCCAGAAATAATGGAGACAGCGGCGAACAACATGTTAAGGCAAGTACCCAAAACACCGCCCATCTGACCTGACTGCCATCATTTAAATATCCCGCCAATTTAGGGTGACAGATTCCCTTTAAGGATGTATTCTACCATCAGATACGTGGCACAGCCATGGGCGCAGCCTGTGCGCCCTCGTACGCAAACCTCTTCCTTGGTTCATGGGAGAGGTTTGTTTTCGGTGACGAGGGCGTGCGGGCCGCCTCCCATGTGCTGTGCTGGTACCGTTACATTGATGATGTCATCTTTTTGTGGGATGGGACAGTGCGTCAGCACGAGGAGTTTATGGCAGAGCTCAATCATAACCCTTTTAATATCCGATTGACTTATACATATGATCGTAAGAAAATTAATTTCCAGGACATCACTCTGGATTTTTACCCCAGTGGCCGCATTCAGACTGATGTCTATAGGAAACCTACCTCTGTCAATTCACTTATTCATGCTACATCAGCGCACAATCCAGCCACAATTAGGGCTGTCCCGGTCGGGCAGTTCCTAAGGATGAGGCGCATCTGTTCATCTGAGGCGAAGTTTGAGGCACAGGCCCTGGATCTAAAAAAGCGCTTTTTAGCACGTGGGTACAGTAAAAGGTGCATTAAACGTGCATATAATAGGGCGCGTAAAACTCCCCGTGATGATCTACTTCACCCGAATAAACAGGCACAGAGCAAAGAAGGTGAGACATCGATTAGATATATCTCTACGTATAATCACGAGTGGGAACACATGCGCAGTGTCTTGATGAAGCACTGGGCTATCTTGAGTGCTGAGCCCGCACTGGGGATCACGGTGGGGGATTTTCCACTGATGATGGCGCGGCGAGCTAATAACCTTGGTGATCTGCTTGTTCAAAGCCATTTTTCTATGAAACCAATTAACCCCTTTGGGTCTAGGGGACCTACTCCCGGCTCCTTTCCATGTGGTCATTGCGTTGCCTGCGCGAATGTCCTGCGCTGCTCTACCTTCCGGTCCTCTGGTGGTGAAAAAGAATTTAATATCCGACACCGCATTTCTTGCGGGAGTACTCATGTCATTTACTACGCCACATGTGGTTGCCCAAAAATCTACGTCGGTCTCACCACCAGGGAATTACGGGTAAGGGTACGGGAGCACGTGCGGGACATTCGCACGGCCAAGGCAGCGACCGATCAATCTGATCTAAAAACAATTCCACGCCATTTTTTAAGACATCATGATGGCAATGCGGCGACCTTCATGATTAGGGGCATTGACATCCTCCATCTGGGCATAAGAAGTGGCAATTACAAGAAGATTTTGGCTCAGATGGAGACTAGGTGGATTGCTAAATTGGATACTCTGACCCCGAAGGGTTTGAATGAGTCTATGTCATTTGCTCCATTTCTCTAAATGGTCTTCCGCATCTTCTTGCTTTTCTTTTTGTTTTTTCTTTGGCTAAATATACCCCCTTACACTGTGCGGCATGTCCGTGTTTTTAATTTCATTCCTATTTGTTTTTAATTGATCTTGCTGTTTTTTTGTTTTAAATTCTAGTCAATGTGACCTTGATCATTTATGTATGGACATTATCCTTCGAGATCAGTTTGGGACCGACCTCTCTACAAGCATCTGACCCTATGAATACTCCATGCAATATCCAAGATAATTGAGATGCTGATATGCTTATTGGAACTTTTATTCTTTATTGCTGATATTTTGGGTATATGTTATACTACTAGTTAGGTGTACCAGGCTCAATGTTATTGCTTTCCATGTGCCATTTATGTGTCTATTATTATATTTTTTATCTTATACTTATCACCTTGTTATAATAATTGATACATTTGACACATTGCGTCCAATCTCATAACGTTGGTGGTGCGCATGCGCTCTTGTGTCCTCCTCTCCTGACATGATGCCGGGCGTCGCTCTACTGGCGGGGGCAGGCCCTGGGAACCCTCCTTTCCCTGTGCCTGCACTGCGCATGTGCCACTATGTACCACACTGGTTGGCGGCACGATAGCATGTGACTGCTGACGTTGGGCTTAAGAAGGTCTTGGTCTTCTACCATAGCATACCGTCCCTTGAGAAAGTGGGTTTTAGCCCACGAAACGTGCGTCGGGACTGGACAGCCGCACCAGTGCTGGGGGTACCTATTCCTGTACACTTGGGTAAGACCTCGGTTGCGTTATGCAGCTTTTTTTGCAACCTGTCACATTCGTTCTGGTGATCCCAGGCTCTATGTAAATCCAGCAGGGGGTGCTTATCAGTATTTTTTATTGCACTGCAAGCACTTTGTGGGGCCACGGGCTTATGCAAATAGAAATGTGTCCACTTGGCCATCTGTATGCTTACTTGTTTATATGCACACATTGATTTCTAGCCTCATAGCCCCTCCAGGTGCTCATTTTTGCACTCCCCCTTGGCTGGTTTGCCTGGATATGAGTCGTCTGTACCATGCATTACCAGGCACATTAAACTTGCCTCACTGCTCTGTGTGATTGTGTTTAGTGGTCTGTACAAAGTACTTTTCCCATTAAGGGACCACTTCTTTATTGAGTGACCTCTATAATCTCACCCTGAGTTAGACCTGGCCCGGTCCAGACATATTATATTGCATTTGGGATCCCATATGATGTGACTTTTAATGAAGTTAATGTAACTTTGCTGTCATCTATGTTTTTTGTCCTATATGACTCAATTTTTTGTACATGGATATATATAGTAACTATTAATAAAAATTCATATTTTCATTAACCTATACGCTCCCTTGTTTCTCTTGGTTTATATGTCTGTTTGGAGCAGGTAATTGTTTTTTGTTTTTTATGTAGACTTCTACGGGTGCTTTAGTCATCCTCTGGTTTAATATGCAACTAGGTTGTGCGTTGGCATTTATTATTTCTGTGTTTTTCACAGCTTTCTCTAGTAATCCAAAGGATTTCCAGGCGCGTGATAAAACGTGGCACCCCCAGATAAATGGTGCATTTCAGGACAACACAAGAGGTGGTAGTGATGGATCCAATAAAAACACACAGGAGGTTGCAAATCAGTTAAAATAATTACTGAGAAAACGCACTAGGATATGGTGGAACCATGAATTTCTTACTAAATACATAGAAAAGGAACTAGTCCCTAAGGGACTACGTATCCAGGTTTTTCCTTCTTTTCCTATACAAGATGAAAAATTCATTGAGAAATGGGAGTCTTTAGCAAGTACCTGCTCTATAGGTTTTATGGAGTTACTTCGAGATATGAACCAACAATCTTTGACATCTCTTGAGTTAGAAATGGAGAACTTGCAGGTCACCCTTAGGAAAGATATGAGTAGCGATGCCTTTAAAAGGTTTAATGATGAGATGGCCACTGAGTCCCAGAAATGGGCACTTGAAATTCAAACCAATAAGTCAAAAAAATTCAGACGTGATGTTCAAGATAAACAAACCTCTACGATGTATAGGTGGCGCAACAATACAGAGCGTTCCAGATCTCGCTTCCGCTATTCATCATACTCACGCTCAAGATCTACATCAAGGAGACATCTAATAATGGGGAGAATAATGCTAAGACATCTTCTAGTAATAGTACATCCGTTCCTGAGCCTTCTACCTCAAAGATTTCTACTCGCCAAACAACCCGTAACAAGCATCGGGGTGAGAACTCCACACCGATTGGTCCACAGGGTGGACTGCAGGTACTTAACCTCTTGGTGTCATGTGTGCATTGCCATGAAGATCGTCGCGGTTGCACATTTTGACTTCTCACAGCTGAGCTGCTGTTTCTTTGTGTTTGGCAGCTAGGGAGTTAATTCTGTCTGTGCTCGATGCTGGGACTGGGTGCAGTTTCTCCCGGCTGCAAGTGATTATTTGTTGATTGGTTTCCTTTAAATTCCTGGTTGTCTGCTTGGGGAGTTGCCAGTGAAACCTTCATGCAGACCACAGATAGGAATGAATCTGTATAGACTTTAGTTGTGAGCTCCTTAGTTGTTCTAAGCTCAACTTGGTTAGAGTTTATTTCCCAGACCATTTATGTTCCTTTGGTGTTTGAGTGTGTATGCAAGCGAGTGTTATCCTGTCTGTCTTATATGTCTAATCTGTGTATTTAGCTAAGATCAGCCCATATCCCTTTGGTGGTAGTCAGGATCCTTCTTAGGACTGATTACAGGGTTCAGGGTCTGATAGGAGACAGGGTTAGGTTGGAGACTTGGACCTCTGAACCATTATCAGTACCTCCAAGGTGAGGGATTAGTTAGGACCCCAGTTTAGGGTCAGGTTAGATCCCGGTCCACCTCTTTCCTGTTTCAGCTCATCAAGTCCTCAAGATTAACCCTGAGTTCAGCAGATATCGTGTCAGGTATATCTATTCTATACTTACATGCTGATGTTGCTATACTAGTTGTTGTATAGAGTGTTGTTCCTGTATTAATAGTTTACTGACATTGTATACATATCATTAGACAGCGTGACATTTTTCACTGGCCCTAAAAATTATCTCCAGTTACCATGGATCCAGTAGCCCAGCTGGCTCTGCAGTTGCAGGGATTATCCATGGAGCTGACAGACATTAAGTCCAAAGTTTTGTCTCCCCTGGAGCAAACCAGAGTTGAACCTAAGGTTGCTCTCCCGGACAGGTTCACTGGTGGGCGAGACAAATTTTTCACCTTCCGGGAGGCATGTAAATTGTATTTTCGGCTTCGGCCTCGATCATCAGGGAGTGAGGAGCAGAGAGTGGGAATTGTTATCTCACTTCTGCAAGGGGACCCTCAATCCTGGGCATTTTCCCTTCCTCCGGGATCCCCGGCTCTACTGTCTGTAGATCAATTTTTTACTGCCCTGGGATTGGTATATGATGACCCAGATCGGGTCTCTCTTGCTGAGACAAAATTACGTAAGATACAGCAGGGAGATCGTCCGGCAGAGGAATTTGCTTCTGAGTTTCGTAGATGGGCCACAGATACTCAGTGGAATGACCCAGCTCTTAGGAGCCAGTTTTGTCATGGGCTTTCTGATAAATTAAAAGACGTTTTGGCTCAGTATGAGTCTCCTCCTTCTCTGGAGGCTGCTATGGCCTTAGCTATCCGTACTGATAGACGGCTTCGGGAGAGGGGTGAGGTAACCCCACTCCCTGTTGTTTCTCCACCTACCACTAAAGTCCCTTATGTTGAGGTTCCCCTTGTCTGTTCGGATGAGCCTATGCAGTTGGGAGGGACATCATTTCGTAGGAGGGGATTGGCGGTACGCCGCAGGACTAGAAGATGTTTTTTCTGCGGGAAAGAGGGACATTTTGTTGGAGAATGTCCATCCCGTGCCTTGTTGAGCCAAAAGTCGCCGGAAAACTGTTAATCCCAGGTTGTGTGGTGGACGACAACCTGGGAGTATGTATTTCATCCGCCAGTTCTTCTCAGTTCCTTGTACCAGTGGAGGTGGTAGTTGGTACGAGAGTGGAGAGATTGTCTGTTCTTCTTGATAGTGGTTCCGGGGCTAATCTGGTTGACGCTCAGTTTGCTCAGGCTCAAGGTATGCATCTGAGTGTATTGGTCAAACCGATCCCTATATTCTCCATTGACGCCAGGCCTCTCGGCCAAGGTAGCTTTGTTCATGAGGTTCATAACATTGACCTTCGGGTAGGGGCAATACATAGGGAACAATTATCTTGTTATGTGTTGGAGGGTCTACCTACTCCCATTGTGTTGGGACTTCCTTGGTTGGTTAAACATAACCCTGTGATTAATTGGCAGTCCAGAGAAATAAGCCAATGGGGTGAGTTTTGCAAATGCAACTGCATGAACACAGTCATCAGTGCGGTCGTGCCTAGTACATTGCCTCCTTTTTTGGAGGATTTTGGGGATGTTTTCTCTGAGGAGGGGTGTCAGGAGTTGCCTCCTCATCGCGTGTATGACTGCTCTATTAATCTCCTTCCTGATGCTAAGTTGCCTAAAGCTAGGTTGTATAATCTTTCTGGTCCTGAGAGGCAGGCTATGAAAGATTATATTTCGGAAAGTCTGGCCAAAGGGCATATTAGACCTTCATCTTCCCCAGTAGCCGCGGGGTTCTTCTTTGTGAAGAAGAAAGATGGAGGCCTACGCCCTTGCTTGGATTTCCGCGAACTTAATCGGATTACTGTTCGAGATCCGTATCCACTCCCTCTTATTCCTGATCTCTTCAATCAAATTGTTGGCGCCAAATGGTTTTCTAAATTGGATCTCAGGGGGGCGTATAATCTGATTAGGATAAAAGAGGGGGATGAGTAGAAAACGGCGTTTAACACGCCGGAGGGACATTATGAGAACCTAGTCATGCCTTTTGGTCTGACTACTGCACCAGCAGTATTCCAACATTTTGTTAATGACATTTTTCGTCACCTTGTGGGGCTGTTTGTGGTTGTATATTTGGACGACATTTTAATTTACTCGCCAGATCTTGTGTCTCATCAGGAGCATGTGAGACAGGTGTTGCAGATCTTGCGAGACAATAAATTATACGCCAAACTGGAGAAGTGTGTATTTGCCGTACAAGAACTTCAGTTTTTGGGTTTTTTGGTGTCAGCCTCCGGTTTCCGTATGGACCCTGAAAAGGTGAGAGCAGTGCTTGAATGGGATCAGCCAGGGGATCTTAAGGCTCTGCAGCGTTTTTTGGGGTTTGCTAACTACTACCGGAAATGTATTTGTAATTTCTCATCTGTCGTCAAACCTCTCACTGACATGACAAGAAAAGGGACGAATTTTTCTAAATGGTCGGACAAAGCTTGCCAAGCCTTTTCCTCTTTGAAGAAATGTTTTGCTTCGGCACCCGTTCTCATCCAACCAGATGCATCTCAGCCGTTCATTGTGGAGGTGGATGCGTCTGACGTAGGGGTGGGTGCTATATTGTCCCAGGGTCCGTCCCCTGGTAAATGGCATCCGTGCGCTTTCTTTTCTAAGAAATTGTCGTCCGCCGAAAGGAATTATGATATCGGCAATAGGGAACTTTTGGCCATTAAGTTAGCTTTTGAAGAATGGCGTCACTTTTTGGAGGGGGCAGTCCACCCGGTTACCGTTATTACTGATCACAAGAACCTGTTGTATTTGGAATCCGCTAAGCGTCTGAATTCCAGACAAGCTCGATGGTCGTTGTTTTTTACCAGGTTTAATTTTGTCGTCACTTATCGCCCGGGGTCTAAGAATGTAAAGACTGATGCCTTGTCTCGCAGTTTCCCAGGGGCCGGGAAAACGGATGACCCGAGTCCTATCCTTCAGGAGGGGGTGGTAGTGTCGGCTGTATTTTCTGAGCTTGAGGAGGAGGTGTTAGAGGCTCAGGGGGACGCCCCTGCAGGACCTCCAGGGAGACTGTTTGTCCCAAATCTGTTGAGACAAAAGGTTATTGAGGCACATCATAATTCTGCTCTAGCAGGACATCCAGGGAGTAAGGCTACTTTAGATCTCCTTTCTCGCCGGTTTTGGTGGCCTAATGCTAATAAAGATGTTATAACTTTTGTCGCGTCATGTGGGGTGTGTGCTCGCTCTAAAACCCCTCATACCCGTCCGTCTGGGACCCTTTTACCCTTGAAACTTCCGGAGCGTCCATGGACTCATTTATCTATGGACTTCATTACGGACCTTCCTCCGTCGTCAGGGAATACTGTCATACTGGTGGTTGTTGACAGGTTCAGTAAGATGGCACATTTCGTTGCTCTTCCTGCACTCCCTAATGCTAAAACTCTGGCGCAGGTGTTCATTAGGGAGATCGTTAGACTTCATGGGTTGCCTTCTGATGTGGTGTCAGATAGGGGGTCTCAGTTTGTGTCCAAATTTTGGAGGGCATTTTGTTTACGTCGGGGGATGCAATTGTCATTTTCCTCGGCTTTTCATCCGCAGACCAATGGTCAGACAGAGCGTCTGAATCAGAGCTTAGAGACATATCTCCGGTGTTTTGTCTCAGAGAACCAAGAGGACTGGTCTTCTTTCTTGCCTCTGGCAGAGTTCGCTCTTAACAACAGGCGGAGCGAGTCCACTGGTAAGTCCCCGTTTTTTGGGGCATATGGTTTTCATCCCCAGTTTTGTACTTTCAATGGGGGGGGGCCCTTCGGGGGTTCCTGAGGAGGAGCGTTTCTCGTCGTCAATTGCTTCTGTGTGGAGAGGTGTATTGAATAATCTGAGTGCGATGGGGAACCGTTACAAACGTATGGCTGATAGGAGGAGAGTTTCTGGTCCAGATCTGAATGTGAACGATCTGGTATGGTTGTCTACCAGGAATATAAAACTTAAAGTGCCCTCCTGGAAACTGGGTCCCAGATTCATCGGGCCGTACAGGATCAGTTCCATAATTAATCCTGTGGCATTTCGTCTGGACCTCCCTCCTACGTTTAAAATTCATAATGTGTTCCACAAGTCATTACTTAAAAGGTATGTGGCACCAGTCATACCGTCACCTCTACCTCCTCCTCCTGTGTTGGTCAATGGTAACTTGGAATTTCAAGTATCAAAGATCATTGTCTCACGTCTGAATCGCCGGTCCCTTCAGTACTTGGTGCATTGGAAGGGGTATGGTCCAGAGGAGAGGACGTGGGTCCCTGCGTCTGATGTTAACGCAGATCGTTTGGTTCGGACCTTCCACAGAACTCACCCGGGCAGGCCTGGCCCTGAGGGTCCGGAGGCCCCTCGTAGAAGGGGGGGTACTGTCATGTGTGAATTGCCACGAAGATCGTCACGGTTGCACATTTTGACTTCTCACAGCTGAGCTGCTGTTTCTTTGTGTTTGGCAGCTAGGGAGTTAATTCTGTCTGTGCTCGGTGCTGGGACTGGGTGCAGTTTCTCCCGGCTGCAATTGATTATTTGTTGATTGGTTTCCTTTAAATTCCTGGTTGTCTGCTTGGGGAGTTGCCAGTGAAACCTTCATGCAGACCACAGATAGGAATGAATCTGTATAGACTTTAGTTGTGAGCTCCTTAGTTGTTCTAAGCTCAACTTGGTTAGAGTTTATTTCCCAGACCATTTATGTTCCTTTGGTGTTTGAGTGTGTATGCAAGCGAGTGTTATCCTGTCTGTCTTATATGTCATATCTGTGTATTTAGCTAAGATCAGCCCATATCCCTTTGGTGGTAGTCAGGATCCTTCTTAGGACTGATTACAGGGTTCAGGGTCTGATAGGAGACAGGGTTAGGTTGGAGACTTGGACCTCTGAACCATTATCAGTACCTCCAAGGTGAGGGATTAGTTAGGACCCCAGTTTAGGGTCAGGTTAGATCCCGGTCCACCTCTTTCCTGTTTCAGCTCATCAAGTCCTCAAGATTAACCCTGAGTTCAGCAGATATTGTGTCAGGTAAATCTATTCTATACTTACATGCTGATGTTGCTATACTAGTTGTTGTATAGAGTGTTGTTCCTGTATTAATAGTTTACTGACATTGTATACATATCATTAGACAGCGTGACACTTGGCTCACGTACTGTCGGATACACAGCTGCAGGTCCTGAGCAAGGGTTTAACATTCTCACCTACTAATTCTTTTGATTATTTTACAGCTTTAAAGGACCTGCAGCTGTTTTCCCGTAAACTTCTGCTGAGGAAATTACACAAACAATATTGCGGTGATGATTTGAGTGATACCGAGAGGGAGGTGTTACGCAACTTAGAGGAGCTCCTTGAAGAGCAGGTGAGCCATCCATCCAAGCAGTTTCCTACCTGCATTGTACCTAAATCAACGAGGCTTCCCCCTTGTCCCTCTGTCCAGCAATAGATATCTTTACCAAATTGGTGTCTGATGATTTCAAAAAACTATCAACTAGACGAAAATTTGATAATTTGACTCACAAAGAGCGACAGGCTCTGGCACAATTACAGTCACTGGATGACGTGGTGATTAAGGCTGCGGACAAGGGGGAAACATCGTGATTTGGCCTCAGGAGAAATATATACATGAGGCGCTCAGACAGCTGAGAGATGGTAGCACATATCGCAGATTACCTTCCAATCCTACCGCCTCCTTCTTGGAGATGGTATTATCACCAGGGAGGTCTTTAATGGCCTATTGGTCAAGACACCTAGAACCCCAACCTTCTACTTGTTACCCAAAATCCACAAGAATGCCCTTGACCCTCCAGGGCGCCCCATTTTGTCAGGAATTGGGAGTCTAAATGACCCAGTATGCAAATTTATAGATTATTATCTGAAACCTATTGTGACAACACTACCATCATACATATGTGACACTGCTGACGCCCTGGCTAGGGGCGATGGCATTCTTGTGGATCAGGAGACTTGGCTTGTTACAGCTGACGTAGAGTGCCTATACACATGTATAGATCACTCTCACGGCCTGGATGCGGTGCGCCTCTTCCTTGGTTCTCCGACCTGGACGGCCCTATGTGTGAACTGATACTCGAGCTGCTGCACTATGTCCTGTCCCACAATTACTTTGTATTTAAGGATGTATTCTACCATCAGATACGTGGCACAGCCATGGGCACAGACATGGGCGCAGCCTGTGCGCCCTCGTACGCAAACTTCTTCCTTGATTCATGGGAGAGGTTTGTTTTCGGTGACGAGGGCGTGCGGGCCGCCTCCCATGTGCTGTGCTGGTACCGTTACATTGATGATGCCATCTTTTTGTGGGATGGGACGGTGCGGCAGCACGAGGAGTTTATGGCAGAGCTCAATCATAACCCTTTTAATATCCGATTGACTTATACATATGATCGTAAGAAAATTAATTTCCTGGACATCACTCTGGATGTTGACCCCAGAGGCCGCATCCAGACTGATGTCTATAGGAAACCTACCTCTGTCAATTTACTTATTCATGCTACATCAGCGCACAATCCAGCCACAATTAGGGCTGTCCCGGTCGGGCAGTTCCTAAGGATGAGGCGCCTCTGTTCATCTGAGGCGAAGTTTGAGGCACAGGCCCTGGATCTAAAAGAGCGCTTTTTAGCACGTGGGTACAGAAAAAGGTGCAATAAACGTGCATATAATAGTGCGTGTAAAACTCCCCGTGATGATCTACTTCACCCGAATAAATAGGCACAGAGCAAAGAAGGTGCCACATCGATTAGATATATCTCTACTAGAGTTGAGCGATACTTTCCGATATCCAAAAGTATCGGAATCGGAATTGTATCGCCGATACCCAAAAAATATCGGCGATACCCGATACCGATACCGGAAATCCAATGTAAGTCTATGGGAACAAAATATCGGAATTAAAAAAACCCCATTCTTGCCTTGTTGGTTAATTGTACATGAAGGAAAACAACAAAGAGTAATGTAGAATGTATTGGGGAAGGTTGAGGACACATTAAAGGCATAGATGTTTAACCCAATCAAATGGAATAGCATAAATATTTTTTTTTTTAAAGATGTTCGGATTGACGAAGAAATTGACAATGTTGTTAACGTTTTTTCTATTTTGGCAAATATGTATATTTCACAACTTCCATGCTCTTCACCTTTTTAACTTTTGACACACTTTCTCCTTCATAATCTTCAGCAGCATCATCTTTTTCATCAAATTATTCTTCATCTTCACCTTCTTTATCTTCTTCTTAAACTTCTTGCTATTCATCTTTTTGTTAACATTACTCAGATTCTTCTTATTAAACTATTATTCTTATTCATATTGTACTTCATCTTCTTCATCATATTCTTATTTGTGACAGAGAATCCTGTACTTGTAATCTGTCAAAGTATGAATTTTTCATCCTTCCGTTCTTGCTGTCACAAAAGATTTAAATTACAACAGTATTTGTCCGTGTTCAGTTTAGCCTGCAGCAGCAGGCATTTTCCAGGGGCACCACGATGAGGAACGGACTCACCCCATACACTGCTTAGTCTTCTTCTGCTTAGAATTTAGAGCATATATTTTGCTCTTCATTTTGGTCTTATACTTCATGTTCTTCTGCTTTTTGATCTTCTGCTTATTGTTCTTAAGTCTCTTGTTCTGTATCTTGTAGTTTGTCTTAACCTTCTTAGTCCTGTTTGGTAATCTTTTATTTCTTCTTTGTGATGGTGTTTAGGCTGGTTGGCTTGATGCTCGTCGTCCTTGTAGTCGTCATCTTCTTCGGGGTGGTCATCAGGGTCGTCGTCTTCATTGTTGGAGATCCAGAGTGATTACCCAAAAAAGCATTGAAAAAATCTTCAATTTGTAAATGTAGCAGAAGGTACAAGAGTCAATGCAAGTAACGAGGACCAGCTGACTGTGCTGGAACCCGGAGGGGCAGCAGAAGGAAAAGAGCCAATGGCACAACCGAGGACTAGCTGACGTTACTGGGACACGGTTACTAAGCAGGAGGTACCTGTGCTCCAAAGCACTACCAAGGACCAGCAGACGTTGCTGGAACTCGGATACCGAGATGGAGGCACCTAGGCCAAAGGCACTGCGGAGAACCAGCTGACGGTACTGGAACCCGGACGGGTAGCAGAAGGTACAAGAGCCAATGCAAGTAACGAGGACCAGCTGACTGTGCTGGAACCCGGAGGGGCAGCAGAAGGAAAAGAGCCAATGGCACAACCGAGGACCAGCTGACGTTACTGGGACACGGTTACTAAGCAGGAGGTACCTGTGCTCCAAAGCACTACCAAGGACCAGCAGACGTTGCTGGAACTCGGATACCGAGATGGAGGCACCTAGGCCAAAGGCACTGCGGAGAACCAGCTGACGGTACTGGAACCCGGACGGGTAGCAGAAGGTACCCATGGAAATTTAAGTTGACAGGCTGCGAGCCGGCCGCAGTTACCGAATCCCACAGTACTACAGTGGGTGATTGTCCTATTGTCACAACGGAAACAGCCTTTATTTGCATATCCCGCAGCACACATTGGAAGCACCTAAACTCCAAGCACCATAGAGTCGGCTAACCCGACCGCAACACGACAGGACAACTTATTGGAGGCTAAATGACGTTTACACTGACAGGAAACAGATGGCATGCTGTAACCAGTCTTGGCAGGAGTGAGTACCCGTGCCAATTACACTTCCGAGCAACAACTGGCGGTGTTGTAGCCCAGGAATGAGAAGAGAACATGGTGGAGGCAGCAGGACTTTTTGCCGTTCACACAGCAGGGGAACAGCTGACATTACTGAACCCCAGTAACACAGGAGCAAGTGTAGACTGTGCTAACAGCACTTCCGAGCAACAACTGGCGGTGTTGTAGCCCAGGGATGAGAAGAGAACATGGTGGAGGCAGCAGGACTTTTTGTCGTTCACACAGCAGGGGAACAGCTGACATTACTGAACCCCAGTAACACAGGAGCAAGTGTAGACTGTGCTAACAGCACTTCCGAGCAGCAACTGGCGGTGTTGTAGCCCAGGGATGAGAAGAGAACATGGTGGAGGCAGCATGACTTTTTGCCGTACACACAGCAGGGGAACAGCTGACATTACTGAACCCCAGTAACACAGGAGCAAGTGTTGACTGTGCTAACAGCACTTCCGAGCAACAACTGGCGGTGTTGTAGCCCAGGGATGAGAAGAGAACATGGTGGAGGCAGCAGGACTTTTTGCCGTTCACACAGCAGGGGAACAGCTGACGTTACTGAACCCCAGTAACACAGGAGCAAGTGTTGACTGTGCTAACAGCACTTCCGAGCAACAACTGGCGGTGTTGTAGCCCAGGGATGAGAAGAGAACATGGTGGAGGCAGCAGGACTTTTTGCCGTTCACACAGCAGGGGAACAGCTGACATTACTGAACCCCAGTAACACAGGAGCAAGTGTTGACTGTGCTAACAGCACTTCCGAGCAACAACTGGCGGTGTTGTAGCCCAGGGATGAGAAGAGAACATGGTGGAGGCAGCAGGACTTTTTGCCGTTCACACAGCAGGGGAACAGCTGACATTACTGAACCCCAGTAACACAGGAGCAAGTGTAGACTGTGCTAACAGCACTTCCGAGCAACAACTGGCGGTGTTGTAGCCCAGGGATGAGAAGAGAACATGGTGGAGGCAGCAGGACTTTTTGCCGTTCACACAGCAGGGGAACAGCTGACATTACTGAACCCCAGTAACACAGGAGCAAGTGTTGACTGTGCTAATAGCACTTCCGAGCAACAACTGGCGGTGTTGTAGCCCAGGGATGAGAAGAGAACATGGTGGAGGCAGCAGGACTTTTTGCCGTTCACACAGCAGGGGAACAGCTGACATTACTGAACCCCAGTAACACAGGAGCAAGTGTTGACTGTGCTAACAGCACTTCCGAGCAACAACTGGCGGTGTTGTAGCCCAGGGATGAGAAGAGAACATGGTGGAGGCAGCAGGACTTTTTGCCGTTCACACAGCAGGGGAACAGCTGACATTACTGAACCCCAGTAACACAGGAGCAAGTGTAGACTGTGCTAACAGCACTTCCGAGCAACAACTGGCGGTGTTGTAGCCCAGGGATGAGAAGAGAACATGGTGGAGGCAGCAGGACTTTTTGCTGTACACACAGCAGGGGAACAGCTGACATTACTGAACCCCAGTAACACAGGAGCAAGTGTAGACCGTGCTAACAGCACTTCCGAGCAGCAACTGGCGGTGTTGTAGCCCAGGGATGAGAAGAGAACATGGTGGAGGCAGCAGGACTTTTTGCCGTTCACACAGCAGGGGAACAGCTGACATTACTGAACCCCAGTAACACAGGAGCAAGTGTAGACTGTGCTAACAGCACTTCCGAGCAACAACTGGCGGTGTTGTAGCCCAGGGATGAGAAGAGAACATGGTGGAGGCAGCAGGACTTTTTGCCGTTCACACAGCAGGGGAACAGCTGACATTACTGAACCCCAGTAACACAGGAGCAAGTGTAGACTGTGATAACAGCACTTCCGAGCAACAACTGGCGGTGTTGTAGCCCAGGGATGAGAAGAGAACATGGTGGAGGCAGCAGGACTTTTTGCCGTTCACACAGCAGGGGAACAGCTGACATTACTGAACCCCAGTAACACAGGAGCAAGTGTAGACTGTGCTAACAGCACTTCCGAGCAACAACTGGCGGTGTTGTAGCCCAGGGATGAGAAGAGAACATGGTGAAGGCAGCAGGACTTTTTGCCGTTCACACAGCAGGGGAACAGCTGACATTACTGAACCCCAGTAACACAGGAGCAAGTGTTGACTGTGCTAACAGCACTTCCGAGCAACAACTGGCGGTGTTGTAGCCCAGGGATGAGAAGAGAACATGGTGGAGGCAGCAGGACTTTTTGCCGTTCACACAGCAGGGGATCAGCTGACATTACTGAACCCCAGTAACACAGGAGCAAGTGTTGCCTGTGCTAACAGCACTTCCGAGCAACAACTGGCGGTGTTGTAGCCCAGGGATGAGAAGAGAACATGGTGGAGGCAGCAGGACTTTTTTCCGTTCACACAGCAGGGGAACAGCTGACATTACTGAACCCCAGTAACACAGGAGCAAGTGTAGACTGTGCTAACAGCACTTCCGAGCAACAACTGGCGGTGTTGTAGCCCAGGGATGAGAAGAGAACATGGTGGAGGCAGCAGGACTTTTTGCCGTACACACAGCAGGGGAACAGCTGACATTACTGAACCCCAGTAACACAGTAGCAAGTGTAGACTGTGCTAACAGCACTTCCGAGCAACAACTGGCGGTGTTGTAGCCCAGGGATGAGAAGAGAACATGGTGGAGGCAGCAGGACTTTTTTCCGTTCACACAGCAGGGGAACAGCTGACATTACTGAACCCCAGTAACACAGGAGCAAGTGTAGACTGTGCTAACAGCACTTCCGAGCAACAACTGGCGGTGTTGTAGCCCAGGGATGAGAAGAGAACATGGTGGAGGCAGCAGGACTTTTTGCCGTTCACACAGCAGGGGAACAGCAGGCGTTACTGAACCCCACAAAAACATCAGCGATTGTTTTCATCTGTGCATCCAACACTTCTGAGCAGCAACTTGCGGTGTTGAAGCCCAGGGTCAAGGAGGGTGTAGGCAGAGGCCTAGTATGAGATGTTTGAAGTTGAAGTTGTAGTTAGCAGCAGTAATTTTTGCCAGACACACAGCAGGGGAACAGCAGGCGTTACTGAACCCCACAAACACATGAGCGATTGTTTTCATCTGTGCATCTAACACTTCTGAGCAGCAACTGGCGGTGTTGAAGCCCAGGGTCAAGGAGGGTGTAGGCATAAAATATTGAGTTATTGCCTTGTTACGTGGCCATTGCAAATGTATATACTTCAAACAAGAATAAATGAAGTTTTACTAGGACAATAAAATGATGAATTTCAATTCCAAGAATAGAAAAATATTTATACTTGAGAGTCCGCTGTGGTTGATACCGTTTAATGGCTAACTGAAAATATGGTAACAAATTCCAAGCTTTCCAGACTACTCAGGTCTCTTCATCAGGCTAAGACTAAAACAAAAAATGAAGAATCACATATTTCTACACACAACAGGACACAGGAGTAGGTAGGACAAGTGAGGGAGGGACAAGTGAGGGGAGACCGGCCAAAAAATTAGAACAAGGATGAATTATCAGCGCCACACAATAAGAGAAAAAATAATGGATTTACCTGTGGCAAAACACTTTTGTATGCCCGGTCATAGCATGATGGATACGGAATTACTGGTATTAAAATATAACTTCAAATATGAGAAAGATACAAAGGTTTCAGAATATAAGCTCATCATGACCTTTGACACTGTTAGTGATGGAATGAATAGATCACACGGATTTATGTCATTCTATATCAATTAAGGAATCTGCGTCTCTGCCCTTCCAGGGGCATGAAAACACAAAACCAGACCCCAATCAGAGGGCAATAAAACTTTCTATCCTTATCTAGGAACTGTTCCAATATTTATGTTCATCCCTCTGTGATAATGACAGTTCTGCTACACGTCACTTACTTGTCTTACCTATTGCACTATTCCTGTGTCCTGTTGTGTATAGAAATATGTGATGCTTCATTTTTTGTTTTAGTCTTTGCCTGATGAAGAGACGTGAGTAGCCTCGAAAGCTTGCAATTTGTTACCATCTTTTCAGTTATCCATTCAAAGGTATCAACCACTGCGGACTCTCAAGTCTAAATATTTATCTATCTACTGGCTAACACGGTACAAAGATACACGTTTCCTAACTTCAAGAATAAAAATAAAGACACTGCAAATATAAACGCATATATGCACATGCCAACAAGAAATGGAACAACACACCACCCAAAAAATTGGTTACAAAATATAGTGTTGTAAATTTAAGAATAAAAGTCCATTTTTGTATTTATGAATAATGCTTAAGGAACGCTATGTTAAACCATAACATAGTGAAGACAATGGATTTTGTAATAGTCACTCACCATCATCATCATTGCAATTTAGATGTGACAGTCACAGACATTTCAATTATTTAAGTTAATAAAATAGTTACTTTGTACACCATGTATGACATGTCCAGCATGGACTCATCAATGTGATGACACAATAATGTACGATAAAAAATAACCATTTAAAAAAACATAATGCATTGTCACAATTTAAGTGTGTGCCTGCAAGTGTAGGTGAAACAAAGGCTACGGATAGCAAAGGTATATTCTATGTCTGTATCAGACAGTGGACAGCCTCTGATGGGTAATGGCGATGTTATACTGTACGTCAATAAAGTCTGTGGCTGCAATCATGCATTTTTTGCTTGTACAGTGTTGAAGAGGGTAAAAGCATGTCTGGTTGCGCAAGGCTTTATCCGTCAACACTACCTTCCTACTGTCACGCGTAGGGTAGGGTAGCGTGTGTCAATTAGATGACTCTATAAAATGTGACGTTACGCAGCGTTATTGCGCCCTAGGGACGCCAAAAATACGACAGCAGTAATCATTTACTGTCTAATACTCCACCTATGACCAAAAAAAAAGACCGTTCCCTCTTTAACAATCTACAAGACTAACAAGCATAATGGTTGACGCTGACTTTATTGAGGTACAGTATTACATCGACATTGTCCATGAGTAACTATGCACTGTGATACCTATATACCATTATTAATTTATATCTGTTGTGGTTGTTTCAACAGCACTTGCAGGTATAACTACCTATTGTCAGTATGCATGATGCACTTTCTAGATGTAATAATTTATTATTGCACATTATTACCAGGTTTAGATGCTGGCCATTTCATATATGGTGTGTGAAGTTACAGTTGGCATCAGTATGTGTATTTTATAATGTCTGTCATAAATAAAACTCGTGATGATGATGATGAGGATTTTATGATTCGTACATCCATTGACTGCATTATCTTACAGGTACAGATAAAGTTCCTTAAAAAGCATTAATTGATAAGTATGAAATGTACTTTTAAGCATTAATTTCAAAAAGTGAAGACTATGTTTTAGTTTTTGTTACCATTTCTAATAGACATGTGCAGATATGCGCTGTGATGACAAATTATTATTTGTCCATATTTGTCATAAAAATGTATCATTCTAGGCCTGGAAAACTTCACAATTTCCTGTTTTAAGCATAACAATCAGGGTGACGGCTCTTCCCTATTTGGAGCATGTTCGACATGGGTTTTTCTGTGCATGTGTAGGGAACAGACTTCTTGCCGGACACACAGCAGGGGAACAGCTGGCGTTACTGAACCCCACTAACACTATAGCTTGTGTATTGGTCTGTGGACACGACACTTCTGAGCAGCAACTGGCAGTGTTGTAGCCTAGGGAGTAGAGTTCAGGTGGTAGAAAGATGAACATAAAAGGAGACATGGATAACGTTGCGAACCAGTTATTTAATCTGAAAACGGACAGACAAATTCTGGCGAGATCCATGCCTTGTTCATTTTCAGAAAAGTAAGCCGGTCTACATTATCGGAGGATAGTCGCATGCGACGGTCTGTTAGTACACCACCTGCAGCACTAAAGACGCGCTCCGATAATACACTGGCAGCAGGGCAAGCCAGCACCTCCAATGCATACTGGTTAAGCTCTGGCCATGTATTCAGCTTAGAGACCCAAAACTTGAATGGGGAAGAGCCATCTGGGAGTACACTGAGAGGGAAAGACATGTAGTCTGTCACCATCTTACGGAAACGTTGCCTCCTGCTGACTGGAGCCGTCTCGGATGGTGTAGACATTTGTGGCGCTGCCACAAAACTTCGCCACATTTGGAACATACTGGTCTTGCCCTGTGCAGAGGCGCTGCTTGTGCTCCCTCTTGTTGCAGAGCTGTCTCCACTGCCTTGACGCACAGAGCTGCTTTGTAAAGCAGTAGCAGCAGCAGTGCTCTCAGCTGGAATGGAGAACATTATGGATTGCACCAGTGTGTCTTGGTACTCCCACATTTTACGCTCCCGGTTCAACGGTGTAATGAGGCTTTGTAAGTTGTCCCGGTAGCGAGGGTCTAGGAGGGTGTACACCCAATAATCAGACGTGGTGAGAATGTGGGCGATGCGGCGGTCGTTTCTCAGGCACTGCAGCATGAAATCATCCATGTGCTGCAGACTCCCAACTGGCCAAGAAACGCTGTCCCCTGCAAGAGCCGTCATCTCTGCCTGCTCTGCATCACCCCACCCTCGCTCTACATACTGACTAGAGCGTTGTGTACCTCCCTCTGGAGCGATGTTTTCCTCCTCCATTGACTCCTCCTCATCCTCCTCACAAAGTGAGCCCTGCCCAGCCCTTTGTGAGGAACCACGTTGCGCTGACTGTCCAGAAGGTGATGGAATTTGTGACTCCTCATCCTCCACCTCTTCCAAAAGCTCATCCCTTATTGCTTGCAGTGTTATTTGAAGCAGGCAGATAAGGGGGACAGTCAGGCTGACTAGTGCATCATCTGCACTCGCCATCCGCGTTGACTCATCAAACGCACGCAAAACGTGGCAGATGTCCTTCATAGAGGCCCACTCAGTAGTGGTGAAGTGTGAACGGCGCAAATTGCGAGTTGATTGCGCCTGATGCAGCTGATACTCCATTACTGCTGGCTGCTGCTCACACAACCGCTCCAACATATGTAACGTGGAATTCCACCTGGTGGGTACGTCACATATGATGCGATGTTCAAGAAGGCGAAATCTGCGTTGCAGAGCTGCAATGCGCGATCTGGCCATGCTGGAACGTCGCAAGTGAGCGCACTCTAGGCGGACCTTGTGCAGCAGTGCATCAATATCCGGATAGTCCCTCAAAAAACTCTGCACGACCAAGTTGAGCACATGTGCCAGACATGGTATGTGAGTGAGGTTGCCAAGGCCCAGAGCTGCCACCAGATTTCGGCCATTGTCACACACTACCAAGCCTGGCTGGAGATTCGCTGGCAAAAACCACACGTCGCTCTCCTGCTTGATGGCATTCCAGAGCTCCTGCGCTGTGTGGCTTCGATTCCCCATGGAAATTAATTTCAGGACGGCCTGTTGACGTTTGGCCACGGCTGTGCTCATATCGGTCGCATCAGGTAAGCGTTCACGGGTCCATGTGGAGGTATACCGTGACGGCTCCTGCAGCGATGATTCTGAGGAACTGGAGTAGGAGGAGGAGTCAATGTGGACAGACTTGATTCCTGCAATCCTTGGAGTTGGCAGAACACGTACAGCGCCACTCGCAAGATCTGTACCCGGCTCCACAACATTGACCCAATGGGCAGTGAGGGAAAGGTATCGTCCCTGGCCATGGGTACTTGTCCACGCATCGGTGGTCAGGTGGACCTTGCTACTGACGGCGTTTAGTAGCGCATGTTTAATTTTTCCCTCAACATGCTTTTGCAGACCAGGGACGGCTTGCCTGCTGAAATAAAATCGGCTGGGCACATTGTATTGTGGGACTGCCAATGCCATTAAGTTACGGAAACTGTCAGTCTCCACCAGCCTGAATGACAGCATTTCAAGGGACAGGAGTTTTGCAATGCCAGCATTCAGAGCCTGTGCTCGTGGATGGTTTGCCGAGTATGGCCGTCTTTTATCCCATGCCTGTGCTACCGATGGCTGTTTTGTGGCCTGGGAGTGTGAGGATGACAGGGAACTTGCAGCTGTGGGTGGAATAACACTGGGTCTCTGGACAACAGTGACAGAGGTTCTTCCATGGCGATCCTGTGAGGAAGCCGAACCAGCTGTGTGTGAGCTGGAGGAAGAGGCTCCAACACGAGCTGAAGATGTAGGTGCTGCTGTAGGTTGGCCTACATCTCCAGTGTGTCTTTGTAACTCAACCACGTGCTTTGACCGCACATGTTTCCACATATTTGTGGTATTAAGGTTACTGACACTTTTACCTCTTTTTACTTTTTGATTACACAGCTTGCATTTGACATAGCAAATATCATCTGCAAGTGTGTCAAAAAAGGACCACGCAGTGCAAGTCCTGGGAGCGCCCGTTTTGGCTGTTGGAAGAGAACTGCTACGAACGGGTGCCAAACTGGAGGCTACAGGCAACCGAGTCTGCAGCCTACCTCTCCCTACTGTTTGGACCGTTGGGGCAATCTCTTCCTCAGAGCTGCTACCACCACCTTCCTGTTCCTCACGCCATGTTGGGTCTTGGACCTCATCATCTCCACTACCCTCTTCCAACACCTGCTGCTGTTGGGTGGTCTGGCCAGCACCATGCTCAACAGAAACTGGCACCTGAGTCTCATCATCATCAGATGCGTTCTGCGGTGTGCTGACCATCGGCACTGACTCACCCGCCTATTCACATTCAGAGAGACACAGCTGTTGCGCATCACTGCATACTGCCTCTTCTTCACATTCCAGAATGCTGTTTGGCTGGGCCCCTGTTTGCAATCCAACAGATTCTGAGAACAGAAGCAGAGACTCAGCTGGCTCCAGTTCAGAACTCTCTGACTGCCTGGGCAATTTGGCAGGCGGTGAAGAGACAGATGGTTGTTCAACAGTGCTGTGGTCCTGAGAGGAGGTGGAAGCAATTGAAGTCGATGCATTGGCTGCCATCCAACCAACAACGGCTTCAATTTGTTCTTCCCGCAGCAGGGGGGTACGCTGAGCTCCTACAAAAGTGCGCATAAAGGAACGCTCACGGGGAAAACTGGTGGATGCTGTGTCACTGGGTACGGCAGCAGCCACAGAATCCCCACGTCCTCTCCCTGCTGAAACTCCACGGCCACGACCACGTGCCTTACTCCCTGCCTTCTTCATCTTGGTAGATTGATAAAGAAAGTCAGAAAAGTTATAAGGCCTAAGTGTGGTTATTCCTCAGAGACTGCAGTGAACACTGCAGACAACTGTTCAGTAGCTGTGAAAGGCCCCTTTGTGTACTTCTATAGTGTTTGCAACCAATGTATTGTATACAGATGGAAGCGCGTCACACTAATAGATTAGATTTTTTTCAAATATAATGGAGCAGCACCAATTAGAGAAAAATGTGAAGGATGAGGCAGTGACACACGCTCAGCAGACTACAACCAGCAGTGGTTGAAGAACTAACTGGAGCGTAATCTGCACTCAAAAAATGAAAAGCTCACAGACTACAGTGAACACTGCAGACAACTGTTCAGTAGCTGTGAAAGGCCCCTTTGTGTACTTCTATAGTGTTTGCAACCAATGTATTGTATACGGATGGAAGCGCGTCACACTAATAGATTAGATTTTTTTCAAATATAATGGAGCAGCACCAATTAGAGAAAAATGTGAAGGATGAGGCAGTGACACATGCTCAGCAGACTACAACCAGCAGTGGTTGAAGAACTAACTGGAGCGTAATCTGCACTCAAAAAATGAAAAGCTCACAGACTACAGTGAACACTGCAGACAACTGTTCAGTAGCTGTGAAAGGCCCCTTTGTGTACTTCTATAGTGTTTGCAACCAATGTATTGTATACGGATGGAAGCGCGTCACACTAATGGATTAGATTTTTTTCAAATATAATGGAGCAGCACCAATTAGAGAAAAATGTGAAGGATGAGGCAGTGACACACGCTCAGCAGACTACAACCAGCAGTGGTTGAAGAACTAACTGGAGCGTGATCTGCACTCAAAAAATCAAAACCTCACAGACTGCAGTGAACACTGAAACACAACTGTTCACTATCTGTGAAAGGCTCCTTTCTGTACTTCTATAGTGTTTGCAACCAATGTATTGTATACGGATGGAAGCGCGTCACACTAATAGATTAGATTTTTTTCAAATATAATGGAGCAGCACCAATTAGAGAAAAATGTGAAGGATGAGGCAGTGACACACGCTCAGCAGACTACAACCAGCAGTGGTTGAAGAACTAACTGGAGCGTGATCTGCACTCAAAAAATCAAAACCTCACAGACTGCAGTGAACACTGAAACACAACTGTTCACTATCTGTGAAAGGCTCCTTTCTGTACTTCTATAGTGTTTGCAACCAATGTATTGTATACGGATGGAAGCGCGTCACACTAATAGATTAGATTTTTTTCAAATATAATGGAGCAGCACCAATTAGAGAAAAATGTGAAGGATGAGGCAGTGACACACGCTCAGCAGACTACAACCAGCAGTGGTTGAAGAACTAACTGGAGCGTGATCTGCACTCAAAAAATCAAAACCTCACAGACTGCAGTGAACACTGAAACACAACTGTTCACTATCTGTGAAAGGCTCCTTTCTGTACTTCTATAGTGTTTGCAACCAATGTATTGTATACGGATGGAAGCGCGTCACACTATAATTTCTATTGAATGGAGCAGCTAGAATTACACTAAATAAAAAAAAAAAAGAGTCTGTGAATGACACGTGCAGATGCCTACAGACAGCGTTGGATGCAGAGCAAACTGCAGCGTCACCTGCACTCTCACACACACACCTTGCACAGAGCTGTTAAAACAACACTGCAAGGCAAAAGGAAGCTTTACACAGCGGTTGGTAAACTAGCCTGCCTAAAGCAAAGTACACAAAATCGCAATCTCTAACTGTCCCTCAGAGTCAGCAGAGCAGCGTTCTGTCCCTAACTGAGTTCACAGCACAGTGACGCTAAAATGGCGGCGGCGCCTTTTATAGTGCATTCTGACATCATTTCAGCAGCCAATCACAGCCATGCCATTAGTTAAGATGACCGCAGCATTACAGGATGTGCCCACACTTCATAAGATTCCTCATTGGCTGACTAAAATCACATTGCCTCTCAAAGAATTATGGGAACTTCCGATTCCGGTATACGATATTGGAAAAATATCGGAACTAAGTATCGGAATTCCGATACAGCGAATATCGGCCGATACCCGATACTTGCGGTATCGGAATGCTCAACACTAATCTCTACGTATAATCACGAGTAGGAACACATGCGCAGTGTCTTGATGAAGCACTGGGCTATCTTGAGTGCTGAGCCCGCACTGGGGACCACGGTGGGGATTTTCCACTGATGATGGCGCGGCGAGCTAATAACCTGGGTGACCTGCTTGTTCAAAGCCATTTTTCTATGAAACCAATTAACCCTTTTTGGTCTAGGGGACCTACTCCCGGGTCCTTTCCATGTGGTCATTGCGTTGCCTGCGCGAATGTCCTGCGCTGCTCTACCTTCCGGTCCTCTGGTGGTGAGAAAGAATTTAATATCCGACACCGCATTTCTTGCGGGGGTACCCATGTCATTTACTACGCCACATGTGGTTGCCCAAAAATCTACGTCGGTCTCACCACCACGGAAGGGTACGGGAGCACGTGCGAGACATTCGCGCGGCCAAGGCAGCGACCGATCAATCTGATCTAAAAACAATTCCACGCCATTTTTTAAAACATCATGATGGCAATGCGGCGACCTTCATGGTTAGGGGCATTGACATCCTCCATCTGGGCATAAGAGGTGGCAATTACAAGAAGATTTTGGCTCAGATGGAGACTAGGTGGATTGGATACTCTGACCCCGAAGGGCTTGAATGAGTCTATGTCATTTGCTCCATTTCTCTAAATGGTCTTCCGCATCTTCTTGCTTTTCTTTTTGTTTTTTCTTTGGCTAAATATACCTCTTACACTGTGCGGCATGTCTGTGTTTTTAATTTAATTCCTATTTGTTTTTAATTGATCTTGCTGTTTTTTTGTTTTAAATTCTAGTCAATGTGACCTTGATCATTTATGTATGGACATTATCCTTCGAGATCAGTTTGGGACCGACCTCTCTACAAGCATCTGACCCTATGAATACTCCATGCAATATCCAAGATAATTGAGATGCTGATATGCTTATTGGAACTTTTATTCTTTATTGCTGATATTTTGGGTATATGTTATACTACTAGTTAGGTGTACTAGGCTCCAATGTTATTGCTTTCCATGTGCCATTTATGTGTCTATTATTATATTTTTTATCTTATACTTATCACCTTGTTATAATAATTGGTACATTTGACACATTGCGTCCAACCTCATAACGTTGGTGCTGCGCATGCGCTCTTGTGTCCTCCTCTCCTGACATGCTGCCGGGCGTCGCTCTACTAGCGGGGGCAGGCCCTGGGAACCATCCTTCCCCTGTGCCTTCACTGCCTGACGCCTTGGCTTCATGTTACAGGACCTGGGAGACGCACTGCGCATGCGCCACTATGTACCACACTGGTTGGCCGCACGATAGCATGTGACTGCTGACGTTGGGCTTAAGAAGGTCCTGGTCTTCTACCATAGCGTACCGTCCCTTGAGAAAGTGGGTTTTAGCCCACGAAACGTGCGTCGGGACTGGACAGCCGCACCAGTGCTGGGGGTACCTATTCCTGTACACTTGGGTAAGACCTCGGTTGCGTTATGCAGCTTTTTTTGCAACCTGTCACATTCGTTCTGGTGATCCCAGGCTCTATGTAAATCCAGCAGGGGGTGCTTATCAGTATTTTTTGTTGCACTGCAAGCACTTTGTGGGGCCACGGGCTTATGCAAATAGAAATGTGTCCACTTGGCCATCTGTGTGCTTACTTGTTTATATGCACACATTGATTTCTAGCCTCATAGCCCCTCCAGTTGCTCATTTTTGCACTCCCCCTTGGCTGGTTTGCCTGGATATGAGTCGACTGTACCATGCATTACCGGGCACATTAAACTTGCCTCACTGCTCTGTGTGATTGTGTTTAGTGGTCTGTACAAAGTACTTTTCCCATTTAGGGACCATTTCTTTATTGAGTGACCTCTATAATCTCACCCTGAGTTAGACCTGGCCCGGTCCAGACATATTATATTGCATTTGAGATCCCATATGATGTGACTTTTAATGAAGTTAATGTAACTTTGCTGCCATCTGTGTTTTTTGTCCTATATGACTCAATTTTTTGTACATGGATATATATAGTAACTATTAATAAAAATTCATATTTTCATTAACCTATACGCTGCCTTGTTTCTCTTGGTTTATAAGACAGTGAATACAGCAGGGGTCACACAAACTCGAACTTTACTCCATTCAGGTGGGCTCTGTAGGGACTTGGTCTTGGTGTCGATGGAGGTCGCAGTGATTGGACTCCCTACAATCAATAAATTATCTCCTATCCTATGGATATTGAATTCCTTACAATCTCAGGGCAACCATTGGTTTAAGTCAACAAAAACTGTAAATATTCACAAGATGCATTAAAACAGTATAATTATATTTATTTATATATTTGCTTTGATGTATATAATAAACATGTCATACCAAAATTATTTCTCAAAAATGTTATTTCATTGGGTTTAATTGTCAGACATGTTGATGTTCATGTTAGCTAAAACTATGGGAAAGGTTAATTATTGGGGTTGTCTCATGAACAAAGTACTTTTATTTCAATCAATATATCTTGCAATAAAAATAAGCTGAATAATTAGATGTGTCAAAAAATGTTCCTGTGCTGAGATAATCTTATAAATGTGCCCCTGCTGTGTACTGTGTAATGGCTGTGTCTAATGGCCCCGTCACACATAGCGACAGACCAGCGATCCCGACAACGATATGAACATGTCAGGATCTCTGGTGTGTTGCTACATGATCGCTGGTGAGCTTCCAAACAGGCAGCTCAGGCAGCGATCAGGACAGCGACACTGCGGGTAGCATCGCTTAGTTACCCGCAGTGTACGTTGGATACCAGCCCGCTGGTGCAGGGAGCTGGTAACCAAGGTACACATAGGGTTTCCAGGCGCTGCGCGGCACCTGGAAACCCGATGTGTACCTTGGTTACCAGCTCCCCTGCAGCAGCGTGCTAGTATCCAACCTACACATCGGGTTTCCAGGCGCCGCCCGGTGCCTGGAGACCCGATGTGTACCTTGGTTACCAGCTGATCGCTGGTCTCCTGCCTGCCACACACTGCGATGCGTGCTGGCCAGCGGGAGACCAGCGATCAAAAAAAGTCCAGGACATTCAGCGATGCTCAGCGATACCCAGCAGGGGGCTGATCGTCGCTGAATGTCACACACAGCGATATCGCTGGGGAGATCGCTGTTGTGTCACAAAACTAGTGACTCAGCAGCGATCTCGCTAGCGAGATCGCTGTGTGTGACGGGGTCTTTTCTGTGCAGAAACACGGTCTGATCATACCACATCTCCTGGGCAGAAAGGGAAGCAAAAGAGAGTATACAGACATTACAGCATGAGATAACAGCTGCTTGTTTCTGTGAGATCAAACATTTACCTCACAGAAAAAAATGGTTTACCTCACAAAAAGAGCCAACTGTGTTACCCTGCTGTCCTGTGTGTATACTCTCTTTTGCTTCCTGCCCTGCCCAGGAGCTGTGGCATGTGCCAGTCATGCTCCTACACTGTGAGACACAGCCATTACACAGTACTTATCATGATATACTTATTATCTCAGCACTGGAACAATTTTTAACATATCCAACTTCGGAATTTATTATTATTCCAAGAGCTATTAATTATAATGTACTTTGTGGGGCAACCCCTTTAAGACTGTCTTTTTATACGCCAGTCTTAATGAACAGTTCGCTGAAGTACGATGCACCAAATTAATTAAAAGACCTAATAATGAGTTTGTTGAATTTTCATAGGGGTGTGCTCCTCACCAGAAATTCTACTCCAGTCGAATACTAGATTAGCACTTCTGGCTGGCACTTTTCCACAAATTTGACAGGAGGGCGTAACCACACCTTGTCCTGCCCTAACTCCATCCTCGCTCTGCCCATTTTAAAGGAGCCTATTCAAAATAGAGTGAAAATACCAAAAGTCACACAATATTTTCCCAAACATATTTTAGAAAAAATTGTGCAACTTTTCAAAGTATTTTGCTTCAGTTTTCTGATGAATATACATTGATGAATTGCCCCTTGTATGTGCAAATATACTATAAACACCACATGTACAGAATTAGAATAAAAAACTCTAATTACAGCTAAACGCATTCAATTTTACATAACTGAAACATTTTAGCTATTGATGAAATACTTGTGTCAGCAGTGATTGTAATCTAGATTGTGTTTCCTTGATGCCTTGAATTTATCACAATGCTGATGTTGTTAGAAGGACCCTGGCGGCATCTCATACAAGGGATCTATTGATGTACAGTATGTATAGTACATTCCTTTTTAGGATTATTCTTTGCTTTTTTAATTAGAAGCTACGGTATTCCATAGCTAGCTTCAGAATCCATTGTACAGTACTGCTTGTTACTTTAAGATTGTTTCCAATGTCAAAGGAAACAGTTTCAACATCGCATAACATTATAGCATAGAGAATTTGAAGTATTTTGTGTTTTTTTAATATTTTGACTATATTCCACTGATTCCTAAAAGAGAAAAAGTTTGAAATCCTTACAATGTAGCTACTTCCCTCTTTGATGTCAAAACTAAATGACATTGTCCACCATACCTAGGGTAGTTTGAATTAGGGGCTATACATTATACTTTATTCAATGCATAATTTATAACTTATTTATATTTTCTACAGCTAATTATTTATTTACACTTTTAGATTGCAAGAAATGTAATAATTCCATTTGTAAAAAATTTTTCAAAATGCTCATGTGTCTAAATATTCCTGTTAATTGCAAGTTGTGATGCGTCCTGCTGTTGTTTTGATTTAGTTTCAGAATGTCCACATAGGGCTTGGTTCACACCTTCTCCAGAGTCTCTGTTAGCAGACTTTGTCTCAAGTTCCATCATTTCTGCAAAATTGCATCCAGGGCAGAGAAACATCTGCATGCATTCTTTTTGAGCCAGTTTTATGCTCATGGCTTGTAACATCTTTAGAACCAAATTTCACATACCTTCCTACGGTTACCAACCTTTGTTTTGTTCCATGTAGGGTTTTATAGTGGCCACTTGGACAAAGCCTTATGTCTGAGTATTGAAACTGTAATGTATTCAATTGATATTCATTTGGAGATTGCCACCACCCAGATTCTTCTGTTGCCATCATCTCCTCAAACTCAAATAATTTCTACTATTTGGATGTGCTGCATCAGTGACTTGCACTCATCATTTGCTGTAAGCATCACTAAATATTATCAGAGTTTGTTTATATTATGTTGCAATCTGCTGTGGATTCCATAACTTGCATCTGCTGCTTCTGTAATCCTGCTTGTTAATGATTTTTTTCCCTGTAAGCATCACAAACTATTATTAGAGACTGTCCACATTACGCTACAATCTACTGTGGATTCTGTTTCTCATATCTGAGTCCGGCTTAAGATCTGTTTTCTTCTTAATCTGACATTAATTGTTCTAAGGCTTCCAGTGTGCTCAACTTTGATTATTTTTCTGCCATCCACCATAGCCTGTTGCTTGGGTCCTTACTGTTCCACATGTCTTCCAGCCTCCTGTGTCAATGCCCTGAGTCCACAGTTCCCTTGACCCATAGCTTTGTGAATCTGCCGCACTGACCACCAATACGCATTAAAACTGCCGCCATAAAGGGGTCTTATTGCTCTTTGCTGTTTTACCACTTAGTGCCACTGTCAATCATGCCTGCTAAATTAACTGTTTATTTGCTGTGTTACCTTTGTGCCCAGAAGAGACTGTTTTGGTGTTAAATCCCTCGGAGGTTTTAGGAAAGCAATTAAACTGCACCTGTTTGGACCAAACTGTATTGTGTGTGTGTGTGAATGCTACCTAATGCCTACCTGAAAGCATGAATCCCTTCAATGGCCTTAAACCATATAGGAAAAGATTAAATACCGAATTTGTGTCATAAATCATGACATTTTTTCAGAAAATGCCCTGACATAAGCTAAGATTGATTTCCATTTTGCGAAAACAATTCTCACTACAGAAGCAGAGCCTACCATGCAGATTGCGCTGTTAAGCAAATAATTGCTGAATCACAGAAAATATAGTCAGTGCTGATTAGTTCACATAAAATTCCTTAAGAGTTAACAACAACATGAATTTCAATGTTCGTGGGAAAAAGAAACCAAAAAAATAATTTTGCCTTTGGTAGCACATTCAAATGAGTCACATGATAGAACATCGCATTTCTTATATTATACTGAGTATTCTTATTTTCTTCACATTTACTAATAAGCCACAACAGCAAATTCATATAACTAGAAAAGCCATTATGACTGTCTGAATTCAGCCCCTAAAGAAAATTATTAGTTAAATAACTAATTCAGATCTTTACCGCATCTTTATGGAACTAAAACCACTTCTAATTCAGATCTTAACAGTTATTCCATAAATGTCAGGTCAAGGGTCTAATCCTATGAATAATACAACTTTAGCTGACTTAAGAAGCACAGCGCCTCCGCTATAATGTGACAGACTATGTAAAGTTGCAGAACAGTTTTGTCAAGCCGGGATTTTGGAGCACTGGAAACCTATTTTGTGGAATGATAAACCATGCCCCTCTATCTGGTAGTCTAATTAACAAGTCTGGGTTTGGTGAATGCTAGGAAAATGTTACTTATCAGACTGCTTTGTGACAACTGTATATTTAGTGGACGAGAGATAATCTTAATTCTTCAGAAGTTAGGGCCCCGTCTCACATAGCGACGCACCAGCGATCCCGACAACGATATGAACTTGTCAGGATCGCTGACAGGCAGCTCAGGCAGCGATCAGGACAGTGACACTGTGGGTAACGTCGCTTAGTTACCCGCAGTGTACGTTGGATACCAGTCCGCTGATGCAGGGAGCTGGTAACCAAGGTACACATCGGGTTTCCAGGCGCTGCGTGGTGCCTACAAAACAGATGTGTACCTTGGTAACAGCTCCCCTGCAGCAGCATGCTGGTATCCAATGTACACATCGGGTTTCCAGGCACAGCCCCGCGCCTGTAAACCCGATGTGTACTTTGGTTACCAGCTGATCGCTGGTCTCCTGCCTGCCACACGCAGCGATGCGTGCTGGCCAGCGGGAGACCAGCAATCAAAAAAAAGTCCAGGCATTTCTGACACGACCAGCGATTCACAGCAGGGGCCTGATCGCTGGTACGTGTCAGACATAGCGAGATCGCTGCTGAGATCGCTGTTGTGTCACAAAACTTGTGACTCAGCAGCGATCTCACTATGTGAGACAGGGCCCTTAGCCTAGACCCCTTAGATCCTTTAAAGGGAAATATCAAGGTTTTAACATATGAAGACATTTTAGACAATTGAATGCTTCCAATTTTGTGGGAACAATTTTGGGAACGCACTTTTCTGTTCCAGCATAACTGCGCCTCTGTGACAAAGCAAAGGCCATAAAAGCATGGTGGTGTGAGTTTTATGTGGGAGACCTTGATTGTCTCTCATAAAGCCCAGATCTCAACCCCCTCAAATAGTTTTAGAACTTATGTTGTTCTCGATGAATGGGCAAAAATTCCCACAGACATATGCCAACATTTTGTAGAAAGCCTTCCCAGAATAGCAGAAGCCACTCTTTCAAGATGTTCTAATTGTACTTGCAGTATATTGACAATCTTAATAAGATTAAATTCTGGTGCCTGTTTTAGTTATAACTGGGTCTGCAAAACAAAATGGGCTAGAGAATGGCCTAATATTCCACTCATCTACTGTATGTTTTGAGCTTGCATGTTAAGATGAGATTTACTCACTTCTATGCCCTTAGCCGAGGCAAGGCTCTGGAAACTGACGGGTGTGTGGGGATTGTCACGCAGATGGAAGGGGCTTATTCAGCACAGCTCGTTTTCTGTGAATGCTGCCAGGTCTCCTTGCAGACATAGCTCTCTCCTGCATCTGTGTGTATAGAGAAGTGTGTATGTGCATACAGATAACTCACATTTCTGGGTAGCTTGTGTAATATATACAGTACGCCTCAAAAAGTTAATCCACCCCTCACATTTTTGTAAATATTTTATTATATCTTTTCATAGGACAACATTGAAAATATGGCGTTTTGATGCAATGTAGTCAGTGTACAACATAACACACAGCCATTAATGTCTAACTTAAATAAATAACTTAACACACAGCCAATAATGTCTAAACCGCTGGCAGCAAAAGTGAGTACATCCCTCAGTGAAAATGACAAGTTGTACCCAAAGTGTCAATATTTTGTTTGGTCACCATTATTTTCAAGTACTACCTTGACTCTATTGGGCATGGAGGTCACTAGAGCTTCACAAGTTGCCACTACAATCCTTTTCCACACCTCCATGATGACATTATGGAGCTGGTGGATGTTAGATTCCTTGCACTCCTCCACCTTCCGTTTGAGGATCACCCACAGATGCTCAATGGGGTGTAGGTCTGGAGACATGCTTGACCAGTCCAGCATGTTTACCTTCAGTTTCTTCAGCAAGGCAGTGGTCATCTTGGAGGTGTGTTTGGGATCGTTATCATGTTGGAATACTGCTCTGCGGCTGAGTTTCCGAAAGTAGGGGATCATGCTCTGCTTTAATATCTCACAATACATGTTGACATTGATGATTCCCTCAATGAACTGTAAATCCCCACAGCTGACAGCACTCATGCAGCTCCAAACTACTACCATGATTGACAGTAGGCAAGACACGCTTGTCTTTGTACTTCTCACCCGGTTGCTTCCACACATTCTTGGCACCATCTGAACCAAATAAGTTTATCTTGGTCTAATCAGACAACAGGATGTCAATCCAGGAAGCCATGTCCTTAGTCTGCTTGTCTTCAGCAAACTGCGGGCTATCTTGTGCATCTTCTTTAGAAGAGGCTTTATTCTGGGATGACAGCCATGCAGACCAGTTTGATGCAATGTGCAGAGTATGGTCTAAGCATTGACTGGCTGACTCTCACTTCTTTATCCTCGGCAGTAATATTGGCAGCAGTCATACATCTATTTTGAAAAGACAACCTCTAGACATGAGGCTGACCATGTGCACTCAACTTCTTTGATCAACCATGGCAAGGCCAGTTCTGAGTGGAATCTGTCTTTTAAACTGTTGTATGGTCTTGGCCACCATGTTGCAGCTCAGTTTCAGGGTGTTGGCAATCTTTTAATAGTCTAAGCCATCTTTAGGTAGAGCAACAATTATTTTTATTTTAGTTCCTCAGAGAGTTGTTTGCCATGAGGTGCTATGTTGAGCTTCCAGTGACTAGTATGGGAGAGAGTGAGAGCGATAACACCAAATTTAACTGCTCCCCATTCACACCTGAGACTTTGTAACACCAATGAGTCACATGAAACCAGGAGGGGAAAATTTGGCACAATTTGGCCATTTTCACTTAAGAGTGTTCTCACTTTTGTGGCCAGTTTAAACATTAATGGCTATGTGTTGAGTTATTTAGTTGTACACTGACTAAAGTACATAGTATCAAAGTGTCATATCTCAGTGTTGACCCATGAAAAGGTATAATAAAAAATATATAATAATGTGAGGGGTGTACTCACTTTTTTGATATACTGTATATACAGCTGTTGTATTCCCTTTATAATATGAATACATTCAGATCTCTCCCCATCCATCTGGATCGCCCGCCAGGACAGTGGGATGCTCGGTACTGGGCCAGAGTCTTAAAGGGATGTGTCACGGCAGCATTGACCCGGTCCG